>CM055122.1:380791320-381397457 GCA_029206835.1 Rana muscosa | reverse complement strand
ACCCCGCACATAAAATAAAAAAGGCCCTATATACTCTGAACAGCCGTATACAGGCGGTGCATACAAGACAGGGACTGTAGGTTTGTTCTTATGTAGAATCTGTTTGTAATTTGAACAGGTACATTGTTTAAGTGTAGCTCCAGCCCAAAAATCTATTTTTAAACTTTTTGGAAAACATAGGTATGGGTTATCACCCCTGTAACATTTGTTTTGCTGTCTGTGCCCCTGTTCAGAACATTTCACCTCACTTTCCGTCCCAATGACAACTGTTTTTGAAATGTGGTGTTTTTCTTGAAACAAGGATTGCTGATAAAGCATCAGTACAGAGGAGACACCTTTCTCCCATATTTATTCTTACAGGAGAGAATTTTCCTTCCTAGTGGTAGATTTCCTCTCACTTCCTGTTGTCTTCTTGCGTTTGCAAGTAGGAGTCGTTTGTAAGTTGGATGTTTGAAAGTAGGGACCTGCCGTATATACTCTGCAGAAATAGGCCCCTTAGTTGTTGGTGTTGGCACAACACTGTAAGCACTCACAGTTACTCTTGGTTGGTGCTGGAACGCCCTGCTGTCAACTATTATATCAGGAATTTTAATTACATATAATTGTTGAACAGTGGTAGTAAAAATTGGGCCTTTGATGGTGGTGCTGGTGCCACAACACTGTAAGCCCTGACAGTTACTCTTGGTGGGTGCAGCAATGGGCCCTGCTGTGAATTATTAGATCAAGAATTGTAATTGCATGCCCCTGTTGAACAGGGGCTGAAAAATTGGGCCTTTCGTGGTGGTGGTGGTGGTGGTGGTGTTGCCACAACACTGTAAGCCCTCAGAGTTACTCTTGGTGGGTGCAGGAATGGGCCCTGCTGTGAATTATTAGATCAAGAATTGTAATTACATGCCCCTTTTGAACAGGGGCTGAAAAATTGGGCCTTTCGTGGTGGTGGTGGTGGTGGCGTTGCCACAACACTGTAAGCCCTCAGAGTTACTCTTGGTGGGTGCAGCAATGGGCCCTGCTGTGAATTATTAGATCAAGAATTGTAATTGCATGCCCCTGTTGAACAGGGGCTGAAAAATTGGGCCTTTCGTGGTGGTGGTGGTGGTGTTGCCACAACACTGTAAGCCCTCAGAGTTACTCTTGGTGGGTGCAGCAATGGGCCCTGCTGTGAATTATTAGATCAAGAATTGTAATTACATGCCCCTTTTGAACAGGGGCTGAAAAATTGGGCCTTTCGTGGTGGTGGTGGTGGTGGCGTTGCCACAACACTGTAAGCCCTCAGAGTTACTCTTGGTGGGTGCAGCAATGGGCCCTGCTGTGAATTATTAGATCAAGAATTGTAATTGCATGCCCCTGTTGAACAGGGGCTGAAAAATTGGCCTTAGGCACTGGTGGCACAACACTACAACCCCTCACAGATACTGTACTTGGAGCACAGCAATGAGCCCTGTTGCAAAGTATTGCTTCAAAAATTGTAATGACACGCCCCTGTTAAACAGGGGCTGAAAAATTGGGCCTTAGGCACTGGTGCCACAACACTCCAACCCCTCACAGATACTGTACTTGGAGCACAGCAATGAGCCCTATGGCAAATTATTGCTAAAAAAATTGTAATTACACGCCCCTGTAAAACAGGGGCTGAAAAATTGGGCCTTAGCCACTGGTGGCGGCACCCATAAACAAAATGATCTTCCAAGCTATCATCATCAATCGTATCATTGAGGACTTGGAGGAGGAGGATAGCCAGTCAACATAACAGCACAGGCACTCAGCATCAGCATCAGTCTTGAAGGGATGTGACATGTTAAAATCAATTAGTCTGTTATATCAGCATCAGGTGTGTGGTAGCTGGTGGTGATCCAAGACTGGTTCATCTTGATGAAAGTCAGTCGATCAACCGAGTCGGTGGACAGGCGCACCCTGTGATCCGTGACAAATCCTCCAGCAGCACTGAATGTGCGTTCCGAAAGAACGCTGGATGCAGGACAGGCCAGTAGCTCAATTGCATACTGTGCAAGCTCTGGCCAGTGATCCATCCTCAAGACCCAGTAAGCCAGAGGATTTTCGGTGGGGAAGGTGTCCAAGTCTGACCTTGCCCCTAGATATTCCTGCACCATGTTTATCAGACGCTGGCGATGGTTGCTGGAACCGATCATACTTTGGGGCTGCGGACTAAAGAATTGTCTGAACGCATCGGTCAGACGGCCACCTTCCCCACCGCTCCTTCTTTGACTGGCCGAAGCCTCAGCAACTCGTTGTCCAGGACCAGGAGTTTGTAACCTCCCAGTCTCTGGGAACGCGTTGCACAGACCTTTCTGCAAGGCCTCCCGGAGTTGTCTCATCCTCTGCTCCCTCTGCGACGGGTAACATAAGGTCCGCAACCTTACCCTTGTACCGTGGATCAAGGAGAGTGGCCAGCCAGTAATGGTCTCTCTCCTTGATCCGAAGAATACGAGGATCCTTCCGCAGACTTTGCAGGATCAGGGAGGCCATGCAGCGTAGGTTTGCTGAGGCATTCGCTCCGGAGTCCTCTGGGTCACTAAGGACGACATGATCCGCAGCCACCTCCTCCCAGCCACGTACAAGTCCACTGGTTTCTTGGGACTGTAAATCATCCCTAAAAGACTGCTGCTGATGATGCTGAGTGCCAGCCTCCACCTCCATGCTGACACAATCCTCCTCCTCCTCCTCCTCCTCCTCCTCTTCCTGTGCGATGGGTGGGACAGAAGGAACACTGTCTGGGTAAAGGGGGCCCTGAGAGGCAAGGAAGTCCTCCTCTTCCTGCCTCTGTTCTGCCTCAAGTGCCCTGTCCATTATTCCACGCAGCGTGTGCTCCAACAGGTGGACAAGAGGTACAGTGTCACTGATGCATGCACTGTCACTGCTCACCATCCTCGTGGCCTCCTCAAATGGTGCCAGGACAGTGCATGCATCCCTGATCATGCCCCACTGGCGTGGAGAAAAAAAACCAAGCTCCCCTGACCCTGTCCTGGTGCCGTAGTCGCACAGGTACTCATTGATGGCCCTCTGCTGCGTGTGCAGCCGCTGCAGCATGGCCAACGTTGAGTTCCACCTGGTGGGCATGTCACATATAAGGCGGTTCTTGGGCAGGTTCAACTCCTTTTGCAGCTCAGCCAGGCGAGCACTGGCATTATAAGATCTGCGGAAATGCACACAGACTTTCCTGGCCTGCCTCAGGACATCCTGTAAGCCCGGGTACCTGCCCAAGAACCGCTGCACCACCAGGTTAAGGACGTGAGCCACACAGGGCACATGGGTCAGTTGTCCCTGTCGGAGGGCGGAGAGGAGGTTGGTGCCATTGTCGCAAACCACCATTCCTGGCTTAAGCTGGCGTGGCGTCAACCACCTCTCGGCCTGGCCCTGCAGAGCAGACAGGACCTCTGCCCCAGTGTGGCTTCTGTCCCCCAAACACACCAGCGCAAGCACGGCATGGCATCTTTTTGCCTGCGTACTTGCGTAGCCCCTTGAACGCCTACGGAGCACCGCTGGTTTCGAGGACAAACCACAGGAAGAGGCCATGGAGAAAGAAGAAGAGGAGGGGGTGGAGGAGAGAGGTGTGTCACAACTAGGGATGAGCTTCGTGTTCGAGTCGAACATACGTTCGACTCGAACATCGGCTGTTCGATCGTTCGACGAAGATCGAACGATTTGGGCCGTTCGCGCCAAATTCGAGTGACGCGAACGGCCCACAATGCACTACGCCATCGCAGTGTCATCCAGGCGCTGTGATTGGCCAAGCATGCACTGTGACCCCGCATGCTTGGCCAATCACAGCGCCGGCAGCGAGGAGAGCAATGATTGGCCACAGGCAGGATGCCTGTGGCCAATTATTGCTGAGGGTGTTTAGTACACGCCCCACACTATAAAAGGCCGCCAGCACGGCGGCCTAGTGTAGTGTGTTCCGGAGCAGGGATAGAGCAGCATAGGCAGGGACAGTGACTGTTATTTCTTTCTTGCTTAACCTGGATTCCTTTAGTTTAGGGAAAGAGAAGGATAGGTAGGGAGAGTGTCAGTGTGTTTTGTGCTTGTGCTATAGTGTGCTTAAAAAAAACATTTATTCTAGGGACAGAAAACTGTAGGTAGGGACAGTGTCAGTTTCTTTCACTCTGCAAGTCCTTGTTTCCAGGGACCTGGAAGGACAGTGAGTGAATTGTCCTTGTGCTATATTGTGCTTAAAAAACATTTATTCTAGGGACAGAAAACTGTAGGTAGGGAGAGTGTCAGTTTCTTTCACTCTGCAAGTCCTTGTTTCCAGGGACCTGTAAGGACAGTGAGTGAATTGTCCTTGTGCTATATTGTGCTTAAAAAAACATTTATTCTAGGGACAGAAAACTGTAGGTAGGGAGAGTGTCAGTTTATTTCACTCTGCAAGTCCTTGTTTCCAGGGACCTGGAAGGACAGTGACTGAATTGTCCTTGTGCTATATTGTGATTAAAAAAAACATTTATTCTAGGGACAGAAAACTGTAGGTAGGGAGAGTGTCAGTTTATTTCACTCTGCAAGTCCTTGTTTCCAGGGACCTGGAAGGACAGTGAGTGAATTGTCCTTGTGTTATATTGTGATTAAAAAAAACATTTTTTCTAGGGACAGAAAACTGTAGGTAGGGAGAGTGTTTTTTTTCTTTCACTCTGCAAGTCCTTGTTTCCAGGGACCTGGAAGGACAGTGAGTGAATTCTCCTTGTGCTATATTGTGCTTAAAAAAAACATTTATTCTAGGGACAGAAAACTGTAGGTAGGGAGAGTGTCAGTTTATTTCACTCTGCAAGTCCTTGTTTCCAGGGACCTGTAAGGACAGTGAGTGAATTGTCCTTGTGCTATATTGTGATTAAAAAAAACATTTATTCTAGGGACAGAAAACTGTAGGTAGGGAGAGTGTCAGTTTATTTCACTCTGCAAGTCCTTGTTTCCAGGGACCTGGAAGGACAGTGACTGAATTGTCCTTGTGCTATATTGTGATTAAAAAAAACATTTATTCTAGGGACAGAAAACTGTAGGTAGGGAGAGTGTCAGTTTATTTCACTCTGCAAGTCCTTGTTTCCAGGGACCTGGAAGGACAGTGAGTGAATTGTCCTTGTGTTATATTGTGATTAAAAAAAACATTTTTTCTAGGGACAGAAAACTGTAGGTAGGGAGAGTGTTTTTTTTCTTTCACTCTGCAAGTCCTTGTTTCCAGGGACCTGTAAGGACAGTGAGTGAATTGTCCTTGTGCTATATTGTGCTTAAAAAAAACATTTATTCTAGGGACAGAAAACTGTAGGTAGGGAGAGTGTCAGTTTATTTCACTCTGCAAGTCCTTGTTTCCAGGGACCTGGAAGGACAGTGACTGAATTGTCCTTGTGCTATATTGTGATTAAAAAAAACATTTATTCTAGGGACAGAAAACTGTAGGTAGGGAGAGTGTCAGTTTATTTCACTCTGCAAGTCCTTGTTTCCAGGGACCTGGAAGGACAGTGACTGAATTGTCCTTGTGCTATATTGTGATTAAAAAAAACATTTATTCTAGGGACAGAAAACTGTAGGTAGGGAGAGTGTCAGTTTATTTCACTCTGCAAGTCCTTGTTTCCAGGGACCTGGAAGGACAGTGAGTGAATTGTCCTTGTGTTATATTGTGATTAAAAAAAACATTTTTTCTAGGGACAGAAAACTGTAGGTAGGGAGAGTGTTTTTTTTCTTTCACTCTGCAAGTCCTTGTTTCCAGGGACCTGTAAGGACAGTGAGTGAATTGTCCTTGTGCTATATTGTGCTTAAAAAAAACATTTATTCTAGGGACAGAAAACTGTAGGTAGGGAGAGTGTCAGTTTATTTCACTCTGCAAGTCCTTGTTTCCAGGGACCTGGAAGGACAGTGAGTGAATTGTCCTTGTGTTATATTGTGATTAAAAAAAAACATTTTTTCTAGGGACAGAAAACTGTAGGTAGGGAGAGTGTTTTTTTTCTTTCACTCTGCAAGTCCTTGTTTCCAGGGACCTGTAAGGACAGTGAGTGAATTGTCCTTGTGCTATATTGTGCTTAAAAAAAACATTTATTCTAGGGACAGAAAACTGTAGGTAGGGAGAGTGTCAGTTTATTTCACTCTGCAAGTCCTTGTTTCCAGGGACCTGGAAGGACAGTGAGTGAATTGTCCTTGTGTTATATTGTGATTAAAAAAAACATTTTTTCTAGGGACAGAAAACTGTAGGTAGGGAGAGTGTTTTTTTTCTTTCACTCTGCAAGTCCTTGTTTCCAGGGACCTGTAAGGACAGTGAGTGAATTGTCCTTGTGCTATATTGTGCTTAAAAAAAACATTTATTCTAGGGACAGAAAACTGTAGGTAGGGAGAGTGTCAGTTTATTTCACTCTGCAAGTCCTTGTTTCCAGGGACCTGTAAGGACAGTGAGTGAATTGTCCTTGTGCTATATTGTGCTTAAAAAAAACATTTATTCTAGGGACAGAAAACTGTAGGTAGGGAGAGTGTCAGTTTATTTCACTCTGCAAGTCCTTGTTTCCAGGGACCTGGAAGGACAGTGACTGAATTGTCCTTGTGCTATATTGTGCTTAAAAAAAACATTTATTCTAGGGACAGAAAACTGTAGGTAGGGAGAGTGTCAGTTTATTTCACTCTGCAAGTCCTTGTTTCCAGGGACCTGGAAGGACAGTGACTGAATTGTCCTTGTGCTATATTGTGATTAAAAAAAACATTTATTCTAGGGACAGAAAACTGTAGGTAGGGAGAGTGTCAGTTTATTTCACTCTGCAAGTCCTTGTTTCAAGGGACAGAGAAGGACACCTGAAGGTAGCCCTTATTGCTTTTTTCCCATCTCCCTGCAGGCCATCTATTAGAATGTCTGGAAGGCAAACAAGGAGAGGCAGACAGTCAGGAGGCAATAAAAGAGGGCAAGCAGGCTCTGTGTCTGGGGGCAACAGTGCTGGTCGTGGACGCGGTGCATTGTCATCAGCACATGGCCATGGGACACGCTTGTCCTTCTTTTCGGCAGCTGGACATGTTGAGCCACATCATGCCGAAGACTTGGTAGAGTGGATGACCAAGCCCTCCTCCTCCTCCTCATCCTCTCTCACCCAGGCTCAGGGTACTGGAAAAGCAGCTGCCAAAGCGTCGTCTTCCCTGGTATCAATGTCAGACAAATCATCAGTCACTCCTTCCCTAGACCCACCATGTCCTCCTCCTGAGGAGTCCCCCGAACTGTTTCAGCACAGTGTTGGGTACATGCTCCAGGAGGATGCCCAGCGTTTCGAAGGGTCTGATGATGAAACCCAGCTAGAGGAAGGCAGTAGCGTGAGAGCAGACAGAGGGGATGCTCAAGAAGGACACCAATCTGGCAGTCATGTTCCAGCAGCTGCAGCATACTGCCAGATTGGCTCCAGTGATGAGGAGGGAGGGGATGATGAGGTCACTGACTCCACGTGGGTGCCTAATAGGAGAGAGGAGGAGGAGGAGGATGAGGAGGAGGCACATCTCCAACGAGGCAGGATGCCCTTTGGTGGCCAGCGTAAGGGCAGTACACCGACGGAATCACACCGCAGAGCTCCGCCTGTGCAGGGCGCTGCCTCTGCCCGTCATTCAAAAAGTTCTTTGGTGTGGGCCTTTTTTGAGGCTAGTGCATCAGATCGCACAGCTGCTGTTTGCAACATATGTCTCAAGCGTATATCGCGTGGCCAAAACATCAGCCGCTTGGGTACCACATGCCTGACCAGACATATGTTGACCTGCCATGCAGCTCGTTGGCAAGCCTACCTCAAAGACCCACACCAAAGAACAAAGCGGACCTCTCCTTGCACCGCATCAGCTGGGATCTCCAACCCCACTATAACTTCAGTCCTCTCTGAAACATGCACTGAGAGGAATGAAGGTGTAGAATTAGGTGTGTCACAGCCAAGTACTTGCGCCCACTCTGCTAGCAGTACACCGACGTCCGATTCTAGCAGGCAAATTTCCCTGCCCCAGCTGCTGGACCGTCGAAAGAAGTTCACTCCCAGCCATCCACATGCCCAGCGGTTGAATGCTAGCTTGGCTAAATTGCTAGCGCTTCAACTGCTGCCTTTTCAGTTGGTAGACTCGGCCCCCTTCCGTGAGTTTGTGCAATGTGCAGTTCCTCAGTGGCAGGTTCCCAAACGCCACTTTTTCTCACGGAAGGCTATTCCGGCTCTCTACCGGCATGTGGAAGGCAATGTCTTGGCCTCGCTGGACAGGGCGGTCAGCGGTAAGGTGCATATTACCGCTGACTCATGGTCCAGCAGGCATGGACAGGGACGTTACCTTTCTTTCACGGCCCATTGGGTCACTCTTTTGGCAGCTGGGAAGGATTCAGGACAAGGTGCAGTAGTGTTGGAGGTTGTCCCACCGCCACGCCTCCAAAATGCTACTACTGGTTGTGACACACCTCTCTCCTCCACCCCCTCCTCTTCTTCTTCCTCCATGGCCTCTTCCTGTGGTTTGTCCTATGAACCAGCGGTGCTCCGTAGCCGTTCACGGGGCTACGCAAGTACGCAGGCAAAAAGATGCCATGCCGTGCTTGCGCTGGTGTGTTTGGGGGACAGAAGCCACACTGGGGCAGAGGTCCTGTCTGCTCTGCAGGGCCAGGCCGAGAGGTGGTTGACGCCACGCCAGCTTAAGCCAGGAATGGTGGTTTGCGACAATGGCACCAACCTCCTCTCCGCCCTCCGACAGGGACAACTGACCCATGTGCCCTGTGTGGCTCACGTCCTTAACCTGGTGGTGCAGCGCTTCTTGGGCAGGTACCCGGGCTTACAGGATGTCCTGAGGCAGGCCAGGAAAGTCTGTGTGCATTTCCGCAGATCTTATAATGCCAGTGCTCGCCTGGCTGAGCTGCAAAAGGAGTTGAACCTGCCCAAGAACCGCCTTATATGTGACATGCCCACCAGGTGGAACTCAACGTTGGCCATGCTGCAGCGGCTGCACACGCAGCAGAGGGCCATCAATGAGTACCTGTGCGACTACGGCACCAGGACAGGGTCAGGGGAGCTTGGTTTTTTTTCTCCACGCCAGTGGGGCATGATCAGGGATGCATGCACTGTCCTGGCACCATTTGAGGAGGCCACGAGGATGGTGAGCAGTGACAGTGCATGCATCAGTGACACTGTACCTCTTGTCCACCTGTTGGAGCACACGCTGCGTGGAATAATGGACAGGGCACTTGAGGCAGAACAGAGGCAGGAAGAGGAGGACTTCCTTGCCTCTCAAGGCCCCCTTTACCCAGACAGTGTTCCTTCTGTCCCACCCATCGCACAGGAAGAGGAGGAGGAGGAGGAGGAGGATTGTGTCAGCATGGAGGTGGAGGCTGGCACTCAGCATCATCAGCAGCAGTCTTTTAGGGATGATTTACAGTCCCAAGAAACCAGTGGACTTGTACGTGGCTGGGAGGAGGTGGCTGCGGATCATGTCGTCCTTAGTGACCCAGAGGACTCCGGAGCGAATGCCTCAGCAAACCTACGCTGCATGGCCTCCCTGATCCTGCAAAGTCTGCGGAAGGATCCTCGTATTCTTCGGATCAAGGAGAGGGACCATTACTGGCTGGCCACTCTCCTTGATCCACGGTACAAGGGTAAGGTTGCGGACCTTATGTTACCGTCGCAGAGGGAGCAGAGGATGAGACAACTCCGGGAGGCCTTGCAGAAAGGTCTGTGCAACGCGTTCCCAGAGACTGGGAGGTTGCAAACTCCTGGTCCTGGACAACGAGTTGCTGAGGCTTCGGCCAGTCAAAGAAGGAGCGGTGGGGAAGGTGGCCGTCTGACCGATGCGTTCAGACAATTCTTTAGTCCGCAGCCCCAAAGTATGATCGGTTCCAGCAACCATCGCCAGCGTCTGATAAACATGGTGCAGGAATATCTAGGGGCAAGGTCAGACTTGGACACCTTCCCCACCGAAAATCCTCTGGCTTACTGGGTCTTGAGGATGGATCACTGGCCAGAGCTTGCACAGTATGCAATTGAGCTACTGGCCTGTCCTGCATCCAGCGTTCTTTCGGAACGCACATTCAGTGCTGCTGGAGGATTTGTCACGGATCACAGGGTGCGCCTGTCCACCGACTCGGTTGATCGACTGACTTTCATCAAGATGAACCAGTCTTGGATCACCACCAGCTACCACACACCTGATGCTGATATAACAGACTAATTGATTTTAACATGTCACATCCCTTCAAGACTGATGCTGATGCTGAGTGCCTGTGCTGTTATGTTGACTGGCTATCCTCCTCCTCCGAGTCCTCAATGATACGATTGATGATGATAGCTTGTAAGATCATTTTTGTTTATGGGTGCCGCCACCAGTGCCTAACGCCCAATTTTTCAGCCCCTGTTTAACAGGGGCGTGTAATTACAATTTTTGAAGCAATACTTTGCAACAGGGCTCATTGCTGTGCTCCAAGTACAGTATCTGTGAGGAGTTGCAGTGTTGTGCCACCAGTGCCTAACGCCCAATTTTTCAGCCCCTGTTTAACAGGGGCGTGTAATTACAATTTTTGAAGCAATACTTTGCAACAGGGCTCATTGCTGTGCTCCAAGTACAGTATCTGTGAGGAGTTGCAGTGTTGTGCCACCAGTGCCTAAGGCCCAATTTTTCAGCCCCTGTTTAACAGGGGCGTGTCATTACAATTTTTGAAGCAATACTTTGCAACAGGGCTCATTGGTGTGCTCCAAGTACAGTATCTGTGAGGAGTTGCAGTGTTGTGCCACCAGTGCCTAAGGCCCAATTTTTCAGCCCCTGTTTAACAGGGGCGTGTCATTACAATTTTTGAAGCAATACTTTGCAACAGGGCTCATTGCTGTGCTCCAAGTACAGTATCTGTGAGGGGTTGCAGTGTTGTGCCACCAGTGCCTAAGGCCCAATTTTTCAGCCCCTGTTCAACAGGGGCATGTAATTACAATTCTTGATCTAATAATTCACAGCAGGGCCCATTGCTGCACCCACCAAGAGTAACTGTCAGGGCTTACAGTGTTGTGGCACCAGCACCACCATCAAAGGCCCAATTTTTACTACCACTGTTCAACAATTATATGTAATTAAAATTCCTGATATAATAGTTGACAGCAGGGCGTTCCAGCACCAACCAAGAGTAACTGTGAGTGCTTACAGTGTTGTGCCAACACCAACAACTAAGGGGCCTATTTCTGCAGAGTATATACGGCAGGTCCCTACTTTCAAACATCCAACTTACAAACGACTCCTACTTGCAAACGCAAGAAGACAACAGGAAGTGAGAGGAAATCTACCACTAGGAAGGAAAATTCTCTCCTGTAAGAATAAATATGGGAGAAAGGTGTCTCCTCTGTACTGATGCTTTATCAGCAATCCTTGTTTCAAGAAAAACACCACATTTCAAAAACAGTTGTCATTGGGACGGAAAGTGAGGTGAAATGTTCTGAACAGGGGCACAGACAGCAAAACAAATGTTACAGGGGTGATAACCCTTACCTATGTTTTCCAAAAAGTTTAAAAATAGATTTTTGGTCTGGAGCTACACTTCAACAATGTACCTGTTCAAAATTACAAACAGACTCTACATAAGAACAAACCTACAGTCCCTGTCTTGTATGCACCGCCTGTATAGGGCTGTTCAGAGTATATAGGGCCTTTTTTATTTTATGTGCGGGGTTCCCCTTAATATCCATACAAGACCCAAAGGGGCTGGTAATGGGCTGGGGTAGGGGGGGGGTCATGGGGTAGCTATGCCATTTTTCTTAAAGAATTTCATCCATATTACCGGGACCAGACATTACATTAAAGCCGCAAGCAGTTTTAAATGGCTTTTTTTTCCTTTAGAAGTGTCATTTTGTGCAGGGACAGTTCTAAACACGGGAAACACGTGGCACTTCACAGGCATACTTTAGACACCCCCCAGGTACGATATTTAAAGGAATATTTGACTTTTTTTTTTTCACTTTATGCATCATTAAAATGACTGCTCCCGAAAAACGACCGTTTTTAAAACTTCTTTTTGCATTGATACATGTCCCCTGGTGCAGAACCCGGGTTCCCAAACCCTTTTTAGGACAATAACATGCATAATAGTTGTTATAATTAGCACTTTAGAATTCGAACGTTCGCATCCATTGTATTTAATAGGGTTCTAATGTTCGTTCGAACTTTCGGTCCGTTCGCGGGTTCTGGTGCGAACCGAACCCGGGGGTGTTCGGCTCATCACTAGTCACAACCAGTAGTAGCATTTTGGAGGCGTGGCGGTGGAACAACCTCCAACACTACTGCACCTTGTCCTGCATCCTTCCCAGCTGCCAAAAGAGTGACCCAATGGGCCGTGAAAGAAAGGTAACGTCCCTGTCCATGCCTGCTGGACCATGAGTCAGCGGTAATATGCACCTTACCGCTGACCGCCCTGTCCAGCGAGGCCAAGACATTGCCTTCCACATGCCGGTAGAGAGCCGGAATAGCCTTCCGTGAGAAAAAGTGGCGTTTGGGAACCTGCCACTGAGGAACCGCACATTGCACAAACTCACGGAAGGGGGCCGAGTCTACCAACTGAAAAGGCAGCAGTTGAAGCGCTAGCAATTTAGCCAAGCTAGCATTCAACCGCTGGGCATGTGGATGGCTGGGAGTGAACTTCTTTTGACGGTCCAGCAGCTGGGGCAGGGAAATTTGCCTGCTAGAATCGGACGTCGGTGTACTGCTAGCAGAGTGGCCGCAAGTACTTGGCTGTGACACACCTAATTCTACACCTTCATTCCTCTCAGTGCATGTTTCAGAGAGGACTGAAGTTATAGTGGGGTTGGAGATCCCAGCTGATGCGGTGCAAGGAGAGGTCCGCTTTGTTCTTTGGTGTGGGTCTTTGAGGTAGGCTTGCCAACGAGCTGCATGGCAGGTCAACATATGTCTGGTCAGGCATGTGGTACCCAAGCGGCTGATGTTTTGGCCACGCGATATACGCTTGAGACATATGTTGCAAACAGCAGCTGTGCGATCTGATGCACTAGCCTCAAAAAAGGCCCACACCAAAGAACTTTTTGAATGACGGGCAGAGGCAGCGCCCTGCACAGGCGGAGCTCTGCGGTGTGATTCCGTCGGTGTACTGCCCTTACGCTGGCCACCAAAGGGCATCCTGCCTCGTTGGAGATGTGCCTCCTCCTCATCCTCCTCCTCCTCCTCTCTCCTATTAGGCACCCACGTGGAGTCAGTGACCTCATCATCACCTCCCTCCTCATCACTGGAGCCAATCTGGCAGTATGCTGCAGCTGCTGGAACATGACTGCCAGATTGGTGTCCTTCTTGAGCATCCCCTCTGTCTGCTCTCACGCTACTGCCTTCCTCTAGCTGGGTTTCATCATCAGACCCTTCGAAACGCTGGGCATCCTCCTGGAGCATGTACCCAACACTGTGCTCAAACAGTTCGGGGGACTCCTCAGGAGGAGGACATGGTGGGTCTAGGGAAGGAGTGACTGATGATGAGTCTGACATTGATACCAGGGAAGAGGACGCTTTGGCAGCTGCTTTTCCAGTACCCTGAGCCTGGGTGAGAGAGGATGAGGAGGAGGAGGAGGGCTTGGTCATCCACTCTACCAAGTCTTCGGCATGATGTGGCTCAACATGTCCAGCTGCCGAAAAGAAGGACAAGCGTGTCCCATGGCCATGTGCTGATGACAATGCACCGCGTCCACTACCAGCACTGTTGCCCCCAGACACAGAGCCTGCTTGCCCTCTTTTATTGCCTCCTGACTGTCTGCCTCTCCTTGTTTGCCTTCCAGACATTCTAATAGATGGCCTGCAGGGAGATGGGAAAAAAGCAATAAGGGCTACCTTCAGGTGTCCTTCTCTGTCCCTTTACTTAAGGATTTCTAAATATGGTTGAGGATGATTGCTTTTGCACAGAATAGCACAACGACAATTTCCCTGACTGTCCAAAAAAACAAGGATTTCAAAGATGGTTGATGAGGAATGCTTTAGCACACTATAGCACAAGGAGAATTCCCTCACTGTCCTTCCCTGTCCCTAGAAACAAGGATTCGCACAGTAAAACACACTGACACTCTCCCTACCTATAGTTTTCTGTCCCTAGAAAAAATGTTTTTTTAAAGCACACTATAGCACAAGGAGAATTTCACTCACTTTCCTTCTTTGTCCCTAGAAACAAGGATTATCACAGTGAAAGAAACTGACACTCTTCCTTCCTATAGTTTTCTGTCCCTAGAAAAAAATGTTTTTTTAAAGCACACTATAGCACAAGGAGAATTCCCTCACTGTCCTTCCCTGTCCCTAGAAACAAGGATTCGCACAGTAAAACACACTGACACTCTCCCTACCTATAGTTTTCTGTCCCTAGAAAAAATGTTTTTTTAAAGCACACTATAGCACAAGGAGAATTCCCTCACTGTCCTTCCCTGTCCCTAGAAACAAGGATTCGCACAGTAAAACACACTGACACTCTCCCTACCTATAGTTTTCTGTCCCTAGAAAAAATGTTTTTTTAAAGCACACTATAGCACAAGGAGAATTCCCTCACTGTCCTTCCCTGTCCCTAGAAACAAGGATTCGCACAGTAAAAGACACTGACACTCTCCCTACCTATAGTTTTCTGTCCCTAGAAAAAATGTTTTTTTAAAGCACACTATAGCACAAGGAGAATTTCACTCACTTTCCTTCTTTGTCCCTAGAAACAAGGATTATCACAGTGAAAGAAACTGACACTCTTCCTACCTATAGTTTTCTGTCCCTAGAAAAAATGTTTTTTTAAAGCACACTATAGCACAAGGAGAATTCCCTCACTGTCCTTCCCTGTCCCTAGAAACAAGGATTCGCACAGTAAAAGACACTGACACTCTCCCTACTGTGACAGCAGGAAGGTAAAGTCACCTGGTTGCATCCAGGGGGGTAGATATATTTCGCCCAGATTCAGGCTTTACGCCGACTTATACAACTAGGTGGAGAGTTGTATAAGCCCAGCTAAAGCTAGTGGGCTCATGGATGACTCATACCTCTAGGGAGAGGGCTGGGCGTCGTGCAGGCAGGGAGTTGATGAGGCCAGCTGAAGCTTGTCAGCTCATTTAGGCCTCTATAAGAACTCCCAGCTTCATTAGATGTTAGCTCATGCCTGGAACCAGACCTGTGTGGACTGTCTAGGGAGAGTGAACCCCTGTGCGGTGAGAAAAAGCCTGTGTGGCTATTTGCTTGGACATTTAAAACCAGGGACTTAGGGACTAGGACAGCACTAGGCTGATCCCAGTTGTTAGTTAGGAAACCTGTATGTTTAGTCAGAGGTCAAGTTGACCAGGATTTATTTTGTTTATATGTTTCTTTTGGCTTTGCTGTGTTTTGTCACTGTAAATAGAAAATAAACCGCACCTTTTTTTTTGATTTTGAAAACCACAACCTCCGTTTGCTGGGCCTGTTTTTGTGTGGGGAGCCCATCCCGGGGGTCACACACACCCGCTGCCGAGCTAACCCCCTCACAGTTGGTGGAGAACCAGTGGCAGTTTTTTTTAAGCCAGCATGGAGGAGATACTGAAGCAGCTGGCTCTAGCAAATGCCAATCAACAGCAGACAAATGCAGGTTTGCAAAAGAGCCTTGCAGCTCAACAACAGAACTTCGCAGCCCAGCAGCAAGCTCATCAACAGAGCCTTGCAGCCCAGCAGCAAGCTCACCAACAGAGTCTGGAAGCTCAGCAACAAGCCCAGCAGCAATCTGAGGCCCGCTTCATAGACCTGTTACAGAAGCAAGAGCAGAGACTACAACAAATGGAAGCAGTAATGCAGCAACGTCCGCAGACCAGTGAGGAAAGCCGTCCCACTAATACCGCGTCCTTTGGGGTGAGTCGTTTATTGACAAAAATGACTGGAGAGGATGATCCAGAGGTATTTTTGACCACATTTGAAAGGACTGCTGAAAGAGAAAAGTGGCCTGAGGAGCAGTGGGCTGGACTGGTGGCTCCTCTGTTAACTGGTGAATCGCAGAAGGCTTACTATGACCTAGAGCCTGACCAAGCAAAAGACTATGTGATGCTAAAAGCTGAGATATTGGCAAGGCTGGGTGTCACCCAGGCTGTCCGGGCTCAGCGTGTGCATAACTGGACTTTCCAGCTTGGAAAACCCCCCAGGTCTCAAATGTATGATCTCATTCACCTGAGCAGAAAGTGGCTACAGCCAGAGACTTTGTCCGCACCAAAGATTGTGGAACGTGTTGTAATGGATCGGTTTTTGAGAGCTCTTCCTACTGCCATCCAAAACTGGGTAAGCCATGGAGACCCAGAGACGGCCGATGGTCTTGTGGATCGTGTGGAGAAATACTTGGCTACAGAGAACCTGACGGCCTCTTCCAGAGACACTCGGACTTTCCACCCTAAGACCAGACCATCCCCAGGGGCGGATAAGAGGATTCCAAGGGGTAAGGGTGGAGAGAGTGAGAGGGTGGGAGCTCTACCCCAAGTTTGGCGAGAACAGCCTGGGAAATCAGCGGCTCAAGAGGCGGCAAGAAGGATCGTTTGCTACCGCTGCCGGCAAGCGGGACATATTGCAGCCAATTGCCCGGTTGTGGAGGAACCCATGCAGTGTGACTTTCTGACGGGCAGACGTCAGTCGCTGTGTGCGACAGTCGCATGCACTGCCATTCAAGGAATTGAGAAACATTTATGCAAAATGTGTGTTAATGGTAGAAATGTTGTGGTATTGCTGGATTCAGGTAGCCTTGTGACCCTGATAAAGGCTGAGTTAGTTAAAACAGAGGTCTCTGGGAATAGCAAGGTAGCTGTTATTTGTGTGCATGGGGACACCCGAGAGTATCCAGTGACTACAGTGTGTTTCGAGACCCCCAAAGGTACCCTCTCTCATCCAGTGGGCTTAGTATCTCAGTTACCGTATGACGCCATTGTGGGAAGGGATTTTCCGAAGTTCTGGGAACTGTGGGATGATCCTGAGCCCCCCACTGGTGCCCCTATGTACCAGGAATGTGATAGCCAGAACTCCCCTGAGAGTGGTGAGGACTCTCCGGAATTTCCCTTATCAGTATTGGCAGGGGAGACTCAAGAAACTGGAGAGGAGCCCACCTCCTCAGACGAAAACCTACCGTCTGTGGAGTTTTCTGATCTTGAGGTTCACAGGGAAAACTTTGCCACAGAACAGTTGAAAGACCCCGCCCTAATAAAGGCACGCGAAAACGTAGTGAAAATAGATGGCGAGTTAGTGAACCCAGATAATACCTGCACTTACCCATACTTCAGCGTAGAGAAGGACCTACTGTATCGGGTGGCAAAAAGGGCAGAAGAAACCGTTGAGCAGCTTGTGGTGCCCAAACCTTACAGGAAGTTGGTGTTGGAGTTGGCCCATGGGCACATTCTTGGAGGTCATCTGGGGACAGAGAAAACCCGAGAGAGGGTATTACAGAGATTCTATTGGCCGGGGGTGATGAAGGACATAGAAAATTATTGTTCCTCCTGCCCTGTGTGTCAGAGGTCGGCCCCGATGCCACATTTCCGTAGCCCGCTGGTCCCTCTACCCATCATTGAGGTCCCGTTTGAGAGGATCGCCATGGATTTGGTAGGTCCTATAATCAAGTCCGCTAGGGGGCACCAGTACATATTAGTTATAATGGACTATGCCACCCGTTATCCAGAAGCGATCCCTCTCCGAAATACCTCGGCCAAAACCATAGCCAAAGAGCTATCTCTTGTGTTTAGCCAGGTGGGTATTTGTAAAGAACTGCTTACGGACCAAGGTACACCCTTTATGTCCCGGGTTATGAAGGAGCTGTGTAAATTGTTCAAAGTGACGCAATTACGTACATCTGTGTATCACCCCCAAACCGATGGGCTGGTTGAAAGATTCAACAAAACCCTAAAACAAATGTTGAAGAAAGTGGTGGATAGAGATGGAAAGGATTGGGACTGTCTACTTCCTTATCTGATGTTTGCTATTAGGGAGGTGCCCCAATCCTCTACGGGATTCTCCCCCTTTGAGTTACTGTATGGGAGACACCCAAGAGGGCTGTTGGATATTGCCAAGGAAACTTGGGAAAGTGAGAGTTCTCCCCACAGGAGTGTGATTGAGCATGTCGCCCTGATGCAAGACCGAATTGCACAGGTAATGCCCATCGTGAAGGAACATTTGGCCCAAGCGCAGTTAGCACAGCAGAGAGTGTACAACCGTGGAGCCAAGACCCGTACCTTTTCCCCGGGGGATAGGATACTGGTACTTGTCCCTACGGTTGAAAGTAAATTCCTTGCCAAATGGCAAGGCCCCTACGAGATAATGGAAAAAGTGAGTGAAGTGAATTACAAGGTCAGACAACCAGGAAGGCGAAAGCCCGAACAGATCTATCACGTTAATCTGTTGAAAGCCTGGAGGGATAGAGAGTCCCTAGTCGCAGACACTTGGTCACCAGCTCAAACTGGTTGCGTGATTCCTGAGGTTGGAATAGCAGCCACCTTGTCACAACCCCAACAACAGGAGGTTAAGGAGTTTGTGCTTCGCAACAAGGAGGTATTCTCTGAGCTGCCGGGACAAACATTTGGGGTAGAGCATGACATCATTACCCCGCCCGGTGAAAGGGTGAAGTTAAAACCCTATCGGATCCCAGAGGCCCGACGGGAGGCAATACGGGAGGAAGTACAGAAAATGCTGAACTTAGGGGTGATAGAGGAGTCCCAAAGTGATTGGTCTAGTCCCATTGTGTTGGTGCCTAAACCGGATGGGAGCTGGCGATTTTGTAACGATTTTCGTCAGTTGAACAAAGTTACAAAATTTGACACCTACCCCATGCCACGTATAGATGAGTTGATCGACCGGCTGGGAACAGCCCGATACATGACGACTCTTGACCTCACAAAAGGGTATTGGCAAATCCCCCTGGCCAAATTGGCCAAAGAGAAAACCGCATTTGTAACCCCAGACGGGGCGTTCCAATATAAAAGAATGCCGTTCGGGTTACAGAATGCGCCGGCCACATTCCAGCGGAAAATGGACCAGATGCTGAGGCCCCATCGGAAGTATGCTGCGGCTTACCTGGATGACGTAATTGTCCATAGCACAGATTGGGCCTCACATCTGCCAAAAGTGCAAGCAGTCCTGGACTCTGTTCGGGAAGCGGGGTTTACGGCTAACCCCAAGAAGTGTACCATTGGGCAGGAGGAGGCCAAATATCTTGGGTACACCATTGGGAGGGGAGTAATAAAACCCCAACTCAACAAAGTCGAGGCCATCCAGAGTTGGCCACGTCCCAACAGCAAGAAGCAGGTACGAGCCTTTCTGGGAATCGCTGGGTATTATCGGCGATTCATTCCCCACTTTGCTTCTAAGGCTGTGCCCCTAACCAACCTAACGAAGGGGAAAGGGTCGGTCATGATTAAATGGACCCCGAGGCTGAGGCAGCATTCCAATTCTTGAAACAAGCCTTATGTAGCCAGCCAGTGTTGTACTCACCCGACTTCTCTAAAGACTTTGTCGTACAAAGTGATGCGTCAGATGTGGGGTTAGGAGCAGTATTGTCCCAGGTCTGGAACGGGGAAGAGCACCCAGTCATTTACCTCAGCAGGAAGTTGAAGTCCCATGAGGTAAATTACGCCACCGTTGAAAAGGAGTGTTTAGCGGTGAAGTGGGCTCTAGATTCCCTTCGGTACTACCTGCTAGGTAGGCACTTTGACATGGTTACGGATCACGCTCCGTTAAAGTGGATGGCTCAAAACAAGGAAACAAATAGAAGAGTGAATAGGTGGTTCCTGGCCCTCCAGGAATTCAACTTCACAGTAAAGCATCGCCCTGGCGTTCAAATGGGGAATGTGGATGCTTTGTCTCGAGTACATGAATGCCTGATTGCTGGTGTTCCAACCCCGAGGTTAAAACAAGAGGGGGGGGTATGTGACAGCAGGAAGGTAAAGTCACCTGGTTGCATCCAGGGGGGTAGATATATTTCGCCCAGATTCAGGCTTTACGCCGACTTATACAACTAGGTGGAGAGTTGTATAAGCCCAGCTAAGGCTAGTGGGCTCATGGATGACTCATACCTCTAGGGAGAGGGCTGGGCGTCGTGCAGGCAGGGAGTTGATGAGGCCAGCTGAAGCTTGTCAGCTCATTTAGGCCTCTATAAGAACTCCCAGCTTCATTAGATGTTAGCTCATGCCTGGAACCAGACCTGTGTGGACTGTCTAGGGAGAGTGAACCCCTGTGCGGTGAGAAAAAGCCTGTGTGGCTATTTGCTTGGACATTTAAAACCAGGGACTTAGGGACTAGGACAGCACTAGGCTGATCCCAGTTGTTAGTTAGGAAACCTGTATGTTTAGTCAGAGGTCAAGTTGACCAGGATTTATTTTGTTTATATGTTTCTTTTGGCTTTGCTGTGTTTTGTCACTGTAAATAGAAAATAAACCGCACCTTTTTTTTTGATTTTGAAAACCACAACCTCCGTTTGCTGGGCCTGTTTTTGTGTGGGGAGCCCATCCCGGGGGTCACACACACCCGCTGCCGAGCTAACCCCCTCACACTACCTATAGTTTTCTATCCCTAGAAAAAATGTTTTTTTAAAGCACACTATAGCACAAGGAGAATTTCACTCACTTTCCTTCTTTGTCCCTAGAAACAAGGATTATCACAGTAAAACACACTGACACTCTCCCTACCTATAGTTTTCTGTCCCTAGAAAAAATGTTTTTTTAAAGCACACTATAGCACAAGGAGAATTCCCTCACTGTCCTTCCCTGTCCCTAGAAACAAGGATTCGCACAGTAAAAGACACTGACACTCTCCCTACCTATAGTTTTCTGTCCCTAGAAAAAATGTTTTTTTAAAGCACACTATAGCACAAGGAGAATTTCACTCACTTTCCTTCTTTGTCCCTAGAAACAAGGATTCGCACAGTAAAACACACTGACACTCTCCCTACCTATAGTTTTCTGTCCCTAGAAAAAATGTTTTTTTAAAGCACACTATAGCACAAGGAGAATTCCCTCACTGTCCTTCCCTGTCCCTAGAAACAAGGATTCGCACAGTAAAACACACTGACACTCTCCCTACCTATAGTTTTCTGTCCCTAGAAAAAATGTTTTTTTAAAGCTCACTATAGCACAAGGAGAATTTCACTCACTTTCCTTCTTTGTCCCTAGAAACAAGGATTATCACAGTGAAAGAAACTGACACTCTTCCTTCCTATAGTTTTCTGTCCCTAGAAAAAATGTTTTTTTAAAGCACACTATAGCACAAGGAGAATTCCCTCACTGTCCTTCCCTGTCCCTAGAAACAAGGATTCGCACAGTAAAACACACTGACACTCTCCCTACCTATAGTTTTCTGTCCCTAGAAAAAAATGTTTTTTTAAAGCACACTATAGCACAAGGAGAATTCCCTCACTGTCCTTCCCTGTCCCTAGAAACAAGGATTCGCACAGTAAAACACACTGACACTCTCCCTACCTATAGTTTTCTGTCCCTAGAAAAAATGTTTTTTTAAAGCACACTATAGCACAAGGAGAATTCCCTCACTGTCCTTCCCTGTCCCTAGAAACAAGGATTCGCACAGTAAAAGACACTGACACTCTCCCTACCTATAGTTTTCTGTCCCTAGAAAAAATGTTTTTTTAAAGCACACTATAGCACAAGGAGAATTTCACTCACTTTCCTTCTTTGTCCCTAGAAACAAGGATTATCACAGTGAAAGAAACTGACACTCTTCCTACCTATAGTTTTCTGTCCCTAGAAAAAATGTTTTTTTAAAGCACACTATAGCACAAGGAGAATTCCCTCACTGTCCTTCCCTGTCCCTAGAAACAAGGATTCGCACAGTAAAACACACTGACACTCTCCCTACCTATAGTTTTCTGTCCCTAGAAAAAATGTTTTTTTAAAGCACACTATAGCACAAGGAGAATTCCCTCACTGTCCTTCCCTGTCCCTAGAAACAAGGATTCCCACAGTAAAACACACTGACACTCTCCCTACCTATAGTTTTCTGTCCCTAGAAAAAATGTTTTTTTAAAGCACACTATAGCACAAGGAGAATTCCCTCACTGTCCTTCCCTGTCCCTAGAAACAAGGATTCGCACAGTAAAACACACTGACACTCTCCCTACCTATAGTTTTCTGTCCCTAGAAAAAATGTTTTTTTAAAGCACACTATAGCACAAGGAGAATTCCCTCACTGTCCTTCCCTGCCCTAGAAACAAGGATTCGCACAGTAAAACACACTGACACTCTCCCTACCTATCCTTCTCTTTCCCTAAACTAAAGGAATCCAGGTTAAGCAAGAAAAAAATAAATGTCACTGTCCCTGCCTATGTTTCTCTTTCCCTGCTCCGGAACACACTACACTAGGCCGTCGTGCTGGCGGCCTTTCATAGTGTGGGGCGTGTACTAAACACCCTCAGCAATAATTGGCCACAGGCATCCTGCCTGTGGCCAATCATTGCTCTCCTCGCTGCCGGCGCTGTGATTGGCCAAGCATGCGGGGTCACAGTGCATGCTTGGCCAATCACAGCGCCTGGATGACACTGCGATGGCGTAGTGCATTGTGGGCCGTTCGCGTCACTCGAATTTGGCGCGAACGGCCCAAATCGTTCGATCTTCGTCGAACGATCGAACAGCCGATGTTCGAGTCGAACGTATGTTCGACTCAAACACGAAGCTCATCCCTAGTCCCTAACCACCCTTGGACGCACAGCCAGGCTAGCTTGTCTACAAGTCCTGCAGTCGCTACGTCTTGCGATGCAATTCAGGTAGTCGCTACACCTGACTCAACTATTCACTCTGCCTCTGTACTAGTTATGCCAGTCCAGCCCATGCCCAGTGAGCCTCCTACTTTTTCTTGTTCAGGACATTCTGCTTGTCCTTCAGCTATTCAGATTGACTCCTGTGACATGTCACCTTCTAACCAACCTGACTTCAGGGTTCCACTGACATCTGCCCAGTCTGATGGTCCTGTGCAAGATGACCAGTTCCCCTTTAAGGGTCTAGGGGACCCTCCTCAGATTCCTGTTGATCCTCTCATGCTCTTGCTTATTCCTAGAGAGCCTTTGGTCCTCAATAGATCTTCTTGTCATCTCCCTACCTCGTTTTCGGTCTCTGAGGATAATCTTAAGTACGAGGTTAGACAAGTTCTGGATTCTCGGCTCTGCAGAGGCATTCTTCAGTACCTTGTGCATTGGAGAGGTTTTGGTCCTGAGGAGGCGTCTTGGATCGCTGCATCTGATGTCTCTGCACCTCATCTGTTGAGGAGGTTTCATCAGAGATTTCCCTTTAAGCCTGGGCCCAGGCGGGGGATGGCCCATAAGAGGGAGGGTACTGTCATGGATATGCAGTAGTGTTTGTCAGCTTACCTTCCTTCCCATGTGTTCATCTTAGAGGCCAGAACCCTTTCACCTGGCTTCCTTTATAATCTCCTCCCAGCCTGACTCCACCTCAGGCCCTATCACAGAACACTATATTAACCTGTGCATTGCAAGCCTGCTTTGCTGATCAACGTGTTTGTTAGGCATTGTGTGTTTGGGTTCCTGCCTGCTGTGTGCTACGTCTGTCTCTCTGTTACGTTATTGGCTTGTCCCCGACTATCCCTGTCTGCTCGTGACCCTTGACCTTCGGCTTGTCTTTCGTTATCCTTGTCTGCTTGTGGCCCTTGACTTTCAGCTTGTTATTCGTTTCTCTTATATCTCGTGCTGCTGCTTCCCCTCTTGTCCCCTTATCCTACGGGGCGTGAGCTAGGAGACTCTAGGGGCCGCGACCTGGACCCAGCCTGCAGCATAACATCCTCACCACTAGAGGCTCTGGAGAAGACCTGCTGGGTCTTAGACTCCGCGCCCTGGGGAATCTTGGCTCTAGCTTCCCATAGGATCCCGGTTGTGCTCCTCTGGTCCCGCTTTCCACAACCACCCAGTTTCCTATCCGCAGCAGTCAGCCATAGGGTTCACTACCTTGCGGTGCACTCCTGTCCCCCTACGGTGTGCATCTGTCACCTGGCCACAGGTGACCTGACAGTTTGATCAGCCATGAACCCGGCTGACATCCCGCTCCCCGCGGATGATCCATTGCAGGGCATAGTTTGCAGACTTGAAACCCAGGAATCGAATCAGACTCAGGTGATGTGATTCCTCCAGGATCTGACTTCTCGCTTCGAGCAGCTTCAGGCCTCCTTGGGAACCCTGAATCCGCAACCTCAAATACAACCAGCGGCTGCACCTATTGCACCAGTCGCAGCCACACACTCACTACAACTGCCAGCTCCGTCCCGTTTCTCTGGGGACTCCAAGGCTTGCAGGGGTTCCTTAGCCAATGCACGATTCATTTTGAGCTCCAGCCCCAAAACTTCCTGTCTGATCGGGCTAAGGTAGCCTATATCATTTCCCTCCCCTCTGGTGAAGCTTTAGCCTGGGCAGCCCCCCTGTGGGAACTGAATGATCCAGTGGTTTCTAGCCTGTCTGGCTTCTTGAAACTTTTTCGGAATATCTTCGAAGAACCGGCTCGTGTCTCTTCAGCGGCCAGTGCCCTTTTACGTCTCCGCCAAGAGTCTGCTTCTGTGGGACAGTATGCCCTTTATTTCCGCATACTGTCGGCTGAGTTGAGCTGGAACAATGAGGCCTTAGTCGCAACCTTTTTGCATGGCCTGTCTGATAGAGTGAAGGATGAATTAGCAGGAAGAACCATCCCCACTGATCTGGCCGGCGTTATCTCCTTGTGTAACCAGATCGATATTCGCTTTCAGGAGAGGACCTTAGAAAAGCAACGCCAGCACTCCTTGGTTCTTAGTCAGCCTGAGCTCCCCTCTCTTCGACCCGTAGAGCATCTCCTACCAGCTGAGGAACCCATGCAGCTGGGTCGGACCAGGCTATCCCCCGAGGAACGTGCTAGGCGCAGAACTCTTGGTCTGTGTCTTTACTGTGGGGGCAAAGGTCATTTTCGTGACACTTGCTCTCTTTGTCCAGAAAAACGTTCGGGTCCACTTCATCTGGAAAGTGGAGTATTGGACCCAGAAATATCACCTTCCCCTTCTCGTCTTCTGCTTTCTGTGTTCCTTCATGTTGGTGCTTCTTCTCATTCGGTCTCAGCATATCTGGATTCCGGAGCCGCTGGTAATTTCATGGACTGGGAAATCGCATCGTCCATGAGACTTACTCTTTTGCCCCTCACCACGCCATTGGTGGTCTTGGCGATTGATGGTACTGTTCTCCCAGGGGGACCTATCCGCTTCCAGACCCTCCCTGTTAAGATGTCGGTAGGGACACTCCACCAGGAGTGGATATCCTTTCTTATCTTACCCAAGGCATCAGCGCCTATAATTTTGGGTCTCCCATGGTTACAGCTCCATTCTCCTCATGTGGACTGGACTACTGGACAGATCCTGGCTTGGGGTCCCTCCTGTTCCTCGTCCTGCCTACCCAAGGTTGCCCCCTGTGAACCTGAGCCGGTCATTCATTCCAGGTTGCATAACCATTTACATTTCTCTGTCCCTAACCACCCTTGGACGCACAGCCAGGCTAGCTTGTCTACAAGTCCTGCAGTCGCTACGTCTTGCGATGCAATTCAGGTAGTCGCTACACCTGACTCAGCTATTCACTCTGCCTCTGTACTAGTTATGCCAGTCCAGCCCATGCCCAGTGAGCCTCCTACTTTTTCTTGTTCAGGACATTCTGCTTGTCCTTCAGCTATTCAGATTGACTCCTGTGACATGTCACCTTCTAACCAACCTGACTTCAGGGTTCCACTGACATCTGCCCAGTCTGATGGTCCTGTGCAAGATGACCAGTTCCCCTTTAAGGGTCTAGGGGACCCTCCTCAGATTCCTGTTGATCCTCTCATGCCCTTGCTTATTCCTAGAGAGCCTTTGGTCCTCAATAGATCTTCTTGTCATCTCCCTACCTCGTTTTCGGTCTCTGAGGATAATCTTAAGTACGAGGTTAGACAAGTTCTGGATTCTCGGCTCTGCAGAGGCATTCTTCAGTACCTTGTGCATTGGAGAGGTTTTGGTCCTGAGGAGGCGTCTTGGATCGCTGCATCTGATGTCGCTGCACCTCATCTGTTGAGGAGGTTTCATCAGAGATTTCCCTTTAAGCCTGGGCCCAGGCGGGGGAGGGCCCATAAGAGGGAGGGTACTGTCATGGATATGCAGTAGTGTTTGTCAGCTTACCTTCCTTCCCATGTGTTCATCTTAGAGGCCAGAACCCTTTCACCTGGCTTCCTTTATAATCTCCTCCCAGCCTGACTCCACCCCAGGCCCTATCACAGAACACTATATTAACCTGTGCATTGCAAGCCTTCTTTGCTGATCAACGTGTTTGTTAGGCATTGTGTGTTTGGGTTCCTGCCTGCCGTGTGCTACGTCTGTCTCTCTGTTACATTATTGGCTTGTCCCCGACTATCCCTGTCTGCTCGTGACCCTTGACCTTCGGCTTGTCTTTCGTTATCCTTGTCTGCTTGTGGCCCTTGACTTTCAGCTTGTTATTCGTTTCTCTTATATCTCGTGCTGCTGCTTCCCCTCTTGTCCCCTTATCCTACGGGGCGTGAGCTAGGAGACTCTAGGGGCCGCGACCTGGACCCAGCCTGCAGCATAACATCCTCACCACTAGAGGCTCTGGAGAAGACCTGCTGGGTCTTAGACTCCGCGCCCTGGGGAATCTTGGCTCTAGCTTCCCATAGGATCCCGGTTGTGCTCCTCTGGTCCCGCTTTCCACAACCACCCAGTTTCCTATCCGCAGCAGTCAGCCATAGGGTTCACTACCTTGCGGTGCACTCCTGTCCCCCTACGGTGTGCATCTGTCACCTGGCCACAGGTGACCTGACACCCATTTTGGAAAGAAAACAACCCAATGTATATTCTATGAGGCATAATAAGTCTTTTGAACATGTCATTTCTTTCCAAAAGTTTTTGGAAAATGTGGAAAAAAAATGAAAGCATATTTTTTTTCACAAAATTGTCAATTTAGAAGATCTTTCTAACACATAGTATGTACATAGCAAAAATAACACCCCAAAATACATTCTGCTACTCGGCCTGAGTATGGTGATACCCCATGTGTGAGACTTTTCCACAGCCCAGCCACATACAGAGGCCCAACATGCAAGTAGCACCTTAAGGCTTCTAACACATAGCATGTACACACCAAGAATTACACCCCAAAATACATTCTGCTGAGCAAAAAGTAATAAAAAAAAAGGCTCACCTATGGTTTTAGCAGGCAGGAATACCATTTCAGAGCAGTCAAAGCATTGGTCCAGACAGCCAAAGGAAATGTCCAGGAATTGTGCAGGAAGCAGACAGAGATATGGAAATGTATGAACATGGTCCAGAGGCATGGCCAGTTCAGGTGGCAGGCAGAGGCATGGCCAGTTCAGGTGGCAGGCAGAGGCATGGCCAGTTCAGGTGGCAGGCAGAGGTATGGTCAGTTCAGATGGCAGCACTATAACATTTAGGCCTTGGTCAGGTAAGACCTAAGGACAGGGGTAGAGGCTTCTTCCCACCCAAATCTCTACGAAGCCTCCGAGTCTCCAGACCCTAATCCGAGAAAACCAAAACCCGGAGAAAAACATTTTCTCCACTCGGAAAATCATTTCTGGAGCCCCTCAAATATGTGAGACCCCTGTGCTGTACTCAAATGATCAGTTTAGGAGGCAGGCAAAAAGCATGGTCATTTAACAGGCCGAGGTCAATTCACGTTGAAGGCAGAAACATGGTTGGCAGTGGCATAGTCAAAAACAGTCCGGGTCATTCACAGAAATGGCAGATGGTGGAAACTGGAAAAAAAATCATCTTCACTTTACTAATAGTTTAGTAAAGTATGATAGCTCTAAAAGCACTTTCCAATACAGAGTCCTGGCTGGGAGGGACATTGGGGACAGTAGTATCGGGTGTCACGACGAATTCCTCTACTTGAACACACATGACATTTTTTTGGGGGTTTGCGACCTGTTTGAGTAAGAGGGAGGATTTCGGGAAAGTGCCTTTCGTGGAGTCTGGCTACTGCATCAGAGCGAATTAGTTGAGGGGCTTGGCCATGGGGATAGAGAAGGGCTTCGATCACGTCTTCTTGGAATTTTATATAGGTTAGGAAACTTTGAGTGCACTTAGAAAAAATTATATAGGAATTGAACAGGGCTAGTTGCATCAAATAAATGGCAACTTTTTTGTACCAAAACAGTGATTTACTGGTGGCCAAGTAGGGCTGCATCATCTGGTCGTTCATATCCACCCCCCCCCCCCCCCCCGTGTAAAGATTATAGTCATGCACACATTTTGGCTTCTGGATGGGGCCTCTTCTTCTCTGCAGTTCCACCAAGGTGTCATCATGCATTGTGGAAAGGATGTAGACATCTCTTTTTTTATCTCTCCACTTCAATGCTAGTACCTCTTCAGTCCGCATACTGGCCATTTCCCCGTTTCAATTTCTTTCTTGGCAACCAATCTCTGTGGGAAGCCTTTACGGTTGGTCTGTGCTGTCCCACAGGCCACAGTTTTATTTTGGTACAGATGGCGGAAAAGTGGGAGACTTGTGTAGAAATTGTCTACGTATAGATGGTAACCTTTCCCAAGTAATGGTTCAATCAGCTGCCAGACAATTTTGCCTCTTGTTCCCATGTAGGTAGGGCATCCAGGGGGGTTTAGCTGTCTGTCTTTTCCCTCATAAATTATAATATCATATGTGTAACCCGTGGCCCTGTCACATGCCTTATAAAATGTTACCCCACGTCTGGCTCTTTTACTGGGGAGATATTGCTTTATTCTTTAGTGTTCCTGTGAAGTGTACTAGTGATTCATCTACACATATATTTACATCAGGGGTAAACATCTGCTTGAAGCTGGCGCAAAAAAAATTGATTAGGGGCCGAATTTTGAATAGTTTATCATAATTGGGATGATTTCAAGGGAGGCATTGGGCATTGTCGTTGAAGTGTAGAAACCTCATAATCATCTCGTAATGGGTTCTTTTCATAAAAGGTGAATAGATTGACATGTGGTCGATAGGTCGGGTAGAACAGTAGGAATGGAGTTCATTTTTTTTGTGAGCCCCATGTTGAGGGTTAGGCCAAGGAAAATTTTTAATTCTTCCACGGTGAGGGGTTTCCAAACAAAAGGATGGGCATAGGAAGAATTTGGATTGTTGTCTATATGTTGGCTGGCGTATAGATTACACTGCTCCACAATGTAGGTTAGGATATCATCAGTAAAAAATAAGTCAAAATAATAAATCGGAGTAGCATTTTCTGACTGTATCTGAGGGCATGACTGGGCTGTAAAAGGGGGAATGACAGGTTCTACTGACGTATCGGGCAGCCATGTTGGATACAGTAGAAGATCGGGGAGGCTAGTATGGGCCCTGCCTTGTTGTTGATGGGACGCCCCGTTGCTAGCATCTGGCCTATCCTCTAGGAAAGTTGCAGAACTGCTGGTGGATGCCTGCCTATCCTGGCATGCTGCGCTGCTGGTGGATGCCTGCCTATCCTAGCGTGCTGCGCTGCTGGTGGATGCCTGCATATCATCATGGAGTGCTGTGCTGCTGGTGGATGTCCTGGAGTGCTGCGCTGCTGGTGGATGTCTGCGCCTGCTCATAACTCCTGATCCCACTTGTTAGGATTCTATCCTCAGTTTCTATTTCAGAGCCACTACTTTCCTCTGGATAATATTCACTATCCGATTCTGACAGAGAGCGTTCTCCGCTACTCTCGTCCGACATACCCTGGAGTATCTGGAGAGCCTACTCGCTGCTGTAGAATCTTTTAGCCATGTGGGCAGATGTGACAGATGTTGGCGGGCAGATGTGACAGATGTTGGCAGGCATATGTGACAGATGTTGGCGGGCAGCTGTTGGCGGTCAGATGTGCCAGATGTTGGCGGTCAGATGTGCCAGATGTTGGCAGGGCAGATGTTGGCAGGCAGATGTGCCAGAGGTTGGCGGCCAGATGTTGGTAGGCAGATGTGCCAGATGTTGGCGGGCAGATGTGTCAGATGTGGCAGCTGTTGGCGGGCAGATGTGGCAGCTGTTGGCGGGCAGATGTTTACTGCCAGATGTTGGGGGTCAGATGTGCCAGATGTTGGTAGGGCAGATGTTGGCGGGCAGATGTGCCAGATGTTGGCGGGCAGATGTGCCAGCTGTTGGTGGTCAGCTGTTGGCGGTCAGATGTTGGCGGGCAGCTGTTGGCGGTCAGATGTTGGCGGGCAGATGTGCCAGATGTTGGCGGGCAGATGTGCCAGATGTTGGCGGGCAGATGTTTACTGGTATGACAGGTGTTTTCACTGTTTTGGGGACACTGTTTTGGGGACACTGTGTTTTGGGTACACTAGCTGGGTGATCAATGGGTAAACAGCAGACAAACAGCTAAAAACTCACTGATCTCCCGCCTGCAGCACAGATTGTCTCTTCCTCTCCTCACTGACAGTCTCTGTGTGAGGAGAGGAAGAGATGACAGCAGTTACAACTGCTCTGTGTTTACATTACATGACCGCTGTGATTGGACAGCCCACGTGTCATCAGGAGGGCCAATCACATGGCCCTCCTGACGTGCACACCTTTCCTGTCTCTGGGGTGCACAGGCAGATCGGGATCGCGCCGCTGCGCGGGCACGTGGCGGCGCGATCCCCTCACAAACACCAGCCCCCCTTTCTCTGTTTACATCACGATGGCTGTGATTAGACACAGCCATCGTGCCGATCAGGAGGGCAAATCACAGTGCCCTCCTACTGTTCCGAAATGCGGCGTGTCCCCGCGATCCCGCTCCTTCTGAGGGACGTTCGGGAACGTCCACTCAGAAGGAGAGAGCACCCACCCGGCCGTATATGTACAGTGGCCGGGTGGGAAGTGGTTAAAGTGGTTGTAAACCCACTTAGACAACTTGCGCCTACAGGTAAGCCTAGATTAAGGCTTAACTGTAGGTGCAAGAAATATCTCCTTAACCTACATGGTTAAGGAGATATTTGCTGTAAACACAGTGCCGATGACATCACACGCATGCGCACAAGCGGGCCGGCATCATTGCCGGTTTTCTGAATGGGATCTTGCCAGCCCGAGTGCTCATGCGTGCGACTTCATCGCCGCTCTGGCCAATCACAGCGTCGGAGCGGCGATACACTGACGGTAGTGATGGGACATCGAGGCAAGATGGCGGCGGAGGGGAACGAGGAGCAGTTCGGGGGCTTCGATCTCAGGTAAGTCATTCATAATGAGCTAGTATGCTATGCATACTAGCTCATTATGCCTTTCTTTTGCAGGGTTTTTTAAAAAAAATAGGTTTACTTCCTCTTTAATGTATGTCCTACAAATTCACTGTGCTAGATTGTACCAAGTATCCAATTCAAGTGTCTCGTTCCTATATCTCCGAATAGAACAATTTGGTGGACACAGATGTGAGTATGGTGTAATACTTAGATATGTGGCCTATATACTTATCAAAGTTCTTGCTTAGTTGTTCCATTGGGGTCTGAGAGGATAAATCAGAATTGCATTTTAAAGAGGCTAATAAATGTATTATCTGTGCATATCAATAAAATTCTCTATGCGATAGTTGGTGGGTTTCCTGCAGGAATTGTTTTGATAAGACACTGCGGCTGTCGCAAAATCTGCCATTCGCAGTAAACCCTTGTTGGTCCACCACAAAAGGTTTTGCATAGTGAGACCCAGGGTGTGCGTGTAAGTTGCCAAGTCTATCCCATAAATTTAGTGAAAATGACAAGGCCGGGCATGAAATTACGAATCTGTCTTTAGCTGATAGCCACATAATATGGCTGACCATCCTGATGAATAAAGAGATGATTTCAGTTAATCCATAAGGGATAAGGGTACATATGAAATTTGATTAACTGAGCCATCTGTGTGGCATAAAAATATTTAGCTAGGTCTGGAACTCCCAGGCCAACCCCTCTGTTTGGGTGTGTACAGTATCTCCCTAAATAAAATTAAACAATTTATTTTGAAAGATTTGACATAAGATTTCTTTATCAGCACTGAGATCGTCCTGAACAGGTATAATATCCGTGGATGGATATTCATTTTTATGGAATCCAATCTACCAAACCATGAAGGGGGAGGGTTCACCTTCCAATCGTCTGAAAGTTTTCTGTTTAGCAAGCATAATTTATTTTGGTGCAGGGTGTGAAGGGAAGGAATTCAATGTATATCTAAGTAGGGAAGAGAAGAAGATTGCCGTTGAAACTGAAAAAGTATTTATTTTAGCGTGGACAGTGTGGTCTTCCAAAGAGATATTTAATGCCGGTGATTTACAGTGGTAACCTTGAATCCTGGGATTAGCAAGAAATGTTGCAGAACAGGCCATAAATTGGAGGTGGAGGCGATAGGGGAGGAAATTAGCATTAATATTTCATCTGCGAATAGAGCACCTTTGGGTTCATGATCCCCACAGTATATTCGTTTTATTTCCATATTGTGTCTGAGCTTTATGGCTAGTGGCACCAGGGCTAAAATAAACAAAACTGGGGATAAGGGGCTGCCTTGGCATGTGCCTCTGTGAATGTTGAAGTATTGAGAGCTGTATCCCTTTACTAACAAAGAAGCCGTGTGTTCACTGTACACCATCCGCAGGAGCGTAAAAAATTTAGGTCCAAACCCATACCGCTCCAGGACATAAAAAAGGTAATCCACAACAGAGAATTGAAGGCTTTGCAAGTCAAATGACGATACCATACCTTGTCTCGTGCCCTTTGCGTCCCAGTCTGAATGTATTGCTAAAATTATATAAATTAGCCAACTAGTTTGATCAGGGGCTTGTCTATGGGGACAAACCCTAAATGGTCTGTGTATACTGTATATACTTAATAAGAAGGTGTTTATTCTGGTGGCTAGAATATTCATCATTATGTTAAGGTCTACGTTTATGAGAGATATTGGCCGGTAGTTAGTGCAGTCCCTGTGATCTTTGCCAGGTTTCGTATAAAATGTATGCATGCTCTATTTTCATGAGGATGGATGGAAAGGCCTTTCTGCATATTATTGAAAAAGAGGCTCAAGTGTGGGGTTAAAATTTCAGAACTTGGGGGGGGGGCGTATGCCCGGAGTCGTCCCGGCAAGACATGTGTGCCTAACGCTCCGTGACTCCAGAGACAACACAGCTCGTTAGCCACGCTGCCCGACCTGCTGCTGGGTCACAGCCACCCCCGCTTGCAATCGTGAACACCCGGGAACTGGCCACGATGGTGTACGGAGGTTCCAAAAAGAAGATTAAAACAAAAACAATAACAATCAAAGAGGTGCTGCTCAAAGCCTCCTCCACGATGGTGCCGCCCCCCTCCTCCCATCCAGGAACACCACGAACACTGCATACCACCAAACATTCTGGACTGGAGATCTCTCAGGAGGGTGAGTAAGATACCGAATTTGGGGTAACTCCTTTAGCCCCACAATTGGATGCCTTGTAGCCTGATCTGCTAAAACAATTTGAGCAGCTCTTCGCTAAGGCCTTAAAACACACCTCTGACACCATAACAGAGAGGCTGACAAGGGAGATTAGAGACCTGGGTCGACACACTTCTGCACTTGAACAGAGAGCAGATGATGCAGAAATCCTCACCAACAACCACTCTGAGGAACTAGAAACCCTGCATGAGGAAAATCTCTCCCTTCAGTCTCATCTAGAGAACATTAAGAATAGGGCCAGGCGCTCTAATTTGCTCATACGTGGCATTCTTGAGACATTCACTGATCTGCAGTCCACCATCAGTGCGCTATTCCAGAAACTTGTGCCCTCAATCCCTATAGAGCGCCTTGAAATGGATATGACCCATCGCACTCTGGCACCGCATCCTGAATATGGCCCCTCCTGCGAGCAACATAGTCGTGAAGCTGCACTACTTCGGTACCAAGAAAGAACCCAACATTCACAGAATTGTAAATGTTTGACAGTCACCACATCCCTAAATGAATATGGAAAAACAGAAAAAAAAACCCTTGGAGGTGGGACTTTAAAAGTGACTGCAAACAAACAAGAGTACCGTATTTATCGGCGTATAACACGCACTTTTTTCCCCTTAAAATCAGGGGATACTCCGTCGAATTCCCCTGCTGAAAACGAGCGAGAGGAGCGAGCGGAGCCGAAGCCGAAGTACAATCGGCTTTACTCGGCTCCTCTCGCAGTCCCGCCCATCTCTGACTGCGCCGCTGACATAGAGAAAGCCGAGTGTACTTCGGCTAGTCTCGGCTCCTCTCGCAGTCCTGCCTGTGACTGTGAGCAGAGCCGAGTCTAGCCGAAGTACACTCGGCTTTCTCCGTCAGCGGCGCAGTCAGTGGAGATGGGCGGGACTGCGAGAGGAGCCGAGTCTAGCCGAAGTACACTCGGCCCCGCTCGCTCCTCTCCACAGAAATCGGCGCCAAATTTAAAAAAACGCCGGGACTGACACGATCGCAAAGGCACTGGGCAAGGCTGCAGATGGACAGATGGACACTGGGCAAGGCTGCAGATGGACAGATGGACACTGGGCACGGCTGCAGATGGACAGATGGACACTGGGCAAGGCTGTAGATGGACAGATGGACACTGGGCACGGCTGCAGATGGACAGATGGACACTGGGCAAGGCTGCAGATGGACAGATGGACACTGGGCAAGGCTGCAGATGGACAGATGGACACTGGGCAAGGCTGCAGATGGACACTGGGCAAGGCTGCATGCTGCATTTAAATGTAAGTTTTTTTTCCTTGAATTTCCCTCCTAAACTTGGGGTGCGTGTTATACGCCGGTGCGTGTTATACGCCGATAAATACGGTATATATAAAAAGTATAAATGTAATCAGTAAGTACAAAGACAAAACATTCTGAATTAAAAATCACATGGAAATTATACAAATCCAGAAAACTTGGTATATTTGATGTAGAGAAGGTTGAACACTTGGAGTCAGACCCAACAGCTGTTTCAGTATGAATCCCTTCTTCAGGGATTTACAGACATAAAGGTCAAAAAGTGTCTATGGAGAGACAAATTCTGTTAGATATACAATCGTTATATAATGTAGATTTATATCTTCCTGTATACATATTGTGACAGCAGGAAGGTAAAGTCACCTGGTTGCATCCAGGGGGGTAGATATATTTTGCCCAGATTCAGGCTTTACGCCGACTTATACAACTAGGTGGAGAGTTGTATAAGCCCAGCTAAGGCTAGTGGGCTCATGGATGACTCATACCTCTAGGGAGAGTGCTGGGCGTCGTGCAGACAGGGAGTTGATGAGACCAGCTGAAGCTTGTCAGCTCATTTAGGCCTCTATAAGAACTCCCAGCTTCATTAGGGGTTAGCTCATGCCTGGAACCAGACCTGTGTGGACTGTCTAGGGAGAGTGAACCCCTGTGCGGTGAGACAAAGCCTGTGTGGCTATTTGCTTGGACATTTAAAACCAGGGACTTAGGGACTAGGACAGCCCTAGGCTGATCCCAGTTGTTAGTTAGGAAACCTGTATGTTTAGTCAGAGGTCAACTTGACCAGGATTTATTTTGTTTATGTTTCTTTTGCTTTGCTGTGTTTTGTCACTGTAAATAGAAAATAAACCGCACCTTTTTGATTTTGAAAACCACAACCTCCGTTTGCTGGGCCTGTTTTGTGTGGGGAGCCGATCCCGGGGGTCACACACACCCGCTGCCGAGCTAACCCCCTCACAGTTGGTGGAGAACCAGTGGCAGTTTTTTTTAAGCCAGCATGGAGGAGATACTGAAGCAGCTGGCTCTAGCAAATGCCAATCAACAGCAGACAAATGCAGGTTTGCAAAAGAGCCTTGCAGCTCATCAACAGAGCCTTGCAGCTCAACAACAGAACTTCGCAGCCCAGCAGCAAGCTCATCAACAGAGCCTTGCAGCCCAGCAGCAGACAAACGCAACTTTGCAACAGAGTCTGGAGGCTCAGCAACGAGCCCAGCAGCAATCTGAGGCCCACTTCATAGACCTGTTGCAGAAGCAAGAGCAGAGACTACAACAACAGATGGAAGCAGTAATGCAGCAACGTCCGCAGACCAGTGAGGAAAGCCGTCCCACTAATACCGCGTCCTTTGGGGTGAGTCGTTTATTGACAAAAATGACTGGAGAGGATGATCCAGAGGTATTTTTGACCACATTTGAAAGGACCGCTGAAAGAGAAAAGTGGCCTGAGGAGCAGTGGGCTGGACTGGTGGCTCCTCTGTTAACTGGTGAATCGCAGAAAGCTTACTATGACCTAGAGCCTAACCAAGCAAAAGACTATGTGATGCTAAAAGCTGAAATATTGGCAAGGCTGGGTGTCACCCAGGCTGTCCGGGCTCAGCGTGTGCATAACTGGACTTTCCAGCTTGGAAAACCCCCCAGGTCTCAAATGTATGATCTCATTCACCTGAGCAGAAAGTGGCTACAGCCAGAGACTTTGTCCGCACCAAAGATTGTGGAACGTGTTGTAATGGATCGGTTTTTGAGAGCTCTTCCTACTGCCATCCAAAAGTGGGTAAGCCATGGAGACCCAGAGACGGCCGATGGTCTTGTGGATCGTGTGGAGAAATACTTGGCTACAGAGAACCTGACGGCCTCTTCCAGAGACACTCGGACTTTCCACCCTAAGACCAGACCATCCCCAGGGGCGGATAAGAGGATTCCAAGGGGTGAGGGTGGAGAGAGTGAGAGGGTGGGAGCTCTACCCCAAGTTTGGCGAGAACAGCCTGGGAAATCAGCGGCTCAAGAGGCGGCAAGAAGGATCGTTTGCTACCGCTGCCGGCAAGCGGGACATATTGCAGCCAATTGCCCGGTTGTGGAGGAACCCATGCAGTGTGACTTTCTGACGGGCAGACGTCAGTCGCTGTGTGCGACAGTCGCATGCACTGCCATTCGAGGAACTGAGAAACATTTATGCAAAATGTGTGTTAATGGTAGAAATGTTGTGGTATTGCTGGATTCAGGTAGCCTTGTGACCCTGATAAAGGCTGAGTTAGTTAAAACAGAGGTCTCTGGGAATAGCAAGGTAGCTGTTATTTGTGTGCATGGGGACACCCGAGAGTATCCAGTGACTACAGTGTGTTTCGAGACCCCCAAAGGTACCCTCTCTCATCCAGTGGGCTTAGTATCTCAGTTACCGCATGACGCCATTGTGGGAAGGGATTTTCCGAAGTTCTGGGAACTGTGGGATGATCCTGAGCCCCTCACTGGTGCCCCTATGTACCAGGAATGTGATAGCCAAAACTCCCCTGAGAGTGGTGAGGACTCTCCGGAATTTCCCTTATCAGTATTGGCAGGGGAGACTCAAGAAACTGGAGAGGAGCCCACCTCCTCAGACGAAAACCTACCGTCTGTGGAGTTTTCTGATCTTGAGGTTCACAGGGAAAACTTTGCCACAGAACAGTTGAAAGACCCCGCCCTAATAAAGGCACGGGAAAACGTAGTGAAAATAGATGGCGAGTTAGTGAACCCAGATAATACCTGCACTTACCCATACTTCAGCGTAGAGAAGGACCTACTGTATCGGGTGGCAAAAAGGGCAGAAGAAACCGTTGAGCAGCTTGTGGTGCCCAAACCTTACAGGAAGTTGGTGTTGGAGTTGGCCCATGGGCACATTCTTGGAGGTCATCTGGGGACAGAGAAAACCCGAGAGAGGGTATTACAGAGATTCTATTGGCCGGGGGTGATGAAGGACGTAGAAAATTATTGTTCCTCCTGCCCTGTGTGTCAGAGGTCGGCCCCGATGCCACATTTCCGTAGCCCGCTGGTCCCTCTACCCATCATTGAGGTCCCGTTTGAGAGGATCGCCATGGATTTGGTAGGTCCTATAATCAAGTCCGCTAGGGGGCACCAGTACATATTAGTTATAATGGACTATGCCACCCGTTATCCAGAAGCGATCCCTCTCCGAAATACCTCGGCCAAAACCATAGCCAAAGAGCTATCTCTTGTGTTTAGCCGGGTGGGTATTTGTAAAGAACTGCTTACGGACCAAGGTACACCCTTTATGTCCCGGGTTATGAAGGAGCTGTGTAAATTATTCAAAGTGACGCAATTACGTACATCTGTGTATCACCCCCAAACCGATGGGCTGGTTGAAAGATTCAACAAAACCCTAAAACAAATGTTGAAGAAAGTGGTGGATAGAGATGGAAAGGATTGGGACTGTCTACTTCCTTATCTGATGTTTGCTATTAGGGAGGTGCCCCAATCCTCTACGGGATTCTCCCCCTTTGAGTTACTGTATGGGAGACACCCAAGAGGGCTGTTGGATATTGCCAAGGAAACTTGGGAAAGTGAGAGTTCTCCCCACAGGAGTGTGATTGAGCATGTCGCCCTGATGCAAGACCGAATTGCACAGGTAATGCCCATCGTGAAGGAACATTTGGCCCAAGCGCAGTTAGCACAGCAGAGAGTGTACAACCGTGGAGCCAAGACCCGTACCTTTTCCCCGGGGGATAGGATACTGGTACTTGTCCCTACGGTTGAAAGTAAATTCCTTGCCAAATGGCAAGGCCCCTACGAGATAATGGAAAAAGTGAGCGAAGTGAATTACAAGGTCAGACAACCAGGAAGGCGAAAGCCCGAACAGATCTATCACGTTAATCTGTTGAAAGCCTGGAGGGATAGAGAGTCCCTAGTCGCAGACACTTGGTCACCAGCTCAAACTGGTTGCGTGATTCCTGAGGTTGGAATAGCAGCCACCTTGTCACAACCCCAACAACAGGAGGTTAAGGAGTTTGTGCTTCGCAACAAGGAGGTATTCTCTGAGCTGCCGGGACAAACATCTGGGGTAGAGCATGACATCATTACCCCGCCCGGTGAAAGGGTGAAGTTAAAACCCTATCGGATCCCAGAGGCCCGACGGGAGGCAATACGGGAGGAAGTACAGAAAATGCTGAACTTAGGGGTGATAGAGGAGTCCCAAAGTGATTGGTCTAGTCCCATCGTGTTGGTGCCTAAACCGGATGGGAGCTGGCGATTTTGTAACGATTTTCGTCAGTTGAACAAAGTTACAAAATTTGACACCTACCCCATGCCACGTATAGATGAGTTGATCGACCGGCTGGGAACAGCCCGATACATGACGACTCTTGACCTCACAAAAGGGTATTGGCAAATCCCCCTGGCCAAGTCGGCCAAAGAGAAAACCGCATTTGTAACCCCAGACGGGGCGTTCCAATATAAAAGAATGCCGTTCGGGTTACAGAATGCGCCAGCCACATTCCAGCGGAAAATGGACCAGATGCTGAGGCCCCATCGGAAGTATGCTGCGGCTTACCTGGATGACGTAATTGTCCATAGCACAGATTGGGCCTCACATCTGCCAAAAGTGCAAGCAGTCCTGGACTCTGTTCGGGAAGCGGGGTTTACGGCTAACCCCAAGAAGTGTACCATTGGGCAGGAGGAGGCCAAATATCTTGGGTACACCATTGGGAGGGGAGTAATAAAACCCCAACTCAACAAAGTCGAGGCCATCCAGAGTTGGCCACGTCCCAACAGCAAGAAGCAGGTACGAGCCTTTCTGGGAATCGCTGGGTATTATCGGCGATTCATTCCCCACTTTGCTTCTAAGGCTGTGCCCCTAACCAACCTGACGAAGGGGAAAGGGTCGGTCATGATTAAATGGACCCCCGAGGCTGAGGCAGCATTCCAATTCTTGAAACAAGCCTTATGTAGCCAGCCAGTGTTGTACTCACCCGACTTCTCTAAAGACTTTGTCGTACAAAGTGATGCGTTAGATGTGGGGTTAGGAGCAGTATTGTCCCAGGTCTGGAACGGGGAAGAGCACCCAGTCATTTACCTCAGCAGGAAGTTGAAGTCCCATGAGGTAAATTACGCCACAGTTGAAAAGGAGTGTTTAGCGGTGAAGTGGGCTCTAGATTCCCTTCGGTACTACCTGCTAGGTAGGCACTTTGACATGGTTACGGATCACGCTCCGTTAAAGTGGATGGCTCAAAACAAGGAAACAAATAGAAGAGTGAATAGGTGGTTCCTGGCCCTCCAGGAATTCAACTTCACAGTAAAGCATCGCCCTGGCGTTCAAATGGGGAATGTGGATGCTTTGTCTCGAGTACATGAATGCCTGATTGCTGGTGTTCCAACCCCGAGGTTAAAACAAGAGGGGGGGGTATGTGACAGCAGGAAGGTAAAGTCACCTGGTTGCATCCAGGGGGGTAGATATATTTCGCCCAGATTCAGGCTTTACGCCGACTTATACAACTAGGTGGAGAGTTGTATAAGCCCAGCTAAGGCTAGTGGGCTCATGGATGACTCATACCTCTAGGGAGAGTGCTGGGCGTCGTGCAGACAGGGAGTTGATGAGACCAGCTGAAGCTTGTCAGCTCATTTAGGCCTCTATAAGAACTCCCAGCTTCATTAGGGGTTAGCTCATGCCTGGAACCAGACCTGTGTGGACTGTCTAGGGAGAGTGAACCCCTGTGCGGTGAGACAAAGCCTGTGTGGCTATTTGCTTGGACATTTAAAACCAGGGACTTAGGGACTAGGACAGCCCTAGGCTGATCCCAGTTGTTAGTTAGGAAACCTGTATGTTTAGTCAGAGGTCAACTTGACCAGGATTTATTTTGTTTATGTTTCTTTTGCTTTGCTGTGTTTTGTCACTGTAAATAGAAAATAAACCGCACCTTTTTGATTTTGAAAACCACAACCTCCGTTTGCTGGGCCTGTTTTGTGTGGGGAGCCGATCCCGGGGGTCACACACACCCGCTGCCGAGCTAACCCCCTCACAATATTCATATGTACAAAGGACAATATAGTTACAACAAGTAAATATTTGCTTTTCCAAAATTTCCAGGATTTATTCAGCATTCCATGTGTCCAAAGACCATGTGCATTGTTTGAGATGTAAAAGGGGAAGATCACCCCATAAAAAGGCTCAAATATTGAAAGAGTCCAAAGACCTCCAGCAAGGGTCCCCAAATGATGATGGGTGGCGGGACTGAGGAAAACTCTATTTATATACGGTGAAATATGTGTACACTGAAAGACATAAAAAAAAAAAAAAAACAGGTTGAAAAGCCCGAAATTAATTCTTATATGCGTCTCAATGTAAAAAGCACCAAAACACAAAATGATTAAGGAAAGGATGTCCAATGTGCATAAAACACCCACCAGTATAATAAACAGCTCCTGGTCATGAGATGAGAAGGAGAAAGAGATAACCCAGACTTCACAAATGGATGCAGTCCTAAAATGAATGAGGATGCATCAAATGTGCACCACCATTGAAGTAAGGCAATTACATAGGTATCTCACTCTTCCACTTCAAAGGAGTATGTCTAAAGAATAAAGACAAAGGAAGAGTAGAAAGAGTCATCAATCAAGAGAATAAATGGTAAGTATCATTCTGACTGCATCCAGAAGAAGTCTACCTGTAAGGTTCTTCAGTACAAAGTCGACCGCCGCATCCAATGCCTCGTGTGGACCGATAGTGGCCACGAGGGCTTTAAATGGCGTCAGACAGACGCCCGCGCATGCGTGAAAAGACGGAAAAGAACAAAAACGTAATGACATCATTACGGAAGACTTTGCATGGTGATGACGCGTCCCACGCTAAATGCAGAGAGGCACGACGGAAGACCATGGACGGAAGTTCACATGTAGGAAAAAGATAGTATCCAAAGGCCGTATATAGAACCACGCAGACGCAGTTGAGTTATAGACCAATCTGGTTACAAGGCTTAGACCATATTAAAGGGAAATAATAAGAAAATATTTAAGTATATAGCCGAACATAGCTGAAACGTGTAAACACAGTTCAGGTCGAGACTGGAGACCGCATTATGATCTGAAGTGACAACCGTAAATAAATGTCTAGGGAAAATGGGACCTAAATTAATTATATGCATGAAATATACATGCATATACCGTATTTTTCGCTCCATAAGACGCACTTTTTATCCCCCAAAAAACGGGGGGAAATGTGTGTGCGTCTTATGGAGCGAATACTAATCAGGAGAGCCGCTGATAGGGGGATCGTTTCGACGGCAGAACGATGCCCTATGCATCACTCTGCCCCAGCTAAATCCTGTTTCTCTAATGCTTTCAGCTGCTACTGGGAGAGAAACAAAAGGGTATTGTTCTGTATTTAACCCCCACAGGATCGGCATTGATATGTAAATCGCGCGGGCATTGTTATGTTAATGAGGTCGGCCGCCGCGATTCATATGCTAATTACGCCCGCACCTCTGCATGCCGCCCACCTAGAAGGTGTGAACAGCATACAGGTGAATATAGGGGGCATGTAGAGGGGATCAAAGAGGGGGGTTTGAGGTGCAGAGGCTGCAGAGTTGAATGGGAAGGAAGGGTTGGAGTGCAGATGTTAGAAGATGAGGGGTTTGGGGGACAGAGGTTAGCAGATGAGTTAGAGGGGCAGAGTTGTACTGAGAGGGAGATAAGAATGCAGAGATTAGTAGAGAGATGGGGGAGGGGGTTACTGTAAATACACCATTTACATTACTGGTCAGTGTAAGTGTCTAAATATGCAAATACTCCTGTTGTATTGAGGTCATGTAAATGTCCCAGTTAAATTGGGGATCAGTGTAGGATGCCCCCTTACATTAGTTGTTAGTGTAGAAATATTATTCTGTTATACTTTATTAAATATTTTAGTACACCATTTGGTTCAAGTTTTTTTTTTTTTTTATATTTTCCTCCTCTAAAATCTAGGTGCGTCTTATGGTCAGGTGCGTCTTATGGAGCGAAAAATACGGTATATCCCAGTAAATCCCCATATTTTTATAACAGCTAATAAGTGTACCGGCGGAAAATTATATATATAGTCCCTCCTTAAATTGTAAAAAGTGTTGATCTTATGTGAGCCACCAGAATGGCAAAGAAAACAACACCAACAGAAATCATAGAGGGCCCCCCGCGCGTTGAATGCCAGCCGCCACCCCAAAGTGATGACAGTCGGCAGAGGACGCGCGCTGACGCATTGATGCAGATGACTGCATTAAAAAGAGGGAAAGGGAATCGCGAGGGCCAAAAACAGACCCCGAATAAATTGTATAGACGGGGACCGATTGACCATAAGGACACCTCCCCCCCAGTGCGCCGTGTGGAGGGCAAAGGACCGATCAAGAGCCAAAAGGAAACAAATGCACATGAGAAGGAAGACACATGAAATGTCGATACCAAAATAAATAAATAAACAAACTTAAAATAGAAAAAGCATAGAAAAATGTACATCAAACACTATGATTGAAAAGTGTATACAGTACGATTTAATTCACATGAGCATATAAAGGGAGATTGGACATATAACTTGTTGCTTATACAACTAAGCACCAAAAGATAAAAGCCCCATGTAGGTAGACCATTGAAATTTTATAGCCCAAAAAGGCTACTAAATGCATGATGGAAAAACGCCCTGGGAGAAAACGTGAGATACAAAACGAGAATAAATCAAAAAAATTCAAAAAATTTGTTAGATAGACATATGATACTGCTGGTGTTGTATCGTATTTTGTACATTTAGTATTTCAATTATTCTTCCCAACCACCGGAGGAAAAACCCTCAAGAAATGGACGGTAGCTGATAAGTTCGTTCAACCCAGGTAACGTGATGGCATTCAGAGTGAAAATCCACCTAGTCTCTCTTTGTAGAAGAGTTCTGTTCCAGTCGCCCCCTCTATTGCTGTATCCTATCTAGAATTAGAAATTTTATTCTAGGGACTCTACTGTTATGGGTGTCTCTGATGTGACGCCCTAAGGGGAGATCTGGATCATATTTCCTCGAGCAAGTAATATGTCTGACAGCTCTTTTAAAAAATGGCTGTTTGGTTTTGCCAATATAAAAAGCCCCACATTGGCAAGAGAGTAGATAAACGACTCCTTCCATTTTCCAATTGGCAAAATGAGCCGCTTTAAAGGTTTTTCCATTTGGTAGAATTACTTTTTTGTCGATGTTCATATACTGACACAAACTGCAACCTCCACATCGAAAAGTACCCGGTCGTCTACAGGGATCTACACGGAATTCTCCCATGTATTCACTTTGTATTAGGCTGTCCTTTATGGAATTGGTCTTACGGTAAGTGATTGAAGGTTGGGATGGTACGAATGGAGCTATGGAGGGGTCAATACTCAAAAGATGCCAGTGTTTGGAAATGATTCTCTTGATTTGCTTGCTTTGTTTACTAAATTTGGTAATAATACGTACAGTGTTATGATCACCACTATCCAATCCAATAGTTGGTTGTTTTTTGGTCAGAAGTTGGTCCCTAAATTTAAGGGTAGCTCTTCTGAATGATTTTTTAAGACGGGTAAGGGAGTATCCTCGTATTAGGAGGAGATCTCTTAAGGCATTAGCCTCTTTTTGGAAAGTATTATCATTTGTGCAATTACGGCGTAGCCGCAAATATTGCCCAAATGGGATCGATTTGACCAATAATATTGGGTGTGCACTTTCTGCGTGATGTATGGAGTTACATGCTGTGTCCTTACGGTATAAGGCACTTGTAAGTTTACCATTAGTGTCTTTTAATATGGTGAAAAATTGATAGAGACATCACTATATGTCATAGTAAACTTTAAATTATAGGAATTATCGTTCATGGCATCCAAACAAGACAGCAACAGTTCTGGAGTACCTACCCAAACGATAAATATGTCGTCGATATACGGACTACAGTTGACAATAGATTCAGTTAGTGGCAAAAGGGTCTCTTCCGATAGGAAGCTCTGTTCCCACTCCCCCAGGCACAACAAGTCCCCATCGCTACGCCCTGCACCTGGAGGTAGTGGGACCCATCGAAAGAGAATGCATTACAAGTAAGGATATGCTCAAGAGCAGAAAGCAAGAACAAATCAAAGGAGCGGTTGTCACGGTGGGATTGAGATAGAGTATGTCTGATGACCCCAATGCCCCGCTGGTGGGGGGTGGAGCTGTAAAGTGCTTCAACATCAACAGCCACCAGCAGGGCATTGGGGGGCACAGACATCTCATCTAGTTGATTGAGAAGATGCATGGTGTCTTTGACAAAGGAGGGCAAATTGTTCACATACGGACGAATCTGTTTGTCAATGAATTTACTAAGGTTTTTGGTGATACTACCACATCCTGAAACAATAGGACGTCCTGGGATGGAGAGTTCTAATATAATTCCAAATTTGTGTATTGATCGTTTTGTTGGCATAAGCATTATCAATCAGCAAATAAAATGCACGATTGAATTTATCAATCTGGGTTCTTGAAATTCGTCTGTACCAGTCATTATTGTTTAATATTTTTAAACACATCTCCTTATATTGAGAATTCCCCATAATTACGATGTTGTAACTATATTGTCCTTTGTACATATGAATATGTTTACAGGAAGATATAATTCTACATTATGTAACGATTGTATATCTAACAGAATTTGTCTCTCCATAGACACTTTTTGACCTTTGTCTGTAAATACCCTGAAGAAGAGCTTCATACCGAAACAGCTGTTGGGTCTGACTCCAAGTGTTCAACCTTCTCTCCATCAAATATACCAAGTTTTCTGGATTTGTATCATTTCCATGTGATTTTTAATTCAGAATGTTTTGTCTTTGTACTTACTGATTAAATTTATACTTTTTATATATACTCTTGTTTGTGTGCAGTCACTTTTAAAGTCCCACCTCCAAGGTTTTTTTTCTGTTTTTCCATATTCATTTAGGGATGTGTTGACTGTCAAACATTTACAATTCTGTGAATGTTGTGTTCTTTCTTCTATATAATAGGGTAGCAAATACCCAACCCCCCATTCTCTTTCCAACATTTGCATTATTGTTCCTTCTATTTATATGTACTCTATATTCCAATTGAAGGGTCAGAGACAATTTCCGGTGGTATTATAACCATTCAATTTTTGTAATCATATTTACACTGGGTGTTTGCCCCTTTTTTTTTTTTTTTATATTATATTGTCATTTTTGTTTCTTGTTTACCCATTGTTTGTTTGGCATAGAACTATGTTTAAATCTAAGGACTTTGAGGGACACATGTCCAGATATAGAGAGCAGGCAAGGATGGAAGCTCAAACCTCTGAAATGTCAGCTCTTTTCTCTCAATTATCCAAATTGGTAGAGAAAAAGGCACAATTATTATGGCATATTGAAGGATTCGAACAGTATATCAAGGAAGATCTGAACCCATTAGGTCTGCGTGATCAGATTTTCCCTACTTTTGAGAATACTGATGAATTAAAAAAAAAAAAAAAACAATGGTAAAAAAAAATTACAGCAATGTAGCCTCATTATGATGAAGTTATTAATGGAGGAGTATTCTAGAAGAATTCTAATTTTAAATATGGACATTGAGAATGTCTATATGCAGTTAAAATGCATATGAGAACCTTGACAATTATAAAATTTTAGAAGAAGGTATTAAGACTCATCTTCATCTCTTAGCTGGCAATGTCTTGCTAGCTAAAGAACAGAAGTTCTGGAGAGACAAGTTTGCATTTAAAGAATCAAAAGCGTATCACTGGCAAAGAAATAGCAACCCACGTGCATGCCCCAAATTCACCAAAATGTGGGGTGCGGTTGGGGACAGAGGTTCCAACGTCTCACTAAATTCTTCTCTCTCCTCATCTTCACAGTGCTCAATTTCTGAAAAGAAAAAGCCGCTTAAGAATAAATGGAAATCACCTACCAAGGGACATACTAAAAAGCGTATGGTGGAAGCTTCACCCATCCCTTCTCATAATGGCATTATGAGTATGAAGGTAACAGGATCACGGGGTGGCCCATCTGAGCAGTCTACATCGGGGATTTTATTCCCCCAAAGCAATATGACAGATATGGCCCAACCCAGGGCGGAGAAGAATATCAATTCATCAAATACGGTACAATAGCTAGGCAGTCACGAATCTAGTGGTGATCGGCTGAATATTATCAACCTTTCAGATTACATATTATCAGAAGATGAGAGATCGGTCCTGTCAAGGGGTTTGAATTTTTGTCCTGACTCAGATTTAGACAAATTTGAAATAATCAAGGACTTACAGTTATTTTCAAGGAAATTGTTATTAAAAAGTATGTACAATAAAATTGAAGTTTCAACCAAAGAAAAAACTTCAACCCAACATGAACATGATGTACAAATTCTTGTGGAATTGTCTGAGGACCAGGAGAATTTGGACCTCATAGACAGGATCGATCTTGATAGACTGCTCATAGGAGAGACCCCCATCACAACCACAAAAAAAGCCATCCTACCTAAAATACAATCTTCCCTTAAAAATAAATCTGATAAATTCCCAGTCATAGGTACCAATGTCAACTTGGGAGCTTTCCTGACCATGACAACTAGAGACATCAAGAAACTCAATTCTCGCCCCAAAACTCCATCCAACTTGACTGGAGGTGAAAAGAAGGCCCTTGAGAATTTGATTAAACAGACTCAGCTGACGATCAAACCAGCAGATAAAGGGGGTAACATCGTAATTATGGGGAATTCTCAATATAAGATGTGTTTTAAAAATATTAAACAATAATGACTGGTACAGACGAATTTTAAGAACCCAGATTGATAAATTCAATTGTGCATTTTATTTGCTGATTGATAATGCTTATGCCAACAAAACTATCAATACACAAATTTGGAATTATATTAGAACTCTCCATCCCAGAATCCCCACTTTTTACAGCCTCCCCAAGGTGCACAAAAACCAAACTACACCTCCAGGACGTCCTATTGTTTCAGGATGTGGTAGTATCACCGAAAACCTTAGTAAATTCATTGACGAACAGATTCGTCCGTATGTGCCCTGCTGGTGGCTGTTGATGTTGAAGCACTTTACAACTCCATCCCCCACCAGCGGGGCATTGGGGTCATCAGACAATCTCAATCCCACCGTGACAACCGCTCCTTTGATTTGTTCTTGCTTTCTGCTCTTGAGCATATCCTTACTTGTAATGCATTCTCTTTCGATGTGTCCCACTACCTCCAGGTGCAGGGCGTAGCGATGGGGACTTGTTGTGCCCCATCCTACACCAATTTGTACCTGGGGGAGTGGGAACAGAGCTTCCTATCTGAAGAGACCCTTTTGCCACTAACTGAATCTATTGTCAACTGGAGTCGGTATATCGATGACATATTTATCGTTTGGGTAGTTACTCCAGAACTGTTGCTGTCTTGTTTGGATGCCATGAACGATAATTCCTATAATTTAAAGTTTGTCTCTATCAATTTTTTAGACATCACCATATTAAAGGACACAAATGTTAAACTTACAAGTGCCTTATACCGTAAGGACACAGCATGTAACTCCATACTTCACGCAGAAAGTGCACACCCAATATCATTGGTCAAATCAATCCCATTTGGGCAATATTTGCGGCTACGCCGTTATTGCACAAATGATGATACTTTCTGAAAAGAGGCTAATGCCTTAAGAGATCGCCTCCAAATACGAGGATACTCCCTTACCAGTCTTAAAAAATCATTCAGAAGAGCTACCCTTAAATCTAGGGACCAACTTCTGACCAAAAAACAACCAACTATTTGATTGGATAGTGGTGATCATAACACTGTATGTATTATTACCAAATTTAGTAAACAAAGCAAGCAAATCAAGAGAATCATTTCCAAACACTGGCATCTTTTGAGTATTGACCCCTCCATAGCTCCATTCGTACCATCCCAACCTTCAATCACTTACCGTAAGACCAATTCCATAAAGGACAGCCTAATACAAAGTGAATACATGGGAGAATTCCGTGTAGATCCCTGTAGACGACCTAGTACTTTTCGATGTGGAGGTTGCAGTTTGTGTCAGTATATGAACATCGACAAAAAAGTAATTCTACCAAATGGAAAAATCTTTAAAGCGACTCATTTTGCCAATTGCAAAATGGAAGGAATCGTTTATCTACTCTCTTCCCAATGTGGGGCTTTTTATATTGGCAAAACCAAACAGCCATTTTTTAAAAGAGCTGCCAGACATATTACTTGCATGAGGAAATGTGATCCAGATCTCCCCTTAGGGAGTCACATCAGAGACACCCATAACAGTAGAGTCCCTAGAATAAAATTTCTAATTCTAGATAGGATACATCCCAGCAATAGAGGGAGCGACTGGAACAGAACTCTTCTACAAAGAGAGACTAGGTGGATTTTCACTCTGAATGCCACCACGTTACCTGGGTTGAACGAACTTATCAGCTACCGTCCATTTCTTGAGGGTTTTTTCTCCGGTGGTTGGGAAGAATAATTGAAATACTAAATGTACAAAATACGATACAACACCAGCAGTATCATATGTCTATCTAACAAATTTTTTGAATTTTTTGATTTATTCTCGTTTTGTATCTCACGTTTTCTCCCAGGGCGTTTTTCCATCATGCATTTAGTAGCCTTTTTGGGCTATAAAATTTCAATGGTCTACCTACATGGGGCTTTTATCTTTTGGTGCTTAGTTGTATAAGCAACAAGTTATATGTCCAATCTCCCTTTATATGCTCATGTGAATTAAATCGTACTGTATACACTTTTCAATCATAGTGTTTGATGTACATTTTTGTATGCTTTTTCTATTTCGAGGTTGTTTATTTTTATTGGTATCGACATTTCATGCGTCTTCCTTCTCATGTGCATTTGTTTCCTTTTGGCTCTTGATCGGTCCTTTGCCCTCCACACGACGCACTGGGGGGGGGAGGTGTCCTTATGGTCAATCGGTCCCCGTCTATACAATTTATTCGGGGTCTGTTTTTTGGCCCTCGCGATTCCCTTTCCCTCTTTTTATTGCAGTCATCTGCATCAATGCGTCGGCGCACGTCCTCTGCCGACTGTCATCACTTTGGGGTGGCGGCTGGCATTCAACGCGCGGGGGGCCCTCTATGATTTCTGTTGGTGTTGTTTTCTTTGCCATTCTGTTGGCTCACATATGATCAACGCTTTTTACAATTTAAGGAGGGACTATATATATAATTTTTCACCGGTACACTTATTAGCTGTTATAAAAATATGGGGATTTACTGGGATATATATATGCATGTATATTTCATGCATATAATTACTTTAGGTCCCATTTTCCCTAGACATTTATTTACGGTCGTCACTTCAGATCATAATGCAGTCTCCAGTCTCGACCTGAACTGTGTTTACTCGTTTCAGCTATGTTCGGCTATATACTTAAATATTTTCTTATTGTTTCCCTTTAATATGGTCTAAGCCTCGTAACCAGATTGGTCTATAACTCAACTGCGACGTCTTCCATAATGACGTCATTACGTTTTTGTTCTTTTCCATCTTTTTACGCATGCGCGGGCGTCTGTCTGACGCCATTTAAAGCCCTCGGTGGCCACTATCGGTCCACTCGAGGCATTGGATGCGGCGGTCGACTTTGTACTGAGGAACCTTACAGGTAGACTTCTTCTGGATGCAGTCAGAATGATACTTACCATTTTTTCTCTTGATTGAGGACTCTTTCTACTCTTCCTTTGTCTTTATTCTTTAGACATACTCCTTTGAAGTGGAAGAGTGAGATACCTATGTAATTGCCTTACTTCAATGATGGTGCAAATTTGATGCATCCTCATTTGTTTTAGGACTGCATCCATTTGTGAAGTCTGGGTTATCCCTTTCTCCTTCTCATATCATGACCAGGAGCTGTTTATTATACTGGTGGGTGTTTTATGCACATTGGACATCCTTTCCTTAATCATTTTGTGTTTTGGTGCTTTTTACATTGAGACGCATATAAGAATTAATTTCGGGCCTTTCAACCTGTTTTTTCTTCTTTTTGTTTTTTTAATGTCTTTCAGTGTACACATATTTCACCGTATATAAATAGAGTTTTCCTCAGCCCCGCCACCCATCATCATTTGGGGACCCTTGCTGGAGGTCTTTGGACTCTTTCAATATTTGAGCCTTTTTATGGGGTGATCTTCCCCTTTTACATCTCAAACAATGCACGTGGTCTTTGGACACATGGAATTCTGAATAAATCCTGGAAATTTGTGTAAGCAAATATTTAATTGTAACTATATTGTCCTTTGTACATATGAATATGTATACAGGAAGATATAAATATACATTATCTAACGATTGTTTATATAAAATAATTTGTCTCTCCATAGACACTTTTTGACCTTTATGTCTGTAAATGCCCTGAAGAAGGCTGTTGGGTCTGACTCCGAGTGTTCAACCTTCTCTCCATCAAATATACCCAGTTTTCTGGATTTGTATAATTTCCATGTGATTTTTAATTCAGAATGTTTTGTCTTTGTACTTACTGATTAAATGTATACTTTTTATATATACTCTTGTTTGTTTGCAGTCACTTTTAAAGTCCCACCTCCAAGGGTTTTTTTTCTGTTTTTCCATACTTCGGTACCAAGGGACAGCTGCTGGTTGCATCAAGGCACAAAGATTTGCTGGTGTTCCAAAGCCACTGCTACCAGATTTTCCATAACCTCTCTCAGGTAACCCTGGCAAAGCAGAAAGCCATGAAACCTCACCTTCAGATCCTTCAACAGCACCAAATTGCCTACCGGTGGGGGTTTCCCTTCTCTATCTGCTTCTCTTATTAAGGGTGTAAAGGACGCCGTGGCTGGGTCCTGGAAGGACGCTATATTTCCCCTCTGTTTGGGCTGTGGTTCCTTTAAGGGAACAGAAAGGGTTAACACACCTGTCCAAGGAAGTGGTTTAAGAGAGACAGGAAGTTTTAGGTGAGAGGAAGGAGTGTAGTGATGTCTGTGCATGGTGAATGGTGGAAACTGCAAAAGCTGTGGAGGCTGTGAAAAGCTCTGGAAAGCTGTGAATGTACATGGCAGTGGCCTGCATGGAAGCCTGCTAGCTGGGAAACTTACCTGCAACACCAAGTAAGGACTGTTTAACTGCAACAGCAGTTATAAGCTCTACAAGTCGGTGAGACTGTTATTTCTTTTTGTTTTGCTGCTGTGAAGCCATTTAAGTTTAATAAACGTCCTTTTGTTTGAAAAGCCTGTGTCCTGCGATCTAGCTGGTTCCTCGAACGCTACAAGGGTCATCCCACCAGTTCAAGTCAGCTGAAGATCTGCAATGCACACTCCAAGAACTTGGAAAAACATGAAAAAATACTGCGCTGTCCCTTCAAACAATAAACAGCAGACATCACAGCAAAAAGACAGTTGCAAACAGAAAAAACAAATATAAGTGCAGCGCTAATAAACAATCTCAGAATAAACTAAGATTAGGTGGTGGTCATGGGACAAACATATAATAAACCTGTGAAGAGAGTTGATCATACAAGTCAAATAAATATATAATGAAACCTGTAAAGTGACATAATCAAATGAGTCCATAATACAAATAAGTTGTGTATATAAAGTGAGAGTGAAGTCCACGGAAAAAAGAAATCAAACGTGTGAATGAGTCCAGACACACAAAATTAATTGTCATGGCATCCTTATGGCATAAAAAGATGAAAATAGGTAGGAAGAATGATTGCAAGTAGATTATCCACCACCAATTGGATGAAGGCTTACCTGAGGGCTTGGACTCAAAAGGAGTATGCCTGATGAGTCAACAAAGCTTGTGGTGAAGTACACCAAAAGATTAGGGTATCCGTATAGGCGACCGCTGGCTGGGAGTCAGGTACACCCAGATGATAACCCCAGATGATGTCTTGTTAGGCGAAACTCGTTGGGTAACTCCGCTGATGCCATTGCATCAATTGTACCAAAGCGCTTTTTTATCTTCACAAATGTGAGTGTTCCTTTTTTATTCAATAAATAGCCCTTTACTCAATGGAATTACACTATGTGGCCCTTTATTCTTCTTCCTAACCACATTACATGGGAAAGTTTATCCACCCCATTCCTTGATTGATTACCCTGCGGGTCACCATCCTGGAGAGCCATCGGAAGGACCATAGGAATACCTGATTTCCAGCCAGCGGTCGCCTACAGGGATACCCTAATTTTTTGGTGTACTTCACCACAAGCTTTGTTGACTCATCGGGCATACGTCCTTTTGAGTCCAAGCCCTCTGGTAAGCCTTCATCCAATTGGTGGTGGATAATCTACTTGCAACCTTTCTTCATACCTATTTTCATCTTTTGATGCCATAAGAATTCCATGACAATTCATTTTATGTGTCTGGACTTATTCACACGTTTGATTTATTTTTTCTGTGCACTTCACGATCACTTCATAGGTGTGCACACGGGGTGTGCCAGGTATGCCTGGTTACACGCTAATCCCCCCTGTGCCAGCCAGGGTTTTTTTTCTAGTGAAACTGCTGGGTTTGCTAATGGACACTCACTGGCAGTGACAGTGCTGCCAGTGAGACCATTTTAATTGGTATGTATACTCCTAGACTCACCCTATGAGAACTGCAGCCACGGAGTAACCTGACAGCTGGCCGCATTTCCGGATGCTCCCTCTATAGTTCCGGCAAGTGATCTCTTACTGTAGGTGGTGGAGTGATACAGCTGCACTCTGCCCGCCCTCCAGTGCCTCTTCTGCTGTTATAGGATAGGAGGTAAGCAGCATCTAGTGGGGAACATGGCCAAATATAGAGGGTAGATTTAATTTTATTTACAATGTTCTTGCCATCAGAAACCCCCCCTCCACACCGCACGAACAGGAGAGAAGAGAGGGCTCAATCCTCTCTGGCTCCTCCAGCCCCCATCCCCTGTGCCTGCCCTGCCCACACTGCAATCCTTGTGTGCAGCTTGTGCCTGAGAAAGGAGATACCTGGGTGGGAGAGTGTAGGTAAAGCAGCTGGCAGATCCGTGGGGGGCTGCTAGACTGATTCTCCTGTGTGATCCTGCAGATACCAGCCAGGTAAGTGAGCAGTCCCCCATCTCCCTCCTCTCTCTCCCCATCTGTCTCTCCCCCCCCCCCAGGAGCTGCCAAGTTGATTTCTTGTCCAGCTAGCACTTAGGAATGACTTAACTGTGATGTAAGGGGCACTGTGCCATGCTGTGATGTCGGGGGGCACTGTGCCATGCTATGATGTCGGGGGCACTGTGCCAGGCTATGATGTCGGGGGGCACTGTGCTATGCTATGATGTCAGGGCACTACTGTGCTATGCTCTGTTAGGGGGCACTGTGCCATGCTCTGATGTCAGGGGGCACTACTGTGCCATGCTCTGATGTCAGGGCACTACTGTGCCATGCTCTGATGTCAGGGGGCACTGTGCCATGCTCTGATGTCAGGGGGCACTGTGCCATGCTCTGATGTCAGGGGGCACTGTGCCATGCTCTGATGTGATGTAAGGGGCAGGGCCGCTGATAGGCCAGTACAACTGGCCCTGTTGTACCGGGCCTGACCAGCAGGGGGCCCCGGGCAACCTGAACAGAGAAAAAATTTATGAAAAAAGGGGGAGGGACTATGTCTTCTATTTCGGGTCACGGAATAATGTCAGAATGTCTCTTCCGCGCCCGATCCTCGTACTGGCTCATGTCCCGGCCAGGGCATCCTCTATAGTGCCTTCCCTGGCGCCGCGGAGTGATTCCTCCTCTTCTCTGTTCCTCACACGGCCTGGGAGAAGAAGCAGTGAGGCGAGCGGCGATGCCGGCGGCAGAAGAAGAAAAAAAAAAGCAGCTGTAGCTGGCGTCTGACTGGAATAGTTTGTGGACTCCAGTCCAGTCCAAGCAGCAGGATCAGGGAGGAAGTGACTCCTGGGGCCCCGCCGGCTAACACAGGTGTGTGCTTGCTTGAGGGGGGATTCAAGATCTACTACTACTGCAGCAGCATCTATACATTATGTCATTGGCGGAATGGGTTACACTGTCTGCAGGTAGCACATGTGTTATGGGCCAGACAGACAGTGCCACCCATGCTGCCAATGCCATAATGTGCTGCAGACAGTGCCGCCAATGCCGTAATGTGCTGCAGACAGTGCCACCCATGCCACCAATGTCATAACGCATGTGCTGCCTGCAGGGTGGCACTGTCTGCAGCACAATATGTCATTGGCGGCATGGGTGGCACTGTCGGCAGGCAGCACATGCACTACTGTGCCATGCTCTGATGTCAGGGGGCACTGTGCCATGCTCTGGTGTCAGCGGGCACTGTGCATTGCTCTGATGTCAGGGGCACTGTATCATGCTCTGATGTGATGTAAGGGGCAGGGCCACTGATAGGCCTGTTATACCGGGCCCGACCAGCGAAAAGAGAAAAAAATTATGAAAGGGGAGGGACTATTTCTTCTATTTCGGGCGCGGAATAATGTCAGAATGTCTCTTCCGTGCCCGCTCCTCGTGCTGGCTCAAGTCCCGGCCAGGGTGTTAGTGGAATAGTTTGTGGACTCCTGTCCAGTCCAGGCAGCAGGATCAGGGAGGAAGTGACTCCTGGGGCCCGGCCGGCTAACACAGGTGTGTGCTTGCTTGGGGGGGGGGATTCAAGATCTACTACTACTGCAGCAGCATCTATACATTATGGCATTGGCGGCATGGGTAGCACTGTCTGCAGGTAGCACATGCGTTATGGGCCATAACGCATGTTCTGCCTGCAAACAGTGCCACCCATGCCGCAATGTGCTGCTTACCTCTGATGCCATGGATGGGGAGAGATAGCATCTAGGCTGCTGCCATGAGATTGAACATCCTGATCCCTATGGCTGTTTTACTTCCTGACTAAAGAGGATGTGATGATTTTTACATCACATCACATCCTTAAGTGGCTGGATGGCTTTGTTATAAACTATATTAATGTTTGGCCAGTAGGTGGCGGAAGCGTAACAGCTAACCTGGAACAAACAGGATTTATAGTTTAATAATGCAACAACACAATATACAAATTAAATGACAAGGTGTATTCTCTTTTCTGAACCTCAGGAAAGAGAAAGGTACCCTGGAGACATAACACTCCCCATCTGGCGTTAACCAACGCCACTAACAGCGTCATTGGACACTAGCAAAATCAAGTCCGATATGGGTCTGAGAAATGACTTTACTTCACCCTGTTTGGAAGTCTTAACTTCGACCTTCCTGACATGTCTATCTTTTCTTGGGAATGTCTATATGATAAGTCCCAAAAGGCCAGTCATTCCTGTGTGCTTGGCAGTCTTTAACGAGCACCATATCTCCTGACTTCAGGTCCGGTTTGTTAACTTGACACTTGACACTTATTTCTGAGTTGTAGGGTTTGGATGTAATATCTCCTCCATCTGTCCCAGAAAGTGTTGGCTAGGCATTGCACCTGTCTCCATTGACGTCTGAAAAGGTCTTTATCAGTAAACTCTCCATTTGGAGCACTGACCGTGTTGGTTTTTTGAGTGAGTAGAGTTGCGGGTGTCAGCAATGTAGGGTCCTCTAGATTGTTAGTAACTGGGATCAGAGGTCTAGCATTTATGATGGCTGAGACCTCAGCCATGAAGGTGGACAAACATTCATGCGTGAGTCTGGCATTCCCCATTTGAAAATATGGAAAATAGAATCCAACATCTTGCGGGCTACGCCTATCATCCTTTCCCACACACCACCCACATGGGAAGAATGAGGAGGGTTAAATGTCCAGGTGCATCCCTGTTCGTTGAGATACCTTTCCACGCTGTTGTTGTCTAGATTGGAAAGGATCTGAAGTTCCTTGATCGCTCCAACAAAGTTGGTGCCCCTATCAGAGCGGATGTGCTTAACAGGACCTCTAATGGCAATGAAGCGCCTGAGAGTGTTAATAAAGCTGGAAGTGTCCATTGATTCAATCAACTCTATGTGAACAGCTCGAACAGTCATACAAGTAATAATAACTGCCCAGTGTTTGCTGCTGGCGTGACCTCTGCTGGTTTGGCGAGTGGTAACAGACCAAGTACCGAATACGTCAAGGCCCACACTAGTAAAGGGAGGATCTGAGTTAAGTCTGTCAGGTGGAAGGTCAGCCATCTTTTGGGTTTGTAAGAGTCCACGGAGCTTGTGGCAGGTAACGCAATTAAAGATGCACTTGCTCACACATCTTTTGCTACTATTATCCACAGTCCAGCAGCTGTCACGATCAGGCATCGGGCTTGAAGACCAATTGCAATAGCAGTGGCAGGACAGGCATACAGGCAGTCACTTCTGGCAGATGACACAGGCTCACCTGAGGTGCGGAGTCTAAGTACTAGCTGTTTTTTCCCAGAGCTCCGGATGGTGGAGATGGATTTAGCTGCAAGCTAGTATCAGGTCGCGGTCCTCAAGTTTGCCCCACCAGGGTGTGAGCAAGCCAGGGTCCAATAGTGGATAGCAGGCAAGGATGAAACAGCAGCATGGTCAGAAAACAAGCCAAGGGATCAATCACAAGTGGCTGCAGGTTGGGATCAAGCAGTAGAGTAGTCAAAGAACAGGCCGAGGGTCAAACACGGGTGGTGGCAGATTGGGATCAGGCAGTAGAGAAGTCCAGGAACAAGCCAAGGGTCAATCAAGTGGTTGTAGGTACAGATGGTAGCAGGAAAGACAACAGCAAGGCACCGGCACAATAACCTGGCAAAGAGGAAGTGCTGATACAAGGCTTATTTAGGAAGTTCATGGGAGGAGAAAGGGGTTCAGGGTTCAACAGCAATCAAGACACCAAACATAGTAGTCTAATGGATCAGATAGGTTTGTCCAGCAGATCAGGCAGGGAGCTGTCCAGCATCCAAGATAGCTCAGTGGGAGGAGTCAACACCAGACACAGACGAGATCCCAGGTTCAAGCCCAGGTCCTGACAGCAGCCCTCAAAGCTCCTTCAGTAAATAGCTGGCCTTGGTGTTTAACTTGACTGTGCTAGTGGTGTACAGGCAGTGACGTGGTGCTGAGCTGGGAGAATGAGAGGATGCTTCTTGTCGTACTCTAAGGTAGCTTCTTTAAGGCGACCTCATATCCTCAACAGGTTACTGCTATTGAAGAATGGATCGAGTTTCCTTAGGACGCTGTCTTTAGGGATTAGTTTTTTGTTGTTAATACAGTCAATCTCTATAGCAAAGGTCTCTTGTTGCACAGTGTAGATGATCAGATGTTTTGATTGCTCTAGGTCCGTCACTGAGTAGGTATTTTTACAGCGGTGCCAGCCTTTGCAGTTAGTCCTTTTCCCAAAGGAACGGGCTATGTGGGATAAGGAAGTAATGGCTCTAATGGCTCTAATGAGGGATTTCCATGTGGAAAACCTGGTGAACCGATGAGATTTGAGTCGGTTTTGTGAAGCCACTGTGACTAATGCAGACACTTGTGGACGAACTTCTGCATCCTTGACTGTATCTATCAAGCTAAAGGTCTCAGATTCAGAGGTGTTGTGTTCTGAATTGTACAGGAATGCAGGGCCTGTAACCAGTAGTGTATTTAGGTTTTGTGCTGCCCTAGGCCTGACTAAACTCGTGTACCCCCTAATTTAAATATGACACACCCCTTTCTGTTTAAGACCCGCCCTGAAATTTTCAAGTGGGGACACTAGTTCTGAGGGCCTGGGGGGCAATGGATTCCCTTAATTTGCATAGATTTCCTCTCACTTTCTGTTTGGCTATGGGGCAGGAAGTGAAGGGAAATCTCTGCAATGGGACAGGGATGGTAAAAAATAAACTGATGGGCTATAACCCTCCCTTACTCTGTCCAAAATGAAAAAAAAAAAAGAAGATGGAGAGGACTAAGAAGATATAACCATGCCAATGGTGCAGCAGAGTGAGGAAGGTTTGTGATCCAGGATGACTGACTTTTCCAGGATCCAGGATGACTGACTGACTGTGATCTGACTTTATGGGGGCGCTAGACTAATTCGCCTCTCAGCCCAGTCCGCCCCATAAGACTGGCGCTACACTAACAGTGTAGCGCAAGCCGGCGGGGACTCTTTCCGTGCTGCCCGCCTGCAAAGTGCTGCCCTAGGCCAGGATACAGCCTTGCCTGTAACCATGCTGTGTCCTTAAGACAGTTGGCTGGGACAGCTCTGGTCGCTAGGTCTGCGGGATTGTGTTTAGTTGGTACAAAGTGCCACTGTTTTGGGTGTGTGGATCTCCTAATCCTCAACATTCTATTACTGATGTCGACGTAGAAGCGTCTGGTTTTGTTGTAGATGTACCCCAGGACTACTTTACTGTCCATGTAGAACTCAGTGTCTGGTTTTCTCTGGAAATTACGTTTGAGGGAGGCAAAGCGTTTAAGGACTTGTTCCTTGTTGTTAGGTATACGCTGTCTATGGGGTCTAAATGGGAGAGGTGCGACATAATTGTTTGTCTCTTCCTTGGCTGTCTCCTTTCCATTATTTGCAAGAAAAGTCTATCCTCAAAAGGACATTGTTACCTGCTGGTCTTCCTTTGTTCTATGAAAGACTGTACACCCTAGGTGGTCTGGGTCACTGTCACAAGCGTGGTCATCTGTGTCTGGGTCTACAGAGGAACAAGGTATGTGAGTGCTACCTGGAAGCTCTTTTGTGATGAAGAGGTTGTGACATGGTTGAAAGAAGGAAGGACGTCCTTTGTCAAGTACGTTAGTGAACATGCTACTGACCGTGGTGGGTCTGTGCACAGTCTTTAGGCAGACGTCCCCTACGATGACCCACCCCAGGTCAAGTCTTTGGGCAAAGGGAGCATTGCGGGGACCATTAATCTGTTCCCTTACTTTATGAACCTGCAAAATGTCTCTTCCCAGGAGCAGCATTAACTGAGCCTGCTCGTCATATTCTGGTAGGAGATGGGCCATGCGTTTTAGATGAGGCTGGTGAATTGCTGCATCTGGTGTTGCCATTTCTGACCGGTTGTCTGGAATATGGTTGCACTCGATTATGGTGGGTAAAGGTAGGCGAGTCCGACCATCTATGGACTATACACAGAAGGCGGTGGCTTTTCTCCCCGCCATCCCAACAGTACCCGCACAAGTCTTTAGGGAGTAAGGGGAGCTCGGACCCCTAACACTTAAGGTGTCAAAGAATGTGAATTTAGCCATAGAGTGATTGCTTTGGTCATCTAGAAGTGCATACATCTTGACAGCTTTGTTTCTGTGACCCATTGAATACGCTCTAATAAGACAGATCTTTGAACAAGACCCACCGCCTGCAGGATCTTTCATACCTCAGTACACTGTTTTCCAACTTTCTTTATTAATTTTTCCAACATCACATAACATACATATTACACATATACGGTCTCAATATATCCTATTACAGTGTAGCGGCCTCACCCCCCGTCCCTCTTGTAAATAAAACGGCTGGCTTGTCTAGGGGTATGCGGGAGGAGGAGGAGGTTCACTACGGCCCATGTCCTCTAGTATGTAGAGGTGAAGACCAACACTTATGTTACCTTCGGGTCTGTGTTCTAGACGGAGCCTCTGGCCCTCCTGCAGAGGGGAAGTTTGACTGTCAGTAATAGAGCCCCACACCATAAAAAGTCCAACACTCCTTTATTCTTCTTTCACATGAACAGCATCAGTTGAACTTTTAAAACGAAAAGACAGGGTGTGGATACGAGTAGGCCCAGGCACAGTGAACACTCCTTTTCCTTTTTCTTGCGAATAGGCTTGGCGCACAGTCTCTGACACCGACCGTGAGATTGGTCGCTGCCACCGACTGGGTGAACTGTTGAGGCCCCTGCCACAGACCTAATAGCAGGTCTCTGCCACCGACCTGAGTTGACTAGATGAACTGCTGCCACCGGTCATAGAACACAAATCACCTTCCCTGATGAATTGGCCCTTGTTCGGGAAAGATATCCATTCGGATGGTCTCCAGAGGTTCACCCGGCACTAGCAATATGCTGCACCAGATCTTCGGTTGAATCTCTCCTCTGGTCCCTTACGCCTCTGGATTCGGGTGCCCAACACCTGGGGCACCCTAGGACAATCCCTTCCTTGTGGGACCCAGTGGAAGGTACTGGGCCCCAGGCCTCCGGTTGAGTACCTCACCCCAGACTGAAGGTGTCTGGGATGGAACACAAACTCCACGTGTACAGGCCAAGGGCGCCTGGACAACGATCACGGACAGCAGCCCACAGGCTGAAGGTGCCTGGGACTCGGACCTCATGGTGAAGATGTCCGCCCCTTTATACCCTCTCCCAGCAAGCACAGCGGGTTCCCCGCCCCGCAGTACAGCTGCTGCGAGAGGTCACAAAGGGTACGGCACTGCAGTAGTGGTTCAACCCCAGCTCAGAATGACAACGCCACCTACTGAGCCGCAGGGAACTCAACATCACTGATGTCCTCACACGAATAAAACATAGCCCTGCTCTACCAATAGTGCATCTGAGTCATACTACCACCCAGATGCTGCCCCTAAATAGTACATACCCGCTACAACAGATAAAGAAAAGAATAATAGATGGTCTACACATCCTATATAAAAACCTCACCAAGAAACCCCAACATCCGTGTACCCGAAGATCCATTACCTCCTCCTCTCCTGCGCCAATCCCTCCATATTACCCTTCTCAGACCCATGTACTCTCTTCTATATAGGAGGTTACTAAAGGTAGGCTTGTCTAGAAATGCGATGTTTTACCTATACCCCTCCATCTATCTACCCTCTCCCCTCCATCTCCTCCGTCCTCCCCGCGTCAACCCTCCCCAGGCGATGTGACTGGGGGAGTCAAGGATAGGTGGGAAGGAGGAAGAGAGAGGCTCAGAGGAGGAGAAGAGAGGGAGAGAGAGAGGGGAAAAAAAGGGCAGGTAACGAAGTCCTCCATGCTCTCCCTCATGTGTTAATTTTATATTGTGTGCCTCATATCACGTGATTGCTAAAACTCTAATGTTGGTGCCCTTGTATATAGATGAATGCTCTCACCTAAGTGTAAGAGAAAAAAAAAGGGGGCGAAGGGGAGGGGGGAGAGGGGGAAGTCCCCATCCCCTCCATGTGTTAATTTTACATTGTGAGCCTTATATCACATGATTGATAAACTCTAGTGTTAGTGCCCTTCGTGAATCATTAATCCTAAAAATTCAAAAAATCCCTCCCTAAGTGCATATAAAAAAAAGGAAACCCCAGTGGGGAGGTATAAAGAACAAGTCTCATCCCCCATCCCTCACTCTCTCATGCTATTCATATATATCTCTGATTCCTTAAAGTGGTTGTAAACCCACTAACTTTTTTTTTGCCAACCTGCAAGAGAAAGGCATAATGAGCTAGTATGACTAGCATACTAGCTCATTATGTACCACTTACCTTAGATCGGGGCCCCCGAAGCAGTCCGCGTCCCTCTGTCCAGACGCAGACATCACTGCGGCGACAGCCGGAATGTTACTTCCGGGTATCGCCGCACCAGCCAATCACAGCGCCGCTCCGGCGCTGTGATTGGCCGGAGCGGAGAAGACGTGACTCCGCGCATGCGCGTGGGAGCCGTCACATTCAGCTATGCCCAGCGATTGCTGGGAAGTAGCCGATTTTGTGAATGGGATTAACCCCATGAATGCGCCGTAGACAGCGGCGCCTGTCTTTTTAGTAAATATCTCCTAAACCGTGTAGGTTTAGGAGATATTTCTTGCACCTACAGGTAAGCCTTAATCCATATCCTATTAAATCTTGGTCTGCACTCATTTTTGTATTGATAGCAATTCCTCCATTAGTCTGATTTTATCTACCTCTCTTAACCATTCCTTTACTGATGGGGCATTTTTTATTTTCCAATTTCTCGGTATTAGAGCTTTCGCTCCGTTCAATCGATATGGGACTAATGTCATTCTGTATTTTTTCCTTGATTCCCCCGTACTATGGAACAAGCAACACCAGGGGTCCTGTTTCACCTCTAGTCTACTAATCTTTATCATTCTCAGTATCTCCCTCCAGAACACCTGTATCAGGGGGCAATACCACCATATATGGCCGTGTGTTCCCTCCATCCCACACTCTCTCCAACATAAGGGTGATATCTCTTTATTTATCATATGCAGCTTCATTGGAACATAGTACCATTTAGTTAGGAGCTTGTAGTTCATCTCTTTTACTTTCGTATCTATTGATGTAGAATGAACATAATCTAAAATTTGTCCTTTCTTTTTTTCTGCTATAGTCTGGTTTAGTTCTGTTTCCCAGCTTTCTAGTACTCTCAATGGTTCAGGCCCTGATGTAGATAACAATAACCTATATATATTTGATATCCCCTGTCAGGGACCTGCCAGAAATCAAAGACAATTCTTTCTTCCCTCGGTACCTGTGCGTCGGCGCGCGCCGGGTGTGCGCGTGCGCCAATTGCGCATGCGCATGCGCCAATTGCGCACGCATGCGCCAATTGCGCACGCGTGCGCGCTAAACGATATGGCGCCATTAGGCCTTTAAAAGGCCAGCAGTTACAACAGTGCATTGCTGTCTGATCTGCAGCTTTCTAAACCTGAATACCTGCATACCTGCTACCTGTTACCAGTACCGACCCGGCTTGCTCGACCACCCGATATATCTCCAACCCTGACCTCGGCTCACCTTGACCCTGCTCTGTCTCTCACCTGCCTACCTGCTGCCAAACCTTGCCTGTGTTCCTGACTACGTCTAAGCCTGCTGATCCATACATCTGACTACCTGCTCTGACCCGGCTTGTCTGACCCTCCTGCTGTCTGCTGTTGTGTGCACCTAACCACGCTTATCTGACCTTGCTCCAGCTTCTGCTGTTCCAGTATCCGCCAGCTCCCGGATCGCTGACCTGCAACCACCTGCTCTGCTGCCTACAGATCCAGCCATCCCTGGAGGACCACCACCTTGCCACGGTGCCTACCACTACACCTACCGCAGGCACTCCTACCTTACTGCGCTCTCGAGTTCACTGTTCCCACTCCAGTGGCTCCTGAGCCAGGGCTGTAAGAGAGGTCTCCTCCTACAAAGTCAGGCTCTACGACCAGGTACGTTCTGTACATATAACAACATGGCCTGGGGAATGCCCAGGGAAAAACCAAGCCTACTTACCGACCAGCTCGCTGACAACCAATTAACCTGTCTAACAGTATGCGTTAAAAACAGGGGTTTGTCCGCACGCATTTGCAAACGCATGCGTGAGCCACAGAGCCACGCCAAGGCCCCCTGGAGTCTGTGGTCCTACACTAACATTGAGTGTCCCCACAATGGAGGCACATGCATTCTGATGGTTAGATGAGGGCAGGTGGACTGAAGGGGAGCCACCCCTCCTTAAAGGTACAGGAGCACACCAAACACCCAGCGTAGCACAATGGCAGCAAAGGTGTTGGTGCACTGCTGGACCAATACAAGCACCATAGGTGAAAACAAAAACATGTCCACCGCCCCCATCTATAGCTGGCTATCACGGTAAGTAGCATTGGAAGGCTAAAGCAGATAACAACATGGCCTGGGGAATGCCCAGGGAAAAACCAAGCCTACTTACCGACCAGCTCGCTGACAACCAATTAACCTGTCTAACAGTATGCGTTAAAAACAGGGGTTTGTCCGCACGCATTTGCAAACGCATGCGTGAGCCACAGAGCCACGCCAAGGCCCCCTGGAGTCTGTGGTCCTACACGTTCTGTACATAACAGTATCAGACAGCCATGACAGAGCCTGCAGGAGAAGTTCCTGCCGTGGAGGAGATTTGCAAACACCTGGCAGCCCTCACACAAGCAGTGAAGAGTCTACAAGAAGGCTACATTCGGCTGGAAGGACAAGTTCAGAACCTCGCTGCCTCCGGTGATGCGGCCCCTGCACCCTCTGCCAGGCCTTCGTCAACTGCCTCTGCTCCTTCAGTGGTGATGCTTCCACCCGAACCCAGAGTTCCTGTCCCAGAGAGGTTTTCAGGAGACCGGACAAAATTCCAAGCCTTCCGTAATGCCTGTCAGCTTTATTTTGCCCTACAACCCCGGACTTTCTCCTTAGAAGTCACTAAGGTGGGATTTGTGATCTCGTTACTCCAGGGTGAACCCCAGACCTGGGCCCATCGGCTACTAGGAGAAAATAATGTTCAGACTCAATCCCTGCTATCCTTCTTCCAAGCCATGGCCCAGCTTTATGACAATCCCCAACGGACTGCCACCACTGAGTCTGCCCTGCTTGCGCTCCAGCAAGGTCGCCGAGCGGCCGAGGACTATGTTACGGACTTTAGACGCTGGAGCGTAGACACTCAGTGGAACGACGCAGCCCTGCGTCACCAATTCCGCTTGGGCCTTTCCGAGGGTCTGAAGGACGAACTCGCCCGAGTGGGGGTACCAGAGACCCTTGAAGCCTTGATGACCACAGCCATCCAGATTGATTGCAGACTTCGTGAACGCCGGGCAGAGCGTTCCTCCCAGCAAAGTCGCCCAGTATGGATGACCACAAGAGCTCCCATGCCTGCTTCCCGTTACTTGCCGCCCATGTTTTGCTTTACGTCTATCTAGCAAGGTTACTTATGGTAAAATCAAGGAAGCTTAAACTTCTGTAGTGTATCAATGCTTTACTAAACAAGGAAAAATCTGCACATACAACTGTAGGATGCACAATACAACACACTTATAGCTTACAAAATATATGCCTACAAATATATACAGTGGGGATCGGAAGTTTGGGCACCCCAGGTAAAAATGTGTATTAATGTGCATAACGAAGCCAAGGAAAGATGGAAAGATCTCCAAATGGCATCAAATTACAGATTAGACATTCTTATAATATGTCAAAAAAAGTTAGATTTTATTTCCATCATTTACACTTTCAAAATTACAGAAAACAAAAAAATGGCGTCTGCAAAAGTTTGGGCACCCTGCAGAATTTATAGCATGTACTGCCCCCTTTGCAAAGCTGAGACCTGCCAGTGTCATGGATTGTTCTCAATCATCGTCTGGGAAGACCAGGTGATGTCAATCTCAAAGGTTTTAAATGGCCAGACTCATCTGACCTTGCCCCAGCAATCAGCACCATGGGTTCTTCTAAGCAGTCTAGAAAACTGAAACTGAAAATAGTTGACGCTCACAAAGCTGGAGAAGGCTATAAGAAGATAGCAAAGCGTTTTCAGATGTCAATATCCTCTGTTCGGAATGTAATTAAGAAATGGCAGTCATCAGGAACAGTGGAAGTTAAAGCAAGATCTGGAAGACCAAGAAAAATATCAGACAGAACAGCTCGCAGGATTGTGAGAAAAGCAATTCAAAACCCACGTTTGACTGCACGATCCCTCCAGAAAGATCTGACAGACACTGGAGTTGTGGTACACTATTCCACTATAAAGAGATACTTGTACAAATATGGTCTTCATGGAAGAGTCATCAGAAGAACACCTGTTCTAGGTCCTCACCACAAAAATCAGTGTTTGAACTTTGCAAATGAACATATAGACAAGCCTGAGGCATTTTGGAAACAAGTTCTGTGGACCGATGAGGTTAAAATAGAACTTTTTGGCCGGAATGAGCAAAGGTACGTTTGGAGACGAAAGGGCACAGAATTTAATGAAAAGAACCTCTGTCCAACTGTTAAGCATGGGGGTGGATCAATCATGCTTTGGGGTTGTATTGCAGCCAGTGGCACAGGGAACATTTCACAAGTAGAAGGAAAAATGGATTCAATAAAATTTCAGCAAATTTGATGCCATCTGTGAAAAAGCTGAAGTTAAAGAGAGGATGGCTTCTACAAATGGATAATGATCCTAAACACACCTCAAAATCCACAGGGGATTACATCAAGAGGCGTAAACTGAAGGTTTTGCCATGGCCTTCACAATCTCCTGACCTCAACATTATTGAAAACCTATGGATAGACCTTAAAAGGGCAGTGCGTGACAGACAGCCCAGAAATCTCAAAGAACTGGAAGACTTTTGTAAGGAAGAATGGGCAAAGATACCTCAAACAAGAATTGAAAGACTCTTGGCTGGCTACAAAAAGCGTTTACAAGCTGTGATACTTACAAAGGGGGCAGTACAAGATATTAACTCTGCAGGGTGCCCAAACTTTTGCAGACGCCATTTTTTTGTTTTCTGTAATCTTGAAAGTGTAAATGATGGAAATAAAATCTAACTTTTTTTGACATATTATAAGAATGTCTAATCTGTAATTTGATGCCATTTGGAAATTTTTCCATCTTTCCTTGGCTTCGTTATGCACATTAATACACATTTTTACCTGGGGTACCCAAACTTTCGATCCCCACTGTATAAGCATGTACAACATGTACCGTATACATTAAGTAAACTAAATAATTACTCAACTTAGAGGTCAAGATGTAATGTCCATAGTACCTTGCTCAGTCCAACTCCCAAAAGCGTCTTCAAAGTTATCCACCTTCAGGCAGCCATGTCTTCTTCCTTACTCCTTCCAAAGACCAACTCCTTCCTTTGTCCTTCCCAAACACAACTGTTGTTCAAAACATGTCTCTCCACCAAAACACCTTTTCAAACCCCCCCTTTCCTGTTTCCTGATCAATGGAGGGGGAGGGGCCCCTCCCACCCATTTCCAGCAAAGAACTTCCAGTCAATGGAGGGGGAGGGAAGGGGCTCTTTACACATCCTGTTACTACCTAAACTCTATATTATTATTATAAAGTCACCATAGAAATTGCCATAGCAACACATACCACCTGTCACGTACCTGACGGTGACGAGCCCGGTTAGCAGAGGGAGGCCTCCCTTACGGCTCCCACCGGCGGCCCCTGGTGGTATAACAGGAAGCACGGAGGTGGAAGGGGTACGAGTGCCTGGCAGGATCAAGAACTACCGCAGGTGATCAGGAACCAGCAGGTGAGGAGGCAGGAACCAGGAACTACAGCAGGTGAGTGGACAGGAACCAGGAACTACAGCAGGTGAGTAGACAGGAACCAGGAACTCAGAAGATGACCCGGACCGGGAGGCACAGCAGGTAGACTGGAACCACTGGGCAGCAGCAGATGAACAGGAACCAGCAGATGAGCAGATAGGAACCAGCAGATGAGCAGACAGGAACCAGCAGATGAGCAGACAGGAACCAGGAACTCAGCAGATGACCCGGACCGGGAGGCACAGCAGGTAAACTGGAACCACTGGGCAGCAGCAGGTGAACAGGAACCAGCAGATGAGCAGACAGGAACCAGCAGATGAGCAGACAGGAACCAGGAACTCAGCAGATGACCCGGACCGGGAGGCACAGCAGGTAAACTGGAACCACTAGGCAGCAGCAGGTGAACAAGAGCCAAGGTCAGGCAGGATCGTCAGACAAGCCGGGGTCGGGTAAACTGGCAGGCAGCGAGGCACAAAAGGATCAGGCAATACCGAAGTCAGAAAACAGGCCGATGGTCAGGTACAGGCAGATAGCAGGAGGGTCACAGGAAGCCGGATCAGATACAGGTAAACAAGGCAGATCAGGTCACTTGGGATAAACGCTGTAGAGCAGACAGCAGGGACTGTCTGCAAGTGAGGAGTTTAAATAGCCCTTCGGGCGTCACCTGCGGGGGCGGGAACCAGGAAGTCCAGGGCGTCTGTTCCTGACAGGGTTTCCATGACATTGCCCCCCCCCCCAAAGGGGCAGCCTCCGGATGCCCCTAGGAGCAAACTTCTCGGGGTGAGACCTCCTGAAGGCTTGTATCAGGTCTTTGGCGTGAATGTTCTCTTCGGGTTCCCAGGAGTTCTCCTCTGGTCCGTAACCCTTCCATTTTATTAAAAATTGACTCTGGCTATTTCTTCTTCGTGCATCTAAAATAGCTTCTACCTCGAATTCCTGTTCCCCGTCTATGATGACGGGATCAGGGCGAGTCGGGGTCCGACCTGGGAATGGGTTGGAGACTGACGGTTTCAATAGAGAAACATGAAAAACAGGGTGGACCCTCAGGGAGTCAGGGAGCTCCAGCTCGTAGGCCACCTCGTTGATTTTCCTTTTGATAGGAAAAGGCCCTAGAAACTTGGGGCCCAATTTCTTGGACGGGCAAGCCAATCTTAGATTGATGGTGGAAAGCCATACTTGGTCGCCCGGTGCCAGCGCTAATTCACCCCGTCTCCTCCTGTCGTAGACCGTCTTGTTATACTCCTGAGTTCTTGCCATGGCTTCGCGTAGAATCTGGTTGTTAGAGGAGAAGAAATTCACTTTTTCCAGAACTGCGGGCACTGAGCACTCAGGGAGAGAGTTGGGCAGAAATGTGGGGTGAAACCCGAAGTTCGCAAAAAATGGGGTCTGGTTAGTTGCGGAGTGGATGGAGTTATTGTAGGAGAACTCCGCTAGCGGAAGCAGGGAGAGCCAGTCATTCTGAGCAAAGGAGGAGAAACAACGCAAATATTGCTCGAGGGTCTGATTTGTTCTCTCAGTCTGTCCGTTGGTTTGAGGGTGGTAAGCCGAAGAGAATGATAGCTCTATTCCCAGAGTCTTGCAGAGGGACCTCCAGAACCGGGAGGTAAATTGTACCCCCCGATCGGAGACTATATTAGCAGGTACCCCGTGGAGCCTGACGACTTCTTTAATGAACATTTGTGCAGTTTCCGGGGCCGAGGGGGTCCCTCTCATAGGAACAAAATGTGCCATCTTGGACAGACGGTCCACAATCACAAAGATGGTGGTGTGATTCTCAGCCGGGGGGAGTTCAACTATGAAGTCGATAGAAAGCATTTTCCACGGTCTCTCTGGAACGGGTAAGGGCTTCAGTAGTCCCCAGGCTTTGGATCTGGACCCTTTATTCCGGGTACATGTAGTACAGGACTCCACGAACCTCCTGCAATCCTCGCGTAGTCGAGGCCACCAGAAGGTACGTTGTACCAACTCAGTGGTCTTAGCCACGCCAAAGTGCTCAGCAAGGGCATGATCGTGGCAGAGCTCTAGCACGGTTATCTTTAGTTCTTCTGGTATGAATATCCTGTCTTGGTGCCAGAGTAATCCATTCTTGGTTTGCAGATCCAGTTCAGGAGAGGGTTCCTGTCTAGTGGTAGCTTGTCTGATCCGGGAGAGTAGGTCCTCCTGAAGTAGGAGAAAATTCCCAGGAGCGAGGATTGTATCGGGTGAGGAGAGTTCTTTGGATCCATGAAACATTCGGGACAAGGCGTCAGGTTTAGTGTTCTTGGCACCGGGGCGGTATGTCACATGGAAGGAGAACCGGGAAAAAAACAGGGCCCATCTGGCTTGTCGTGGTTTTAGTCTTTTTGCAGTTTTCAGGTACTCTAAGTTCTTATGGTCGGTGAATACTAAGATCAGGTGAGCAGCACCTTCAAGTAAGTACCTCCATTCTTCCAGGGCGGACTTAATCGCCAAGAGTTCCCGGTCTCCCACGTCATAGTTCTTTTCTGCCACAGATAATTTGCGAGAAAAGAAAGCCACCGGATGAAGCAAAGCCTTGGTTCCTTGCCTCTGTGACAATATTGCCCCTACTGCAACCTCAGAAGCATCTACCTCAAGTACAAATGGTAGGGAGGAATCTGGGTGTTTTAAGATGGATGCAGAGGTGAAGAGCCCTTTGAGATCCTCAAAGGCCTTTTGGGCCTCAGGGGACCAGTGGAAGCGGGTACCTTGCTTGGTTAGCTGAGTAATGGGTGCAATGATGGCGGAGAACCCCCGGATGAATTTACGATAAAAGTTGGCGAATCCAACGAACCGTTGGATTCCCTTCTTATCCACTGGCGCTGGCCAGTCCAAGATTGCGGTGATCTTCTGTGGGTCCATCCTGATGCCTTCGCCAGAGATGATTAATCCCAGAAATGCTATGCTCTCCCGCTCAAACTCGCATTTCTCAGCCTTCGCATATAGTTTATGCTGCCGAAGCCGGTCTAACACACTTCTGACATGCCTGCGATGAGAGTCAAGGGAAGAAGAGAAGATTAGTATGTCATCTAAATAAGCAATCACAAAGAGATCTAAAAAGTCCCGAAGAACATCATTAATTAAATACTGGAAGGTGGCAGGGGCATTGCACAGCCCGAAGGGCATCACTAAATATTCGAAATGTCCGAACCGGGAGCGGAAGGCGGTTTTCCACTCATCGCCCTCCTTGATTCGGACCAGGTTATAGGCTCCCCGGAGGTCAAGCTTAGTAAAAATAACGGCAGCTCGCAATCTTTGGAACAACTCTGGTACCAGAGGAAGAGGATAACGATTTTTAATGGTGACCTTATTTAGTTCACGGTAGTCCACACATGGCCTGAGGGTATGGTCCTTCTTTTCTACAAAGAAAATGCCTGCGCCTGCTGGCGACGTAGAGGGGCGAATGAACCCCTTTAAAAGGTTCTCATCGATGTAGTCCTTTAGGGCCCCCTGTTCCACCTCCGTTAAAGGGAAAATCCTACCGAAAGGAATAGCTGCTCCGGGAAGTAGATCAATGGGGCAGTCGTAGGCTCGGTGGGGTGGTAGTGTCTCTGCCCCCTGTTTACTAAACACATCGAGAAAGTCCAGGTAAGCGTCAGGGATGGCCTGACGTATTCCGGCCTCAGTGTCGGTACACATTAAGGTGGCAGGCCCAGGGGGTTTGTGTGAGCCACAGGACCGTTGGCAGTAGGAGGAAGGAAACGTGATCACCCCCGTGACCCAGTTAATGGTAGGATTATGGGCTTGTAGCCAGGGCATACCGAGAATTATGGGGAACAGTGGAGAGGAGATAATATCCAGCTGTAGATATTCTCGGTGCACCCGGGTAGAGGAGAAGACAGTGACAGGTAGGGGAGCCGTCTCTTCGACCACGGGCCCCGACTTGATAAGGGACCCATCAGCCAGGTGAACCCGTAGTCCATGGGTCTTGGGAAGTAGAGGAATAAGTTGAGTACGGGCAAAAGTTGAGTCCATGAAGCAACTACAAGCCCCAGAGTCAATAATTGTGACGACTTGCAGGGTCCTTCCTGGGAGCTGCAGGGAGATAGAAAGAGCGAAGTGAGAGGAGGATTTAGTCTGAGGGTTGATCACAGCAGGGAATACTGACAAGCACTTACGGAACTTCAGGGGACAGTTCCTAACGAAGTGACCGGGCTCCCCGCAGTACAGGCACAGGTTGTGCGCGCGTCGGCGTTGGCGTTCCTCCGGAGTAAGGGAAGGGCGGAGGACCCCAAGCTGCATGGGTTCAGGAGCATCGTACGAGGGGGTCAAGGGTGCTGCAGAAGCTGGGTGCGGATGACTGGAGACCCGGGGAAGCATCCAGGTCGGCCGGGTGAAGCCCGTGGCCCTCTCAACCCTCCGTTCCCTCAGGCGTCGGTCGATCTGAATTGTCAGATCGATCAGTAGGTTCAAATTTTCTGGTATTCCTACCCTAGCCAGTTCGTCCTTCAGGGGGTCAGAAAGGCCTATACAAAACTGGTGACGGAGGGCAGCGTCATTCCAGCTGGTGTCTGCGCTCCAGCGCCTGAATTCAGCTACATAGTCTTCCGCTGCTCTGCGTCCCTGCTGAAGGGTCCGCAGGGCGTTCTCTGCAGTGACCGAGAGCTGAGGGTCCTCGTACAATTGGGCAATGGCGTCAAAAAAAAGTGTAAGGCTGTCCAAGGACGCATCTTTGCATTCTAGCAGGCGGTGGGCCCAGTTCTGTGGGTCTCCGGAAAGCAGCGAAATTACAAAGCCCACCTTGGTAGCTTCTAAGGAAAAGGTGCGGGGCTGTAAGGCAAAGTACAACTCACAAGAGTTCCGGAAAGCCCTGAACTTGCTCCGGTCCCCGGAGAATCTTTCGGGTGTAGGGACCCTGGGTTCAGGGGGAAGCATGACCACCGTGGGCGCAGCTCCTGCCCCGGCGGAAGAAGTGGAGGCACGTGGACCCCCTTGAGCTCCATCGGGGTTGGTGAGGGCCCGCACTTGTCCTTCCAGGTGAGTGTAGCCTTGCTGGAGGCTCTTAATGGCCTCGGTCAGTCCCGCCAGGTGTCGGCATAGTTCCTCCATAGGTGAGGCTCCCTGCTCGGGCTCAGACATGGCTGTCTGCTACTGTCACGTACCTGACGGTGACGAGCCCGGTTAGCAGAGGGAGGCCTCCCTTACGGCTCCCACCGGCGGCCCCTGGTGGTATAACAGGAAGCACGGAGGTGGAAGGGGTACGAGTGCCTGGCAGGATCAAGAACTACCGCAGGTGATCAGGAACCAGCAGGTGAGGAGGCAGGAACCAGGAACTACAGCAGGTGAGTGGACAGGAACCAGGAACTACAGCAGGTGAGTAGACAGGAACCAGGAACTCAGAAGATGACCCGGACCGGGAGGCACAGCAGGTAGACTGGAACCACTGGGCAGCAGCAGATGAACAGGAACCAGCAGATGAGCAGACAAGAACCAGCAGATGAGCAGACAGGAACCAGCAGATGAGCAGACAGGAACCAGGAACTCAGCAGATGACCCGGACCGGGAGGCACAGCAGGTAAACTGGAACCACTGGGCAGCAGCAGGTGAACAGGAACCAGCAGATGAGCAGACAGGAACCAGCAGATGAGCAGACAGGAACCAGCAGATGAGCAGACAGGAACCAGGAACTCAGCAGATGACCCGGACCGGGAGGCACAGCAGGTAAACTGGAACCACTAGGCAGCAGCAGGTGAACAAGAGCCAAGGTCAGGCAGGATCGTCAGACAAGCCGGGGTCGGGTAAACTGGCAGGCAGCGAGGCACAAAAGGATCAGGCAATACCGAAGTCAGAAAACAGGCCGATGGTCAGGTACAGGCAGATAGCAGGAGGGTCACAGGAAGCCGGATCAGATACAGGTAAACAAGGCAGATCAGGTTCACTTGGGATAAACGCTGTAGAGCAGACAGCAGGGACTGTCTGCAAGTGAGGAGTTTAAATAGCCCTTCGGGCGTCACCTGCGGGGGCGGGAACCAGGAAGTCCAGGGCGTCTGTTCCTGACAGGGTTTCCATGACACCACCTCTTGACTTTATAGAATAATATAGAAAACTTCTTAAAGCCTTTTGTCCAGAAAAGGGCGAAAAAACCCCTAAACGGGAGGAAAAAAATTCCCTTTTGACCCCCATCTGAGCGATCAGACTTTTGCTTCGTCCCTGGAAGGCTGCAACATTACTTTTGAGCAGGGTTAATGTCTTTGGCAGTTTGTGTAAAGAAAGTCCCAGATGAAAGTCTGTTGTCCTCTTGGTCATAAGGAAATGCTCAGATGAAAGTCCACTCCAATTCAGCCACCTTTAGGACATCATCCGCATCTTCATCAAGCTCTCTTCTGGTCTTCCTCCTCCCACCCAGCATGGTCGTCTGCTCTGCCTGCTCCACCTCTCGATGCTCAATATCTGAAAAGAGTAAGAGACAAAAGCAGATTATATGTTCATTTCCAACTGTGCCAAAAACATAGCTCACTGCTCACATTTCTCTATCTGCCCATTTGTAACTGCAAAACTATTGTAGGGTGCCCACTGTTGCCTTGAAACACTTTCACGGAAAGGCATTGATTTCCAACGTACCGAATAAACTTGCATGTCTCTCCGTGCCGTCCTTGGAAGAATAGAGGCCTGCTGCTTCACAGTATGGCACATTTTTGCAAAATGCCCCATTTTGTGGCAACAGAAACACTTAATGTGACTGAATCTACCATTCCCAACCATTTGCTTCCACTTCTTAAACAATGCTGGTGTAGGAATCCCATCTATTTCCTCTCTAGGGACCCCCACCTTAAGTAAATCAATCCACATGTGTCTCCTGGAGATCATAAGCCTTGCCTTCCTTGTATATGAATAAACTCTGTAATTTGAGCTGATCAAATCCTCAGCTTCCCGGTTATGAGAAGTAACAGTAGCACATGTCCTATTTCTGCTTACAGGCTTTGGGCCTTTGTCCTTTGTTAGAGCATCATTAGATTTATTCATGGGGGCTGCACACCGCTCATTCAAATCTTCAGCTCGGCCTACAGCGGTTTGAACACTCTTGGAAGCCACTGCAGGTTTAACTTTAATTACCCTACTTTCTAAATCTTTTGCCTTGCTTGCAGTTTCTTCCAAACACTTGGAGGCCACTGCAAGCTGCTTCTTTATTAAATCTCTTTCTAATTCTGCCTTTTCCCTCTTTTCAAATTCAATATGTAGAGCATGCAGGACATGCAAACCAAACACAGCAACTGCCCGCATCTCTCCCCTACTGAACCCAAAACTTTTGAGACTAAAATCTGAGGAAAGATCAGAGACTCCATCCCCCCAAGCTCTGTTCAAAGGAGAAGCATATCCAGCCAGCTCCTTTGCAACGGACATCCACTGACTATTTCTGGCCCAGAAAGGAAGGGTACACGCCTTCAAGGTCTCCTGGACACCAGAAACCTTTGCAGCTTTACTCTTCCTAAACAGTGTACGCAGCATTTTTCCCCCAGTAGAAGCAACAAAACACACCACAGAAAACAGGTCAGCTTCTGTTGAAATTTTAGCACAAATCCCGGACGAGCCCCCATTGTTTTGCTTTACATCTATCTAGCAAGGTTACTTATGGTAAAATCAAGGAAGCTTAAACTTCTGTAGTGTATCAATGCTTTACTAAACAAGGAAAAATCTGCACATACAACTGTAGGATGCACAATACAACACACTTATAGCTTACAAAATATATGCCTACAAATATATATAAGCATGTACAACATGTACCGTATACATTAAGTAAACTAAATAATTACTCAACTTAGAGGTCAAGATGTAATGTCCATAGTTCCTTGCTCAGTCCAACTCCCAAAAGCGTCTTCAAAGTTATCCACCTTCAGGCAGCCATGTGTTCTTCAATTGTTTTGCTTTACGTCTATCTAGCAAGGTTACTTATGGTAAAATCAAGGAAGCTTAAACTTCTGTAGTGTATCAATGCTTTACTAAACAAGGAAAAATCTGCACATACAACTGTAGGATGCACAATACAACACACTTATAGCTTACAAAATATATGCCTACAAATATATATAAGCATGTACAACATGTACCGTATACATTAAGTAAACAAAATAATTACTCAACTTAGAGGTCAAGATGTAATGTCCATAGTTCCTTGCTCAGTCCAACTCCCAAAAGCGTCTTCAAAGTTATCCACCTTCAGGCAGCCATGTTTTCTTCCTTTCTCCTTCCAAAGACCAACTCCTTCCTTTGTCCTTCCCAAACACAACTGTTGTTCAAAACATGTCTCTTCACCAAAACACCTTTTCAAACCCCCCCTTTCCTGTTTCCTGATCAATGGAGGGGGAGGGGCCCCTCCCACCCATTTCCAGCAAAGAACTTCCAGTCAATGGACAGGGAGGGAAGGGGCTCTTTACACATCCTGTTACTACCTAAACTCTATATTATTATTATAAAGTCACCATAGAAATTGCCATAGCAACACAGGCCACCAGTTTAAATCCTGCCAATCCCAGTCCGGACACCTCCGAACCCATGCAACTTGGGATAATGCGACCAGCCCTGCTACCTGAAGAACGGGCACGCCGTCGCCAACTGAACCTTTGCCTCTATTGCGGTGAAGCCGGTCACTACGTGCGCAACTGTCCTGTCAAGATGCGTAAGTGCCCTTCTTCCCTTCCTGCTAATCTCGCATCTTTATCTGCCAATGCAACCCACCTTGCTCTCTCTCTCTCGTTGCAGCTCCAGGGAAGGACAGTCCCAGTCAACGCTATCATTGACTCTGGCGCATGTAGCTGTTTCATCTACTCCACCTTTGCCAATCAACATAACATCCCTCTTCAGGAAAAGACTCATGGACTTTCTGTTTACTTGGCCGATGGCTCCCGTATAAAATCAGGACAGGTAACCCAAGAGACCCTTCCTCTGCCTGTCACCTCTACCGCTGAACATAAGGAGTGGCTGACTCTTGATGTTATCTGTAACGTACCTTAGGTGTGAGCCTGACGTGCGGAGAGGGACCTCCCGTACAACCCCGGCTCGGAGACCACTGGAGTGGGGACAGTGGTGGTAAGAGCACGGTGAGGTAAGGGTGCCTGTCTGATCCTCACTGCTTGGAGTGGTGGAGCCGAGTGGAGACTGGAACAGCTGGTTCCAGAAGCAGCGGATGCAGGTCAGCAGGTTCAGCTTGCAGAGCAGAGGATGCAGGTCAGCAGGTGCCGGTTTGCAGAGCAGGGATGCAGGTCAGCAGGTGCAGGTTTGCAGAGCAGGGATGCAGGTCAGCAGGTGCAGGTTTGCAGAGCAGGGATGCAGGTCAGCAGGTGCAGGTTTGCAGAGCAGGGATGCAGGTCAGCAGGTGCAGGTTTGCAGAGCAGGGATGCAGGTGCAGGTTTGCATTGCAAAGGATGCAGGTCAGCGTGTGCAGCTTGCAGAGCAGAGGATGCAGGTAAGCTGGTGCAGGTTTGCAGAGTCAGACAAGCCGGGTCATACACATCAAGGTAAACATCACAAGTGGCAGGCAGAGAGTAGTCAAAGTCCAGGCCGAATCTTGGCAACAGGCAGACTGGCAGATAACTGAGCAGGGTCAAACGAGCCGAGGTCAGGACTGGAGACAGAAGCGTGGTCAGGAAGCCGGGTCAAACACAGGAACAGGATACAAGCACAGAATCAGGAACTCAGGGAACAGAAGCAGATCAAACCGCAAGGGGCAACATCTCTGGAATGTCTTTTATAGGAAGTACATGGGAGGAGCAAGGGGTTCAGAGTTCAACAGTAATCAAGACACCAAGCAGAGTAGTCTAATGGATCAGATAGGTTATCCAGCAGATCAGGCAGGGAACTGTCCAGCATCTCAGATAGCTCCGCTGGAAGAGTCAATGCCAGACACAGAAGAGGTCCCAGGTTCAAGCCCAGCACGTCCCTGACATTATCTCTTCTCCCCTGTTTCCCGTGATCCTGGGGATACCCTGGCTCCAGGCTCACAACCCCCAGATAAACTGGGTGTCTGGAGAAGTGTCCTTCCTGTCCCCTTACTGCCAGAAGTACTGTCTACCCGGATCCCTCAGTCCATCCACCACCCTGTTATGTATAGACTCTGACCAGAACCTGCTTCAGTCCGTCCCAGGACCTTACCACGAATTTATTGATGTCTTCAGTAAACGGGGGGCTGACTCCCTTCCGCCTCACCGCCCCTATGACTGCCCCATCGAGCTCCTTCCTGGGGCCGAGATTCCCTTTGGGCGCATCTTCCCCTTATCAGAAAAGGAACAAGAGGCTCTGAAGGTCTACATCAATGAAAATCTGGGCAAAGGGTTCATCCGCCCATCTACTTCACCAGCGGGCGCCGGAATATTCTTTGTCACCAAGAAGGACCAGACCCTCCGCCCATGTGTGGACTACCGTAAGTTAAACAACATCACGGTTAAAAACCGTTATCCGCTTCCCCTGATACCTGAACTCTTCCAGAAATTAAGGTCTGCTGTCATCTTCACCAAATTAGACCTAAGGGGGGCCTACAATCTGGTCCGCATCCGGGCCGGGGACGAATGGAAGACAGCTTTTCGTACCCGATTCGGCCACTACGAATATTTGGTCATGCCCTTCAGCCTGTGCAATGCTCCTGCCACCTTCCAGCACTTTATCAATGATGTGTTCAGAGACTTCCTTGATATCTTTGTCATTGTCTACCTTGATGACATTCTAGTCTTCTCCGGATTACTTGACAGACATCGGGAACATGTCCACAGGGTACTAGGCCGCCTCCGCCAACACGGACTATATGCCAAGGCGGAGAAATGTGAATTTGAGCAGAAGACTATTCAATTCCTAGGGTTGGTAATCTCCCCCACAGGGATCAGGATGGATCCTCAAAAAGTGTCCGCTATACTGGACTGGCCTGTACCTTTGGATAAGTGTCACGTACCTGACGGTGACGAGTCCGGTTAGCAGAGGGAGGCCTCCCTTACGGCTCCCACCGGTGGCCCCTGGTGGTATAACAGGAAGCACGGAGGTGGAAGGGGTACGAGTGCCTGGCAGGATCAAGAACTACCGCAGGTGATCAGGAACCAGCATTTATTGTCATTTGGTGTTATCTCACTATTACTGCTGCCTATAGTGTTAGTTTTTCCTAGCGCAGTTTTTTTACCTTTATAGGAACCAGGAACTACAGCAGGTGAGTGGACAGGAACCAGGAACTACAGCAGGTGAGTAGACAGGAACCAGGAACTCAGAAGATGACCCAGACCGGGAGGCACAGCAGGTAGACTGGAACCACTGGGCAGCAGCAGATGAACAGGAACCAGCAGATGAGCAGACAGGAACCAGCAGATGAGCAGACAGGAACCAGGAACTGCAGCAGGTGAGTAGACAGGAACCAGGAACTCAGCAGATGAGCAGACAGGAACCAGCAGATGAGCAGACAGGAACCAGGAACTCAGCAGATGACCCGGACCGGGAGGCACAGCAGGTAAACTGGAACCACTAGGCAGCAGCAGGTGAACAAGAGCCAAGGTCAGGCAGGATCGTCAGACAAGCCGGGGTCGGGTAAACTGGCAGGCAGCGAGGCACAAAAGGATCAGGCAATACCGAAGTCAGAAAACAGGCCGATGGTCAGGTACAGGCAGATAGCAGGAGGGTCACAGGAAGCCGGATCAGATACAGGTAAACAAGGCAGATCAGGTCACTTGGGATAAACGCTGTAGAGCAGACAGCAGGGACTGTCTGCAAGTGAGGAGTTTAAATAGCCCTTCGGGCGTCACCTGCGGGGGCGGGAACCAGGAAGTCCAGGGCGTCTGTTACTGACAGGGTTTCCATGACAATAAGAAAGGAGTGCAACGCTTTGTGGGTTTTTCAAATTTCTACAGGAGATTCATCAAGGGATTTTCTGCAATAATCACACCCATCACACAGCTGACCAAGCAGAACTTACGTTTCCATTGGAACCCTGAGGCCCAAAGAGCCTTTGACACACTTAAAGGACTTTTCACATCAGCTCCAATTCTCAGCCATCCTGACCCTGCACTGCCTTACATTCTTGAAGTGGATGCATCTGAATTTGCAGTTGGGGCTGTCATCTCCCAACGCCAAGGTAGCAAGGACTTAATGCACCCTGTGGGGTTCTTTTCTCGAAAACTCTCCCCTGCAGAGAGAAATTATGATGTTGGTGACCGGGAATTACTTGCCATCAAAGCCGCCTTAGAGGAATGGAGGTACCTGTTGGAGGGCGCTGCCCACCCAGTATTAATTTATACCGATCACAAGAACTTAGAATATTTAAGATCCGCTAAACGGTTGAAGCCTCGGCAGGCCCGTTGGACTTTATTTTTCTCACGCTTCTGCTTCCATATCACCTACCGGCCAGGTTAAAAAAACATCAAACCAGACGCACTATCACGCATGCATGACAACCCCAAGGATTTATCTGTTCCGGACACCATCCTACCAGCAGGTAATTTTTTACTTCTACAGACTGATCTGCTCTCTCAAATCAGACAAGCATCCACGGACTCTTCCAAACCCCCTGGTACCACCTTGACTTCCAGAGATGGATTATTTTGGAGAGGGAGCTAAATTTTTGTTCCAGGAAGCACTCGGGTTGAGGTACTGAAGCTCCTCCACGACCATCCGCTAGCAGGACATTTTGGAGTCCGCAAGACTCTTGGGCTGGTACGGCGCACATTCTGGTGGCCAGGTCTGGAGGAGTTCTGCAAATCATACGTCAGTGCATGTCCCGTCTGTAACCAAAACAAAACATCAAGGAACCGAGCCTGGGGACTACTGAAACCCCTACCTGTACCTGATAGACCATGGAGGATGATTGCTATGGATTTTATAGTGGAGCTTCCATGTTCCGAGGGGTGTACAGCAATCTTTGTGGTCGTAGACCGCCTGTCTAAAATGGCCCATTTCTTGCCACTAAAGGGCACCCCATCCGCTGCTGAGACTGCCCGTGTTTTCATTAAGGAAATCATCAGATTACATGGAGTCCCTTCAAACATCGTGTCAGACAGGGGGGTCCAGTTCACTTCACGTTTGTGGAGAGCTCTGTGCGAAATCTTGGAAATTGAACTTGTCATGTCCTCAGCTTACCACCCCCAAACCAACGGGCAAACTGAGAGGACAAATCAGACTCTTGAACAGTACATCAGATGTTTCACGTCCTTTGCACAAGATGATTGGGTGTCAATAATGCCATTCGGCCACTGGGCAATCCCCCTTCTTTGCTAATTATGGCTTCCATTTAACATTTTTACCTGATTTTCTTCCAGAATCTCCAGTCCCGGCAGTACAGAGCACGGTGGATTTCCTCAGCCGTAACAACCGGGTGTTGCAGGAAGCAGTAACCAAGGCCCAAGCAGACAGCAAGAAAGCCTATGACAGGAAGAGGAGAGGGGAGCTGGACCTTCAACCAGGTGATCAGGTATGGCTTTCCACGAACAACCTCAAGTTGGCCTGCCCATCCAAGAAGCTGGCACCCAAGTTCATGGGACCCTTCCCGGTAAGAAGAAAAATCAATGAGGTATCTTACGAATTATCCTCACCTGACTCTCTTAAAGTTCACCCAGTGTTTCATGTTTCATTGTTGAAGCCTGCAGTACCTGACCCCTTTCCTGACAGGGGAGCCAGACCACCAGAACCAGTTTTGGGTGATGGTCTCGAGGAATACGTGGTGGAGGCCATCCTTGATTGTAGGAAACGGCAAGGGCTAACTCAATTCCTAGTCAAATGGAAGGGGTACGGTCCGGAGGACAACTCCTGGGAACCTGAAGGCAACATCCATGCCCAGAGGTTAATCCGTGCCTTTTTTCTTGCCCATCTTGAGAAAGAAGCCCGGTTAGGCATCCGGAGGCTGCCCCTTGGGGGGGGCAATGTCAGGGACCTGCCAGAAATCAAAGACAATTCTTGCTTCCCTCGGTACCTGTGCGTCAGCGCGCGCCGGGTGTGCGCGCGCCAATTGCGCACGCGCATGTGCCAATTGCGTGCACGCATGCGCGGCGTGTGCGCTAAACGATATGGCGCCATTAGGCCTTTAAAAGGCCAGCAGTTACAACAGTGCATTGCTGTCTGATCTGCAGCTTTCTAAACCTGAATACCTGCATACCTGCTACCTGTTACCAGTACCGACCCGGCTTGCTCGACCACCCGATATATCTCCAACCCTGGTGTCTCTCACCTGCCTATCTGCTGCCAAACCTTGCCTGTGTTCCTGACTACGTCTAAGCCTGCTGATCCATACATCTGACTACCTGCTCTGACCCGGCTTGTCTGACCCTCCTGCTGTCTGCTGTTGTGTGCAACTAACCAAGCTTATCTCACCTTGCTCCAGCTTCCGCTGTTCCAGTATCCGCCAGCTCCCGGGTCGCTGACCTGCAACCACCTGCTCTGCTGCCTACAGATCCAGCCATCCCTGGAGGATCACCACCTTGCCACAGTGCCTACCACTACACCTACCGCAGGCACTCCTACCTCACTGTGCTCTCGAGTTCACTGTTCCCACTCCAGTGACTCCTGAGCCAGGGCTGTAAGAGAGGTCTCCTCCTACAAAGTCAGGCTCTACGACCAGGTACGTTCTGTACATAACATCCCCTGTCTTCCTGTTCCTCCCTGATCTATAAGTTTTTCCCATGGGTTCAACTCTCTCATAGAACGTAGGGGTTTCCGTAAGGTGCTTACAAAATGTTGGAGTTGCCTATATCTCCAGGTGTCCTATGGCGGTGTTTCTCAACTCCAGTCCTCAAGGCGCCCCAACAGGTCATGTTTTCAGGCTTTCCATTATTTTGCACAGGTGATTTGATCAGTTTCACTGCCTTAGTAATAACCACAGCCATTTCATCTGAGGGAAATCCTCAAAACATGACCTGTTGGGGCGCCTTGAGGACTGAAGTTGAGAAACACTGTCCTATGGTGTGGTTCCATGTTTCTCTCGTAGTTCTGAAATTGAGCACAAGATTCTTCCAGAACATCTTTCAGTTTTAAGCTGTTTTAAGCTTTTAAGCCGACGCAGGGTTCCCCTTAATATCCATACCAGACCTGAAGGGCCTGGTAATTGAATTTGGGGGGACCCCCACGCATTTTTTTATTTATTTTTTTATCAATGACTTTCAATTACTTTTCTCTGTATTGCCGGGAGCCGACAATTCAATGTAGCCGCGAGTACTTTTAAATGACTTTTTTTCCTTCAGAAATGACACTTAGTGCAGGGACAGTTCTAAGCACGGGAAACAAGCGCTGCTTTACAGGCATACTATACACACCCCCTAGGTACGAAATTTAAAGGAATATTTCACTTTTATTGTTTCACTTTAAGCATTAATAAAATCACTGCTCCCGAAAAAAAAGTAGTTTTTAAAACTTTTTTTTGCATTGATACATGTCCCCTGAGGCAGGACCCAGGTCCCCAAACACTTTTTATGACAATAACTTGCATATAAGCCTTTAAAATTAGCACTTTAGATTTTTCATGTTCGAGTCCCATAGACTTTAAACGGTGTTCGTGTGTTCGAACGAATTTATTGCCTGTTCGCATGTTCTGATGAAAACCAAACTGGGGGGTGTTTGGCTCATCCCTATTGGCTTGTATAGTTGCTAATTATGGCTCCAGTGACAGGACGAAAAGAAGGGGTGAAAGCGGACACCCCTGTCGGGTCCCATTAAAAAGTGGGAACCTATCCGAGAGGATTCCATTCACATGTACCTGTGCCGAGGGTTTGGACAAGACCTACCGCCTGCAGGATCTTTGTATACCTCAGTACACTGTGAGGTAACCACTGAGATGTTTGAACCGGTATTCTCTTGCTCCCCTCCATGCTCGTTGGTATCGCTAGCTCGCTGGGTGGTCCAAGGAGCAGGGCCTGGATGTAGTGCTGAGTTGTGGTCTGTACTGTCACACTCTGTGCATTATACACTAACCTTGCAGTCCTTGGCAAAGTGTGATGTGGACGAACAGCACCTGAAGCATATGCGGTTCTCTCTTAGGAAGGCTTTGCGATCTTCCAGAAATTTTTCCCTGAAGGTTCTGCATTTTGGTAGAAGGTGCGGCTTCTTGTGTAGAGGGTACTGCTTGCTAGGGTCTCCGACTTTGTCCTCTGGGTGAACGATGTTGGAAGACCTATAGGAAAAATCTGTAGGAGAAACATAAGACTTGTTCACTGTCACTGGCATCCTGTGCTGTTTGAGACTAGGGGGCGTGGCTGATGGCAGTATAAAGTCAAAGTTGGGATCATTCAAGAAATTTGCTTGCTCTGAAACAAAGTCTACAAAAACGCTGAATGGTGGAAATGGTACCTGGAACCTTTTCTTATGTTTAGAACCATATGTGACCCACCTTTGTTGTAGGTAGTAAGAAAGCTTTAGTTAAGGGTTTAATCCCTCTGGCTGCATCCAGGGAGACGAGACCCGGCAGGTCTCCCTCCTCTTTAGGAAGAAGTAGTTTCTCTAGCAAGTCGGCTAATTCTCGTAGTTTGTCATAAACCTTGCTAGGTATTCTGGGAAAGTCCTCAATCCTTTTAAACAGTGCTTGCTCTATAGTCTCTGTTGAACCATAGCACTCTTCTAATCTGCTCCAAATCTTTTTAAGACCAGTCTCTGGTTGTTTTATCTTAATGTTTCTGATTCTACTGGCATGTCCGGCAGAGTCTTTCCCATGCCATTGGACTAGGAGGTCTATCTCCTCGGCGTGAGACAGGTCTAGACCCTTTATGGTATTTTGAAAAGACAACCACCAGGCTTTGTAATTTTCTGGCCGATCGTTAAACTTTACATGTCCTTTTGTGACTAAATGACGTCTGGCAAAGAACTTGGCAAAGTCTGTTATAACTTGGTTGGTGTTAGAGTATGTTGGCGATTCACTACTGTAGTGGGAGTGTGGTGTGCGACCATACCTGTCAGAAGTTTCTGCTTTAGGCCCCCTTGTCTCGTACCGTTGTGTAGTAGAAGGGTTATTCTGAAGCTGGAATGGAGGTTGAGGGTCGTGGCGTGCAGAGACATAGGCTTGATCTGTAACGTCCTGGCAAGAGTTCTGCTGCTTGCAGCTGTGAGGAGTTTGGTTGCTCTCATGCTCTGTTACCTGCTGTCAGGGACGTGCTGGGCTTGAACCTGGGACCTCTTCTGTGTCTGGCATTGACTCTTCCAACGGAGCTATCTGAGATGCTGGACAGTTCCCTGCCTGATCTGCTGGATAACCTATCTGATCCATTAGACTACTCTGCTTGGTGTCTTGATTACTGTTGAACTCTGAACCCCTTGCTCCTCCCATGTACTTCCTATAAAAGACATTCCAGAGATGTTGCCCCTTGCGGTTTGATCTGCTTCTGTTCCCTGAGTTCCTGATTCTGTGCTTGTATCCTGTTCCTGTGTTTGACCCGGCTTCCTGACCACGCTTCTGTCTCCAGTCCTGACCTCGGCTCGTTTGACCCTGCTCAGTTATTTGCCAGTCTGCCTGTTGCCAAGAATCGGCCTGGTCTTTGACTACTCTCTGCCTGCCACTTATGATGTTTACCTTGATGTGTATGACCCGGCTTGTCTAACTCTGCAAACCTGCACCAGCTTACCTGCATCCTCTGCTCTGCGAGCTGCACACGCTGACCTGCATCCTTTGCAATGCAAACCTGCACCTGCTGACCTGCATCCCTGCTCTGCAAACCGGCACCTGCTGACCTGCATCCTCTGCTCTGCAAGCTGCACCTGCTGACCTGCATCCGCTGCTTCCGGAACCAGCCGTTCCAGTCTCCACTCGGCTCCACCACTCCAAGCAGTGAGGATCAGACAGGCACCCTTACCTCACCGTGCTCTTACCACCACTGTCCCCACTCCAGTGGTCTCCGAGCCGGGGTTGTACGGGAGGTCCCTCTCCGCACGTCAGGCTCACACCTAAGGTATGTTACAGTATCAAACCGCCATGCCTGAGCCTGCAGGGGATACCTTGCCTATGGACAATGTCTATCAACACCTTACAGCTCTCACTCAGATCGTGAAGTCTCTGCAGGGCAGCCATGTCCGAATGGATAAGCAGACACAAACTCAAGCCACCTCTGCAGATTCACCTCCAACCCCAACTTCCTCTATTGGAATGATACCATCTCCTGAGCCCAGGGTCCCTGTTCCTGAGAAGTTTTTTGGGGATCGGAGTAAATTCCGTGCGTTTCGCAACGCATGTGAACTTTACTTTTCGTTGCTACCTCAGACTTTTTCATCTGAAGCCACCAAGGTGGGCTTCGTTATCGCTTTGCTGCAGGGGGAACCTCAAGCTTGGGCCCATCACCTACTTGAAGTCCGCCATGTAGTTCTAGACTCTCTGCCCTCTTTTCTTGATGCCATGGCCCGACTTTATGACAATCCACAGCGGACTTCTACTGCCAAGGCTGCTCTCCATGCGCTCCAGCAAGGCCGCCGAGCGTCGAGGACTATGTGACTGATTTCAGACGCTGGAGCGCGGATACCCAGTGGAATGAGGCAGCTCTGCGGCATCAGTTCCGTCTTGGTCTCTCTGAAAGCCTGAAGGACGAGTTAGCACGGGTCGGTGTTCCTGATGTTCTAGAGACTTTAATTACTTTGTCTATCCAGATAGACCGACGACTCCGGGAGCGCAGAGCAGAAAGGTCTACCCAGCAGCTCCACCCAGCTTGGATGCTACCCCGGATACGAGCCCCTGTGTACCAGTGCCAGTACGGTTCCAACTGAACCCTCATCTCTCAACTAGACCGTCAAGCCAGGGCAGCTTGGACTAATGAAACATTCCCTATCGGCCAAGGAACGACTTCGTCGGCTGCAGAATTATCTATGCCTGTATTGCGGGGAACCCGGTCATTATGTCTCTTCTTGTCCCGCTAAGCTGCGCAAGGTCCTGGCTACCTCTTCTCCCAACTACTCACCTCCATCTACCAATGCTACTCACTTGGCTCTTCCTATCTCTTTCCAACTACCAGGGAGGACAATACCAGTAACTGCAATAATCGACTCAGGGGCATGTAGTTGTTTTGTCGATCTAGACTTTGCAGCACAACAACACATCCCACTCCAACCTAAGACTCAGGGACTTTCCATTTTCCTGGCAGATGGGTCTCGCATCAAGTCTGGAGTAGTGACCCAGGAGACCCCTCCTTTGCCTGTGATCACCTCCATGGACCATAAGGAACTATTGACTTTGGATGCTATTGCATCTCCCATGTTTCCAGTTATCCTGGGTCTACCCTGGCTTCAGGCACACAATCCACAGGTTGATTGGGGAACCGGAAGTATTAAGTTCCAGTCACCATACTGTCAACACCACTGCATGCTTCCACGTCCCAGCACCTCGGGGCCTCTGTTATGCCTGGATTCAGATCCAGAGATATGAGCTTCTGTACCCAAACAATATCATGAGTTCCTGGACGTCTTCAGCAAGCGAGGGGCCGAAGTCCTCCCGTCCTTACGATTGTCCAATCGAGCTTCTTCCCGGTGCTGAGATTCCTTTCGGACTGATCTTCCCCCTATCTGAACGGGAGCTTGAGGTACTGAAAGAATACGTTGATGAGAACCTTAAGAGGGGTTTCATCCGTCCTTCCACTTCTCCAGCAGGGGCAGGAATCTTCTTTGTGGAGAAAAAAGACCATTCTCTTTGGCCCTGTGTAGATTACCGGGAATTAAATAAAATCACGGTCAAGAACCGGTACCCTCTGCCTCTGGTACCTGAACTTTTTCAAAGACTCAGGACTTCCTCTGTGTTTACCAAATTAGACCTGCGGGGGGCGTACAACCTGGTACGCATCCGAGCAGGGGATGAATGGAAGACTGCCTTTCGTACCAGGTTCGGCCATTACGAATACCTAGTAATGCCCTTCGGCCTATGTAACGCCCCTGCCACCTTTCAGCATCTAGTCAATGATGTTTTCAGAGACTGTCTGGACATTTATGTAGTTGTCTATCTTGATGATATTTTGATTTTTTCCTCCTCTCTCGAGCAGCACCGGAAACACGTCAAGAGTGTACTCTGTCATCTCCGCCAGCATGGACTGTACGCAAAACCAGAAAAGTGTGAATTCGAGCGACAGAGTATCCAGTTCCTTGGCCTAGTGATCTCTACAGAGGGATTCAAGATGGACCCACAGAAGGTTTCAGCCATTCTGGATTGGCCTGCACCTTCAGACAAAAAGGGGGTGCAGCGCTTCGTTGGCTTTGCCAATTTTTATCGGAGGTTTATCAAGGGATTCTCTGCTATTATTTTCCCGATTACGCAGCTAACGAAGCAAAATGCTCGATTCCAGTGGACATCTGAAGCACAGGCTGCTTTCACAAACCTAAAAATACTTTTTATGTCTGCTCCTATCCTAAGTCATCCCGATCCTGCCCTACCTTATCTACTTGAGGTAGATGCCTCAGAGACAGCGGTTGGAGCTGTTATCTCCCAGTGCCAAGGTCTCAAGGACTTGATACACCCGGTAGCCTTTTTCTCCCGTAAGCTTACCCCATCTGAGAGGAATTATGATGTTGGAGACCAGGAGCTCCTGGCCATTAAATCTGGAGGTACTTGTTGGAGGGAGCAGCGCATCCTATACTCATTTACACAGACCACAAGAACCTAGAGTATCTGAGAGCTGCCAAACCTCTGAGACCACGCCAGGCACGTTGGGCACTATTTTTCTCTAGGTTCTCGTTCCACATAACTTACCGGCCAGGCTCCAAGAACACCAAACCAGGCGCTCTTTCCCGCATGTTTGATGATCCAAAAGAGGTGTCAGCTCCAGATAGCATTCTATCGGAAGGCAACTTCTTACTTTTACAAACTAGCCTGATGTCTGGCTTGAAGCAAGCTTCTACAGGTGTGTCTGGTCCCTCTGGAATCACTCTGGTACCCAAGGACGGATTACTTTGGAAGAATGACAAAATCTTTGTGCCAGAAGAAGTTCGAGTCACAGTGTTAAACTTGTGTCATGATCATCCCCTGGCAGGCCATTTCGGAATGCATAAAACCCTTGAATTGATTCAACGCATGTTTTGGTGGCCGGATCTTGAAAAGACTGCAGGGAATATGTAGGTTCATGAGCCACCTGTATCCGTAGCAAGACCACTAGAAGCAAGGCCTGGGGTCTGCTCAGACCCTTACCAGTCCCTGACCGTCCCTGGAAAATGATTGCCATGGACTTCATAGTGGAACTCCCCCCGTCTGAAGGTTGCACAGCCATCTTTGTAGTGGTTGACCGTCTATCCAAGATGGCCCACTTCGTGCCTCTCAAAGGCATGCCCTCTGCCATGGAAACTGCCCAGGTCTTCATTAGGGAAGTAGTAAGGCTACATGGGGTCCCTGCAGACATGGTTTCGGATAGAGGGGTGCAGTTCACCTCTCGCTTTTGGAAGGCTTTGTGCAAGGTCCTGAAGATTGAGTTGTCCATGTCCTCGGCCTATCACTCCCAAACTAAGGGGCAAACCGAAAGAACGAATCAGACGCTCGAACAGTACCTCAGATGCTTCACCACCTTCGTTCAAGATGACTGGGTAGCTTTACTACCCTTGGCAGAGTTTGCCTTTAACAACGCCAGTCATTCGGCTACAGGTCAATCGCCATTTTTTGCCAACTACGGGTTTCACCCGACCTTCTTACCTGATCTCATCCCTGATTCAACAGTCCCGGCGGTCCAGAGTATCGTTAATTTCAATTTCCTGACCCGTAACAGCAGGATATTGCAGGAAGCCATGACTAAGGCACAAGCAGCCAATAAAAGGATCTTTGACAGGAAAAGGAGAGGGGAATTATGCCTGCAACAGGGTGACCAAGTATGGTTATCGACCACCAACCTTAAGATGGCTTGCCCCGCAAGGAAACTGGCACCCAAGTTCATCGGTCCTTTCCCAGTAAAACGGAAATTAAACGAGGTCTCCTATGAACTTGCCTTACCGGAGTCGTTGAAGATTCACCCAGTCTTTCACGTTTCCTTGCTGAAACCCGCAGTGCCCGACCCGTTCCCAGACAGGGGATGGGGACCACCCGAGCCTGTAATCATTGACGGTGATGAGGAGTTCGAGGTGGAGGCCGTCTTGGACTGCCGAAGAAGAGGGAACCAACTTCAATTCCTGATCAAGTGGAAGGGGTACGGTCTGGAGGAGAACTCCTGGGAACCCCAACAGAACATCCACGCCCGAGAGTTAATCCAGGCCTTTTTTCGCAGTCACCCCCAGAAAAGAGCTCTATTGGGCACCCGGAGGTTGCCCTTAAGGGGGGGCACTATCAGGGACGTGCTGGGCTTGAACCTGGGACCTCTTCTGTGTCTGGCATTGACTCTTCCAACGGAGCTATCTGAGATGCTGGACAGTTCCCTGCCTGATCTGCTGGATAACCTATCTGATCCATTAGACTACTCTGCTTGGTGTCTTGATTACTGTTGAACTCTGAACCCCTTGCTCCTCCCATGTACTTCCTATAAAAGACATTCCAGAGATGTTGCCCCTTGCGGTTTGATCTGCTTCTGTTCCCTGAGTTCCTGATTCTGTGCTTGTATCCTGTTCCTGTGTTTGACCCGGCTTCCTGACCACGCTTCTGTCTCCAGTCCTGACCTCGGCACGTTTGACCCTGCTCAGTTATCTGCCAGTCTGCCTGTTGCCAAGATTCGGCCTGGACTTTGACTACTCTCTGCCTGCCACTTATGATGTTTACCTTGATGTGTATGACCCGGCTTGTCTGACTCTGCAAACCTGCACCAGCTTACCTGCATCCTCTGCTTTGCGAGTTGCACACGCTGACCTGCATCCTTTGCAATGCAAACCTGCACCTGCTGACCTGTATCCCTGCTCTGCAAACCGGCACCTGCTGACCTGCATCCTCTGCTCTGCAAGCTGCACCTGCTGACCTGCATCCGCTGCTTCCGGAACCAGCCGTTCCAGTCTCCACTCGGCTCCACCACTCCAAGCAGTGAGGATCAGACAGGCACCCTTACCTCACCGTGCTCTTACCAGCCCTGTCCCCACTCCAGTGGTCTCCGAGCCGGGGTTGTACGGGAGGTCCCTCTCCGCACGTCAGGCTCACACCTAAGGTACGTTACACCTGCAGTGTTTGGTTTGTTGCTCCTAGGACACAGTCTATTCCATGTAGAGGAGAAGTATCGTAGGTTAATTTGAAGTGTTGGTGCAAGTACTCTGAAGTGCGTTGCTTGCAAGGGATTCGGCTCTCCTTGTTCAGAGCCAAGTGCATTGATGCGTTCACCACTGAAGCTCACGGCTGCTTCCAGGGCTTCTGCTTCAGCTATGGCAGTTGCAGCTTCACTTTCTGTAGTGAGCTTATCCAGCGCGACACCTAGACGTGTTTGTTCAAGCTTTATAGAGGCTTCCCTGGCTTCTAGTGAGGCCCTTTCTTGTGCTTTCTTGGCTTCTAGCGAGGCCTTTTCTAACTTCAACTGCATTTTTTGTCCAGCAAAGGTAGCTCGCGCCTTTGCTGCTTTGGCTTTCCCACGGGCAATGGCGGCTGCATCACTGGCTGTCACCGACTTGCCGGAACCGTAAGCTTGTGATCTGGTTTTGAGTGAGGATGTGCTACTGCGTGACATGGCTGCTTAATTGAGTAGCGGCCTGTGGGAGCAGTAGGCGTATAAGGCTGCAGTCTCTGTATGCTGCTTGGCTGTATGAAAGTGGCTGTATAGTCAGCTTCAGACTGTAGCTCTTCCGTGTGGCTAAACCTCTTCCCGTTCTGCACTATCCGTAGTGTTACTGGACGGAGTTTTACTGTCCTGGCCTCGCCCCCCGTACTCCCGGAGTCTATGGGTGGCTATCCAGGCAGATGGCCCTTTTCTGCGCACACAATAATAGACTGCCGTTTCTTGTCTGTGTCTTTTATTGGCACGTTGCAGATTTTAATATATGTGTGAATAACACATGTGATATGCGGTAAAACTGAAAACAAGAATAATATAACATTACAATACAATAGTAAACATCACATAAAATGATAACCGAAATGACTAATTCCTTTTCCTAATAGCCTGTGGAGGAGGAAAAGGAAGATTGCTTACCTCTGATGCCATGGATGGGGAGAGATAGCATCTAGGCTGCTGCCATGAGATTGAACATGCTGATCCCTATGGCTGTTTCACTTCCTGACTAAAGAGGATGTGATGATTTTTACATCACATCCTTGGGTTGCTGGATGGCTTTGTTATAAACTATATTAATGTTTGGCCAGTAGGTGGCGAAAGAGTAACAGCTAACCTGGAACAAACATAATTTACAGCTTAATAATGCAACAACACAATATACAAATTAAATGACAAGGTGAATTCTCTTTTCTGAACCTCAGGAGAGAGAAAAGGTATCCTGGAGACATAACAGTCCTTCATCGTTGGGTTAAGCTCTCTCCAAATATCCACTAATGAAAAAAAAGGGAAGGGAAATTAAACCTTCCAAGAAGGTCACTGTGGTTACTTTCATTGAATTTTATTATAGAAAAAAAACACACCATAATATCAAAATAACAGCAATAACAATCTAAGTATATACCTTCCAAAGTAATTTAAAAAGACAACGTTGTCATTAAAAGAGGGATCGCAGCTGTGCATACATCCATTTAACCCAGGGGTCTCAAACTGGCGGCCCTCCAGCTGTTGCGAAACTACAAGTCCCATGAGGCATTGCAAGGCTGACAGTTACAAGCATGACTCCCACAGGCAGAGGCATGATGGGACTTTGTAGTTTCGCAACAGCTGGAGGGCCGCCTGTTTGAGACCCCTGATTTAACCAGTCACTCAGACAGCTCCAGTGATTGGGGTTAGATAGAAGTATTAGTTACAATGATCTTCTCCTACTACCACCTTCCAATTCTCTAATACAGGGGTCTTCAAACTACGGCCCTCCAGGTGTTCAGGAACTACAATTCCCATCATGCCTAGTAATGTCTGTGAATCTCAGAGTTTTGCAATGCCTCATGGGATTTGTAGTTCCGCAACAGTTGGAGGGCCGTAGTTTGAGGATCCCTGCTCTAATATAATCGCAATTGTGCCTAACCCAAAAGGGTATAAATAGCTGTTGGCTGGATAAGATGTGAATGCGTTTTGTAGCAGGTAGATGTTTCATGGGTCGCCCTACAGGCTTATTCTAAATATTACAGTCCAAGGTTCATTAGAAGTCCTTAAACCTAAGGGCTCAGCTCTCATTTACCTACAGGAGGCACAAGTGGCTATTAGACACAGGCTATAGTGTCCAGAGGAAAAGACTGTGAGGGTCACCTTCCTGAAGGATACAAACTTGAAAAGTTCATGGATCCGTGTAGTGGAAGATGGGGAGGGAGGATTAGAGCGGGGGAGAGAGTTAAGACTGTCAGTCCACAGCTGATTAATAAGCTACGTGTGATATAAGTAAAGATACTCTCACCATTTTGCCTGCTTCCTCGTATCTCCACCCATCCCTCCGGTTTGAACTCCACTCTGTAGGTCCCCAGCTAATCTTCACAGGGGATAGATCCATTCACTAGGTAAGGCGCCGTCATTGCCTCCAACAGACTTTTGCCCGTCAATTCGCCACTGCCTCAATATGTTGCTTGTACTTTGGGCTGCGATCCCACAATAGTCACAAACGTGCTGATGTCACGCTGAAGTGCTTCATTAGCCAATAACAGCTAACTTCTTCAGAGCAAGGAGGAGTTAGAGATGCTGGCTTAAATATCCGTATAATTGACTGCAATATCTTATTAAAAGAAAAAGAAAGAATGAATTATGCTCGCAATCAAAGGTTTTACTGTATGTGCATAAAACCGATGTGTTTACCAATTCTAACGGAACAAAAAATATAAGATCAAACAATTTGTGAATTGCTCTACAACTAGAGTAATATACATGCTCAGTTGTCCATGCATTAAGATCTATATTGGTGTAGCCGGGTGTCACTTTAATGAGTACAAAGACTACTATACCCAGTATGCAGCGGGACACCCACAGTGCATTGCCCGGCGCAAGGTCTGCTGGGGAAGGACTATTTAAGCGGGGAGGAGCAACACGCAGGTCTCTTTGGATACCGCCCTCCTAGCAAGTGGAGCCTACATTGGGGCCTGTTGCTTTGGACTAGGCCGGAGAGCCTGGGCCTAGGGGATCCGGAGAGCTTGCTGATCGTCATGGGACAACCCAGAGTCGTCTCATCCATCAATCTCCCTCGGATGGTCGAGAGGATCGGAGACTACGGGTATCGTGAGACTGTGTGCTGGAGCACCAACTACTGAAGTCGGTTGTACGGACTGGTCCGGTCGGGTGAGAGAGCACTTGCTCAGTATTCATTGACTATCTTTTAGGCCCAGAATCCTTTGGTCAGGGCCCACCGTTACCGGAGTGTTACATTGCACACCAGAGGAACAGTGTGTTGTGCAGCCGGAGTTAAGTTTTCTTATTGCATGCTGAGTAATTAACAATTCAATACCTTTGGATTACAAATAACCTACAAAGTGCACCACCATTGCTAGCGAAGATCCTTCTCAACGAATTAACTGTGTGTGAAATAGTAAGGCCTGACTGTTCAGCAGGGAGACATTGTTTGGGCGCCATATTGGCCACGAGGGGGAAGCTCGCGAGTGTAGTTTACTAAAGGGACATTCAGTGTGTATAAGACTGTTAGAACTTAGTCCTTGTTATTTGCTTGACTTTTAATATTGCAGGGCTCTGCATAGATAAGTGTACCACTTGTCTAACTTTATATCTTCTACTCAGTAAAAGTATTTGTGGTTAAGCAAACACGTTGTGTGGCATACTGTCTATCCCAGCTGGGAGTAGTCAGCTCAGGTAATTCGATATCAATTGAGTGTGTATGCTTTATTGCGGAGTGGTAATTCCTATAGCATAACAGGTTTCACACTTCCATTTGTGCTAACTGTGCCAAGGGAGGTTAGAGCCAGTTCCTGGGGGTTGACAGCAGTGTGTTACAGGCCCAAAACAATTCCAGCAGCCCTCTTAACTGGGGGTAATACTATATTGGGAAAACTAAAAAAGACAACTTTGTATTAGAATGAAATATTTAGATTGCAATGGCCCTCAGGTGGCAATCTACACCAATTAATAAAGAATGTGCCACATCCTATAAGAACTGAGAAGGGGATTGGGGAAAAAATGGACTTTATAGGCACACGTGGATTTTAGAAAAATAATAAATTTTTAATATAACATTAATACATAACAGCAATTTGACCTGCATCACATAAGTGAATACACATACATAACTGGTGACATGTAAAAAGAATACATATACATGTACTACAACACCATTGATGTGGACGCTTCCAAGGTAGTACCCTACAATATTGCAGTGGTTCCTTGCATTGAGGTTCACAATGTGTTGATGAGTTTAAAACTTGGAGCTCTACATGTTTCGCGATCTGATCGCTTCCTCAGGAGCTTCTAAGCCTGAGCCTGGAGATGACACTGGAAAGGCAGCTATAATAAAAAAAAAATTAATGATGTTAATGTTGGACTTGCCACTGATATATATAAAAGAGGTAATTAAGCTATAATAGACCCTTGTTTATGACTACAAAATAACTAAATTAGGTTGGGGTGAAAAGATAGGAGGGGGAAGGGAGAGGAAAGGGGAACAGAAGAAGGAGGAGGAGGAGGCAGGGGTAAGAAAGGGGAGGGAAAGGAAAAAAGGAGGAAGGATGGGGTTGGGGGAAGGGAGAATATGGGAAAGAGAAGGAAGGAAATTCAGCTATTAGTGAATAATAAAATGGCAAAGAACGTTAAAAATTAAAATTTACCTTGGGGGGTGGCCTAGCCCAACTAAACCTTGGTCTTGATGACCAAACTCTTTCAATAACAGAGATTGATAGATCGTTGATAATCCCAGCTGGTGTGATATTTCAACTAGGGACCCTGTAAACATATATGTTTAATGAGTAATGAATAGATGGAAACTCCTAACAATAATTGGTACCGATACCTCCATTGACTCAAGGGGTATATATGACCAGTATTTTCAAACAACGGCACCATGCCCTAATAAACATGCATATAACATGCATATATATACCTGAGGACAGGGTATTTGGGGCGAACAATAGACCACCGTCCTGATGGTAAGTAAACCGGGACTTAACTGGTGGAGACAGATCCCTCACGCCACAGTTTGATACAGCACTAAAAAAGCAAAGAGAAAGGATATAAAGAACTATCTACAAAGTGCCATGTTTGCTAGAAAGACTATGTATATTTTGGTCCCCATAAACCTATGATGTAACCTACCAGTATACCGCTCCAAGACCCACTCACGTCCAGTCCGCTCAGATACACCTCACCGTGAGGGCTACCACACGCCTCAACAGCCAGTTGTTGGGTGGCGGCGTGTTCCCTCATATATGAGCGCCTCGCTCATGATGACACCACGCAAGCGTGCAGCGTCATCTGGGCCGGCCGATAAGCGTGCACTTGCGCCATCCTGATAGCTGCGCATGCGTGATAGAAAGAAGAAAATTATATGAATGAAGGCTGATGTCCTGCGCCACGTATTGACGTAACCTCGCCGGTATCTCTTGACAGACAAGTACTATTATATGACGCATGCGTGCCAGAGTGTTGGAAGCCTGGCAGTCGAGGGCGGAAGTGCTGCTAAGAGACGCCAATGTGCTTGGCGTCTCGTTTGCCATTGATCATTGTGTCGTTTGGTAATTTCATACGTCCTATACAGGATGTAATAAGGAAGGTGATGACCTCAAGCTATATTTTGAGAGACTCAAACAATTACTCAAAAAAAAGTCCAACCTATATTGGCATATGGAGTTCTTTAAAATTTATATCAGAGAAAACATCAGTCCTATGGGATTAAGGATTCAAATGTTTCCCACAGTTAAACAAACATCTATAGACCTTAAAAATTCTTGGGAAAGGATCCTCAATCACTGTAGCAGTGATTGTATGCAATTATTACTAGCCCAATACCAACTTGACAGTGATGTATTGGATCAAGAATTAGCTACGCTTAATTCTCAATACGAACAGATCCAATCACACCCCAAATTTCTAGAATAAAGTCAGGAATTAAAAGTATTTTTGGACAGACTCAATAAAACTATTATTTCAAAAAAAGAAGCTAAGATTACAAAAGATAGAATAGCATTCAAGGAAGGATATGCCTATAAATGGGAAAATTCTATCAAACCAAGAGGTCCTAATTATCGTAACAAACACCAAAATCATCGCTACAATGCATCCGCCTCCGAAGAGGAGGGCGAATCTGACTCATCTATGTCTTCATCTTTTTTTCAGGCTCGTTCCGGCCAATCTACCGTACAAGTATCAGGCGGATCACGTAAGTGGGGTCATTTTGGTGGTGGGAATATAGTCACTCCTAGTACCAAGAAAAAAACAGTCAACACACAAGACTTTGTACCCTCCCAAACACAATCTAGTGGTGGACAGAGTAGAGGTGATGGGAAAGCACCTAGCTTTGACTTATCTCAGTATGCCTATATGGGACCAATAGCAGCACAAGCAGTGCAACAAATGCACACGCAACAAATGTCCCAACAGAATCAACTCATGGTTGCCCCCCCGGCACCCCTCGAGGAGCAGAGGGTGGCAATATGGGCCATAGCAACTCCTTAATTGCTCAACCTGGATCCAATATGACACATACTAAGGACACACAAAGACAGTCAAGGAACTCTAACACACATACAATACAACATGACATCCCTTTAGGCGAGTCGACCATCTTGAGGAATTGAGTGTAATCAACCTTACACCATACCCACTCTCTGATGATGAATTGACAGTCCTCAAACTAGGCCTCAGTTTTTGCCCAAACAGTACTTTTGACAAATATGAAGTCATCAAAGACTTATACCTCTTCGCGAGGAAGCTTACCTATAAGTACTTGTTTGATCCCGACAAAAAGAGACGCATAGCTGAAAAGGATCTGTCGGAACAAATCAAGAAATACACCATGAAAGAATTCCGAGCCCTTCGGGATCTCATGATCCTGTTGGACGAAAACCAAGATCCTGATCAGTCTCAACCCATGGCAAATAGTTCCATTCCCCCTGTACAGACATCCAAATCACAGTTTAAAAATAAATCTGATCAATTCCCAGACCTCAACACTAACCCCCAAATATCAGCATTCCTCATTGCTATGGTCAGCGAGATTAAATATATGGAATTTCCTCATATTCCATCAAACCTTACTCGAACACAGCGACAAGCTTTGACCAATCTACAATCCCGCAAAGATATGGTCATAAAGGCATCGGATAAGAGAGGCAATATAGTACTTCTAACTTGTAAACAATATGAAACAATGTGCTTTGATATTCTCAATAACAAGGCTTGGTACCAACCCATTACTTCTGAAGTTATAGCGAAATTTAAACTGAAATTCAAAATGCTACTATATGCCGCCTTCTCTGATGCCCTTATCGACAAACCCACTTACAATTACCTTAATATTGCTTTTCCACGAGAAGCGATTTTTTTTATGCCATACCTAAAATACATAAAAATCCAAAAAATCCCCCAGGTAGGCCTATTATTTCTAGCATTGGTTCTATCACAGAACACGCTAGCAGATTCGTGGATTTCTTCCTTATGCCCCACGTTAAAAGTTTGCCATCCTGCATTAGAGATACATCAGATTTGCTTAAACATCTAGATGGTCTAAGTATTCCCCCTGAAGCGTTGTTTGTCACCATTGACGTGGAAGCACTGTACTCTAGTATCCCACACAAACTTGGGATACAAGTGGTAAAACGATTCCTTATGGAACATGATCACCGTGAATGGAAATTTCAAGGTCTTATTTTGCAATTATTATCATTTATTCTTGAACACAACTGTTTTACCTTTCTCGGCTCCCACTACCTCCAGGTACAAGGCATGGCCATGGGCACTTGCTGTGCTCCTGCGTACGCCAACTTGTACCTGGGGGGTGGGAGCGAGAGATTTTTTCCCGATACAGAATTTCATCAGTACCTGGACCAGACTTTGTGCTGGTTCAGGTACATTGACGATATTTTTGCGATTTGGACTGGGACAGTTGCATCCCTTAATGAGTTTATTGCCAAGTTGAATGTTAATCAATTCAATCTTGGATTTACATTTGAGTGGCATCAGGAATTTATATCTTTTTTGGACCTATCCGTTTACCGTGACCTTGATAACAACATAGCCACTAAACTCTTCCGTAAGAGTACATCAGGCAACACGCTTCTACATGCCAACAGTGGACATCCTAAGGCATTAGTACATAGCATACCTTATGCTCAATACGTTAGGTTACGCAGGAACTGTACACATGAAGCAGAGTTCAAAATACAAGCAAACAAATTACGTGAACGCTTACGTCAACGGGGCTATACTAAAAGCCTCCTTAGAAAAGCCTATAATAAGGCAATAGGAAAGGAACGAACAAACCTGCTCTATACCAAGCCAAAACAAGATCTTACCCAAATGACTACCAAATTTATTACCAGATATTCGGCTCAACATGATACGCTTCGTGCGGGGATGCAAAAACATTGGCACCTTATTAGTGAAGATCCAATCTTGTCCAAATATGTCAGAAATTCACCAGAAATAGTTTTCCGTAGAAGTACTTCAATAGGAAATCAATTGACAGCCAGTAACTATCAACCACAATTGGACAATCAGATTACAGCACGAGGCATATATATATGTGGCCAATGTTCCTATTGCCCATGTGTTAATACTGGAACAAAATTCCTATTACCCAATTGGGAGAAATTTTCTCCCCGTTTTCATGCATCATGTGACACTGAGGGAGTTATCTACTTAATGACCTGCAAATGTAAAGCGTTTTACGTTGGAAAGACCATTCGTCCTTTTAAGAAAAGGATATATGACCACATATATTATTCGCAATATGCCAAAATGCTCACTCCGGTGAGCCGTCACTTAGGCTTATACCATAAATTTGACACATCGGTGGTCAAATTTATGGTTTTGGAAGTAGTCCCCCGAGACCCTCGGGGAGGAAATTGGGACAAACGCATCCTTCAAAAGGAGACACTGTGGATCGAACGTTTGGAGGCTACACACCCTCCTGGGATTAACGAGGTTCTGTCCTACCGCCCATTCTTGTGATGAGCGGGCGGAACATTGGTTAGAGATGACCTCATATATGGTGTCACCCCTGTGATTCTTGTATAGATTTCCACAATAGGATAACTCCGGGTGATAATGGATGGTTCAAAACATGGCTATTATGATACTATGTTAATGCCATATAGTATTGTTTGTTTATTTACTCGTTTTGTTTTCATTTTTTTAAGGTTTTAATTTATGACCTATGTCCAGCACCTTGCTGGGATGGGCCTTACAGTCTAATGAGATTGATTTCTGGATAGGATTTTTTAAGCTTAAATGTTTATAAGGCCAGGGTGGTCTGGGTTTACAGACAGCCATGGCCTCCTTTTATTGTTGCGGCCAGTCACCACTCTTATGTTCTGCGGCTTATACGTGGTATAGGGACACTGCGGCAGCTATATCACTGCACTCTGGCAATTGGGACAGTATGTGGCCACCCAAGCCGTTGCTAGTGCCGGTTGGTTACCCTATACCAAACGACACAATGATCAATGGCAAACGAGACGCCAAGCACATTGGCGTCTCTTAGCAGCATTTCCGCCCTCGACTGCCAGACTTCCAACACTCTGGCACGCATGCGTCATATAATAGTACTTGTCTGTCAAGAGATACCGGCAAGGTTACGTCAATACGTGGCGCAGGACATCAGCCATCATTCATATAATTTTCTTCTTTCTATCACGCATGCGCAGCTATCAGGATGGCGCGAGTGCGCGCTTATCGGCCGGCCCAGATGACGCCGCACGCTTGTGCGGCGTCATCATGAGTGAGGTGCTCATATATGAGGGAACACACCGCCACCCAACAACAGGCTGTTGAGGCGTGTGGTAGCCCTCACGGTGAGGTGTATCTGAGCGGACTGGATGTGAGTGGGTCTTGGAGCGGTATACTGGTAGGTTACATCATAGGTTTATGGGGACCAAAATATACATAGTCTTTCTAGCAAACATGGCACTTTATAGATAGTTCTTTATATCCTTTCTCTTTGCTTTTTTAGTGCTGTATCAAACTGTGGCGTGAGGGATCTGTCTCCACCAGTTAAGTTCCGGTTTACTTACCATCAGGACGGTGGTCTATTGTTCGCCCCCAAATACCCTGTCCTCAGGTATATATATGCACGTTATATGCATGTTTATTAGGGCATGGTGCCGTTGTTTGAAAATACTGGTCATATATACCCCTTGAGTCAATGGAGGTATTGGTACCAATTATTGTTAGGAGTTTCCATCTATTCATTACTCATTAAACATATATGTTTACAGGGTCCCTAGTTGAAGTATCACACCAGCTGGGATTATCAACGATCTATCAATCTCTGTTATTGAAAGAGTTTGGTCATCAAGACCAAGGTTTAGTTGGGCTAGGCCACCCCCCAAGGTAAATTTAAATTTTTAACGTTCTTTGCCATTTTATTATTCGCTAATAGCTGAATTTCCTTCCTTCTCTTTCCCATATTCTCTTTTCCCCCAACCCTGTCCTTCCTCGTTTTTTCCTTTCCTTTCCCTCCCTTTTCTTACCCCTGCCTCCTCCTCCTCCTTCTTCTGTTCCCCTTTCCTCTCCCTTCCCCCTCCTATCCTTTCACCCCAACCTAATTTAGTTATTTTGTAGTCATAAACAAGGGTCTATTATAGCTTAATTACCTCTTATATATATCAGTGGCAAGTCCAACATTAACATCATTAAAAAAAAAATCCTTATAGCTGCCTTTCCAGTGTCCTCTCCAGGCTCCATACATCTCGTTCAGTTCTGGCTTAGTTTACCTGCTTTTCAGGTTATTCCTCTGAAAAGTAGGTCGCCTTATTATTATTAGTAGTATTTTTATGTATAATTGTTGATTTTGGCAATGATACTTGGGTGTGGCTCACCCACACCCAAGTATACTAACAAGGAATGACTCTCAAGTCCCTTATAATATATACAATCGTTATTTTTCAGTTCCCGTGAGCACCTCCATACTGTTCCGTGCCTTGAGATATGGTGGGTCGGTTTGCTGCAGTGTTCACTTTTTGGGAGTTGGCCATTCCATCCATATCCACCCTCATCCCCATGTGTATATTCCGCAGAACGTAGAGGACCGTAACAATCTAACCACACTCACCACCTATATTACGTTCAGTGGTGAGTGTTTTGTCAATTTGTGTTTTTGAATATGAATATTATATGCAACAACATGATAAATGTTTTATGTACCAAAATTATTAACTTTTCTTTGTACCTTTAGAAGCTCCTGAGGAAGCGATCAGATCGTGAAACATGTAGAGCTCCAAGTTTTAAACTCATCAACACATTGTGAACCTCAATGCAAGGAACCACTGCAATATTGTAGGGTACTACCTTGGAAGCGTCCACATCAATGGTGTTGTAGTACATGTATATGTATTCTTTTTACATGTCACCACTTATGTATGTGTATTCACTAATGTGATGCAGGTCAAATTGCTGTTATGTATTAATGTTATATTAAAAATTTATTATTTTTCTAAAATCCACGTGTGCCTATAAAGTCCATTTTTTCCCCAATTCCCTTCTCAACTTTGTATTAGAATTGGTAAACACATCGGAAGCATCAAGAAAAATGATGAAAAAGAAGAAAGAAAAGGATGAAAAAGAAGAAAGAAAAAAAAGGATGTCAGTCTGCAATCGTGATCGGGAAGACTACCCAGCAGTACAGCGATCTGAAAGCGAGGCTTGAAGCGTTCATGGAGCGCAGCATGGAAGGGATGGCGTCGATGGTGGTGAGGGAGGATGGTTTATGTGGACAGCTTTACCCCGGATGCCTGCATACTTAGATGTGTCTGTTTTAATTATCAACCATGTGAGTTGCTAAATGTTGTACCTTCATTAAATGTAACCGTATTGCTACACCTAGAGGCGCCTCTCTTCTCTTTTATACTCAGTTGTGACGTGACGCTACTTGTATATCAAGACATTGCTTGTATATCAAGTCAGAATTCATTTAAAAATTTTGCTTGTCTTGCAAAACGCTCTCAAACCAAGGTTTTATTGTATTTACAGACACTACATTGACCACATGCATGCATCCCTACAATAGGTCTAAGATTGATCAACTAGTTTTTCTTCTGTGTCCTCTGGTACTCAGAGTGTACTAATGTATCGTTCAAATTTCATGCCCTTTTTGCCGTCATAAGGGGTCTCAAGCCTACAATGTCGGCAATTAGAGGGATCGAACTCAAGACGTGCCAGTGTTTTTCCAAAATACCTCTGACTTGGTTCCACTGTGACCCAAATTTGGTAATAATCCTTGGATACGTTTTTTGATCTTTTCTTATTTTTCATGGTTTTGTAGAAGCTTCTCGCGTTAACATTTTATGGCCTTACTTTTTGCCTTTCTTAGGGGTTTATGGGGGTACCCTCTCTCTCTCTCTCTGAAATGCCTATACATATCCTCAGCCTCTTCTGAAAAATAATGATCCTCAGGAACTGCACTGTAGGAATTCAATGGATCAGTGATTTAGGGTGATGGCTTTGGGCCAGCAATAAAGGATTAGGCTGCTGAGGAGGATTAGGCTGCTGAATGACTAGAGCACTTTTTACAATTTGGCACTGTGCTGCTTTAACTTGTAATTGCGCGGTCATGTAATGTTGTACCCAAACAAAATTTGCATACTCTTTTTCACACAAATAGAGCTTTCTTTTTATGGTATTTGATTGCCTCTGCGATTTAAATTTTTTGCCATATAAATGGAAAAAGACCAAAAATTTAGAAAAAAAATTATATTTTCTAATTTTTGTTATATGCAAAATCCAATAAACTCAATTTTAGTCATACATTTAGGCCAAAATGTATTCAGCCACATGTCTTTGGTAAAAAAATGTCAATAAGCGTATATTTATTGGTTTGCGCAAAAGTTTCTTTTAGTTTATGACTGTATATCTCATTTCTTGAGGTGCTAAAATGGCAGGGCAGTACAACCCCCCCCCCAAATTACCCCATTTTGGAAAGTAGACACCCCAAGGAAATTGCTGAGAGGCATGTTGAGCCCATTGAATATTTAATTTTTTGGTCCCAAGTGATTGAAAAATTACAAAAAAAAAAACTAACTTTGTTTTACACAAAGTTGTCACTTTATGATATATTGCTCAGACATGCCATAGTTATATGTGGAATTACACCCCAAAATACATTCTGCTGCTTCTTCCGAGTATGGGGATACCACATGTTTGGGACTTTTTGGGAGCCTATCCACGTACGGGACACCAAAAACCAATCACCGCCTTCAGAAATTCTAAGGGCGTAAATGTTTGATTTCACTCCTCACTACCTATCACAGTTTCGAAGGCCATAAAATGCCAAGATAGCACAAAACCCCCCCAAATGACCCCATTTTGAAAAGTAGACACCCCAAGCTATTTGCTTAGAGGCATGTTGAGTCCATGGAATATTTTATATTTTGCCACAAGTTGCGGGAAAATTACAAACTTTTTTTTTTTTTTTTTTTAAATTGTCACTAAATGATATTTTGCTCAAACATGCCATGGGCATATGTGAAATTACAGGTTTGTGAATGAATTGCGCTAACTTATACCTGTGCATGTTTAATCACTACTACTCCTGTGAACTTATAAACAACAATCTGTATCTCAAATTATTACATATAACATACAGTATGTTAATAATCGTGCAAAAAAACTATAACTTATCGTGTAAAAAAAAAACTTTAATTATAATATACAAAAATACCAATAAAGTGCAATGTGCAAACAATATCATATAGATTTTCCAATGAACATAGAAGTTATGAATAAACAGCAGTTCTTATTCACAGATTTGAGTGTGATCCCCACACCAAAAAAACTGATCAAGCAGCAGATGGAAATATGCAAAAAGTTCTTTATGGTGATTCCTTTCTATAGTGATCAGTTGTGTTTCCACCTTCACCACTTAACGTGCCTACACCGACACCAGATACAATGGCCACTCACCAGATGGACCAGATAATTATGCCTTTGGTTCATATGGATAACCACTCCCTCTCTCTGTTTCTCCAGCAGTCTCATTCTATATCAGCTCATGTAATCATATAGAAGACCATCATGGTATAGTATATCAAGATATTTATTAAAAGGTTTTAAAAACATATACTTCTATACACTCACATGTCAGGGTGCCTTGAAGCCAGAACTGAGCTGATCCAGGCGTATGTAAAGGTACACAAATGGATATCTGGTCCGCACGTGTGATGCCTCACTTCTAGCCTGTAACCCAGCTCAGTTTGCTCTCAGACCGGACGTAACGAGTAGGCAATGGTACCGCGGCCACTATGCATTTCGCAACTTTATTGCGTCATCAGGAAGCATGTGAAATTACACCCAAAAAGACATTCTGTTGCTTCTCCTGAGTATGGTAAGTTTTTTTGTTTTTTTTTTTACAATTATTTAACTTTTTTTTTTTTTGGATCACTTTTATTCCTATTACAAGGAATGTAAACATCCCTTGTAATAGGAATGTGTGTGACAGGTCTTCTTTATTGAGAGATGCGGGATCAATAAGACCCCACATCTCTCCTCCAGGCTGGAAAGCATGAGATCAGTGAATTTTTTTTCACTGATCTCATACTTACTAGCCGCAATGGCGGCTTTGTTTACATTTGAGGACCCGGGCGTGACATCATCACATCGCGCCCAGGCCTCCGACGATCATAGAGATGACTGGTGACCATCTGGTCACCAGTCATCTCTATGCTCGTCACGTGACCCACCAACGGCGCTGGAAGATTCGCTCCGGGTCCCCGATCGCACGGGAGAGCCCGGAGAAGCACCGGATGGCGGTGGGAGGGGTGATGTCCCCTCCCGCCGCATATAAGAATGATCAAGCGCCGCTATGATCATTCTTATGGTGCACAGAGACGCCGGCACTTTAAAAGGATATCTGAATGATGCCTCTAGCTGCAGGCATCATTCAGATATCCCCCTACAAAGCCAGGACGTCATATGACATCCACCCAGGATGGGAGATCCCATCTGTGGACGTCATTTGACTATGGCTGGGTAGGGAAGTGGTTAAAGTAGAACTATAGGCAACACTTTTTTTTTTCATTTTGGATAGAGTAAGGGAGGGTTATAGCCCCTGTCAGTTTATTTTTTACCATCCCTGTCCCATTGGAGAGATTTCCCTTCACTTTCTGCCCCATAGCTAAACAGGAAGTGAGAGAAAATCTATGCAAAGGCCCTAAGAACTAGTGTCCCCACTCGAAAATTTCAGGGTGGGTCTTAAACAGAAAGGGGTGTGGCCTTGACAGGAAGGGGTGGGTCATATTTAAATCAGGGGGTGCACGAGTTTAGTCAGGCCTAGGGCAGCACAAAACCTAAATACACTACTGTGTACAGGGCATTAGAAAGCCTGAAGGCGGTGCTTGGTTTTCGGGGTCCCATACGCAGCAAGGCTCCCAAAAAGTCTCACACATGTGGTATCCCCATACTCAGGAAAAGCAGCAAAATTTATTTTGGGGTGTAATTCCACATATGCCCATGGCATGTTTGAGCAATATATCATTTAGTGACAACTTTGGGCAAAAAAAAAATAAAAAATTGGCCTTTTTCCCGCAACTTGTGTCAAAATATAAAATGGACTCGGACTCGACATGCCTCTCAGCAAATAGCTTGGGGTGTCTACTTTCCAAAATGGGGTCATTTGGGGGGGGGTTTGAACACTGTCCTGGCATTTTATGCACAACATTTAGAAGCTTATGTCACACATCACCCACTCTTCTAATCACTTGAAGACAAAGCCCTTTCTAAAACTTTTTGTATACATGAAAAGAACTTTGAACCCCCAAACATTATATATTTTTTAAAAGAAAAGGCCCTACAGATTAAAATAGTGGGTGTTGCATTTTTTTTCACACAGTATTTGCGCAGCGATTTTTCAAACGCATTTTATTTTGAAAAAACACACTTTTTAATTTTAATGCACTAAAACACACTATATTGCCCAAATGTTTGATGAAATAAAAAAGATGATCTTAGGCCGAGTACATGGATACCAAACACGACATGCTTTAAAATTGCGCACAAACGTGCAGCGGCGACAAACTACATACATTTTTAAAAGCCTTTAAAGGTTACCACTTTAGATTTACTAAAGTTCTACTGCTAAAATTACTGCTCTCGATCTGACCTTCGCGGTGATACCTCACATGCATGGTGCAATTGCTGTTTATATATGATGCCAGACCGACGGTTGCGTTCGCCTTTGCGCGAGCGCAGGGGGGACAGGGGTGCATTTTTTTTTTTTAAACTGTTCCTTTAATTTTATTTTTCATTTTTATAATTTTTATTGTTATCTCAGGGAATGTAAACATCCCCTATGATAGCTAATGTTTTTTGAAAATATTGGGGTCTATTAGACCCTAGATCTCTCCTCTGCCCTCAAAGCATCTGACCACACCAAGATCGGTGTGATAAAATGCTTTCCCAATGACGCTGTTTATATCTGGTGAAATGCAAGTCATGGAATGCTCGTAGCTTCTGGTTTCTTAGGCCATAGAGATGATTGGAGCCGTTCTGGTCTCTGATCAGCTCTATGGTCAGCTTTTTTGTTTTTTTACACTTTTATTTGTAACTGTAACTGTTCGGGTTTCTCAAAATGCGATGGCATCTTGGGAGACCCTGTGAAAGTGTGTCCTAGTGTATGGTAGCGTTCAAAACAGTCACCAATGCAAAGACCAGGATTGTCAGGACAGGAGGGACAATATAAGAAGGTGTCACGCCTATATCTGCGCTTGCTACAGATACAACTTCTTCTTTTGAGGGCTCGTTGGGTAGGGGTACCAGGGAGGACATACGGAAAATGTCTCTCATGCAGCCGGCTTACTGCATTTGCGTTGGGAAGGTGGGGTGCAGCACCGTCTGGAAACAGAAGGGCTGTGACGATCTCTTCCTGGAATTTAAGGAAGGATCCAGTCCGTCCTGAAGCTTTGTATAACGCATAAGCATTCAGCAAAGCCAATTGAAATAAGTATACAGACACTTTTTTGTACCAGCGTCTGGCCTTACGGGCAACTAGGTACAGCGCCAACAACTGGTCGTTGAGGTCCATCCCTCCCATATTAAGGTTATATTCGTGGACACAGAGGGGTTTCTCCACAACACCAGTCGTCATAGGAATTTGGACCGTCGTGTCTGCGTGAAGGGAGGACAGAATGAAAACATTCTTATTATCCCTCCACTTCACAGCGAGCAAATTATTACACTTCATGCAGGCTCTCTCCCCCAGCCTAAGACGGCAATCTACAAGCCATTGGGGTAAGCCCCGGCGATTAGATCGCACAGTGCCACATGCACCAATTTGATGATCAAACAAGTGACTAAAAAGTGGCACGCTTGTGTAATAATTGTCCACATACAAGTGGTACCCCTTTCCGAATAAGAGTGACACCAAGTCCCACACAATCTTGCCAGCGCTCCCTATGTAGTCTGGGCAGTTCTCCGGCTCTACGTAACTTTTTCTTCCCTTGTAAACCAAAAAACTCAATGTTATAGCCTGTTGCCCTGTCACAGAGCTTATACATCTTGATCCCATATCTGGCACCCTTGCTGGGAAGATACTGTTTGAAAGACAAGCGGCCAGAAAATTTAATCAGGGACTCATCTATGCAGACAACTTGATCGGGAGTAAACAAGGCTGCAAAACGTTCATTGAAGTGGTTTACGAGGGGCCAAATTTTGTAGAGCCGATCGTATCCAGGGTCACCCCGAGAACAAGTGTAGCGGGTATGAACTATTTAGGGGCAGCATCTGGGTGGTAGTATGACCCAGATGCACTAATTGGTAGAGTAGGGCTGTTTTCATTTGTGTGAAGACATCAGGGGTGCTCAGTTCCCTGTGGCTCAGTAGGTGGCGCTGCCGCTGTGGGCCGGGGTTGAACCACCACTGCAGTGCCGTACCTTTTGTGACCTCTCGCAGCAGCTGTACAGCGGGGCAGGGAACCTGCTGTTCTGGCTGGGAGAGGGGATAAAAGGGGGCTGACATCTTCACCACGAGGTCCGAGTCCCAGGCACCTTCAGCCTGAGTGCTGCTGTCTGATCGGTGTCCAGGCGCCTTTGGCCTGGACACGTGGAGTTTGTGTTCCATCCCAGACACCTTCAGTCTGGGGTGAGGTACTTAACCCAAAGGCCTGGGGCCCAGTACCTTCCACTGGGTCCCGCGAGGGAGGGATCGTCCTAAGGTGCCCGTGGTGTCGGGTGCCTGAATCCAGGGCGAAAGGGACCGGAGAGGTGACCTTCCCGTAGAGCTGGTGCAGCATATTGCCGATGCCTGGTGGGCCTCCGGAGACCGTCCGTATGGATGTCTTTCCCTAACAAGGGCCAACTACAAAAGGAAGGTAGTTCATGTTTCACGGTCGGTGGCAGAGACCTGCTCCCAGGCCTGTGGCAGGGGCCTCAACAGTTCACCCGGTCGGTGGCAGCGGCCAACCTCGCGGTTGGTGGCAGAGACCGTGCGCCAAGCCTATTTGCACTAGAAGGAACAGGAGAGTTCACTGTGCCTGGACCTGCTCGTATCCACACCCCTGTCTGTTCATTTAAAAGTTCAACTGATGCTGTTCACTTGTCAAGAAGAATAAAGGAGTGTTGGACTTTTTATGGTGTGGGGCTCTTTTACTGGCAGTCAAACCTCCACAGGAGAAGCAGAGCCTCCATCCAGAACACAGGCCCGAAGGTAAAACAAGTGTTGGCTTTCACCTCTGCACATTAGAGGACATAGGCCGTAGTGAACCTCACCTCCTCCCACATACCCCTAGACAAGCCAGCCGTTTCACTGACAAGGGAGAAGGGGGTGAGGCCGCTACACATACATAGTTAGTCAGGTTTAAAAAAAGACACAAGTCCATCCAGTTCAACCATAAAAAAAAAAAAAAAAAAATCGTACAATCCCATATACCCAATTCTATACCCACAGTTGATCCAGAGGAAGGCAAAAAACTCCAGCAGAGCATGATTCAATTTGCTACAGCAGGGGAAAAAATTCCTTCCTGATCCCCCAAGAGACAAATCGGATTTACCCTGGATCAACTTTACCTATAAATGTTAGTACTTAGTTATATTATTGCAACCCCCAGAGATGTTGAAATTGAAGAAGTACGGGAGTTTACACAAACTGAACTCCATGAGCTGGCAAAACAATACAAACAAAGGTCTGGGGAGCCCCTATTGAGTTGGCTCCTACGCTTATGGAATGAAGGGGCGGACAGTGTTGTTTTGTCAGGTAAGGAAGCAGTGGCTATGGGAGTGTTAACCCATGATCCACAATTGCGTCAAGCAATGCGAAAAGCCAGAGAGTTTAGCGTGAATTTTTCACTGTTAGACCTTGTGAGAGATGGAATAGTCCGAGTATATGCTAGTCCTACTGACCTGGAAAATACCTACTCCTGGAGATCAATAGGAGAGGGTATTTCCAGGTTACGTGAGATGGGTTGTATAACCAGATTAAATACATTTCCAGAATGGATAGGTCCAGATATGGAACCCTTTGCGCCTGCTCTGCGCTCTAAGCTGATGAAGTCTGCGCCATTTAATCTCAGGGCTCCATTATTGTCCTTGTTGGGAGGCCTGGGATTAAACAGCAAGATTCATGAAGCCACAACCCTTTTAAGCCAGTTGGGGGAGATAGAGGAGACTAAAACAAAACCTGTCAGGGCAGTAGATAAGGTCAAGGCCAGACAGGAAGAATACAAGCAGAAAAGAGAAGAAACGGAATGGGGTAGAGAAGACAGAAGGTGAAGAGAAAACGAGGCTAGTTATTTCTAGGAAAGAAATGTGGGTGGACCTATTAAAGGCAGGAGTACCTAAAGATGAGATAGATGGCATTTCTACTGCAGAAATTCTGAAGAGGTGGAAACATTTAGTAGGGAAAACTGTCAGGGTTAGAAACACTACTCCTAGTGAAGATAACATCAGCCTAGACTTAGAGGAAACAGAACAGACCCCTCCTGTTAGCCCCAAACCAATTCCCAAAACTGAACATGAACCCAAATCCCTTTATCCTGGGGAGGAGTTAGAGAGAATCAGAAAAGGGGATTGGGAGGTTCCTTATCCTTTATGAAGGGAAGGTGAGTCTCCTGTAATAGCAGCAAGGGCAGTGACAGCAGGAGACCGACGCCCATATGCACCTGTCACTGTATGGTGGGGGAAGTCATCTTCTCCTACACATGTAATGGCTTTAGTTGATAGCGGAGCTGAAGTTACACTTTTGCAAGGAAATCCTTCCCATCACAAAGGAGAATTGATTTATGTAGAAGGTTTGGGAGAGCAAACTACACCAGCAGTTAGGATACGGGTGAAATTGGCTATTGGCAAGGGATCAGGATTTATGACAAATGTTTTGATATCAGAGTTACCCGAAAATATTCTTGGGATGGATGTACTTCAAGGTCAGTCAATTCAGACTGAAAGAGGTACATTCACATTCGGGTATCCTGATAAAGCGTATCTGGTAAGGGTGGTGAAGGCTGTGGTCAGAGGTCATGCGAAATGGACCCCTGTCTACATTCCTCCACCAGAGAAGCCAGTCTGTCTCAAGCAGTACAGACTTCCTGGAGGCCACAAATAAATTGGGGAGACTATTCAAGAACTGTTGAGAGTAGGGATCCTTAGACCTGCTGTAAGTCCTTTCTCGTCTCCGGTGTTCCCAGTAAAGAAACCTGATGGGACATATAGAATGACTGTGGATTACAGAGGTCTAAACAAAGTGGAACCTCCATTGAAGTCAGCTGTACCAGATATGATCTCAATTGTTGAGAAAATTGCTAAAGATGCAGGAGAATATCATGCTGTGATAGACCTGGCTAATGCTTTCTTTTCAATTTTGATAGACCCAGAGTGTCAAGACCAGTTTGCTATGGTGTGGGACGGCCGCCAGTACACTTTCACTGTCCTTCCGCAAGGCTATCTTCATTCTCCAACGATTTGTCATGGACTGATTGCCTAAGATTTAAGTACCCTGAATTTGAAAGTCGCTGTGTTTCACTACATTGATGACATCATGATCTCTGGGACAAAAGAAGATGTAACTGAAGCACTGCACCTGCTGATACAGCACTTGGAGAACAGAGGGTGGGCTATCAACAGAGACAAAGTCCAAGGACCTGCCACAGAGGTGAAATTCCTAGGAATGATGTGGACTGGGCCACAGAGGAAGATTCCAGAGACAGTTGTGCAAACTATCCAGGCGCTGTCGCCCCCTACTACCAAAAAGGAGGCACAGAAGTTCATTGGAGTTGTGGGATTCTGGAGATCGTTCATCCCACATCTTGGACTGATATTGAGGCCTATATACAATGTTACCAGAAAAAAGACTGAGTTCTCATGGGGTTCAGAGCAGCGGACTGCATTTCTGGCTGCTAAAGAAGCTATTTTGCAGCATCAGGTATTGGGACCCGTGAGACAAGGGAGTACCATTTCAGCTGGATGTAGTGGAGCAGAATGGTACCATATCTTGGAGTCTGTGGCAGCCAAATGAAAAGAAAGGACTGAGAGCAATACCTCTTGGATTTTGGTCCAAACAACTGACGGGCACAGACGAGATACACGCCCCTAGAGAAGTACCTGTTTGGGGCCTACACAGCACTTCAACATGTAGGGACCATTACAGAAAAGGACACAGTCACCATCCATACTGCATTGCCAATAGCAGGATGGGTGAGAGATAATGGACTGACCACTAGGGCAGCTGTAGCCCAGAACAAGACACTGATGAAATGGAAGTGGTACCTTCAAGAAAGAGGGGGTATTGCAGCTGGGGATGTTAGAGACATTTCAAAATAGTTGGCAGGGCTTGTTACTTTTACCAGCACCCGGCCAGAAGAAGAAATTCCTGTGCTGCAGTCATCCCCCATTCAAAAGGCTCCACGTGGAAGTCCAATGAATGGATGATTCATGGAAAGGTGGTGCGGGGAGGCAAGGAAGTCTGGGACTACATCTGGAAGGAAGCTCACTCCCGCACCATAAAAGTGGGGCATGTTGATGCACATGTGTCCCTAGTACCAGACTTTGAGAACTATAACAGAGTTGCAGATGAAATCGCCAAAGTGAAGGCAGTTGTGCCAATTGATCCTGTTTTGATGAACTTGGCCAACTGGGTCCACAAACAATCGACATTTGGGGCAGAAAGCAACATATGAATGGGCACAGCAGAGATGATTGCCTATATCCATGGACATGATAAAGACTGTAATAGGGAACTGTACAGTGTGTGGAGAAGTGCGACAATGGCCATTGCAAAAAGTACTCCACCGGGTCGATTAAGAGGGGTGAGAGGCCTGCAGAGATCTGGCAGATTGACTTCATTGGTCCCCTGTCCTGGGAAAACAATGGACTGAGATATTGTTGCACTGCAGTGGACACCTATTCAGGACTTATGCTTGTCCATCCTTGCAAACATGCAGATCAAGCCGCAACGCTTCAACTGCTTCAGAAACTTGTCGTTGCTTATGGTTGTCCCAAACAATTCCAAAGTGATAACGGCTCACACTTCACCGGATCAACAGTACAGCAGTGGGCCAAAGATTCTGGAGTGTACTGGTTGTGCCACATCCCATACCATCCACAGGCAGCTGGTTTGATTGAAAGATACAACGGGCTATTGAAGGACCAGATACGCAAACTTACGCCCACACATACACTAAGGGGGTGGGATCTTGGTCCTCACACAGGCAGTCATGTTGTTAAATTCTAGGCCAATAGCCAAAAGCACACCATATGAGAGGATGGTAGGGGCTGAGGCACAGATTCCACAGCTGGAGTGCAGAGTTCAGTATTTATGTAAGGTTCCTGAAAGAACAGGGTTTAACAGATACCATGTTACTGCTTCCCATGACATAGAAACCAAGAGTGACATATCTGAAGCTGAAGCCTATCTAGGAATGAGAGGGAATCTGGCAGGAAGGTTTGAAGTTATATTTGCATTGGCAGATGAGCTTCAAGACAGTGGCTGGGACTCTGACTGGTTAGTGGATACTTCTCAGCAAGAGTGGAAAGTGAGGCTACATAACATCAAACCTTACAAAATAAACAGCAGTGATCTTCTGGGAAATATCAGTATATTTCCTCTCCTCCCTATTGATGTTCTTTGGGAGGGTCAGAGGTGCATACAGGCAGGTGGCAAAGTATTGGTCATATATCCAGGCAAGAAGCCATTTAGAGGAGAGATTGTAGCTGAAGGGCCAGGATCTACTGTTTATGTATTGTTAGAAGGAACAGATAATCTGCTTTGTTTTCCACTCCACAGGCTGTCTCCGATTTGATCCATAGGAAGACCAGAGAAAAGTGGTTACATGATGGAAAGAATGACGGAAGATCGCAAGAGCTGTGGAGAGCAAGGCCTTTGATGTATTTCAAGCCTGGACTTATTTCTAAAGAACTTTAGAATGGACTTTCTAATGAACTATTATCCAAAGACTGAAACACCTTCCCAGTGACAGAAATATGGGAGGGGTTGCATTTAAGGAAAATTCATTTGTAGAATGAGTTGTTAGTAATAAAGAGATTTTCTGTATAGTCTGAGAGAGAAAAATAAATAAATCATAGGGTGGAATGTTTTGCGTTTGTTAAAAATATGATTTTTATTATATTACTCAGACATAGGATACATGGGACAATTTTACAATAGTGAGTTGGTCAGATTACTGTCAGTCTTTTGGTTTGAGTAGATTTCTCAAACAAATGCTGTTTTCATAAGACATTACTTGTTTGAGATTTCTTTCAGCTCTCAAACTGAAAGAACGATTGTTAGATTACTGACAGATTTGGTTTAAGTAGACAATAGGTAGATAGCATTGTTGTATTCAACCGTCCATTGTTGAATACAGCTACAGTAAACAGGTATGTTTTCTGTTGTTTGGTAACTCAGCCTGACACATAAAAGCAGGCATAAGCTAGGACACACACACATCATGTTGCTGTAAGATCAGAAGAAGCCACTCATCATAAGAAGAAGATGCCTGGTCACCAGGAATGGAGATCATGAACATAGCGTAATCGACGTTAAGTAAACTTTAAATGTATTTGTACTGTTATAGACCATAGGCTGTTCATTTGCTAGGCATTTTTGCTTGTTATAGAGATCTGTCAGTCTTGTATTGTAGTCCTAATATTGTAATAGTTTTGTATGTACAGCATCTTTGTATAGTAAAAGCACATTTACACACTGCAGAAGTCTCAGCTTCCTTGTTATACCACAGAGTAACCTTGCTAGATAGACAAAAGCAAAACATATGTACATTTAGGAAATATCCAAGCCTTTCTTAAAGCAATCTACTGAGCTGGCCAGAACCACCTCTGGAGGTAGTCTGTTCCACATTTTCACAGCTCTTACTGTGAAGAAACCTTTCTGTATTTGGAGATGAAATCTTTTTTCCTCTAGACGTAAAAAGTGTGCCCCCTTGTCTTTTGTGTTGACCGCAAAGTGAATAACTCAACACCACGTTCACTATATGGACCCCTTATATATTTGTACATGTTGATCATATCCCCCCTTAATCTCCTCTTCTCAAGAGTGAATAAATTCAGTTCCTCTAATCTTTCCTCATAGCTGAGCTCCTCCATGCCTCTTATGAGTTTGGTTGCCCGTCTCTGCACTTTCTCCAGTTCCCCGATATCCTTTTTGAGAACTGGTGCCCAAAACTGAACTGCATATTCCAGATGAGGTCTTACTAATAATTTGAACAGGGGCAAAATTATATCTCTCTCTCTGGAGCCCATACCCCCCTAATACAAGAAAGGACTTTGCTTGCTTTGGAAACCGCAGCTTGGCATTGCATGCCATTATTGAGCTTATGATTTACCAAAACACCCAGATCCTTCTCCACTATGGACAACAGAGTTCATTATCATTGAAGTGCATGGACCTCAAGATCTGCTCGTATCGCGTCATGATTAGGGATGAGCCGAACATCCCCCGGTTTGGTTCGCACCAGAACCTGCGAACGGACCGAAAGTTCGCGCGAACGTTAAAACCCTATTAAATACAATGGACGCAAACGTTCAAAATCTGCTAATTATAACGGCTAATATGCATGTTATTGTCCTAAAAAGGGTTTGGGGACCGGGTTCTGCCCCAGGGGACATGTATCAATGCAAAAATAAGTTTTAAAAGCGGCAGTTTTTTCGGGAGCAGTCATTTTAATGATGCATAAAGTGAAAAAATAAAAGTGAAATATTCCTTTAAATATCATACCTGGGTGGTGTCCAAAGTATGCCTGTGAAGTGGCATGTGTTTAGAACTGTCCCTGCACAAAATGACATTTGTAAAGGAAAAAAATCCATTTAAAACTGCTTGCAGCTTTAATGTCATGTCTTGTCCTGGCAATATGGATGAAAATCTTTGAGAAAAATGGCATGGCTACCCCATCACACCCGCCCCCCTACCCCAGCCCATTACCAGCCCCTTTGGGTCTTGTATGGATATTAAGGGGAACCCCGCACCCAAAATAAAAAAAGGCCCTATATACTCTGAACAGCAGTATACAGGCGGTGCAAACAAGACAGGGACTGTAGGTTTGTTCTTAAGTAGAACCTGTTTGTAATTTTCAACAGGTACATTGTTTAAGTGTAGCTCCAGCCAAAAAATATATTTTTAAGATTTTTGGAAAACATAGGGAAGGGTTATCACCCCTGTAACATTTGTTTTGCTGTCTGTGCACCTGTTCAGAACATTTCACCTCACTTTCCGTCCCAATGACAAATGTTTTTGGAAAAGTGGGGTTTTTATTGAAACAAGAATTGGTGATAAAGCATCAGTAGAGAGGAGACACCTTTTTCCCACATTAACTCTTACAGGAGAGAATTTCCCTTTCTAGGGGTAGATTTCCTCTCACTTCCTGTTGTCTCCTTCCGTTTGCAAGTAGGAGTCGTTTGTAAGTTGGATGTTTGAAAGTAGGGGCCTGCCGTATATACTCTGCTGAAATTAGCCCCTTAGATGTTGGTGTTGCCACAACACTGTGAGCCCTCACAGTTACTCTTGGTGGGCGCTGGAACGCCCTGCTGTGAACTATTATATCAGGAATTGTAATTACATGCCATTGTTGAACAGTGGTAGGAAATATTGGGCCTTTGGTGGTAGTGCTGGTGCTAAAACACTGTCAGCCCTCACAGTTACTCTTGGTGGGCGCAGGAATGGGCCCTGCTGTGAATTATTAGATCAAGAATTGTAATTACATGCCCCTGTTAAACAGGGGCAGAAAAATTGGGCCTGTGGTGGTGGTGGTGTTGGTGTTGCCACAACTCTGTAAGCCCTCACAGTTACTCTTGCAGGACGCAGGAATGGGCCCTGCTGTGAATTATTCGATCAAGAATTGTAATTACATGCCCCTGTTGAACAGGGGCAGAAAAATTGGGCCTTAGGCACTGGTGCCACAACACTGCAACCCCTCACAGATACTGTACTTGGAGCACAGCAATGAGCAATGTTGCAAAGTATTGCATCAAAAATTTTAATTACACGCCCCTGTTAAACAGGGGCTGAAAAATTGGGCCTTAGGCACTGGTGCTGGTGCCACAACACTGCAACCTCTCCCAGATACTCTAGTTTGAGTGCAGGAATGAGCCCTGCTGCAAAGCATTGCATAAAAAATTGTAATTACATGCCCCTGTTAAACAAGGGCTGAAAAATTGGGCCTTAGCCACTGGTGGCGGCACCCAGAAACAAAAATGTTCTTCCAAGCTATCATCAGGAATCAGATCATTGAGGAGGAAGAGGATAGTCAGTCAACATAACAGGACAGTCACTCAGCATCAGCATAGGCAGTCTTGAAGGGATGTGACATTTCAAAATAAATTATTCTGTTACATCAGCTTCAGGTGCTTGGTAGCTGGTGGTGATCCAAGACTGGTTCATCTTTATGAAGGTCAGTCGATCAACCGAGTCAGTGGACAGGCGCACCCTGTGATCCGTGCCAAAGCCTCCAGCAGCACTGAATGTGCGTTCCGAAAGAACGCTGGATGCAGGACAGGCCAGTAGCTCAATTGCATACTGTGCAAGCTCTGGCCAGTGATACATCCTCAAGACCCAGTAAGCCAGAGGATTTTCGGTGGGAAAGGTGTCCAAGTCTGACCTTGCCCCTAGGTATTCCTGCACCATGTATATCAGACGCTGGTGATGGTTGCTGGAACCGATCATACCTTGGGGCTGCGGACTAAAAAATTGTCTGAACGCATCGGTCAGACGGCCACCTTCTCCACCGCTCCTTCTGCTACTGACCGAAGCCTCAGCAACTCGTTGTCCAGGACCAGGAGTTTGTAACCTCCCAGTCTCTGGGAACGCATTGCACAGACCTTTCTGCAAGGCCTCCCGGAGATGTCTCATCCTCTGCTCCCTCTGCGACGGCAAGATAAGGTCCGCAACCTTACCCTTGTACCGTGGATCAAGGAGAGTGGCCAGCCAGTAATGGTCCCTCTCCTTGATCCGAAGAATATGAGGATCCTTCCGCAGACCTTGCAGGATCAGGGAGGCCATGCAGCGTAGGTTAGCTGAGGCATTCGGTCCGGAGTCCTCTGGGTCACTAAGGATGACATGATCCGCAGCCACCTCCTCCCAGCCACATACAAGTCCACGGGTTTCTTGGGACTGTAAATCATCCCTAAAAGACTGCTGCTGTTGATGCTGAGTGCCATGCTCCACCTCCATGCTGACACAATCCTCCTCCTCCTCCTCCTCCTCCTCGTGTGTGATGGGTGGGACAGAAGGAACACTGTCTGGGTAAAGGGGGCCTTGAGAGGCAAGGAAGTCCCCCTCTTCCTGCCTCTTTTCTGCCTCAAGTGCCCTGTCCATTATTCCATGCAGCGTATGCTCCAACAGGTGGACAAGAGGTACAGTGTCACTGATGCATGCACTGTCACTGCTCACCATCCTCGTGGCCTCCTCAAATGGTGCCAGGACAGTGCATGCATCCCTGATCATGCCCCACTGGCGTGGTGAAAAAAACCCGAGCTCCCCTGACCCTGTCCTGGTGCCGTAGTCGCACAGGTACTCATTGATGGCCATCTGCTGCGTGTACAGCCGCTGCAGCATGGCCAACGTTGAGTTCCACCTGGTGGGCATGTCACATATAATGCGGTTCTTGGGCAGGTTCAACTCCTTTTGCAGCTCAGCCAGCCGAGCACTGGCATTATATGATCTGCGGAAATGCACACACACTTTCCTGGCCTTCCTCAGGACATCCTGTAAGCCCGGGTACCTGCCCAAGAACCGCTGCACCACCAGGTTAAGGACGTGAGCCACACAGGGCACATGGGTCAGTTGTCCCTGTCGGAGGGCGGAGAGGAGGTTGGTGCCATTGTCGCAAACCACCATTCCTGGCTTAAGCTGGCGTGGCGTCAACCACCTCTCGGCCTGCCCCTGCAGAGCTGACAGAACCTCAGCCCCAGTGTGGCTCCTGTCCCCCAAACACACCAGCGCAAGCACGGCATGGCATCTTTTTGCCTGCGTACTTGCGTAGCCCCTTGAACGCCTACGGAGCACCGCTGGTTCCGAGGACAAAGCACAGGAAGAGGCCATGGAGGAAGAAGAAGAGGAGGGGGTGGAGGAGAGAGGTGTGTCACAACCAGTAGTAGCATTTTGGAGGCGTTGCGGCGGAACAACCTCCAACACTACTGCACCTTGTCCTGCATCCTTCCCAGCTGCCAAAAGAGTGACCAAATGGGCCGTGAAAGATAGGTAACGTCCCTGTCCATGCCTGCTGGACCATGAGTCAGCGGTAATATGCACCTTACTGCTGACCGCCCTGTCCACCAAGGCATGGACATTGCCTTCCACATGCCGGTAGAGAGCCAGAATCGCCTTCCGTGAGAAAAAGTGGCGTTTGGGAACCTGCCACTGAGGAACCGCACATTGCACAAACTCACGGAAGGGGGCCAAGTCTACCAACTGAAAAGGCAACAGTTGAAGTGCTAGCAATTTATCCAAGCTAGCATTCAACCGCTGGGCATGTGGATGGCTGGGAGTGAACTTCTTTCGATGGTCCAGCAGATGGGGCAGGGAAATTTGCCTGCTAGAATCGGATGTCGGTGTACTGCTAGCAGAGTGCCCGCAAGTACTTGGCTGTGACACACCTAATTCTACACCTTCATTCCTCTCTGTGCAGGTTTCAGAGAGGACTGAAGGTATAGTGGGGTTGGAGATCCCAGCTGATGAGGAGCAAGGAGAGGTCCGCTTTGTTCTTTGGTTTGGGTCTTTAAGGTACGCTTGCCAATGAGCTGCATGGCAGGTCAACATATGTCTGGTCAAGCATGTGGTGCCCAAGCGGCTGATGTTTTGGCCACGCGAGATACGCTTGAGACATATGTTGCAAATAGCAGCGATGCAATCTGATGCACTCGACTCAAAAAAGGCCCACACCAAAGAACTTTTGGAATAACGGGCAGAGCAGAGGCAGCGCCCTGCACAGGCGGAGCTCTGCGGTGTGATTCAGTCGGTGTGCTGCCCTTACGCTGGCCCCCGGAGGGCATCCTGCCTCGTTGGAGATGTGCCTCCTCCTCATCCTCCTCCTCTCTCCTATCAGGCACTCACGTGGAGTCAGTGACCTCATCATCCCCTCCCTCCTCATCACTGGAGCCAATCTGGCAGTATGCTGCAGCTGCTGGAACATGACTGCCAGATTGCTGTCCTTCTTGAGCATCCCCACTCTCTGCGCTCACGCTACTGCCTTCCTCTAGCTGAGTATCATCATCAGACTTTTCAAAACGCTGGGCATACTCCTGGAGCATGTACCCAACACTGTGCTCAAACATTTCGGGGGACTCCTCAGGAGGACATGGTGGGTCTAGGGAAGGAGTGACTGATGATGACATTGATACGAGGGAAGAAGGACGCTATGGCAGCTGCTTTGCCAGTACCCTGAGCCTGGGTGAGAGAGGATGAGGAGGATGAGGAGGACTTGGTCATCCACTCTACCAAGTCTTCGGCATGATGCGCAGGGCCGATCCTAGGGTCACAGACGCCTGGGTGCAGAAATATTTCTGGCGCCCCCCACGTGGGCGTGGTCATCTTACAAACCCCTCCCTTTACACATGTTTCTATGGCAACGACTCAAACACAGAGATGCTCCCCTAAGAAGTCGTCGTTACCCTAGGATCCTCCCATGATCCTTTAACAATAAAGAAAATACAGGAAGAGCATACACTAATGAGACCTGGAGGAGAGTCTCTCTGATGCACACAAAGAGGGCTTCTGTCAGAGAGTCTGTTAGGAAGAGCCCCCAGACATAGTACAAGAGACAGCAGACATATTACAGGTGACGGTCAGAGAGTGCAGACATGACACAAGAGACAGTCAGAGAGTGCAGACATATTACACGAGACGGTCAGAGCATGCAGACATATTACAGGAGATGGTCAGAGACTGCAGACATATTACAGGTGACGGTCAGAGAGTGCAGACATATTACAGGTGACGGTCAGAGAGTGCAGACATGATACAAGAGACGGTCAGAGAGTGCAGACATATTACAGGAGACGGTCAGAGAGTGCAGACATATTACAGGAGACAGTCAGAGAGTGCAGACATACTACAGGAGATGGTCAGAGACTGCAGACATACTACAGGGGATGGTCAGAGACTGCAGACATATTACAGGAGATGGTCAGAGACTGCAGAAATAATACAGGAGATGATCAGAGAGTGCAGAATATTACAAGAGACGGTCAGAGAGTGCAGACATATTACAGGAGACGGTCAGAGAGTGCAGACATATTACAGGAGACGGTCAGAGACTGCAGATATAATACAGGAGACGGTCAGAGACTGCAGACATATTACAGGAGATGGTCAGAGACTGCGGATATAGTACAGGAGATGGTCAGAGACTGCATGGGGGAATCATGCAAGTTTCTTTCCTGCAATCTGTGGTTGCTGGAAAGAAGTTTGTACTGTATATTACCAGCCTAACTGAAAGTGAAAGTTAGTGAATGTCTTGAAAGAACAGGAGGGGGGGGGAGACAAATGGGCAGGGCTGCTGTTAGAAATCATGGGGCACTGTACAGCCTACCTGACGGGGCCCCCTTCAACCATGCCCTTGACCCCACCCCTGGCCCCGGCTTGAAGCGATTTACATATGTGTGCGGAGCCACTGCATGCATTTGCAATTAATAAGCATGAAGGAGTGGGGGCACTTTAAATTTATTTTAAATTGTATTTTATTACACAGAAAAACAAATCTTACACTGTATCTTTACATTTTTTTTTTCATTTTTGCTTTCACAAGAGATGAACAACATCCCTTGTGATAGCATGGGCCATGACATGTCCTCTTTATGGAGGGATCTGGGGTCTTTTAGACCCCATATCTCTCCTCTGGCCTCCAAAGTATAAGATCAAACCGAGATCAGTTTGATCAGATACTTGTTCAAGCCGGTAATGGTGTCATTAAATGAGCCCGAAACCGAAAGGGATAAAATCCTCATCACTTCCAGTTTCTGACATCACACGGTGGGCGGAATGACATCCATCCCTCTCACTGTGTCCCAGTAACCAGATGCTAATGGTCACATCTTAAAAACAGTAAAGGTGGTGGTGGTGGAACCCCCTTCCACTGCCTGTAAAAGTAATACAGGGGCTTCTTAGCCACTAGGATTACTTTTACTTTGTGCAGAATTCCTGGTGTTAAAAAATGATATCTTGATCATTGCTGTAGTGATGACCAAGATATCACCCTTCCAATCCAGCGACATTACTGACACGTCGCTGGACGGGAAGCAGTTAAAATGAAGTGTAAATTAGCATTACACTGTTTCTCATTATCATCAGCATTACAATTATCACACAGGCAGCACTGTAAGCAGGTGCTCTATCATGTCTCTATGTCACATTACTTTTGGGAGCTGACTTTGTTATGGCTGTTACATACAGTAAGTACAGCAATAAGTTAACAGCCATAAGAAAGTCAGCACCCAAAAGCAATGTGACAGAGCCATGATAGAGCACCTGCTTACAGTGCTACTGCTACCTGTGTGATCATTGAAATGCTGATAACCTGCTGTGCTGTGAAATACATAATAGGACTAGGGATGAGCTTCGTGTTCGAGTCGAACATACGTTCGACTCGAACATCGGCTGTTCGATCGTTCGACGAAGATCGAACGATTTGGGCCGTTCGCGCCAAATTCGAGTGACGCGAACGGCCCACAATGCACTACGCCATCGCAGTGTCATCCAGGCGCTGTGATTGGCCAAGCATGCACTGTGACCCCGCATGCTTGGCCAATCACAGCGCCGGCAGCGAGGAGAGCAATGATTGGCCACAGGCAGGATGCCTGTGGCCAATTATTGCTGCGGGTGTTTAGTACACGCCCCACACTATAAAAGGCCGCCAGCACGGCGGCCTAGTGTAGTGTGTTCCGGAGCAGGGATAGAGCAGCATAGGCAGGGACAGTGACTGTTATTTCTTTCTTGCTTAACCTGGATTCCTTTAGTTTAGGGAAAGAGAAGGATAGGTAGGGAGAGTGTCAGTGTGTTTTGTGCTTGTGCTATAGTGTGCTTAAAAAAAACATTTATTCTAGGGACAGAAAACTGTAGGTAGGGACAGTGTCAGTTTCTTTCACTCTGCAAGTCCTTGTTTCCAGGGACCTGGAAGGACAGTGAGTGAATTGTCCTTGTGCTATATTGTGCTTAAAAAAACATTTATTCTAGGGACAGAAAACTGTAGGTAGGGAGAGTGTCAGTTTCTTTCACTCTGCAAGTCCTTGTTTCCAGGGACCTGTAAGGACAGTGAGTGAATTGTCCTTGTGCTATATTGTGATTAAAAAAAACATTTTTTCTAGGGACAGAAAACTGTAGGTAGGGAGAGTGTTTTTTTTCTTTCACTCTGCAAGTCCTTGTTTCCAGGGACCTGGAAGGACAGTGAGTGAATTGTCCTTGTGTTATATTGTGCTTAAAAAAAAACATTTTTTCTAGGGACAGAAAACTGTAGGTAGGGAGAGTGTTTATTTTCTTTCACTCTGCAAGTCCTTGTTTCCAGGGACCTCTAAGGACAGTGAGTGAATTGTCCTTGTGCTATATTGTGCTTAAAAAAAACATTTATTCTAGGGACAGAAAACTGTAGGTAGGGAGAGTGTCAGTTTATTTCACTCTGCAAGTCCTTGTTTCCAGGGACCTGGAAGGACAGTGAGTGAATTGTCCTTGTGCTATATTGTGATTAAAAAAAACATTTTTTCTAGGGACAGAAAACTGTAGGTAGGGAGAGTGTTTTTTTTCTTTCACTCTGCAAGTCCTTGTTTCCAGGGACCTGGAAGGACAGTGAGTGAATTGTCCTTGTGCTATATTGTGCTTAAAAAAAAACATTTTTTCTAGGGACAGAAAACTGTAGGTAGGGAGAGTGTTTATTTTCTTTCACTCTGCAAGTCCTTGTTTCCAGGGACCTCTAAGGACAGTGAGTGAATTGTCCTTGTGCTATATTGTGCTTAAAAAAAAACATTTATTCTAGGGACAGAAAACTGTAGGTAGGGAGAGTGTCAGTTTATTTCACTCTGCAAGTCCTTGTTTCCAGGGACCTGGAAGGACAGTGAGTGAATTGTCCTTGTGCTATATTGTGATTAAAAAAAACATTTTTTCTAGGGACAGAAAACTGTAGGTAGGGAGAGTGTTTTTTTCTTTCACTCTGCAAGTCCTTGTTTCCAGGGACCTGTAAGGACAGTGAGTGAATTGTCCTTGTGCTATATTGTGCTTAAAAAAAACATTTATTCTAGGGACAGAAAACTGTAGGTAGGGAGAGTGTCAGTTTATTTCACTCTGCAAGTCCTTGTTTCCAGGGACCTGGAAGGACAGTGAGTGAATTGTCCTTGTGCTATATTGTGATTAAAAAAAACATTTTTTCTAGGGACAGAAAACTGTAGGTAGGGAGAGTGTTTTTTTTCTTTCACTCTGCAAGTCCTTGTTTCCAGGGACCTGGAAGGACAGTGAGTGAATTCTCCTTGTGCTATATTGTGCTTAAAAAAAACATTTATTCTAGGGACAGAAAACTGTAGGTAGGGAGAGTGTCAGTTTATTTCACTCTGCAAGTCCTTGTTTCCAGGGACCTGTAAGGACAGTGAGTGAATTGTCCTTGTGCTATATTGTGATTAAAAAAAACATTTTTTCTAGGGACAGAAAACTGTAGGTAGGGAGAGTGTTTTTTTTCTTTCACTCTGCAAGTCCTTGTTTCCAGGGACCTGTAAGGACAGTGAGTGAATTGTCCTTGTGCTATATTGTGCTTAAAAAAAACATTTATTCTAGGGACAGAAAACTGTAGGTAGGGAGAGTGTCAGTTTATTTCACTCTGCAAGTCCTTGTTTCCAGGGACCTGTAAGGACAGTGAGTGAATTGTCCTTGTGCTATAGTGTGCTTAAAAAAAACATTTATTCTAGGGACAGCAAACTGTAGGTAGGGACAGTGTCAGTTTCTTTCACTCTGCAAGTCCTTGTTTCCAGGGACCTGGAAGGACAGTGAGTGAATTGTCCTTGTGCTATATTGTGATTAAAAAAAACATTTTTTCTAGGGACAGAAAACTGTAGGTAGGGAGAGTGTTTTTTTTCTTTCACTCTGCAAGTCCTTGTTTCCAGGGACCTGTAAGGACAGTGAGTGAATTGTCCTTGTGCTATATTGTGCTTAAAAAAAACATTTATTCTAGGGACAGAAAACTGTAGGTAGGGAGAGTGTCAGTTTATTTCACTCTGCAAGTCCTTGTTTCCAGGGACCTGTAAGGACAGTGAGTGAATTGTCCTTGTGCTATATTGTGATTAAAAAAAACATTTTTTCTAGGGACAGAAAACTGTAGGTAGGGAGAGTGTTTTTTTTCTTTCACTCTGCAAGTCCTTGTTTCCAGGGACCTCTAAGGACAGTGAGTGAATTGTCCTTGTGCTATATTGTGCTTAAAAAAAACATTTATTCTAGGGACAGAAAACTGTAGGTAGGGAGAGTGTCAGTTTATTTCACTCTGCAAGTCCTTGTTTCCAGGGACCTGGAAGGACAGTGAGTGAATTGTCCTTGTGCTATATTGTGATTAAAAAAAACATTTTTTCTAGGGACAGAAAACTGTAGGTAGGGAGAGTGTTTTTTTTCTTTCACTCTGCAAGTCCTTGTTTCCAGGGACCTGGAAGGACAGTGAGTGAATTGTCCTTGTGCTATATTGTGCTTAAAAAAAAACATTTTTTCTAGGGACAGAAAACTGTAGGTAGGGAGAGTGTTTATTTTCTTTCACTCTGCAAGTCCTTGTTTCCAGGGACCTCTAAGGACAGTGAGTGAATTGTCCTTGTGCTATATTGTGCTTAAAAAAACATTTATTCTAGGGACAGAAAACTGTAGGTAGGGAGAGTGTCAGTTTATTTCACTCTGCAAGTCCTTGTTTCCAGGGACCTGGAAGGACAGTGAGTGAATTGTCCTTGTGCTATATTGTGATTAAAAAAAACATTTTTTCTAGGGACAGAAAACTGTAGGTAGGGAGAGTGTTTTTTTCTTTCACTCTGCAAGTCCTTGTTTCCAGGGACCTGTAAGGACAGTGAGTGAATTGTCCTTGTGCTATATTGTGCTTAAAAAAAACATTTATTCTAGGGACAGAAAACTGTAGGTAGGGAGAGTGTCAGTTTATTTCACTCTGCAAGTCCTTGTTTCCAGGGACCTGGAAGGACAGTGAGTGAATTGTCCTTGTGCTATATTGTGATTAAAAAAAACATTTTTTCTAGGGACAGAAAACTGTAGGTAGGGAGAGTGTTTTTTTTCTTTCACTCTGCAAGTCCTTGTTTCCAGGGACCTGGAAGGACAGTGAGTGAATTCTCCTTGTGCTATATTGTGCTTAAAAAAAACATTTATTCTAGGGACAGAAAACTGTAGGTAGGGAGAGTGTCAGTTTATTTCACTCTGCAAGTCCTTGTTTCCAGGGACCTGTAAGGACAGTGAGTGAATTGTCCTTGTGCTATATTGTGATTAAAAAAAACATTTTTTCTAGGGACAGAAAACTGTAGGTAGGGAGAGTGTTTTTTTTCTTTCACTCTGCAAGTCCTTGTTTCCAGGGACCTGTAAGGACAGTGAGTGAATTGTCCTTGTGCTATATTGTGCTTAAAAAAAACATTTATTCTAGGGACAGAAAACTGTAGGTAGGGAGAGTGTCAGTTTATTTCACTCTGCAAGTCCTTGTTTCCAGGGACCTGTAAGGACAGTGAGTGAATTGTCCTTGTGCTATAGTGTGCTTAAAAAAAACATTTATTCTAGGGACAGCAAACTGTAGGTAGGGACAGTGTCAGTTTCTTTCACTCTGCAAGTCCTTGTTTCCAGGGACCTGGAAGGACAGTGAGTGAATTGTCCTTGTGCTATATTGTGATTAAAAAAAACATTTTTTCTAGGGACAGAAAACTGTAGGTAGGGAGAGTGTTTTTTTTCTTTCACTCTGCAAGTCCTTGTTTCCAGGGACCTGTAAGGACAGTGAGTGAATTGTCCTTGTGCTATATTGTGCTTAAAAAAAACATTTATTCTAGGGACAGAAAACTGTAGGTAGGGAGAGTGTCAGTTTATTTCACTCTGCAAGTCCTTGTTTCCAGGGACCTGTAAGGACAGTGAGTGAATTGTCCTTGTGCTATATTGTGATTAAAAAAAACATTTTTTCTAGGGACAGAAAACTGTAGGTAGGGAGAGTGTTTTTTTTCTTTCACTCTGCAAGTCCTTGTTTCCAGGGACCTGTAAGGACAGTGAGTGAATTGTCCTTGTGCTATATTGTGCTTAAAAAAAATATTTTTTCTAGGGACAGAAAACTGTAGGTAGGGAGAGTGTCAGTTTCTTTCACTGTGAAAGTCCTTGTTTCAAGGGACAGAGAAGGACACCTGAAGGTAGCCCTTATTGCTTTTTTCCCATCTCCCTGCAGGCCATCTATTAGAATGTCTGGAAGGCAAACAAGGAGAGGCAGACAGTCAGTAGGCAATAAAAGAGGGCAAGCAGGCTCTGTGTCTGGGGGCAACAGTGCTGGTCGTGGACGCGGTGCATTGTCATCAGCACATGGCCATGGGACACGCTTGTCCTTCTTTTCGGCAGCTGGACATGTTGAGCCACATCATGCCGAAGACTTGGTAGAGTGGATGAGCAAGCCCTCCTCCTCCTCCTCATCCTCTCTCACCCAGGCTCAGGGTACTGGAAAAGCAGCTGCCAAAGCGTCCTCTTCCCTGGTATCAATGTCAGACAAATCATCAGTCACTCCTTCCCTAGACCCACCATGTCCTCCTCCTGAGGAGTCCCCCGAACTGTTTCAGCACAGTGTTGGGTACATGCTCCAGGAGGATGCCCAGCGTTTCGAAGGGTCTGATGATGAAACCCAGCTAGAGGAAGGCAGTAGCGTGAGAGCAGACAGAGGGGATGCTCAAGAAGGACACCAATCTGGCAGTCATGTTCCAGCAGCTGCAGCATACTGCCAGATTGGCTCCAGTGATGAGGAGGGAGGGGATGATGAGGTCACTGACTCCACGTGGGTGCCTAATAGGAGAGAGGAGGAGGAGGAGGATGAGGAGGAGGCACATCTCCAACGAGGCAGGATGCCCTTTGGTGGCCAGCGTAAGGGCAGTACACCGACGGAATCACACCGCAGAGCTCCGCCTGTGCAGGGCGCTGCCTCTGCCCGTCATTCAAAAAGTTCTTTGGTGTGGGCCTTTTTTGAGGCTAGTGCATCAGATCGCACAGCTGCTGTTTGCAACATATGTCTCAAGCGTATATCGCGTGGCCAAAACATCAGCCGCTTGGGTACCACATGCCTGACCAGACATATGTTGACCTGCCATGCAGCTCGTTGGCAAGCCTACCTCAAAGACCCACACCAAAGAACAAAGCGGACCTCTCCTTGCACCGCATCAGCTGGGATCTCCAACCCCACTATAACTTCAGTCCTCTCTGAAACATGCACTGAGAGGAATGAAGGTGTAGAATTAGGTGTGTCACAGCCAAGTACTTGCGCCCACTCTGCTAGCAGTACACCGACGTCCGATTCTAGCAGGCAAATTTCCCTGCCCCAGCTGCTGGACCGTCGAAAGAAGTTCACTCCCAGCCATCCACATGCCCAGCGGTTGAATGCTAGCTTGGCTAAATTGCTAGCGCTTCAACTGCTGCCTTTTCAGTTGGTAGACTCGGCCCCCTTCCGTGAGTTTGTGCAATGTGCGGTTCCTCAGTGGCAGGTTCCCAAACGTCACTTTTTCTCACGGAAGGCTATTCCGGCTCTCTACCGGCATGTGGAAGGCAATGTCTTGGCCTCGCTGGACAGGGCGGTCAGCGGTAAGGTGCATATTACCGCTGACTCATGGTCCAGCAGGCATGGACAGGGACGTTACCTTTCTTTCACGGCCCATTGGGTCACTCTTTTGGCAGCTGGGAAGGATTCAGGACAAGGTGCAGTAGTGTTGGAGGTTGTCCCACCGCCACGCCTCCAAAATGCTACTACTGGTTGTGACACACCTCTCTCCTCCACCCCCTCCTCTTCTTCTTCCTCCATGGCCTCTTCCTGTGGTTTGTCCTATGAACCAGCGGTGCTCCGTAGCCGTTCACGGGGCTACGCAAGTACGCAGGCAAAAAGATGCCATGCCGTGCTTGCGCTGGTGTGTTTGGGGGACAGAAGCCACACTGGGGCAGAGGTCCTGTCTGCTCTGCAGGGCCAGGCCGAGAGGTGGTTGACGCCACGCCAGCTTAAGCCAGGAATGGTGGTTTGCGACAATGGCACCAACCTCCTCTCCGCCCTCCGACAGGGACAACTGACCCACGTGCCCTGTGTGGCTCACGTCCTTAACCTGGTGGTGCAGCGCTTCTTGGGCAGGTACCCGGGCTTACAGGATGTCCTGAGGCAGGCCAGGAAAGTCTGTGTGCATTTCCGCAGATCTTATAATGCCAGTGCTCGCCTGGCTGAGCTGCAAAAGGAGTTGAACCTGCCCAAGAACCGCCTTATATGTGACATGCCCACCAGGTGGAACTCAACGTTGGCCATGCTGCAGCGGCTGCACACGCAGCAGAGGGCCATCAATGAGTACCTGTGCGACTACGGCACCAGGACAGGGTCAGGGGAGCTTGGTTTTTTTTCTCCACGCCAGTGGGGCATGATCAGGGATGCATGCACTGTCCTGGCACTATTTGAGGAGGCCACGAGGATGGTGAGCAGTGACAGTGCATGCATCAGTGACACTGTACCTCTTGTCCACCTGTTGGAGCACACGCTGCGTGGAATAATGGACAGGGCACTTGAGGCAGAACAGAGGCAGGAAGAGGAGGACTTCCTTGCCTCTCAAGGCCCCCTTTACCCAGACAGTGTTCCTTCTGTCCCACCCATCGCACAGGAAGAGGAGGAGGAGGAGGAGGAGGAGGATTGTGTCAGCATGGAGGTGGAGGCTGGCACTCAGCATCATCAGCAGCAGTCTTTTAGGGATGATTTACAGTCCCAAGAAACCAGTGGACTTGTACGTGGCTGGGAGGAGGTGGCTGCGGATCATGTCGTCCTTAGTGACCCAGAGGACTCCGGAGCGAATGCCTCAGCAAACCTACGCTGCATGGCCTCCCTGATCCTGCAAAGTCTGCGGAAGGATCCTCGTATTCTTCGGATCAAGGAGAGGGACCATTACTGGCTGGCCACTCTCCTTGATCCACGGTACAAGGGTAAGGTTGCGGACCTTATGTTACCGTCGCAGAGGGAGCAGAGGATGAGACAACTCCGGGAGGCCTTGCAGAAAGGTCTGTGCAACGCGTTCCCAGAGACTGGGAGGTTGCAAACTCCTGGTCCTGGACAACGAGTTGCTGAGGCTTCGGCCAGTCAAAGAAGGAGCGGTGGGGAAGGTGGCCGTCTGACCGATGCGTTCAGACAATTCTTTAGTCCGCAGCCCCAAAGTATGATCGGTTCCAGCAACCATCGCCAGCGTCTGATAAACATGGTGCAGGAATATCTAGGGGCAAGGTCAGACTTGGACACCTTCCCCACCGAAAATCCTCTGGCTTACTGGGTCTTGAGGATGGATCACTGGCCAGAGCTTGCACAGTATGCAATTGAGCTACTGGCCTGTCCTGCATCCAGCGTTCTTTCGGAACGCACATTCAGTGCTGCTGGAGGATTTGTCACGGATCACAGGGTGCGCCTGTCCACCGACTCGGTTGATCGACTGACTTTCATCAAGATGAACCAGTCTTGGATCACCACCAGCTACCACACACCTGATGCTGATATAACAGACTAATTGATTTTAACATGTCACATCCCTTCAAGACTGATGCTGATGCTGAGTGCCTGTGCTGTTATGTTGACTGGCTATCCTCCTCCTCCGAGTCCTCAATGATACGATTGATGATGATAGCTTGTAAGATCATTTTTGTTTATGGGTGCCGCCACCAGTGCCTAACGCCCAATTTTTCAGCCCCTGTTTAACAGGGGCGTGTAATTACAATTTTTGAAGCAATACTTTGCAACAGGGCTCATTGCTGTGCTCCAAGTACAGTATCTGTGAGGAGTTGCAGTGTTGTGCCACCAGTGCCTAAGGCCCAATTTTTCAGCCCCTGTTTAACAGGGGCGTGTCATTACAATTTTTGAAGCAATACTTTGCAACAGGGCTCATTGCTGTGCTCCAAGTACAGTATCTGTGAGGAGTTGCAGTGTTGTGCCACCAGTGCCTAAGGCCCAATTTTTCAGCCCCTGTTTAACAGGGGCGTGTCATTACAATTTTTGAAGCAATACTTTGCAACAGGGCTCATTGCTGTGCTCCAAGTACAGTATCTGTGAGGGGTTGCAGTGTTGTGCCACCAGTGCCTAAGGCCCAATTTTTCAGCCCCTGTTCAACAGGGGCATGTAATTACAATTCTTGATCTAATAATTCACAGCAGGGCCCATTGCTGCACCCACCAAGAGTAACTGTCAGGGCTTACAGTGTTGTGGCACCAGCACCACCATCAAAGGCCCAATTTTTACTACCACTGTTCAACAATTATATGTAATTAAAATTCCTGATATAATAGTTGACAGCAGGGCGTTCCAGCACCAACCAAGAGTAACTGTGAGTGCTTACAGTGTTGTGCCAACACCAACAACTAAGGGGCCTATTTCTGCAGAGTATATACGGCAGGTCCCTACTTTCAAACATCCAACTTACAAACGACTCCTACTTGCAAACGCAAGAAGACAACAGGAAGTGAGAGGAAATCTACCACTAGGAAGGAAAATTCTCTCCTGTAAGAATAAATATGGGAGAAAGGTGTCTCCTCTGTACTGATGCTTTATCAGCAATCCTTGTTTCAAGAAAAAGACCACATTTCAAAAAGAGTTGTCATTGGGACGGAAAGTGAGGTGAAATGTTCTGAACAGGGGCACAGACAGCAAAACAAATGTTACAGGGGTGATAACCCTTACCTATGTTTTCCAAAAAGTTTAAAAATAGATTTTTGGTCTGGAGCTACACTTCAACAATGTACCTGTTCAAAATTACAAACAGACTCTACATAAGAACAAACCTACAGTCCCTGTCTTGTATGCACCGCCTGTATAGGGCTGTTCAGAGTATATAGGGCCTTTTTTATTTTATGTGCGGGGTTCCCCTTAATATCCATACAAGACCCAAAGGGGCTGGTAATGGGCTGGGGTAGGGGGGGGTCATGGGGTAGCTATGCCATTTTTCTTAAAGAATTTCATCCATATTACCGGGACCAGACATTACATTAAAGCCGCAAGCAGTTTTAAATGGCTTTTTTTTCCTTTAGAAGTGTCATTTTGTGCAGGGACAGTTCTAAACACGGGAAACACGTGGCACTTCACAGGCATACTTTAGACACCCCCCAGGTACGATATTTAAAGGAATATTTGACTTTTTTTTTTTCACTTTATGCATCATTAAAATGACTGCTCCCGAAAAACGACCGTTTTTAAAACTTCTTTTTGCATTGATACATGTCCCCTGGTGCAGAACCCGGGTTCCCAAACCCTTTTTAGGACAATAACATGCATAATAGTTGTTATAATTAGCACTTTAGAATTCGAACGTTCGCATCCATTGTATTTAATAGGGTTCTAATGTTCGTTCGAACTTTCGGTCCGTTCGCGGGTTCTGGTGCGAACCGAACCCGGGGGTGTTCGGCTCATCACTAAATAGGACACAGTGAGTATTCTATCCTCTAATCCCCACTCACTGTGTCCAGTGCAGCCACGCTATCCTCCTGCTCTTCCTTGTCAGCCCTCAACTTCTTCACATCTTACTAGGATTGCAGCCGGGAGCCGAACGGAGAATTGCAATATCACTCCGCCAGCCGGGACTAATAGAATAGTGGGGCGGCATGATGTTCATGCGCCCCGAAAATAAGAAAATAGTCCCTCCACTGCTGCTCCCCTCCACACTCACTCACATTTCCAGGCTGGAAGCAGAAATCCTTCAGTCTCACAGAGGAATCTGCAGCTGCTGTTTTCATATTTCCCGCCCACACATCCTTTCTCCAGATACAGCTGTACGCCGGAGATAGTGTGGGCGGAGCGGGAAGTCACTGGAGGAGCAGAGGTGGGAGGAGCTGTATTCCTCACTGATCTCCCGTCAGTGAGGAGGGGGGGGGAGGTGGTGTGTTCGCTGGGCTGTGTAAGTGTCACTGTCACAGACACTTTACAGAGCTGCAGCCACCAGTCGTCTCAGAATTTACAGACTGATTCTCCTGTCCTACGGACGGGAGAAATCAGTCTGTTTCTCCACGGTTACTGAGATAATGGGAGACTTGTCCCCCCCCTGCTGGTGGAGCCCTTCCTGAAGTCGCTCTCCTCCCTGCCAATGACGATGCAGGGGGAGGGAGCAGATTGGGCGGCCGAGGCAATGCGAGGCTCTAATATTATGCGCAGAGGGAGGGGGAGAAATCCACCCCCTCTTACTCTCCGTCCAGGGCACCCACTCCGATCTCCTCTGACAGGAGGATGGATGGGGGACGGGCTTGGGCGGGATGAAATAGCAGCGGTGGTGAGTGACCTCTGAATACCAGCAAGAAGGAGGAGGGAGGGGAGCACTCTGGCGCTTGAGCGCCCCCACCTCTGTGGCGCCTGGGTGAACTGCACCCCTCGCACCCTGTCTAGGATCGGCCCTGATGATGCGGCTCAACACGTCCAGCTGCCGAATATAAGGACAAGCGTGTCCCATGGCCACATGCTGATGACGATGCACCGCATCCACGACCAGCACTGTTGTCTCTAGACTTGCCTCTTTTATTGGCTCATGACTGTCTGCCTCTCCTTGTTGGCCTTCCAGACATAGTAATGGCCTGCAGGGAGATGGGAAAACCAGCAACTGGGTAGTGTATATTTTGCTGGGGCACACAACACCCACTAACTCCTGCAGATGCCTGTATTAGAGAACAGCAATAAAGTGTAGATACAGGTGTATACTGTGCTGGGGCACACAACACCCACTAACTCCTGCAGATGCCTTTATTAGAGAACACCAGCAATAAAGGGTAGATACAGGTGTATACTGTGCTGTGCTGGAGGCACACAACACCCACTAACTCCTGCAGATGCCTTTATTAGAGAACACCAGCAAAAAAGGGTACATACAGGTGTATACTGTGCTGTGCTGGAGGCACACAACACCCACTAACTCCTGCAGATGCCTTTATTAGAGAACACCAGCAAAAAAGGGTAGATACAGGTGTATACTGTGCTGGAGGCACACAACACCCACTAACTCCTACAGATGCCTGTATTAGAGAACAGCAATAACGGGTACATACAGGTGTATACTGTGCTGGGGTACACAACACCCACTAACTCCTGCAGATGCCTGTATTAGAGAACAGCAATAAAGTGTAGATACAGGTGTATACTGTGCCGGGGCACACAACACCCACTAACTCCTGCAGATGCCTGTATTAGAGAACAGCAATAAAGTGTAGATACAGGTGTATACTGTGCTGGGGCACACAACACCCACTAACTCCTGCAGATGCCTGTATTAGAGAACAGCAATAAAGTGTAGATACAGGTGTATACTGTGCTGGGACACACAACACCCACTAACTCCTGCAGATGCCTGTATTAGAGAACAGCAATAACGGGTATATACAGGTGTATACTGTGCTGGAGGCACACAACACCCACTAACTCCTGCAGATGCCTGAGAAAATAACACACTGTCCCTGCCTATCTAGCTTAGAGAACAGCAATAAAGGGTAGATACAGGTGTATACTGTGCTGGAGGCACACAACACCCACTAACTCCTGCAGATGCCTGAGAAAAGAACACACTGTAGAACACACTGTCCCTGCCTATCTAGCTCTTTCCCTGCACGCCAGAACACACTACACAAGGCCGCCGCGCTGGCGGGCTTATATAGTGTGGGGCGTGTACTAAACCCCCTGAGCTATAATTGGCCACAGGCATCCTCTATAAAGCAATACCAAAAGCATAAATTATAATTCCTATTTGGGTACATTACCTGTTCTTCCCACAGCGCCATGAAAATTTTTTGCTCCCATGGCTACACCAATGCGCTGGTGGTAAAATAGAGATAGTATAGTATAGAGATATGAGACATCTGCGCCCACCGTGCACGCGCATTGGCTCCGGGGACATGTGGCGGCGCTCGTGCGCCTGCTCTGATGTCTTAACCACTTACGGTGGCCAGCTAGCTACCATAACCCCAGTACCCTCTTCAAGAGCGGGCGGTCCACTTTCAGATAAAATTGGTCTCTGTGGCAGATTTGCCACGAGATCACTTTTATCCCACCACTCTCCTGCCTTCTTTATTTGGAAAGGGGGTGTTAATTCCCTAAAACAATTTATGGCAGATCTGAATTCAAATACATGGGGTATCAGGTTCACCTACTAATATAACAATTTGGCTATTAAGCCTCGTACACACGACCGATTTTCTCGGCAAGAACCAGCAAGAAACTTGCTGGCAGAGATTTCTTGCCGAGAAATTCGTTCGTGTGTATGGTTTCTCGTCAAGAAAACCGACTAGAATCTCGACGAGAAAATAGAGAACCTGCTCTCTATTTTCTCATCGAGATTCTCGTCAGCCTGTTTGTCGACGAGAAAATTGTGTGTGTGTACACTTACCTGTCCTCCGGGAAGCCCGCGCATGCTCGAAATGACTTCGACGCATGCGCGGTAGCTTCCTAGGCATAGGATAGGGTGTACAAAGATGGCGGCGACGGCATCGAATGTGACGAGCGCATGCTCGTCGTATTCAACTACGTCACCGCGTTCGCTCCATTCAAAGAACCGTGGGTTCTTTGAAATGAGCTTGTGTACACTCGGCCGGGACAGGTTTCTTGTCCAAGGATCTTGTCGAAAAAAATGACGTGTTTTTTGCGACGAGATTCTCGGCCGCTTCAGTTTCTTAGACCTTGTGATATAAAGAGAGCAGTGGGCTGCAAGGCAGTGCCGGGGGTTCCAAATGGCAGTCCATGGGCCAAATCCGGCCAGCTGCAAGATTTTATCTGACCCCTGATGATAGCTCTGATGTATGGGGGGGGGGGGCTATGATGCAAGGAAAACTCTGATGTAGGAAGGACTCTGATGAAGGGGGGACTTTGGTGTAGGGGGGACTCTGATGACGGGGGACTTTGATGGGATCTCTGATGTAAGGGGGCTATGATGGGACCTTGATGGGCCAAAGTTTATTTGGAATTTCTTTGCTTTGTTTTACTGAATTTTTTGATGTTCTAAATCAGCCTTTTTCAACCAGGGAACCTTGAGGTTTCTTCAGGGATGCCTTGGCAAAATGCTTAAAAATTACCCAACAATCGTACACAAGCCAGCAGATGGATGAAGCTTGCCTTTTATTTACACAAAGCCATGGGTTTTCATTGTGCACCATTACAACCTTCTATCCGACGGCATCCTAACCACCAATGACATCAGTTGAAAAGGAGGATGTCGATTGTCCACACAGCATCTTTGTTTGATTCTCCCCTGACCCCTCTATCAACACTGAGGTCACCTTAGCTGAGTGATGGAGAAAAATTGAGGGAGAAGAGAAAATAAATCACCTCCAACGTTGGTTGTCCTACATGTGTGGATGTTGCTGCATTATGTAAAATTATTACAGCTTTTTACATTTTAGAATGGGGTGCCTAAAGGCTGTCTAAAATTTTAAAGGGTGCCTTGACTGAAAAAAAAAGTTGAGAAACACTGATCTAAATCATATCAAGCTGATTTTTTTTTGGCCTATGAACACTTTTTAAATATATGATGTGGTCCTTGTACTGAAAAGTTTGGAGACCCCTGACTTAATGCATTGGGGTGCCATTTCAAATAAATCCATTACAGTAACATTCACATTACCCCAATGGAGGTAGCTAATCTACAGTGCATCCGGAAGGTATTCACAGCGCTTAGTTTTTTCCACATTTTGTTATGTTACAACCTTATTCAAAAATGGATTGAATTCATTATTTTCCTCAAAATGCTACAAATGATACCCCATAATGACAACGTGATAGAAGTTTGTTTTAAATCTTTGCAAGGCTGTAACATAACAAAATGTGGAAAAAGTGAAGCAGTGTGAACACAGGCGACTCTAGGCTATGTGAGGCCTTCGGCAAAAACTAGACATGAGGCCCCAGTCACGCTCATAAATGGGAAAATTAAAGCGATAAAAATTTTTACTGTAGAAATTGCATATATTAAGAGCTTTAACCACTTGAGACCCGCGCTATAGACAAAAGACGTTTGCAGCGCGGCTCTCAAGTGCTGAGTGGACGTCCATGGACGTCCTGCTGTTTCTCTCCCCCTGCACGCCGCCGAGGGCACGCGGCGGGGGAACAGCTGTGCCCGCCGCGGTCACGTGATGCCGATGCGCGTGCCTGGTGGCCGCGATGACCGCCAGGCACCCGCAATCGGCTGTGACAGAGGCAGGACGTGGATCTCTGTGTGTAAACACAGAGATCCATGTCCTGTCAGGGAGAGAGGAGACCGATGCCTTGTCCCTTGTACATAGGGACACAGATCGGTCTCCTCCTCCTGTCAGTCCCCTCCCCCCACAGTAAGAATCACAAATAGGGAACATAGTTAACCCCTTCCTCGCCCCCTAGTGTTAACCCCTTCACTGCCAGTCACATTTATACAGTAATCAGTGCATTTTTATAGCACTGTTCGCTGTATAAATGTGAATGGTCCCAAAAGAGTGTCAAAAGTATCCGATATGTCCGCCACAATATTGCAGGCCTGACAAAAATCGCAGATCGCCGCCATTACTAGTAAAAAAAAATATATAATAAAAATGTCATAATTCTATCCCCTATTTTGTAGGCGCTATAACTTTTTCGCAAACCAATCACTATACGCTTATTGCAATTTTTTTTACCAAAAAAATATAGAAGAATACGTATCGGCCTAAACTGAGAAAAAAAATCGTTTTTTTTTAAAAATTGGGATATTATTATAACAAAAAGTAAAAAAATATTGTGTTTTTTTTCAAAATTTTCTGTCTTTTTTTGTTTATAGCGCAAAAAATAAAAACCGCAGAGGTGATCAAATACCACCAAAAGAAAGCTCTATTTGTGGGGAAAAAATGATAAAAATATCATTTGGGTACAGCGTTGTATGACCGCGCAATTGTCATTCAAAATGCGTCAGCACTGAAAGCTAAAAATTGGTCCGGGCACGAAGGGGGTTTAGTGCCCAGTTGTCAAGTGGTTAAAGTGCTGGTGTCAGTGCTCTCTATCTCGGTGCTGGTGTCAGTGCTCTCTATCTCGGTGCTGGTGTCAGTGCTCTCTATCTCGGTGCTGGTGTCAGTGCTCTCTATCCCGGTGCTGGTGTCAGTGCTCTCTATCCCAGTGCTGGTGTCAGTGCTCTCTATCCCAGTGCTGGTGTCAGTGCTCTCTATCCCAGCGCTGGTGTCAGTGCTCTCTATCCCAGCGCTGGTGTCAGTGCTCTCTATCCCAGTGCTGGTGTCAGTGCTCTCTATCCCGGTGCTGGTGTCAGTGCTCTCTATCCCGGTGCTGGTGTCAGTCCTCTCTATCCCGGTGCTGGTGTCAGTCCTCTCTATCTCGGTGCTGATGTCAGTAAGGGAGAAAGCAGCGGAGAAGCCAATCAGCAGGCAGTGCCAGCACAGGATGTGGAGCGCCTGGCCCACTACAGCTGAGGATAAGCACTGGACTGGGCTGGGATCTCCCGACCCTGCATAGGTGAGGGTTAAGTCCAGGTGAATGCAATGTAGAAAAAGATTGTCGATCTCAAAGCCTCTGAACCTTCACAAAAGCTCCGGGCCCTACTAAGAACTAACAGGTGCTGGCTCTGCACAAGTCTGTAGAAGGAACAACATCCTGGACTGCCGCACACCGTCAAAAGGCATCTTTATTGTAGAAATGAAATAAAATCCAATGCAATACCGTCAAATCATATGTGGAAAAAAACATTTCATTTCTATAGGTGCGGGTAAGGGCAGGGTGGAGGGAGGGGTCAGGGGCTGTCAAGCACAGGTTGGCACACTGGGACACTGGCACAGGACTGAGCTGTCCTTACTGGGGCACTGATAACCAGGAGGAAGGGAGTAGGGGGAATGGGGCAGGGGTGGATATAAAGACCAGTGGATATAAAGACCCCCCCCCCTCAAACTGTGTGCGTCATCACTGTCTGTATATTTTTTATTAACACCAAAAGGGAATCTTATTTTCTTTTTACGTCGAAAAAAGTTAAATAGGTTTTTCCCATATCTATATATGGTATGTTTGTAATCGGCTTAAAGAACATGTAAACCCAATCATTAAAACATAATTTACCCACCTCCGATCTGGAAAATGTTACCCCCTTTATGACTAGGCCATTTTTTGATATTCAGCACTAAGCTACTTTAACTGGTAACTGTGCGGTCATGCAACACTGTACCCAAACAAAATTTATATACCGTATTTATCGGCGTATAACACGCACCCCAATTTAAGAGGGAATTTTTTATTTATTTTTAAATACACCACTTTGAAGCAAAATAATGGTCAGTGAGCATCAAGGCAGCCTGATTAGTGCCTATCTGCAGCCTCAATTCAGCCTGATCTGTGCCCATCTGCAGCCTGATCTGCGCCCATCTCCCCCATCAATGCAGCTGCATGATTAAGCCTCACCATCTCTCAATGCAGGTAATCCCCAAGCCGTCATCTCCTGTTTACTTGGCTCTCAGTCGGCAGTCACATACACAGTCCCGCCTCCGCCATCGGCATTGGACCAGCTACTGTGATAGACAGAACACTGGTCCAATGCTGGTGGCGAAGGTGGGACTGTGTGTGTAACGTGAGAGCCGAGTGGGAGCCGAGAGGAGATGACGGCTCAGTGAATTCCGGCGGCGCTCGTCCCCTTCCTTCCCCTCCGAGGAATGCTGTCGGTGTATAACACGCACCCGTGATTTGCCCCCTATTTTCAGGGGGAAAAAGTGCATGTTATATGCCGATAAATACAGTAATTTTTTCCCACAAACAGAGCTTTCTTTTGGTGGTATTTGATCACCACTGGTGTTTTCTTTTTTTTTTTTTTTGGCGCTACAAATGAAAAAGACCAAAAATTTGGGGAAAAATATTTTTTTTATTTTCATATATTTAGGTCAATATGTATTCTGCTACATATTTTTGGTAAAATAAATAAGTGTATATTGATGTGGTATTTGGTCACGACTGGGTGTTTTCTTTTTTTGTTTATATAATAAAAAATATAAATTTTGAAATAAAAAAAACAATATTTTTTACTTTCTGTCATAAAACATATCCAATAAATCAAATGTCTTCATAATTTTAGGCCAAAATGTATTCTACTACATATTTTTGGTAAAAAAATTCCCAATAAGTGTATATTAAAGTGGTTGTAAACCCACTTTTTCAACTTGCACCTACAGGTAAGCCTAGATTAAGGCTTACCTGTAGGTGCAAGAAATATCTCCTAAACCTACACGGTTTAGGAGATATTTACTAAAAATGACAGGCGCCGCTGTCTACGGCGCATGCGCGCCGTAGACAACGGCGCATTCATGGGGTTAATCCCATTCACAAAATCGGCTACTTCCCAGCAATAGCTGGGCGTAGCCGATTGTGACGGCTCTCGCGCGCATGCGCAGAGTGACGTCTCCGCCGCTCCGGCCAATCACAGCGCCGGAGCGGCGCTGTGATTGGCTGGTGCGGCGATACCCAGAAGTAACCTTCCGGCTATCGCCGCAGCGATGGATGCGGCTGAAGAGGGAGATGAGGATGGCTTCGGGGGCCCCGATCTAAGGTAAGTGATGCATAATGAGCTATTATGCTAGTCATATTAGCTCATTATGCCTTTCTCTTAAAGGTGGTTATGGGGGGAAAAAAAAAAATATAGGGTTTACAACCACTTTAAAGTGGTTGTAAACCCACTTACACAACATGCACCTACAGGCAAGCCTAGATTAAGGGTTACCTGCAGGTGCATGAAATATCTCCCTAACCTACACGGTTAAGGAGATATTTGCTTTTAAAACCAGCGCTGCTGACGTCACGCGCCTGCGCACTAGTGGGCCGGCATAGAAGCCGGATTTCTGAATGGATTTAGCATGTGTGTGATGTCATCGCCGCTCCGGGGCCAATCACAGCGCCGGAGCTGCGATACACGGAAGGAACATCGAGGCAAGATGGCGGCGGCGGTGGTGTCCGAGCACCGCTGCGGGGGCTTCGATCTAAGGTAAGTAATTCATAAAGAGCTAGTATGCTAGTCATACTAGCTCATTATGCCTTTGTCTTGCAGGTATTTATTTTTTTATTTCTTTTATTTTGGGGTTTACAACCACTTTAATTGGTTTACATGAAAATTATCACCTACAAACTATGGTATAGATACTAGTATTAAAAAAACAATAATAAAAATTCCAGTAAGGGCCGTTATCAGCGACTTATAGTGGGACTGCGATAGTACGTCGGTCAATCTGACACTAACTGATGCTGGGAGGTACGCTAACTGACACTGGCATCACCAATGACATTAAAACAGTAATTAATTATTTTTTTTATAATTATTTTTTATTAAAGTTTTCAAACACATACAACACACACAGCTTAAGCACCTACAGTACAGAAGAAGAACATGTACAGAAAAATAGTACATTTCGCAATGTGAACCAATCGATAAAATGTACAACAATGGAGGGGTACAACGATACCGCCCAGGTAGAATCCAGGAGGGCAATAGTATGATAAAACATTTAAGCCAGTAAAAAACATATCCAAAGTCAACGGAAGAGAGGGAGGGTGTAGGAGCAAGGCAAGAACCCCCAACACGATGACCTGGGTCGCTCCCAACCCACTAAGCCGTTTCGGGCTTAGCTAACCAAGTGCGCCAGACCTTATCGTACTTCAATGGGCATCCCCGATTAGCATATGTATCCTTGTATAGAGGAAGGCTGATATTCACTAAGCGTTTCCATTGCAACAAAGAGGGGGGGGGGGCATGTTTCTTCCACTGCATAGCAATATTCTTGCGAGCATAGAAGAGCAGCAAGGTAATTAGCGTGCGTCTGGCAGAGGATGGTACAATGGTCTCAATGAGCCCCAAAAGGCACACCTCCATTGCCAAAGGTACTTCGACTAAAGCAACTCTGTTAATCATATCTAGCACTGTTTCCCAGTATTGCTGGACCCCTGGACATCGCCAGAAGATATGGGAGAAGTCGCCCGGTGAGGCGCCGCATCTCCAACACTCTGAGGAATGAGCGGGATCCATCTTGTGAAGTCTGTGTGGGGTGAAATAAGCCCTATGAACAATCTTGTATTGCACCAATCTGTCACGCATGGAGACGAGGGTGTTGAAAGGGAGGTCCCACACGTCATCCCAGTCATCATTATCCAACGTGGGGATATCAGTCTGCCATTTAGTCCAGAGTTTGTCAAGAGGTGGAAGAGATACAAAGATCAAATAAGAATAGAGATGTGAGGTGGGCTTTTTATCAGCTAAATCTAAGTGTCCTCTCCAGTTCCGACTGCGCCACAATACATGAAGATTGTGGAAACTGTGCCGCAAATGCATGGGACAGTTGAAGATATCTGAATAGGAAATGGTTAGGTAGGTTATATTGGGAGGAAAGGTGTGAGAAAGGGAGTAAGGAGTTTTGAGACACTATGTGAGACACTAATTTTATACCGTGTTTTGTCCACACGTAGGGGTCGGGGATGTTGTAAATATGAGATAAGTTAGGGTTCAGCCAGATAGGGGCATTCGGGGAGATTTCAGAGTGTTTACATTTCTCAATGGCTAATCCTGTCCGCCACGCCCGCAGGGTGGCAAGCATGGAGGGGGTCAGAGGATAGGGGGCACGAGGGCCCCTAAAAAGTAGCAATTGAAGAGCTTCCAATGAACCGACCACTGCCGCTTCCAGCACGGTCGACGAGTTCGTCCTGTCCGGCTGTAACCACCACGCCGCTGTCACCAACTGCGCGGAGAGGTAATACTTATAACAGTCCGGGAATGCCATGCCACCCTGCGATCTAGGCCTCATTAAAGTCGTCAGTCGATACCTGGGAGGAGAGGGGCCCCATAGGAAGGAAGAAAAAATGCGGTTCAATTTCGGAAAATGCGGAAAAGATATGTTAGTTTGGGAATAATCTTCATTTTTATGAGGTTAACCCGCCCCCATAATGACAGGGGCAGGTTACTCCAGGATTTAAGCTTCGTCTGGGACTCTAAAAGCACCGGAGCGAGATTTAAAGATATATAGTCCGTGGCTGAACCAGAGACATGCACCCCTAAGTATTTAAAGGAGTCCACCCACAGGAGGGGGCTGTCAGGAGGGGAAGTGGACCTGGCCGCCTGATCAATCGGGAATAAGAGGGACTTAGACCAATTTACCCTAAGACCGGTGACCTCAGCAAAGGCGTTCAGAATACTTAGCGCTCCCTGCAAGGACGGACCAGCATCATTCAGGAAGAGTAGCATGTCATCTGCGTACAGGGCAACCCTCTCCTCCAGCAACCCGAGTCGGAGACCCTTAATGTGCGGTGAGGTGCGAAGTGCCTCCGCCACCGGTTCAATAGCTAGGGCAAACAAAGCTGGAGAGAGAGGGCAGCCCTGCCTCGTTCCCCTGGTGAGCCCAAAGGGGACAGACAGCCCACCCCCCAATCGCACCGAGGAAGTGGAGCATTTGTAAATCACCTGTAGCCACTTGATAAATAACAGAGGAAACCCCATCCTACGTAATGTTTCCCACAAAAACGGCCACTCGACCGTGTCAAAGGCCTTTTCTACGTCTAGAGAGGCCACTGCCCGGGATCCCATATTGAGGTGGTGAGCGTGTATGTTAGTGAACAGCCGTCTGAGATTGACATCTGTGGACCTACGGGGCATGAAACCCGTCTGGTCTGGGTCTATCACTGAGGGTAACATAGGATACAACCGAAGGGCCAGAAGCTTAGTCAGAATTTTAAAGTCGGAATTAAGTAGTGCAATAGGGCGATATGAAGCACATGAAGTGGGGTCCTTGGGAGCCTTGTATATCAATGTCAAGTAGGCATGGTACATAGAACCAGGCAGACCACCCTCTGCCAGACAGACCGTGTATAATTGTGCCAACAGGGGTGCTAAGAGTTCCATATGGGCCTTATAAAAGTCTATCGGGAGCCCATCCGGCCCCGGCGCCTTGCCGGGGGGGAAGGACCGGATAGCTTCTATGACCTCCAGGGCCGTAAATGGTTGGACCAAAGTCTCCCTTTCATGGTCAGAGAGCCAGCCAAGCGCTAACGGATCTAACAGCCTATTCAGCGACTCCGGCTGAAAATCTGAGGACAGACCGGACGAATACAAAGTGCCATAAAAGGAGTTGAAAGCCTGTAGGATATCAGAAGGGGAGGACACCGTCCTGCCCCCGGGGTCCGGAGGGTAGACACAAGGGTAAGGGGTTGGTCATGTTGGGTCAACATGGCCAGCAGGCGGCCATTTCGATCACCATGTTCAAAGGCCCTCTGCCTACCCTTATATGAATCCAGTCGCGTGACCTCAGCCAGGTGTAACTGTAATTCTCTCTGAGCCGCCATCAGCAGATCAAAGTGAACAGGGGTGGGGTCATTACCATATGTAGCGGTGTGGTCATCAACAGTCTTCTGCAGCGCCAGAGTGGCAGCCGATTGCTTTCTTTTAATGCTGGCAATAGAAGAAATATACTGTCCCCTCGTGAAAGCTTTAAAGGCATCCCAGACAATGTCGGGAGAAGAGGATTCCTTATTATTTTCCCAGAACTCAGACAGCCGGGGCGGCAGTTTGTCGGTAATGTCAGGATGAGAGACCCATTGTGTGCCCAACCTCCAGAGCGCAGCGCTCCGTGAAGCCGGGGAGCGGAGCACCACCACCAAGGGACTGTGATCAGACAGCCCGCTAGGCAGATAGGACGCCCCCAACACGTCTGCTAACAGTGCAGGGTTGGAGAAGGCCAAATCTATCCGCGACGCAGTCTTATAGGATGCCGAATAACATGAATAAGCCCTTGTGGTAGGGTGCTTCCACCTCCAGACCTCCACCAACCCCACCGCCTGAGCCCAGGCAGAGAGGTCCATACACTGTTTCTTAGGCGGGGTAGGTCTATCCAGGTCAGGTGACAAAATGGCATTAAAGTCTCCCATAACCATGATCTTCCCGGGGCAGAAAGGTGCAATCTTCTCTAGAACCTCATATAGTAATGCGGATGAAAAAGGGGGAGGGACGTACAGATTGATAACAATATATCGTACAGACCATAACGTGAACACCACTATCACAAATTTCCCCTGGGGATCAGTACGGATCTCCTCTATGACACAGGGGAAATTCTTGTGGATAAGGATCGACACACCCCTGGCGTATGTGGAGTATGTGGCATGTATCGCTCACTGTATCCAAGGTTTTTTAAGCGTCAAAATCCTACTGCCCATGAGGTGAGTCTCCTGGAGGAGAATAAGCTGGGGGGAGTGAGATTTTAAGTATTGGAATAAAAGGGCCCGCTTAAATTTTGAATTAAGACCTCTGACATTCCAGGAAAGGATGGTGAAGGAGTCAGCTAATTGACTAGCCATCGGGCGGTGGGGAGAAATAATTGAGGAGATATGCTAAAGGGCATGTACCGTTGCACCCCATGAGCAGCAAGATCCCAGTCACAGTGCAGAAAATACTGACAGTACTTAAGCATAACACAAAACAGAACATAAAACTAAAAAAAAAACAACAGAAGATCAAGGAATAACCAACTCCTTAATCAAACTTTCCAGGCACAGGTGCCTATCCTACTATATCCCAGCCTTCCTCCAAACAGGGGAGAAGGTCTGGGAATAGTTTTTTCCCAGAAAAAAACTTAACTAAAGGGTGCTAGTGAACCCCTCAACTGGGGGCACTACACTACTAGAGCCAGTCCACTCACGCTGAGCGGACCTGATGGGGAACTTTAGAAGGGGCGGGTCTATACATTTAAAATACTGAGAGGGAGTTCCCCATCAGGTCCGCTCAGGCACAACCAATTAAGGACAGCGCTGGACATCAGGATCGCCGCGGGACACTGGATTTCACCGCTGGAATGTTTTTTGTTTTTTTTTTGTTTTTTAAATAAAGGACTTTTTCAAGGTGTTTGTGTGTTTTTTTAAACATTTTTTTACGCTTTCTTCGTGAAATGGTAGGGGTACAATGTACCCCTTACCAATTCACATAGGGGGGGGCTGGGATCTGGGGGTCCCCTTTGTTAAAGGGGTCTTCCAGATTCCGATAAGCCCCCCGCCCGCAGACCCCCACAACCACCGGGCAAGGGTTGTGGGGATGAGGCCCTTGTCCCCATCAACATGGGGACATCCTCCCTATGTTGAGGGCATGTGGCCTGGTACGGTTCAGGAGGGAGGGGGGGCCGCTCTCTCATCCCCCCCTTTTCCCCTGCGGCCGGCCAGGTTGCGTGCTCGGATAAGGGGTCTGGTATGGATTTTTAGGGGGACTCCACGCCATTTTTTTTTAAAATTTGGGGTGGAGTTCCCCTTAAAATCCATGCCAGATCTGAAGGGCCTGGAATGGATATTTGGGGGAACCCCACGTCAATTTTTTTTTTTAATTTGTGGCAGGGTTCCCCTTAATATCCATTCCAGACCTGAAGGGCCTGGTAATTGAATTCTGGGGAACACCCACGCTTTTTTTTATCAATGACTTTTGTATGTATTGCCGGGAGCCGACAATTCATTAATAGCCGCGAGTCAGTTTTAAATGCATTTTTTTCTTTCAAAAATGAAATTTTTTGCAGGGACAGTTCTAAGCACGGGAAACATGCGCCACTTCACATGCATATCATACACACCCCCCAGGTACGAAATTTAAAGGAATATTTCACTTTTATTTTTTCATTTTAAGCATTATTAAAATCACTGCTCCCAAAAAAACGGCCGTTTTTAAAACTTCTTTTTGCATTGATACATGTCCCCTGGGGCAGGACCCGGGTCCCCAAACACTTTTTAGGACAATAACTTGCATATTAGCCTTTATAATTAACACTTTAGATTTCGAACGTTCGAGTCCATTGTATTTAATAGGGTTCTAAAGTTTACACGAACATTTTGTCTGTTCGCAGGTTCTGGTGCGAACCGAACAGGGGGGTGTTCGGCTCATCCCTGCCAGTGATCCATCCTCAAGACCCAGTAACCCAGAGGATTGTCGGTTGGAAAGGTCTCCAAGTCTGATCTTGCCCCTAGGTATTCCTGCACCATGTAAATCAGACGCTGGCGATGGTTGCTGGAACCGATCAGACCTTGAGGCTGTGGACTAAAAAATTGTCTGAACGCATCGGTCAGACGGCCACCTTCTCCATCGCTCCTTCTGTGACTGACCGAAGCCTCAGCAACACGTTGTCCAGGACCAGGAAATTGTAACCTCCCAGGCTCTGGAAACGCGTTGCACAAATCTTTCTGCAAGGCCTCCCGAAGATGTTTCATCCTCTGCTCCCTCTGCAACGGCAGGATAAGTTTCGCAACCTGATGCCGCGTACACACGACCATTTTTAATGTCATTGAAAAAAACGAAATTTTTCTCGACATGATTCTTCTCAAGCCTGCCTTGCCTACACACTATCGTTGAAAAAAATGCTTGAGTAAAGCGCGGTGACGTACAACACGTACGACGGCACTATAAAGGGGAAGTTCCATTCAGATGGCGCCACACTTCATGTTAGTAAAGATTGTTGAGAGACGATTCGTGCTTTTCAGCCTCGTGCTTTTCAGTCCGTTAAAGCGTGACAAATGTGCTATCTCCATTACGAACGCTAGTTTTACCAGGACGAGCGGCCCCGTCTCATACTTGATTCTGAGCATGCGCATTTTTTTTCACGTCGTTAAAGCCTACACACAGCCGTTTTTCATGAAGAGAAAAACGACGAGGTGAAAAACAACGAGAAAAATTAGAACATGTTCCAATTTTTTCATGCACATTTTTCACGTAGTGAAAAATGCTCTGAAGCCCACACACGATCATTTTTAATGACCATTTTAAAAAATTGCATTTTTCTCGTCATTAAAAATGGTCGTGTGTACGTGGCATGACCCTTGTAACGTGGATCAAGAAAGATTGCCAGCCAAAAATGATCCCTCTCCTTGATCACACAAATCTGAGGGTCCTTTTGCAGGCTTTGCAGGATCAGGGAGGCCATGCAGCGTAGGTTTGCTGAGGTACTCAGTCCGGAGTCCTCTGGGTCACTAAGGACGACATGATCCGCAGCCACCTCCTCCCAGCCACGTACAAGTCCATGGGTTTCTGGGGACTTAAAATGATCCCTTGAAGACTGCTGCTGATGCTGAGTGCTAGGCTCCACCTCCATGCTGACACAATCCTCCTCCTCCTCCTCTTCCTGTGTGATCGGCGGGCCCGCAGGAACACTGTCTGGATAAAGGGGGTCTTGAGAGGTAAGGAAGTCCTCCTCTTCCTCCCTCTGTTCTGCCTCAAGTGCCATGTCCATTATTCCACGCAGCGTGTGCTCCAACAGGTACACAAGGGGGACAGTATCACTGATGCATGCACTGTCACTGCTCACCATCCTCGTGGCTTCCTCAAATGGTGACATGACAGTGCATGCATTCTTGATCATGAGCCACTGGCGTGGCTAAAAAAAGCCAAGCTCCCCTGTCCTGGTGCCATAGTCGCACAGGTACTCATTGATGGCCCTCTGCTGCATGTGCAGCCACTGCAGCATGGCCAACGTTGAGTTCCATCTGGTGGGCATGTCACAGATTAGGCGGTTCTTGGGCAGGTTGTAATCCTTTTGGAGGTCAGCCAGCCGAGCACTGGCATTATATGACCGGCGGAAATGCACACAGACTTTCCTGGCCTGCCTCAGGAGATCCTGTAAGCCCGGGTACCTACACAAGAACCGCTACACCACCAAGTTAAGGACGTGAGCCAAACAGGGCACATGGGTCAGGTGTCCCTGTCGGAGGGCGGAGAGGAGGTTGGTGCCATTGCCGCAAACCACCATTCCTGGCTGAAGCTGGCATGGCATCAACCACCTCTGAGCCTGCCCCTGCAGAGCTGACAGAATCTCTGCCCCAGTGTGGCTCCTGTCCCCTAAGCACACCAGCTCAAGCACCGCATGGCATCTCTTTGCCTGAGTGCTTACGCAGCCGCTTGAACGCCTACGGAGCACCTCTGGTTCCGAGGACAAATCTATAGAGGAAGAGGCCATGGAGGAAGGAGAAGAGGAGGGGGTGGAGAAGAGAGGTGTGGCAGAATCACCAATAGTAGCATTTTGGAGGCGTGGTAGCGGACCAAGCTCCAACAAGACTGCAGCCTGTCCTGCATCCTTCCCAGCTGCCAGCAGAGTCACCCAGTGCGCCGTGAAAGATAGGCAACGTCCCTGTCCATGCCTGCTGGACCATGAGTCAGCGGTAATATGCACCTTACCGCTGACCGCCCTGTCCATCGAGGCCAAGGCATTGCCTTCCACCTGCCAGTGGAGTGCCGAAATCGCCTTCCGTGAAAAAAAGTGCCGTTTGGGAACCTGCCACGGAGGTACCGCACATTCCACAAACTCACAAAAGGGGACAGAGTCTACCAGCTGAAAAGGCAGCAGTTGGAGTGCTAGCAATTTAGCCAAACTAGCATTCAACCGCTGGGCATGTGGATGGCTGGGAGCGAATTTCTTTCGCCGGTTTAGCAACTGGGGTAGGGAAATTTGCCTGCTACATTTGGACGTTGGTGTAGCAATAGCAGATTCCCCGCAAGTACTTGGCAGTGGCACACCTAATTCTACACCTTCATTCCTCTCAGTGCAGGTTTCTGAGAGGACTGGAGGTATAGTGGGGTTGGAGATCCCAGCTCATGAGGAGCAAGGAGAGGTCCGCTTTGTTCTTTGGTGTGGGTCTTTTAAGTATGCTTGCCAACGGACTGCATGGCAGGTCGACATATGTCTGGTCAAGCATGTGGTGCCCAAAGGCTGCTGTTTTGGCCACGCTTGATACGCTTCATACATATGTTGCAAATAGCAACGGTGCGAGCTGCTGCACACGTGTCAAAAAAGCCCACACCAAAGAACTTTTGGAAAAACGCGCAGAGTCAGCAGCGCCCTGCACATGCGGAGCTCTGCGGTGTGAAATGTATAGATATATTAACGCTATTAATCTCCAACATTATCTTATATTATACTTCACAATCAGAATTCATATTAAAAATTCACATCATAAACGGCAACCCATATTATAATTGCGATTATTCAATATTGTGTTAGCGATATCATATAGCATGACCCCCAGAGCCATGCATTGTATTAGCATTGTATTAGCACAGCATGAAAATCAAAATCAAAATCAAATTCAAAAACTAAATAAAAAAATGTTGTTTTTGAATTTGATTTTGATTTTGATTCATATATATATACATACATATATATATATATATATATATATATATATATATCTATATCTTTTCACATACACTTTTTAGTGTATTATATATTGTAACGGCACCCCAAATACGAAAGGGGGTAACGCCGTTTAGATATCTTCCCTCTCCTGGACACAAATTTACTGTCGATCCTCCACAGCCAGACGACCACTTCCCATAGGAATTAATCCTTCTGAAAGAACGAGACGCACTCTGTATCTTTCTAGGATAGACTGACTTTATTGAAAAAAACATTGTAACTTTTATACACATCCAATACTGCATTAACCTAAAATGAACAATGGTCCAGCTCCACCCACAACATAACAAGACCCAATACACATTATTTTGACACCTCTGTTAGGAAACAACAGGTTCTAATCCCCTTTTAGTTTAAATGACTAAATGACTTGTTAGGCTAGCTTTTGTCTCCCAATCAAAAGACTTTACACAATAGAAACCTAACGACCTTCAATACACATCTTACAATGAAAGGATTTGTAGCCTGTCTGTCTGAGTACAATCCACACAAGTATAGAATTAATTATCCCTATTCACACTAAAAGGGTCTTCACACGCCCTTCTAGATTCATTTACATCACAACTGGCAGGTAACACATCTCTCAATTAACCTGTTGAGTTCAGAATAAAACAACCAGTACATATTGTGGACTAATATTACTATTTCAATTTCAAGCAATCCAAGCCATATTCTTAATGTCCATGGTTTCCTGGCTCACCCTGTGTCCAAAGTGACCCCCCTGTCACATATATTATATACACATTTGGTATATTTTATATCGTTCCTTTTTCTTTTTGGAATTTATTCCGGTATAACAAGCACAATTTGTATATATGACTATGACTCATCTAAGGCGGTGGATCGGAACTGCTTTTAGATAAGAATATCAGATGGGAGTATCACAGCCTATACATTGTCAGTTTAGAATACCGGTACTGTGCTAATACAATGCATGGCTCTGGGGGTCATGCTATATGATATCACTAACACAATATTGAATAATTGCAATTATAATATGGGTTGCCGTTTATGATGTGAATTTTTAATATGAATTTTGATTGTGAAGTATAATATAAGATAATGTTGGAGATTAATAGCGTTAATATATCTATACATTTCACACCGCAGAGCTCCGCATGTGCAGGGCGCTGCTGACTCTGCGCGTTTTTCCAAAAGTTCTTTGGTGTGGGCTTTTTTGACACGTGTGCAGCAGCTCGCACCGTTGCGAATGTGAATTTTTAATATGAATTCTGATTGTGAAGTATAATATAAGATAACGTTGGAGATTAATAGCGTTAATATATCTATACATTTCTTTATGTTATGTGCTAGCTTTGGTTTATGTTGCAGTTTTAAATTTCCTTACTGTTATAAGTCTCATATCCATGTTCGGAATAAAGCCGCACATTGCGAATCGTTCATCCGCCTGTGTCTCGCGAGATCCAGCAGCTGTCTGTTTATTTTGGCTGCGGTTACCGAGGGAACGGTCAGCTGTTGGTGAGTAACGCGAGTCTCACATCCGTATCCGGCCGAGCGGCGCGCAATGTAAATTGTGCCCCGCTCGATACTCACGTGACCTACGGCCGGCTGTTTGTTTTGGCCAGGTTACTGAGGGAACGGTCAGCTGATGAGACGCATCCAATCAGCTCGCAGTAGCGAGCGATTGGACATGAGCATAAGTAGGAACCTGGCGTGTCCTGACTCCACCCTCAGATGAAGTCGTATAGACGAAACTGGTCAGGGTGGAAACAAGGCACGCAAGAGGTGACGCCAGCCTGCTCTGGGAACCTATACATCCCACATTCACTGAAGCGGAACAAATAGTTTTAAGTAAAGGATTGAAATATGTCCCTCCCAAATCATTGAACGAATTTACCACATTTATAGATGTGCACAAATATGTGCGTAAATTAAATATACAGAGATATTTCATCTCTAACCCGGTTAGACCAAGTTTACCTGAAATTACTTCACTCACTGTCCATTCAGGGTTTTCAAATCCCTCGCTCTTTAATCCTCCGAGTGCTACGGCGCCCTCTATTCAAGTATTCAGGGATCTAGTTTTAAAAGATTTGGAGGCATTACCCAAGAAAAAAAATGTACAGTGACCCTAGAATCAAGATTGGTCTTAGGGCACTGTGTGAGCGCAAAGACCTCACCATACGCCCTGCTGATAAGGGCGGAGGCATAGTAGTACTTGACAAAGAAGCTTACCATGCTGAGATGATCAAGATTCTGAGCGATGGTGATACATATGTACGTCTATCCAAAAACCCTACACAGAGTTTTAAGAAAACATTGATTGATCTTGTGGATACTGGGGCTCAGCTTGGTATTTTAGATAAAAAAAGAGAAAAGTTATTTAGTGCCAGTTGCTCCACGTATTCCCATCATTTATTACCTTCCTAAGGTACATAAAGATGCCAATCATCCTCCTGGCCGCCCAATTATCAGGGGCATAGATTCTGTGACCTCCCGCATAGGGAGATACATAGATTTTCATTTACAGCCGATTGTTCATGCAATTCCATCATATCTTAAAGATACCAGACATACCATTTCATTATTACAGCAGATAGAATATAGTGAAGATATTTTGTTGGTTACGGCTGATGTAGCCTCACTTTATACATGTATCTCTCACGCATTGGGTCTATCTGCAGTTGGTTTGTTTCTATCTAGAGATAATAGGTTGCCAGGAACACAAAGAAGGTACATCTTGGATCTCCTACAATTTGCCACAACTCATAACTATTTCTGGTATAATGGAGATTTTTTCCTGCAACGAAAGGGAGTTGCAATGGGAGCAAAGTTTGCTCCCAGCTTGGCTAATATCTTTATGGCCAAATGGGAGGAGGATGTCGTCTATGCTTTAAATCATCCCGAGATTGTACTCTGGGTACGATACATCGACGACATCCTCCTCCTATGGAGGGGAGACCAGGATTCCCTTAAGAGTTTCATGTCTATCCTTAATGACAATAACATTGGCATCAGTTTGTCATATGAAATGAGTTATACTCAGATTCATTTCTTAGACTTGGAAATCTTTTCGAGTGGGGGTCAATTACAGACCAAAACGTTTTTCAAATCCACCGACCGGAATGGATACATTTTTAGTAGCGCGGTATTATTTTCTATACACATTTTCCTTCTTTTTTCTGATCAATCCCGCAGCCACTATGGAAGTTTTTTCATTTCTTGATAAAAGACAGATTAACCTAGATGAAGTTTTCAACGCTGACAATCCCATTAACACAAAAAATGAAAACTTGGAAGGTCTTATGCGTAAATTAGGACAAAATATGGAGAAAAAAATAAGTATTTGGTGGGATACAATTACCTTCGAAAGATATTTAAAGGATAGCATAGTACCCAGGCGTCTAAGATGGGATGTGCCGCCAAATGATGGCATGATGGATAAAGAGTCATTAGACGATTGGTTTAAATTTTTTAATGATAAGGGGTTAGAACTTCTGACATTTCTACTAAAAAGAAAGCAGATAAAAATAAAAAAGATTGACCAAACAATATCAGAAGTGAAGGAAGAATTAGATAAATATAAAGACACAACGGAATTCACCACACTCACAACACAACTAAACAGAGATCTGACAAAGAAGGACAAAGAGGTACAACAAAGAAAAAGCAAAAAATATACAAGAGATATAAACGATTTTAGAAACGATCAGACATTTAAATGGCAAAGCCAGATCGGACGAACTGACCCAATATCAACATATTCAACGCCAGAAAAAACGGTTTGTATGCAACCACAACAAGCAAACACAAACCAGAGTTATAATACACCAAACAGAACACACCAAAATCTCAGACCTAGGGCAGACTCACCAAGAGGCCCCAGAAATAACACAGGAAATGGAAATCAACAACACAATACCCCATATAGAGGAGATAGAAGACCACCCAACAACAGAACACCACAGAATGGAGGTTGGAAGAAACCACATTGGAAAAATAACAAAAAACCGTATTATGGACACAATAATTGGCATAAACCACAATATGACAATAGAGGACATCCACAAGACCATGGGAATAATAGAGGAGGCTACTACGAAAAGAGAGGACCACCATATGAACAACAGAGACAGAGAGGAAGAAGCCCCATACCATACCAAGACAATGGATATGGAGAAAGAAGAGGCCCCCCAACCCAAGGTCCATACAGACAAAATGAACGGAGCCCAATACCAACACACAATTATTACGCACCACTCAGGAATCACCAAGATGAATATAGACAAGAGGCATACCATACAGATTATAGCAGGTCTTTTTTAGAGAAAGGTCAGGATCATCATCCACCGAGAAATCTGGAGGAAGCAGAAAATGGAAGAAGAAGTCCGGAACAAAAAGAGGATGCAGATCAGGAAAGAGAGAACAAAAGAAAAAGAGGAAGGGATTAAAGGGAGAAGGCATTTTCAATCTTAGTGGCAAACCATTAACACATGAAGAAATAGGAGTCCCCGACAAAGGATTAAAATACGCCCCTACAAAAAACCTGGACAAATTCCACACCTACATTGGAATCCAGAAGTACATAAGAAAACTGAACATCAAAAAATATGTTGCAAGTAGGGATGAGCTTCGTGTTCGAGTCGAACATACGTTCGACTCGAACATCGGCTGTTCGATCGTTCGACGAAGATCGAACGATTTGGGCCGTTCGCGCCAAATTCGAGTGACGCGAACGGCCCACAATGCACTACGCCATCGCAGTGTCATCCAGGCGCTGTGATTGGCCAAGCATGCACTGTGACCCCGCATGCTTGGCCAATCACAGCGCCGGCAGCGAGGAGAGCAATGATTGGCCACAGGCAGGATGCCTGTGGCCAATTATTGCTGAGGGTGTTTAGTACACGCCCCACACTATAAAAGGCCGCCAGCACGGCGGCCTAGTGTAGTGTGTTCCGGAGCAGGGATAGAGCAGCATAGGCAGGGACAGTGACTTTTATTTCTTTCTTGCTTAACCTGGATTCCTTTAGTTTAGGGAAAGAGAAGGATAGGTAGGGAGAGTGTCAGTGTGTTTTGTGCTTGTGCTATATTGTGCTTAAAAAAAACATTTTTTCTAGGGACAGAAAACTGTAGGTAGGGAGAGTGTCAGTTTCTTTCACTGTCAAAGTCCTTGTTTCCAGGGACCTGGAAGGACAGTGAGTGAATTCTCCTTGTGCTAAATTGTGCTTAAAAAAAACATTTTTTCTAGGGACAGAAAACTGTAGGTAGGGAGAGTGTCAGTTTCTTTCACTGTGAAAGTCCTTGTTTCCAGGGACCTGGAAGGACAGTGAGTGAATTCTCCTTGTGCTAAATTGTGCTTAAAAAAAACATTTTTTCTAGGGACAGAAAACTGTAGGTAGGGAGAGTGTCAGTTTCTTTCACTGTGAAAGTCCTTGTTTCCAGGGACCTGGAAGGACAGTGAGTGAATTCTCCTTGTGCTAAATTGTGCTTAAAAAAAACATTTTTTCTAGGGACAGAAAACTGTAGGTAGGGAGAGTGTCAGTTTCTTTCACTGTCAAAGTCCTTGTTTCCAGGGACCTGGAAGGACAGTGAGTGAATTCTCCTTGTGCTAAATTGTGCTTAAAAAAAACATTTTTTCTAGGGACAGAAAACTGTAGGTAGGGAGAGTGTCAGTTTCTTTCACTGTGAAAGTCCTTGTTTCCAGGGACCTGGAAGGACAGTGAGTGAATTCTCCTTGTGCTAAATTGTGCTTAAAAAAAACATTTTTTCTAGGGACAGAAAACTGTAGGTAGGGAGAGTGTCAGTTTCTTTCACTGTGAAAGTCCTTGTTTCCAGGGACCTGGAAGGACAGTGAGTGAATTCTCCTTGTGCTAAATTGTGCTTAAAAAAAACATTTTTTCTAGGGACAGAAAACTGTAGGTAGGGAGAGTGTCAGTTTCTTTCACTGTCAAAGTCCTTGTTTCCAGGGACCTGGAAGGACAGTGAGTGAATTCTCCTTGTGCTAAATTGTGCTTAAAAAAAACATTTTTTCTAGGGACAGAAAACTGTAGGTAGGGAGAGTGTCAGTTTCTTTCACTGTCAAAGTCCTTGTTTCCAGGGACCTGGAAGGACAGTGAGTGAATTCTCCTTGTGCTAAATTGTGCTTAAAAAAAACATTTTTTCTAGGGACAGAAAACTGTAGGTAGGGAGAGTGTCAGTTTCTTTCACTGTCAAAGTCCTTGTTTCCAGGGACCTGGAAGGACAGTGAGTGAATTCTCCTTGTGCTAAATTGTGCTTAAAAAAAACATTTTTTCTAGGGACAGAAAACTGTAGGTAGGGAGAGTGTCAGTTTCTTTCACTGTCAAAGTCCTTGTTTCCAGGGACCTGGAAGGACAGTGAGTGAATTCTCCTTGTGCTAAATTGTGCTTAAAAAAACATTTTTTCTAGGGACAGAAAACTGTAGGTAGGGAGAGTGTCAGTTTCTTTCACTGTCAAAGTCCTTGTTTCCAGGGACCTGGAAGGACAGTGAGTGAATTCTCCTTGTGCTAAATTGTGCTTAAAAAAAACATTTTTTCTAGGGACAGAAAACTGTAGGTAGGGAGAGTGTCAGTTTCTTTCACTGTCAAAGTCCTTGTTTCCAGGGACCTGGAAGGACAGTGAGTGAATTCTCCTTGTGCTAAATTGTGCTTAAAAAAAACATTTTTTCTAGGGACAGAAAACTGTAGGTAGGGAGAGTGTCAGTTTCTTTCACTGTGAAAGTCCTTGTTTCCAGGGACCTGGAAGGACAGTGAGTGAATTCTCCTTGTGCTAAATTGTGCTTAAAAAAAACATTTTTTCTAGGGACAGAAAACTGTAGGTAGGGAGAGTGTCAGTTTCTTTCACTGTCAAAGTCCTTGTTTCCAGGGACCTGGAAGGACAGTGAGTGAATTCTCCTTGTGCTAAATTGTGCTTAAAAAAAACATTTTTTCTAGGGACAGAAAACTGTAGGTAGGGAGAGTGTCAGTTTCTTTCACTGTCAAAGTCCTTGTTTCCAGGGACCTGGAAGGACAGTGAGTGAATTCTCCTTGTGCTAAATTGTGCTTAAAAAAAACATTTTTTCTAGGGACAGAAAACTGTAGGTAGGGAGAGTGTCAGTTTCTTTCACTGTGAAAGTCCTTGTTTCCGGGGACCTGGAAGGACAGTGAGTGAATTCTCCTTGTGCTAAATTGTGCTTAAAAAAAACATTTTTTCTAGGGACAGAAAACTGTAGGTAGGGAGAGTGTCAGTTTCTTTCACTGTCAAAGTCCTTGTTTCCAGGGACCTGGAAGGACAGTGAGTGAATTCTCCTTGTGCTAAATTGTGCTTAAAAAAAACATTTTTTCTAGGGACAGAAAACTGTAGGTAGGGAGAGTGTCAGTTTCTTTCACTGTGAAAGTCCTTGTTTCCAGGGACCTGGAAGGACAGTGAGTGAATTCTCCTTGTGCTAAATTGTGCTTAAAAAAAACATTTTTTCTAGGGACAGAAAACTGTAGGTAGGGAGAGTGTCAGTTTCTTTCACTGTGAAAGTCCTTGTTTCCAGGGACCTGGAAGGACAGTGAGTGAATTCTCCTTGTGCTAAATTGTGCTTAAAAAAAACATTTTTTCTAGGGACAGAAAACTGTAGGTAGGGAGAGTGTCAGTTTCTTTCACTGTCAAAGTCCTTGTTTCCAGGGACCTGGAAGGACAGTGAGTGAATTCTCCTTGTGCTAAATTGTGCTTAAAAAAAACATTTTTTCTAGGGACAGAAAACTGTAGGTAGGGAGAGTGTCAGTTTCTTTCACTGTGAAAGTCCTTGTTTCCAGGGACCTGGAAGGACAGTGAGTGAATTCTCCTTGTGCTAAATTGTGCTTAAAAAAAACATTTTTTCTAGGGACAGAAAACTGTAGGTAGGGAGAGTGTCAGTTTCTTTCACTGTCAAAGTCCTTGTTTCCAGGGACCTGGAAGGACAGTGAGTGAATTCTCCTTGTGCTAAATTGTGCTTAAAAAAAACATTTTTTCTAGGGACAGAAAACTGTAGGTAGGGAGAGTGTCAGTTTCTTTCACTGTCAAAGTCCTTGTTTCCAGGGACCTGGAAGGACAGTGAGTGAATTCTCCTTGTGCTAAATTGTGCTTAAAAAAAACATTTTTTCTAGGGACAGAAAACTGTAGGTAGGGAGAGTGTCAGTTTCTTTCACTGTCAAAGTCCTTGTTTCCAGGGACCTGGAAGGACAGTGAGTGAATTCTCCTGGTGCTAAATTGTGCTTAAAAAAAACATTTTTTCTAGGGACAGAAAACTGTAGGTAGGGAGAGTGTCAGTTTCTTTCACTGTGAAAGTCCTTGTTTCCAGGGACCTGGAAGGACAGTGAGTGAATTCTCCTTGTGCTAAATTGTGCTTAAAAAAAACATTTTTTCTAGGGACAGAAAACTGTAGGTAGGGAGAGTGTCAGTTTCTTTCACTGTCAAAGTCCTTGTTTCCAGGGACCTGGAAGGACAGTGAGTGAATTCTCCTTGTGCTAAATTGTGCTTAAAAAAAACATTTTTTCTAGGGACAGAAAACTGTAGGTAGGGAGAGTGTCAGTTTCTTTCACTGTCAAAGTCCTTGTTTCCAGGGACCTGGAAGGACAGTGAGTGAATTCTCCTTGTGCTAAATTGTGCTTAAAAAAAACATTTTTTCTAGGGACAGAAAACTGTAGGTAGGGAGAGTGTCAGTTTCTTTCACTGTCAAAGTCCTTGTTTCCAGGGACCTGGAAGGACAGTGAGTGAATTCTCCTTGTGCTAAATTGTGCTTAAAAAAAACATTTTTTCTAGGGACAGAAAACTGTAGGTAGGGAGAGTGTCAGTTTCTTTCACTGTGAAAGTCCTTGTTTCCAGGGACCTGGAAGGACAGTGAGTGAATTCTCCTTGTGCTAAATTGTGCTTAAAAAAAACATTTTTTCTAGGGACAGAAAACTGTAGGTAGGGAGAGTGTCAGTTTCTTTCACTGTCAAAGTCCTTGTTTCCAGGGACCTGGAAGGACAGTGAGTGAATTCTCCTTGTGCTAAATTGTGCTTAAAAAAAACATTTTTTCTAGGGACAGAAAACTGTAGGTAGGGAGAGTGTCAGTTTCTTTCACTGTCAAAGTCCTTGTTTCCAGGGACCTGGAAGGACAGTGAGTGAATTCTCCTTGTGCTAAATTGTGCTTAAAAAAAACATTTTTTCTAGGGACAGAAAACTGTAGGTAGGGAGAGTGTCAGTTTCTTTCACTGTCAAAGTCCTTGTTTCCAGGGACCTGGAAGGACAGTGAGTGAATTCTCCTTGTGCTAAATTGTGCTTTAAAAAAACATTTTTTCTAGGGACAGAAAACTGTAGGTAGGGAGAGTGTCAGTTTCTTTCACTGTCAAAGTCCTTGTTTCAAGGGACAGAGAAGGACACCTGAAGGTAGCCCTTATTGCTTTTTTCCCATCTCCCTACAGGCCATCTATTAGAATGTCTGGAAGGCAAACAAGGAGAGGCAGACAGTCAGGAGGCAATAAAAGAGGGCAAGCAGGCTCTGTGTCTGGGGGCAACAGTGCTGGTCGTGGACGCGGTGCATTGTCATCAGCACATGGCCATGGGACACGCTTGTCCTTCTTTTCGGCAGCTGGACATGTTGAGCCACATCATGCCGAAGACTTGGTAGAGTGGATGACCAAGCCCTCCTCCTCCTCCTCCTCATCCTCTCTCACCCAGGCTCAGGGTACTGGAAAAGCAGCTGCCAAAGCGTCCTCTTCCCTGGTATCAATGTCAGACTCATCATCAGTCACTCCTTCCCTAGACCCACCATGTCCTCCTCCTGAGGAGTCCCCCGAACTGTTTCAGCACAGTGTTGGGTACATGCTCCAGGAGGATGCCCAGCGTTTCGAAGGGTCTGATGATGAAACCCAGCTAGAGGAAGGCAGTAGCGTGAGAGCAGACAGAGGGGATGCTCAAGAAGGACACCAATCTGGCAGTCATGTTCCAGCAGCTGCAGCATACTGCCAGATTGGCTCCAGTGATGAGGAGGGAGGTGATGATGAGGTCACTGACTCCACGTGGGTGCCTAATAGGAGAGAGGAGGAGGAGGAGGATGAGGAGGAGGCACATCTCCAACGAGGCAGGATGCCCTTTGGTGGCCAGCGTAAGGGCAGTACACCGACGGAATCACACCGCAGAGCTCCGCCTGTGCAGGGCGCTGCCTCTGCCCGTCATTCAAAAAGTTCTTTGGTGTGGGCCTTTTTTGAGGCTAGTGCATCAGATCGCACAGCTGCTGTTTGCAACATATGTCTCAAGCGTATATCGCGTGGCCAAAACATCAGCCGCTTGGGTACCACATGCCTGACCAGACATATGTTGACCTGCCATGCAGCTCGTTGGCAAGCCTACCTCAAAGACCCACACCAAAGAACAAAGCGGACCTCTCCTTGCACCGCATCAGCTGGGATCTCCAACCCCACTATAACTTCAGTCCTCTCTGAAACATGCACTGAGAGGAATGAAGGTGTAGAATTAGGTGTGTCACAGCCAAGTACTTGCGGCCACTCTGCTAGCAGTACACCGACGTCCGATTTTAGCAGGCAAATTTCCCTGCCCCAGCTGCTGGACCGTCGAAAGAAGTTCACTCCCAGCCATCCACATGCCCAGCGGTTGAATGCTAGCTTGGCTAAATTGCTAGCGCTTCAACTGCTGCCTTTTCAGTTGGTAGACTCGGCCCCCTTCCGTGAGTTTGTGCAATGTGCGGTTCCTCAGTGGCAGGTTCCCAAACGCCACTTTTTCTCACGGAAGGCTATTCCGGCTCTCTACCGGCATGTGGAAGGCAATGTCTTGGCCTCGCTGGACAGGGCGGTCAGCGGTAAGGTGCATATTACCGCTGACTCATGGTCCAGCAGGCATGGACAGGGACGTTACCTTTCTTTCACGGCCCATTGGGTCACTCTTTTGGCAGCTGGGAAGGATGCAGGACAAGGTGCAGTAGTGTTGGAGGTTGTCCCACCGCCACGCCTCCAAAATGCTACTACTGGTTGTGACACACCTCTCTCCTCCACCCCCTCCTCTTCTTCTTCCTCCATGGCCTCTTCCTGTGGTTTGTCCTATGAACCAGCGGTGCTCCGTAGCCGTTCACGGGGCTACGCAAGTACGCAGGCAAAAAGATGCCATGCCGTGCTTGCGCTGGTGTGTTTGGGGGACAGAAGCCACACTGGGGCAGAGGTCCTGTCTGCTCTGCAGGGCCAGGCCGAGAGGTGGTTGACGCCACGCCAGCTTAAGCCAGGAATGGTGGTTTGCGACAATGGCACCAACCTCCTCTCCGCCTTCCGACAGGGACAACTGACCCATGTGCCCTGTGTGGCTCACGTCCTTAACCTGGTGGTGCAGCGGTTCTTGGGCAGGTACCCGGGCTTACAGGATGTCCTGAGGCAGGCCAGGAAAGTCTGTGTGCATTTCCGCAGATCTTATAATGCCAGTGCTCGCCTGGCTGAGCTGCAAAAGGAGTTGAACCTGCCCAAGAACCGCCTTATATGTGACATGCCCACCAGGTGGAACTCAACGTTGGCCATGCTGCAGCGGCTGCACACGCAGCAGAGGGCCATCAATGAGTACCTGTGCGACTACGGCACCAGGACAGGGTCAGGGGAGCTTGGTTTTTTTTCTCCACGCCAGTGGGGCATGATCAGGGATGCATGCACTGTCCTGGCACCATTTGAGGAGGCCACGAGGATGGTGAGCAGTGACAGTGCATGCATCAGTGACACTGTACCTCTTGTCCACCTGTTGGAGCACACGCTGCGTGGAATAATGGACAGGGCACTTGAGGCAGAACAGAGGCAGGAAGAGGAGGACTTCCTTGCCTCTCAAGGCCCCCTTTACCCAGACAGTGTTCCTTCTGTCCCACCCATCGCACAGGAAGAGGAGGAGGAGGAGGAGGAGGAGGAGGATTGTGTCAGCATGGAGGTGGAGGCTGGCACTCAGCATCATCAGCAGCAGTCTTTTAGGGATGATTTACAGTCCCAAGAAACCAGTGGACTTGTACGTGGCTGGGAGGAGGTGGCTGCGGATCATGTCGTCCTTAGTGACCCAGAGGACTCCGGAGCGAATGCCTCAGCAAACCTACGCTGCATGGCCTCCCTGATCCTGCAAAGTCTGCGGAAGGATCCTCGTATTCTTCGGATCAAGGAGAGGGACCATTACTGGCTGGCCACTCTCCTTGATCCACGGTACAAGGGTAAGGTTGCGGACCTTATGTTACCGTCGCAGAGGGAGCAGAGGATGAGATAACTCCGGGAGGCCTTGCAGAAAGGTCTGTGCAACGCGTTCCCAGAGACTGGGAGGTTACAAACTCCTGGTCCTGGACAACGAGTTGCTGAGGCTTCGGCCAGTCAAAGAAGGAGCGGTGGGGAAGGTGGCCGTCTGACCGATGCGTTCAGACAATTCTTTAGTCCGCAGCCCCAAAGTATGATCGGTTCCAGCAACCATCGCCAGCGTCTGATAAACATGGTGCAGGAATATCTAGGGGCAAGGTCAGACTTGGACACCTTCCCCACCGAAAATCCTCTGGCTTACTGGGTCTTGAGGATGGATCACTGGCCAGAGCTTGCACAGTATGCAATTGAGCTACTGGCCTGTCCTGCATCCAGCGTTCTTTCGGAACGCACATTCAGTGCTGCTGGAGGATTTGTCACGGATCACAGGGTGCGCCTGTCCACCGACTCGGTTGATCGACTGACTTTCATCAAGATGAACCAGTCTTGGATCACCACCAGCTACCACACACCTGATGCTGATATAACAGACTAATTGATTTTAACATGTCACATCCCTTCAAGACTGATGCTGATGCTGAGTGCCTGTGCTGTTATGTTGACTGGCTATCCTCCTCCTCCGAGTCCTCAATGATACGATTGATGATGATAGCTTGGAAGATCATTTTTGTTTATGGGTGCCGCCACCAGTGGCTAAGGCCCAATTTTTCAGCCCCTGTTTTACAGGGGCGTGTAATTACAATTTTTTTAGCAATAATTTGCCATAGGGCTCATTGCTGTGCTCCAAGTACAGTATCTGTGAGGGGTTGGAGTGTTGTGGCACCAGTGCCTAAGGCCCAATTTTTCAGCCCCTGTTTAACAGGGGCGTGTCATTACAATTTTTGAAGCAATACTTTGCAACAGGGCTCATTGCTGTGCTCCAAGTACAGTATCTGTGAGGGGTTGTAGTGTTGTGCCACCAGTGCCTAAGGCCCAATTTTTCAGCCCCTGTTCAACAGGGGCATGCAATTACAATTCTTGATCTAATAATTCACAGCAGGGTCCATTGCTGCACCCACCAAGAGTAACTCTGAGGGCTTACAGTCTTGTGGCAACGCCACCACCACCACCACCACGAAAGGCCCAATTTTTCAGCCCCTGTTCAAAAGGGGCATGTAATTACAATTCTTGATCTAATAATTCACAGCAGGGCCCATTGCTGCACCCACCAAGAGTAACTGTCAGGGCTTACAGTGTTGTGGCACCAGCACCACCATCAAAGCCCCAATTTTTACTACCACTGTTCAACAATTATATGTAATTAAAATTCCTGATATAATAGTTGACAGCAGGGCGTTCCAGCACCAACCAAGAGTAACTGAGTGCTTACAGTGTTGTGCCAACACCAACAACTAAGGGGCCTATTTCTGCAGAGTATATACGGCAGGTCCCTACTTTCAAACATCCAACTTACAAACGACTCCTACTTGCAAACGAAAGAAGACAACAGGAAGTGAGAGGAAATCTACCCCTAGAAAGGAAAATTCTCTCCTGTAAGAATAAATATGGGAGAAAGGGGTCTCATCTGTACTGATGCTTTATCAGCAATCCTTGTTTCAAGAAAAACACCACATTTCAAAAACAGTTGTCATTGGGACGGAAAGTGAGGTGAAATGTTCTGAACAGGGGCACAGACAGCAAAACAAATGTTACAGGGGTGATAACCCTTACCTATGTTTCCCAAAAAGTTTAAAAATAGATTTTTGGGCTGGAGCTACACTTCAACAATGTACCTGTTCAAAATTACAAACACATTCTACATAAGAACAAACCTACAGTCCCTGTCTTGTATGCACCGCCTGTATACGGCTGTTCAGAGTATATAGGGCCTTTTTTATTTTATGTGCGGGGTTCCCCTTAATATCCATACAAGACCCAAAGGGGCTGGTAATGGGCTGGGGTAGGGGGGGGGGGGTCATGGGGTAGCTATGCCATTTTTCTTAAAGATTTTCATCCATATTACCGGGACCAGACATTACATTAAAGCCGCAAGCAGTTTTAAATGGCTTTTTTTTCCTTTAGAAGTGTCATTTTGTGCAGGGACAGTTCTAAACACGGGAAACACGTGGCACTTCACAGGCATACTTTAGACACCCCCCAGGTACGATATTTAAAGGAATATTTGACTTTTTTTTTTTCACTTTATGCATCATTAAAATGACTGCTCCCGAAAAACGACCGTTTTTAAAACTTCTTTTTGCATTGATACATGTCCCCTGGTGCAGAACCCGGGTTCCCAAACCCTTTTTAGGACAATAACATGCATAATAGTTGTTATAATTAGCACTTTAGAATTCGAACGTTCGCATCCATTGTATTTAATAGGGTTCTAATGTTCGTTCGAACTTTCGGTCCGTTCGCGGGTTCTGGTGCGAACCGAACCCGGGGGTGTTCGGCTCATCACTAGTTGCAAGTAACACAGCCAAACCTAAGTTAAGAACACAGGAAGAAGACATAATTCACAGTAACTTGAGAAACAAGTCAACATTCAACCCTCCAGTGAAAAACAATAAATATATAGAAGTCTTCAAAAAGTTAGTTGTAAAAGATCTAATGGAACTAAAAGTACACAAAAAAGAAGAACCAAGACACATCAAGAGTGGCATAAACCAACTAACAAAAAGGAAAGATCTGGTAATCCGACCGGCGGACAAAGGGGGAGGCATAGTAATCTTTACCAAGGATCAATATCATGAAAATATGAACGCATTACTTCAAGATGACAATACTTATATCAAACTTTTGGGTAACCCAATGTTCAAATGTAGAAAGGCTCTAGAACAAGTTGTACATCTGGGCTTGAAAAAGGAAATTTTAAACAAAAAAGAAGCGAAATATCTAATCCCCGAGTCATGTCGCACTCCAGTAATATATTGTATACCAAAAATACATAAAGATAGCACCAAGCCACCTTTCAGACCTATAGTAAATGGGATAGATTCCCTGACAACTAGAATGGGGCAATATATTGATCATTATCTGCAACCGGCAGTACAAACAACCCGGGCCTACCTAAGAGACACGAAAGAAATGTTACAAATCTTGGAAAACATCCCAACAACGGACAAACCTTGGATAATGGCTACAGCAGACGTCTCTTCTCTTTATACAATCATCCCACACCATAGAGCATGTGAGGCTGTAAAATGGGGACTTAGAAAGCATACTAGTCTACCATGTGTACAACGTAAATATCTAGTGAAAAGCCTAGACTTCTGCCTTAAAAACAACTATTTCTGGTACAATAGAGATTACTACTTCCAACGCACAGGAGTAGCTATGGGAGCTAAATTTGCCCCAAGTGTTGCAGGCCTTTTTATGGCAAAATGGGAAGAAGAAATGGTGTTCTCAGATACCCCTAACGAACTAATCATCTTTAGACGCTACATTGATGACATTTTTATTTTATGGAAAGGGGAAAAACAAGGACTAGCACTTTTCCTAGAAAATCTTAACCAAAATGATAGGAATATAAAACTAACCTGGGACATCAGTGATAAGATCATCACGTTTATAGACCTGGAAATTATTCAAGAAAACCAAGTCATCACAACAAGAACACACTTTAAAAATGTAGATAGGAACAGTTACTTACCCATCGAAAGCTGCCACCATAAAAACTGGCTGTGCAACATACCAAAAGGACAACTTATGAGATTAAGACGTAATTGTACACAAATAGACATATTTGAAGTCCAGGCCAATCATATAGGGAATAGATTTATCAAAAAGGGTTACAATGCTAAAGCAATTGAAGAAAACATAAAAACTGTGGCAGAAATGAACCGGGGAGACCTATTAAAGGAAAACAACAAGCGAGAGCAAATTAAGGATAGGGTTCCCATTATCCTGGATTATATCATACAACATAAAAAAGTGGAACAAATTATAAAAAAACACTGGAGCGTTCTACTAACAGATACCCAATTATATGAAATATTACCAAAGAATCCCAACTTCATATATAGACGGGCCCCAACCCTTAGAGATAAACTTGTGAAAAACATACCAGATCCCCCAAATAAAAACTTCACCTTTTTCACAGGAAAGGGTTTTTTTCCGTGCAAACGTTGTTATGCCTGCATAAGAACCAAAAAACCCAATGAGAAAAAATTCAAGTTTACTGCAAATAGCACAGGAAGTACACATGATATAAAAGAATTTGTATGCTGCAATACAGAGGGGGCTGTATATATGCTTGAATGTAGCTGTGGATTACAATATGTAAGACGCACAAAAAGACTGTTAAGAATTAGAATAAAAGAACACGTACAGAACATTCAAAATGGTTTCGACAAACATAACGTGTCCAAACACTTCCTGTTACGCCATAACAAAGATCCAACCCACTTAAAGTTTTGGGGACTTGAACCTTACAAGAAACACTGGAGAGGGGGTCACAAAGTAAGAACACTCAGCCAAATGGAATCCAAGTGGATATTCCTTTTGGATACTTTTGTACCCAGGGGGCTTAATGTAGAATTTGACTTAAACTGTTTTTTAAGTGATTTTTAAGCAATTTTACAATCTGTAATTTTACCGCCCCCCTTCTTTTCTCTCTTTTTATTGCTCTCCCTTATCATTTACATTATATATATATATATATATATATATATATATATATTAGGTTTAAACTGTGTCCTAGTCATTTTTTTAAATTATAAATAATTTTACAATCACAGTTTTTACCGCCCCCCTTTTTTTACCACCCGGACTAAACAATTTTATTTTATCTGCATTTATAGCCATTTTAACAAATTAGTTCTTAATCCTCTTTGTCTATACATAATTTTAATTTCTTTTGTCTGTATTCATTTGTTTGTACCAAAATGCCAATTTTTCCGTTCGTGTCATTTCCGGTACTGGGACTACTATATTTCTCCCAATTTAAACATTTCAGCTTATATTTTTTAATCAATCGGGTTTTATGCCCTTCTATTGGATTTCTAATACCATAATTTTAGCCAAACATCAGTTTCGTTTCACTGCCCACATAATAAAGGATGTCATTATCCTTTGAGATTTATTTTATTTTTTGCCTATCTTTAATACCAAACCAACAAAATGGCCGCGCCCATAGTAGTAAATAAATCCACAAGAAAATGGCCGCCATACACTTCCTGTGACTTTGCTCCGGGAAAATGGCAGCCGCAATGCAATTAAACAGCAATATAAAAGACATTTCCATAGCTTGTTTCTTAACCCCTGATGAAGTCAAGTGACCAGTGACGACACGCGTAGGGAAGTGCAAGCATCGGAGGTGACGCTGACGAGCTCGGCGCTCATTTTGATGTACCCTGCTCTGAACATTTTTATGTGAGTACTTTTAAACTTGTGATTAAATGTTTTTTTTAAAAACAATATCACACTATTTGGTATTCCTTCGCTCTTCCCCATCATTACATGCACACGAATCTGTGGAGCCTCTATAGGAATTGCAAACCCCCCCCCCCCTCCCTCCAACGCCCTACATAGAACCAGGCAGGACCCCAGCCAAGGCTGTGAAAGGACCATCTGAATAAGAGGAGGTCGGACAAAAGGCTCTATTATATACAAATGCTGTAACCTCACAGCAGTGAGGTAAGGGGCCACCCATATACTTAAGGAGTCACAGTTTGAAAAGCACGAAGCTACCTGTACCACCCACAACCCAGCACTAATCACAGCACGTCAATAAGGGATTTCTTCCCAATCCTGGACCATATTTTTCTTGATGCACGATTGACATTACCAATCTTTCTTTCTTACTTTTATATTCTCAAGAAGGATAGCCACTTTTACTGGATCCACCTTGGACTTTATTGTTACTGCTTAGTAACATAATTTATGCACATTTGCACTATAATAGCTAGGTACTGCTTAGTACCATCACAGACACATGCACTTTGTATTATATTAATTTTATCTGTCTTTTAGATTTATTTATTACTGTGTCACAGATTATTTGCACCTTTCTGCACTTTACCATCACCACACTTTTTGTTGATAAATTAGTATATTTATGAATGCAATTAATTTTCTGTATGTTTATGTGTAAGTTACCTCAAAAATAATTCCAGGATGTCATATGAATAATTTAAAGATAGAGGTTTAGCACTGAAACATAGTACACCATATACATCAGCTCAGCACTACTCCCATATACCATATTCACTTTAAGGCACACGGAATTTACCTTTCAGTGCTTTGTAGCAGATGACCCCTTTACCTGGATTTTTTTAGTAGCGCTGTATTATTTTCTATACACATTCCGGTTGATAGTTGTCACCACTCAGCATGGTTAAAATCGGTCCCACGGAGTCAACTGTTGAGGATTCGACGTAACTGTTCCAATCTCTCAGATTTTCAATACCAAGCAAACATTTTGAAATCTAGGTTTGTTGATAAGGGTTACAGTCCTTCTCAGATAGATGAAGAAATTCAATGTATTTCTACTACTAGTAGAGATTCATTATTAATAGAAAGAAGTAAATCAGTTCACGATTCTAAACTTAAATGGTCATTTTACACATTTTCTACCCAACACAAACAGATTAAGGACATTTTTCAGAGGCATTGGAATGTCCTCAAAAATGATCAGGTCCTTGGTCCTTCACTCCCAGATAGAGCTGGAGTGACTTATAGAGGGGCCTCCTCACTTAAAAGTCAGATAGCTCCAAATGTGATTAATCCACCCATCATTCCTGTCTTTTTTCCACACCTAAAAGCATACTATCCATGCAGAAAATGTAAGGTATGCCAGGTCAATCTATGTGGGAAACGGAAAACAGATACTTTTTGTTCCACATCTACGGGAACAAATTATAAAATGAAGCATTTCACCACCTGTGCAACTAGATTTATTGTTTACCTACTTACCTGCCCATGCGGGAAGCAGTATGTAGGGCGTACCATCCGCACGTTTGCCACTAGGGTGGGCGAACACCTTACTAGTATTCGAAAAGGAAAAACCAACCACAGTGTTCCAAGACACTATTTGGAGTTTCACAATAAAGATCCAAGGGGCACTAAGTTTGTGATTATAGACAAATTTGTTCCCCATTGGAGGGAGGAGTCCTGCTTAAAAGGGGTCTCGAGACTAGAGACCTACTGGATATACCAGTTAAAGAGTTATAGGCCCCATGGACTCAACATCGATATTAATGCTTTCATCAATCAATCTTAATATTATGACATTCTCCCTTTTTTGTGGTTACACATTTCGCCATTTTGCTCCATATTGTTTATGTTCCATCCAATTTATTTCCATTGATACATCATTCACATGCAGGGTTACATTGGCACTGTGGTATTCAGTCACACATGGGTCATGATGTCCTGTATTTACATATGGTTCTATATGTGTCATTATGTTTTATGTTTTCATTACATATAGATGAGACCGAAGGTTTCATTAACATATATCTATATGTGGTCCCATTGTTTACAATATGCTTATCCTCTGGGATGTATATACATATATATCGTTATATATATATGTTTTTAATATATTAACATTTTGTCACATCAAAATTGCATTATTTGGTTTTTATGGACCATCCACGGGATGTTTTTCACATCATATTGGGGAATTGGTACTTTGAGGTTCAGTCTGGTAGACATACGTCTGAGTTCCATATCCCAATACGTGGTGATCCGCCCTCTGAATACGACGTATGACCCGCAGGCACACAGTGAGGATACACTACATATAGTTAGCCGCTACGCTTCATTGCGTTCCGACTACATATCCCAGTGTGCTTTGCGCATGGTCATGCCGTCTATGAGGGCTTCAATCCAGTGTATGCCGATGACACGTGGGCGGCGTTAGCCACGTCGATGGCGCAGCACGCTTCTTTGCTCTGTTCCGATTGGCCCGGAAGTGCACATGACGGAGGTCATGTGACGCAGAGCCAGCCATGTGACTCACCAATCCCGGAAGTGAAACATTCAATGGGACGCACGGGCATGCATTTAAGGTACAATCTCTTCCTATATATAGCGTGGGGAGCACTGAGATGGCGTGTACCCGCGTGTACCCCAGTTGATGTCTCATCAGATGAAACGCGTCAGTTTTTTCATGCCAGCTCTCACTGCCCATCTCACGCATCCTTGATATTTGGAGCTTGCCACTTCTGAAGTTTATCTTTGGGTCTGTTTACATATTTTTTAGTGGATTGCCCTTTTTTGAAATTTTGGGATTGAACTGCTTGTCTGATTTTTATTGGAATTTTATGGTTGCTTTTAATAAAATCCCATTTTGGATTTACACTATGTGGAAGTGTTTCTTCCTGTTTTTTTGGTGACACGATCCATATGGAGGGCTTCGGGTTCACACGCTGATTTCCTACACTTGGAGTGAGTGTCACGGTTGGAAACGTTGAAAGACGCCACCAACAGGAGAGGACAAACTTGGATTCCCATTCGTTGGTCCCTGACGTGGACATAAGCCTGATAGATCCACCGCTATATGGTGAGCTGGATCTACAACACTCGGTAAGAGTATTCATTTCTTATTGCTGTCCCTGATCCAACGGTGAAGGCACTCCCGGGTGTTACATCTTATTGGCATATAAACCATCCACTTCAAGGAACCATTTGAAACAGGACTTGTATATCCACATATGACATTTTTGGATATTGTTTCCCACCTGTACTAAGAGACATTTTAGAATTTGTTTGCACTGAACTCTGTGGATATTTACATATATGTCACACAGTTTTTTTCCTTACAGGGGATTCACGGTCACTTTGTATGATTTATGCACTATTTATAGGTGTTATAAATCCCTTATGATTTTCATATATTATAAGTGTTCACTTAGGAGAGTCATTATAATTTACAATTTATTTTCAGTTCATTTTTATGGGTGTTAGTGGTTCTCCTAGATTCCGGTGACACATCACTTAAATACTGCTTGACAGATTTATTATACATTTTCATTTATGTATGCATGTCACATGCGTTTGTTATAACGTTTACTATTTGGTCTTCAATAGGCCACACGGTTCTCTATAGAGTCCCAATGCATATTTGAATTCACTTTTGAGTTTCACACAGCGCCACATTTATATATTCATATTTTTTAAATTTTTGTCAGATTGTTATGTTGGCTGCTAACATTTAATTTCCTTGCGAGGTTGGCGCAGTATTTTTTCCTTTTTTTCCTTTTTTTCTTTTAACCTATACATCCATCTCTGCAGCACGGACAGCGGCAAGTGTGGTAGGATATGCAAGTTAACCTATAGAGCCTGGTTCTGGCGCTGTATAAATGGGAACAAATGCCTGATTACGTTTTTTTTACATGTGAGTGCACATCTACGTGGGATTTTTAAAAGTTTGAATAAAGATTCTGAAACGGTGTTACGCTATGTCCGCTTCCTTTGTTTTCCTTATGGTGATTGATGAGCACTGCAACCGCGGACCAGAAGTGTAAGATCCTCTGCTGGGAGCACCTTTTTGATTGCATATAGGCTGTTATTTGATCGCTCTGTGGTAAGAGTCCATCTAGGAGGGGGTTCTATACACACACCCCCCTCTGTTTGTTTGCAGCACGCGAGTGAAGGTGTTTTTCTCCCTTAATCTCTTCTGGTGTCAGCAGTATTCCTCCATTTAACAGGATAACTGGACGTTTCTGGGTTCTCTTTTTTCATCACTTTCATCCTACAATTATGAACTCATTAATGTGGACTCCAATAATGATTGTTGTTGTACATGTTGAATACATGTACTAGCGCTATCTGGGTTGATCTTTATTTGTATTTTATTATATTAATTTGATTTACCTCTATTTTTAAGCATTCTGTTTCAAAGTTTTAAAACTCGTTTTATTAAGATAGCAGCTTTTCATCCACTTAAAATTTATATATTTTTGTCTTATTATTCCAGGAGCGCTTGTTTTTGTTTATGAGGGTAGGCCTGCCTCAAACTCAAATTTTTGTTGTTATATATGTACAATGATGGGAGATACCGTAATCATAAACAAGCCAGGCTAAGGTCATACAAAAGGAGATCGGAAGATAGGTAAGGACGGGAGAGCAACAGGAACAGGGAGAGGACGGATGGATAGGCTGCAGAGCAGGGATCCAAAGTAATCAGGTAACAGGGGGACAGGTATCCAAGGTAATGGGGAAGCAGGTGGGACAGAACCAGGATGGGCTCAAGATAGGGATCAGGTTGGGTCAGATACAGGCTCAGAAGTCAGGATCGCAGGGTCAAGGTCAGGGAGAGAGATACCAAGGCAAACATGTGAGGGCTTGCCGGGTATTTAAGTATCTGCCAGTGATTAGGCTAGGTGACACCTGTCCTCAGGAAGAGCAGTCCGCTCCACACTGCCAGGATTCATCCGCTGGTGGAGACCAGTACTGTGTCCCAAAGATGATAACACCAGCAGGGAGAAGTTCTGACAGTTCCAAACTGCCAGGAGACACCTGCTGGTGGACCACAGTACTGCAAGCCAAATAATAAATAACACCAGCGGATGGAACCTTTCCTGACAGTACCCCCCCCCCCCCGAAGGAGCGGCCTCCGGACGCTCCAACTAACTGTTGCTAAGGGAAAGTGCGAGCAGACATGTTGGAATGCATTCCACACAAGAAACTATCATCCATACACAAGATTGTTTCATTGGCCTCCATATCATGAAGCCCACACACGACAGTGTATCGGAACAATTCTTCACATTTTTCCTAACACGTCAACTCACATTTACATTATTTTTAGTTAGCTCTTTGTTGTTTGCACACATCACTAATTAACATTGCAACCAAAATAGGTGTACACGCACTCAAGTCCTAAAAATACCAATACTTTTTAACATACATTTGTATATATATTCATTTATCACTACATATAAGGAAATATTGTGTGGACTTTTAATACATAGAATTTTTTAGCTATCTGTACTGTATATAATACACTTTATTATACACATACATATACAGTATTTCTTTCATCCATGTCACATAACTTTTATCTTAAGAGTAGTATCCAATCCATACATATTCACATTGTAGCACAGTTTTGTACTTGCTTTATATGTCCTGTAGATATCATTACCACCCACACTTAAGTTTGACAACAACTAGGGATACACGCTATCTACATAGTCATATTAATATGGATTTTTTTTTTTTAACCGCTTAATGACCGCCCACTGTAATTATACGTCGGCAGAATGGCACCGACAGGCAGAATCACGTAGATCTACGTGATCGCCTTTGTATAGTTGGGGGGTCCGATCTACACGCTATCTACATAGTCATATTAATATGGATTTTTTTTTTTTATGGTCTCTTCTTTTTTTCTTTTTTTTTCTCTTTTTTTCTTCTTTTCTTCTTCTTCCTCTTTCTAACACAGGTGTGTGTTCTCCTTCACAATCACATTACTCACTCTAATTACCTTCACAGGTAACACCCAACATTTTATCAATTAACCAATTGGAACTTTGATTATTTTTTCACTTGTCATGTGAAAAGAGGTATATATTTGATGTGAATTGAGTGTATGTTAGCTATGATTAAGCACTGATTTGCAGTGTGAAACATGTCAGCTCCTCTTGCTGTCATATGTGTTGATGTGACCTTGTTTTTTTAAAATAAAGAACGAACAATTTTTTGGAGTGCGGCTGTCCAAGCTTTTATTCCGTTTCTGCATGGTTATATGCAATCGCCTGCACCCACGGCTTCGGATCCAGTGAGCAGATCAACAGTCACGTCTGAGCGGTAACTTCTTTCTTCGTTTGTCTTGGATTTTGCATATCCCATTACCAGCTTGAGGACTGTTTGATCTTCCAATTACATCTTTGAAAAACCATTTACAAGTTGATCCTTTGGTCGGTTCTTAACAATGAATACTATCACACTCACATTACCAGCAGCCGAAACCAGCTACAGCAGAACTCTTACTGCACCGTCGGACAATCCGTTAAGATCTATCTCACAGACACAGACGCTTCAATCTACGGACGATGGTGAGATTTCTCTGATCCGGATGTTCAGAAAACTGGAACATTTAATGGCCAAAGAAATAAGATCTTTCTGGGACACACACTTTCTTACAGAATATGCTAGAACAGCACAGATTCCCAGAGGCCTGAGAATTAAAAAAATTTCCCACCACAGAACTATTTGATGAGGAAATGAAAAAAGAATGGACGGATACTCTCAATATTTTTTCTTTTAAACTGATAGATATTCTCATCAGGTCAAATAAAAAAGCGGTGGAGAAATTACAAATGGAGATGTCACTTATACAAGCAGATTTGACAGGACTACAGTCACACGTTGACTTCTCTGAATTAGATAGACAACTCAATAAAAGACTGGACAGAATGGAGAAGTCCGTGATTGACACCAAAAAAGGAAAAATGAACTGCAACCGACTGGACTATGAGAGTAACAACGTATATACATGGAAGAAAGGCGGTCACGTAAGAATATAGGTAAACGAGTTAGTTTCTCGGATCAAGAAAGTGACATGGCCAACGATACTTTGGCATTTACAGCTTCAGAGTCATCACCAGAACAACCGAACATCCACCCGAATCAAGCGGATAGTGATCACCCCCCTAGAAACCCTTGTGTGGTCAATATAAAAGCAAAGAAGAAATCCAACATAAAAAAACAAGAAGAGGGGGACAGAAACACAGGAAATCAGAAAAATGCCCCATACACGCTACGAGGGAAGAGGAAATAATTAATGTGATGAATCTTTTGGACAGAATCATGACCAATGAAGAATTGACCTTGCTATCTAAAGGACTGAACTTTTGCCCTACCAGGCATTTTGATTTATTTGGGACACTCTTAGATGTCAATACATTTTCTCACAGCATCATTCTTAAGAAACATTATTTTGAACCCCCGGCTGATCCAGTAGATGTCCAGAAAAGCGTAACACAAACGGGTGAGTCACCTCCCTCTCCTATCTTATTTAAAGATGTCTGTATGCTACAGGATTTGACTGAATTGCCACGTGAATCGGATCCATGCCCCATAGACCCCACCAATGTACCTAACACTGTTTCTTTCAAATTAAGGTCAGATTTTTATCCGGTGGGATCTAGGGGCAACGACCTAGATTTATTCCAAAAGATGGTAGAGAGGGATTTGACTCGCCTGGCTCGCAACTGTCACAAGAAACCCAACCAACACAACAATCTATCAGTTAAGGAGCAACAAGCTTTCAAAGAATTAGAACTAGACAAAACCATAGTCATCAGGAATGCTGATAAAGGGGGGGGGTCGGTGGTAATCCTTAATTCAGTTACATACAGGGATGAGGCAATGCGTCAATTGTCCGACCTGAATACTTACCACGTATTAAAAGGTAATCCCACTATACCCTTCAAAAAAACGTTGTGTTCCCTTTTAGATAGAGCTGTACTCGCAGGCATATTTACAGAAAAGGAGAGAGATATGTTTATCCCTGAATGTCCCATAACTCCGGTTTTCCACCACCTGCCAAAGGTGCACAAGGGGTTAAACCCCCTTGTAGGCAGACCCATTGTGGCGGGGATAGGTTCACTTAACGAACGCCTCGGCGAGTGGTTGGACAGTCAGCTCCAACCCTTGGTGGTGAACTTACCTGGTTATCTAAGGGACACCAAACAGCTTCTGTCCAAACTGAATCATTTTGTTTGGGAAGACAATTTCAGATGGGTTAGCTGTGATGTGGTCAGCTTATATTCGAGCATTCCCCATGGTCCAGGTGTGAGAGCGGTCGCTACATTTTTACAGGAATCGGGCAGATTCTCCTTGGTTCTCCAGGAATTCATCCTGGAAGCCTTGGAATACCTGCTAACCCACATTTTTTTTATGTTTGACGGGGTCTATTATCTCCAGAGATGCGGGGCCTCTATGGGAGCCAAATTTTCCCCCTCATTAGCCAATCTTTTTATGGACTGGTGGGAGAGGTCCCGCATCTTTGGACATGATAGCCCCCATCGAGTGGATACAGTGTTCTACTGTCGGTACATAGATGACCTGCTGTTCATCTCATCAGATGATCAAGCAGATCTCAGTGAGTGGTTAAATTACTTCAATGATAATTCTTTAAACCTAAAATTTACAGGAAAACTCCATGAGTGTACTATGGACTTCCTAGATGTAAAACTCACAGGTACCGGCAGAGAGATAACCACTAATTTACACAGGAAACTTACAGCAGGGAACACCTTGCTAAGAGCTGACTCTGCGCACCCCAGTCACACTATTAAGGGGGTACCCTATTGACTAAAACGCCTCTGCAGTGAGCCACACACGTTTAATGAGGAAGCCCAGAAAATGGCTTTACGTTTCCAACACAGGGGATATCCATCACACATTATAGATAGAGCCCTTGCAGCTACAGACACCATACAGAGGCATAGTCTATTAACGAACACTCGAAGATCAAAAACTACATCTGACACTTACAGCAACATTCCTGGCTTTTCTACTCCGTACAGCACTGAGTACACTAAGATTAAAAACATCGTCATTAAATACCATCCCATTTTATTCAATGATGTCACATATAGTGAAATATTGTCTAAGGGCATAAAAACGGTATCTCGACGAGCACCTACATTGGGGGGTTCCCTTTCACCAAGCCTTTTTTCCAGCAAAACCCCAGGTAAAAACTGGCTCCAGTTCAAAGGCACATTTAGGTGTGGCATTAACAGCTGCGACTATTGTCGTTTCATCAAAAGGGGTGATCAGGTTACATCTTGCACCAATGGACGAACATTTGATATCACACAATTTATCAATTGTAACACCAAATATGTGATTTATGTAATAACCTGCGAATCATGCAATGTACAATACGCTTACGAGATCATTTATATGATATTGAAATCAATAAAAAAACTAACGTAGCCCAACATTGGAATGCTATACATTCAAAAGACACTTCCGATCTTCGGATACAGGGCATCGAATACATGAAGGTTCCCATTAGAGGTGGGGACAAGTTCAGAATGTTGTGCAAACGTGAAGTATTCTGGATATTCCCGTTATACACAAGAATTCCATTAGGATTAAATTTTGAGTGGGACGTGTCCCACTATTATGATTAGTCTTTTCCAAAGTAACTCTTTTAAGCTCCAATTTATTTTATTTTGTTTTCATTATGGCTTGCTTCGTGCACACGTTCTGAACTTGCATCAATAGAAATTCTTGTTAATCAGGTATTCATTTGAATCATATGACCTGTGTTGTCAATAAGACATCCATTAATCTATTGATAGATCAGCTCATGTTCCTTTTGTCATTTTCCATTTTTCTGGAAGTCCTTCTCAAGTATACACCATATATATATTTGTTAAAAGTCTATGAGTATCCATTTTCTTTTACCATTACGGATTTAAGAGTTCTGCACATACACGTGCGATCGTCTCTATCCCCTGCATACATGTCCACGATCACAACCCAGTTAGACTGGGTCTACTGTATATGGAGGCATTATTGTCCCACACATCTATTTGGACAGCAGGAGTTTAGAGTATGACACACACACACACCATATCATACCTATTAAATCGGTGCTTCACATATTCCCCATATTCATGGAGGATACACAAATGACAGATAAACGGTTCTCTTTTCTTTTTCCTTTTTCGCAGGAAACAAATATATGTTTTGTTTTTTTTGTTTTTTTTTACATTAACAAGTGTACATCTGTGTGATGGATGTTGCACTAGTGTACATCTTCACACAGCTTACTTGGCGACGTGTACACATGTCACTCAGATTTTCCGTGTTGTGATCCTTTGATCAACCAATCATCATCTTTTCATGGCAAACAACATGTCCAGAGATTTTCTAGATACCCGCCACTTGAATCCTTTACATTATAGTCATGTTTGATCTATCATTTATTCAAAGTGGGAGCTAATATCTGCTATCTCATGGAGCAACTTTTTATTCAGTATAATATAACTTATGTTCCGCTTTTTTAGCGTGAAGTTTTTACAATACACTTTTATGTTTCTATGTATTCCTCTGCATGCAGTGGCTGATAGACATGGGCAAAGCTGCATAAAACTAGCGCACATTATAGAGGCGACATCGCGGCTAATTGCGAGCAGACATGTTGGAATGCATTCCACACAAGAAACTATCATCCATACACAAGATTGTTTAATTGGCCTCCATATCATGAAGCCCACACACGACAGTGTATCGGAACAATTCTTCACATTTTTCCTAACACGTCAACTCACATTTACATTATTTTTAGTTAGCTCTTTGTTGTTTGCACACATCACCACTAATTAACATTGCAACCAAAATAGGTGTACACACACTCAAGTCCTAAATATACCAATACTTTTTAACATACATTTGTATATATATTCATTTATCACTACATATATGGAAATATTGTGTGGACTTTTAATACAAAGAATTTTTTAGCTATCTGTATATAATAATACACTTTATTATACACATACATATACAGTATTTCTTTCATCCATGTCACATAACTTTTATCTTAAGAGTAGTATCCAATCCATACATATTCACATTGTAGCACAGTTTTGCACTTGCTTTATATGTCCTGTAGATAGCATTACCACCCACACTTAAGTTTGACAACCACTAGGGATACACGCTATCTACATAGTCATATTAATATGGATTTATTTATTTTTTTAACCACTTAACGACCGCCCACTGTAATTATACGTCGGCAGAATGGCACCGACAGGCAGAATCACGTAGATCTACGTGATCGCCTTTGTATAGTTGGGGGGTCCGATCGGACCCCCCTTCTTTACAGTGAGCGGCCGTTATTCGTTTGGGAGCGATCCAGGATGAGGGGACAGGCAGAGGAAGTGATGTCATCTCTCCATGCAGCGGTCTTTTCGATCCGGCGCGAGGAGAGAAGACATCACATAGTAAGTGCACCAACAGCCCACTGACACCAGTACACGTAGGCACACTTACACCCCCCAGTCACCCCCAGATCACCCCGCAGATCACCCCCAGTACCCCCAGCCACAGTGCACCGTTTGCAGTGGTCATTTTTTTTACTGATCACTGCAATCAGTGTCATTTGTGACTGTAAAAAGTTGCAGGGCAGTTAGGTTTAGGCCCCTTTAGGTCCAGGGTAGCCCCCTAACCCCCCCTAATAAAGGTTTAACCCCTTGATCGCCCCCCAGATAACCCTTTCACCCCCTAACGCCAGCGTCACTAAGCGATATATTTAGTGCCGGTGGTGCCCTAGATAGCCAGTTATTTTTTTTTAGTTTTGTCGCAGGTTTTTTTAGCGTCAGGTACCCCCATATATTATTTTAACCCCCTGATTGCCCCTAGAGTTAACCCTTTCACCAGTGATCACCGTATAAGTTTTACTGGTGACACTGGTTAGCCAGTTAGTTATTTAGGTTACCCGTCAGGTTTTTATATAGCGTCAGGTACCCCCATATATAACCTAATAAAGGTTTTAACCCCCTGATTGCCCCTAGTTAACCCTTTCACCAGTGATCACCATATAAGTTTTACGGGTGACGCTGGTTGGTTAGTTTGCTTTTTATAGCATCAGGGCACCCGCCGTATATAACCCAATAAAGGTTTAACCCCCTGATCGCCCGGCGGCTGATATCAATTAGGTTTTAGCGCCAGAGAGGGTCTGCGTCGCCCCAGGCAGCGTCAGGTTAGTGCAAGTAACGCTAACACCCACGCGCAAAGCATACACCTCCCTTAGTGGTATAGTATCTGATCAGATCTATACTAGCGTTCCCAGCGGTTTAGGGTTCCCAAAACCGCAGTGTTAGCGGGATCAGCCCAGATACCTGCTAGCACCTGCGTTTAGCCCCTCCGCCCAGCCCAGCCCACCCAAGTGCAGTATCGATCGATCACTGTCACTTACCAAACACAACACACATAACTGCAGCGTTCGTAGAGACAGTCCTGATCCCTGCGATCGCTAACAGTTTTTTTGGTAGTGTTTGATACATTTGCTGACAGTCAGGTGCTTTTTTTACCTGTGAATCTTACTAGTGTACCCCTAAATTTAGAGCCCAAAATGGCAAGACGAAGGTACACTAGTAAAGAGGCCTACGAGATTCTGAGCATGACAGATAGTGAAGAGGAGGTCACGCATCTGTCAGATTCAGGCTCAGAATATCTTCCCGTAGAAGACAGTGACGTCAGCGGCCCCACGTCAGATAGCTCTGACGACGAAGTTGAGGTCCCTGCTAAGGTCAGGCGTACCCGATCCCGATCTTCTGAGGTTGTTGAGGAGCAAGAACCGCAGGTCTCTCGTATCATGGAGCAGAGTAGTACTAGCGCCGCTATTCCTTCTGGTGAATTGGCAAGCACCAGCGGCCTAGTACAGCCTGGGCGTACATCCAGCACTGCAGTATCACGTGATGATGTGGCGAGTCCCATAAGTGCAGTTCAAGCTGGCGAGGTGGCAAGCACAAGTAGTGTCCCACTGCCCCCAAGAAGACAAAGACAGGCCCGTCGTGCCCATAGTGCCTTTGCTGCAGAATTCGCCTATCCTGATTGGGTCCCCACCACTTCTGCAGAACCCGTACTTCCCCCATTCACTGCCCAACCCGGTATTCAGGTGGAAACAGCTGATTTTATGCCAATTGATTTTTATTCGCTGTTTTTCACGGAAGATCTCTATAGATCTATTGTGGACCAGAGTAATTTATATGCTGGTCAATTCATCGCCGCTAACCCCCAGTTGCCTAAAATTGCCAAAGATTGGAAACCAATTACGGTTTACGAATTTAAGACCTTTCTGGGCCTTTCCCTCAACATGGGCACACATAAATTCCCGTCATTGCGTGCTTATTGGTCCACGCACCCAATTGACCACATGCCCGTGTTCTCTGCCTCCATGCCCAGGACACGATATGAGCAGATTTTGCGGTTCATGCACTTCAACGACAATGAACTTTGCCGTCCACGTGGGGACCCTGAATACGACCGGCTCTATAAAATTCGGCCCCTCATAAACCACTTCAACGAACGTTTTGCAGCCTTGTTTATTCCCGATCAAGTTGTCTGCATTGATGAGTCCCTGATTAAATTTTCTGGCCGCTTGTCTTTCAAGCAGTACCTTCCCAGCAAGCGTGCCAGATACGGGGTCAAGCTCTATAAGTTCTGTGACAGGGCAACAGGCTATGTATTGAGCTTTACGGTTTATGAGGGAAAAGACAGTCAGGTTGAGCCGGTCAACTGCCCGGATTACATAGGGAGCGCTGGCAAGATAGTGTGGAACTTGCTGTCACCCTTATTCGGAAAGGGGTACCACTTGTATGTGGACAATTATTACACGAGCGTGCCACTGTTTAGTCACTTGTTTGATCATCAGATTGGAGCATGTGGCACCGTGCGACCTAATCGCCGGGGCTTTCCCCAGCGGCTTGTAGATGCCCGTCTTAGGCTGGGGGAGAGAGCCTGCTTGAAGTGTAATAACTTGCTCGCTATGAAGTGGAGGGACAATAAGAATGTTTTCCTTCTTACCTCCCTTCATGCAGACACGACAGTCCAAATTCGTACGGCGACTGGTGTTGTGGAGAAACCCCTCTGTGTCCACGAATATAACCAAAATATGGGAGGGGTGGACCTCAACGACCAGTTGTTGGCGCCGTATCTAATTGACCGTAAGGCGAGACGCTGGTACAAAAAAGTGTCTCTATCCTTATTCCAATTGGCTTTGCTGAACGCTCAAGTGCTATACAGAGCTTCAGGCAGGACGTTATCTCTTCTAAAATTCCAGAATGAGATAGTCACAGAACTCCTGTATCCAGGCGGTTCTGCACCTCACCATTCCCAACCAAATGCAGTAAGCCGGCTGCATGAGAGGCATTATCCGTATGCCCTCCCGAGTACCCCTACCCAACGAACCCCCCAAAAAAGATGTCGTGTCTGTAGCAAGCGCGGATTTAGGCGTGACACCAGTGTTTTTTGTCCACTCTGTCCTGACAAACCTAGTCTTTGCCTTGGTGAATGTTTTGAACGCTACCACTCAAAAGTGAAGTTTTAGCGTAGGGTACAGCATTTCACAGACTAGGACACACTTACACAGAGTCTCCCAAGATGCCATTACATTTTGAGAGACCCGAACCATTAAAGTTGTTAAAGTTACAAAAAAAAGTGTAAAAAAGAAAAAAAAAGACGTAAAAAACAAAACACAAAAAAATATAAAATAAAAAAAACAAAAATAGTTGTCGTTTTATTGTTCTCTCTCTCTCTCTATTTTCTCTCTATTGTTCTGCTCTTTTTTACTGTATTCTATTCTGCAATGTTTTATCATGCTTGCTTTTCAGGTATGTAATTTTTTCTTTTCAGGTGCGCCATTCAGCTGCAGCGCGGAATTATTTATCTTGACAGCAAAAGCGTTTGCTCCCACGATACATAAAGCCGTGACTCCAGTGCTGTAGGAGGTGATTTCACCACCACAGTTAAAAAAAAAAGAGCATATATGCCGAAGCATGGGGGCAGCAGCGGCGGAGGAGCGATTTTTCTCCTAATGCCACGTATATACGGTCGAAATTCCGACGGAGGCTTGCCCGTGGAAAAGTCCGACCGTGTGTACGCGGCATAACCTTTTATGCCACGTAAATACGGTCAAAATTCCGACGAAGGCTTGCCCGTGGAAAAGTCCGACCATGTGTACGCGGCATAACTTTTTTGCGGGAGGATGCCCCCATGCTTCGGCATATATATATTTTAGGCACAGGTTGCGTTAAAAAAATGTTTTATTTTTTACTAGGTTTTGTTTTGGTATTTGCTTTGCAGGTATGGTATGGTAAGGTCTTACTGTTGTACTGTAATGTTACTTTGTTTTAATGTTAACCACCATTTTCTTAGCAGGTACGCCATTCAGTTGCAGCGCGGATCTATTTATCTTGACAGCAACAGCGTTTGCTCCCACGATACATAAAGCCGTGACTCCAACGCTGTAGGAGGTGATTTCACCACCACAGTTAAAAAAAAGAGCATATATGCCGAAGCATGGGGGCAGCAGGGGCGGAGGAGCGATTTTGCTCCTAATGCCGCGTATATACGGTCGAAATTCCGACAGAGGCTTGCCCGTGGAAAAGTCCGACCATGTGTACGCGGCATAACTTTTTTGCGGGAGGATGCCCCCATGCTTCGGCATATATATATTTTAGGCACAGGTTGCGTTAAAAAAAATGTTTTATTTTTTACTAGGTTTTGTTTTGGTATTTGCTTTGCAGGTATGTTATGGTAAGGTCTTACTGTTGTACTGTAATGTTACTTTGTTTTAATGTTAACCACCATTTTCTTAGCAGGTACGCCATTCAGTTGCAGCGCGGATCTATTTATCTTGACAGCAACAGCGTTTGCTCCCACGATACATAAAGCCGTGACTCCAACGCTGTAGGAGGTGATTTCACCACCACAGTTAAAAAAAAGAGCATATATGCCGAAGCATAGGGGCAGCAGGGGCGGAGGAGCGATTTTGCTCCTAATGCCGCGTATATACGGTCGAAATTCCGACGGAGGCTTGCCCGTGGAAAAGTCAGACCGTGTGTACGCGGCATAACCTTTTATGCCGCGTACATACGGTCGAAATTCCGACGAAGGCTTGCCCGTGGAAAAGTCCAACCATGTGTACGCGACACAACTTTTTTGCGGAGGATGCCCCCATGCTTCGGCATATATAAATGGTGCATGTATGCCCATCATTAGAAGTGGGTGGATGAAGGGAGGTATTCTAATGGTGGGCATACCCACCAATCAATCTCTTTTTTTCGTTCAGCCAACAGGCTGCATGAAAAAAAAGAGTACAATACATGTCCAACAAGGACCAGCAATGTACTGGTATTTTGCTGGACTTTGAATGTTTATACCAGAATGATGCCTGCAGGTTTAGGTATCATCTTGGTATCATTCTTTTCAGCCAGCAGCCGGCTTTCATGTAAAAGCAATTCTAGCAGATAATTAGCCTCTAGACTGCTTTTACAAGCAGTGGGAGGGAATGTCCCCCCCGGATATAAACAGCGCCATTGGGAAATTGGGAAAGCATTTTATCACACCGATCTTGGTGTGGTCAGATGCTTTGAGGGCAGAGGAAAGATCTAGGGTCTAACCCCCCAATTTTTTTTTTTTTTTAATAAGTCACTACTTATTGCTATCATAGGGGATATTTACATTCCCTGAGATAACAATAAAAATGGTAAAAAAAAAAAAAATATGGAAGGAAGAGTTAAAAAAAAAAAAAAAAAAGCAAAATAAATAATAAAAAAAAAAAAAAAAAAAGCACCGCTGACCCCCCCCCCCTGCTCTTGCGCAAAGGCGAACGCAAGCGTCGGTCTAGCGTCATATGTAAACAGCAATTGCATCATGCATGTGAGGTATCACCGCGAAGGTCAGATCGAGGGCAGTAATTTTAGCAGTAGACCTCCTCTGTAAATCTAACGAGGTAACCTGTAAAGGCTTTTAAATGCTTTTAAAAATGAATGTAGTTTGTCGCCGCTGCGCGTTTGTGCGCAATTTTAAAGCATGTCGTGTTTGGTATCCATGCACTCGGCCTATGATCATCCTTTTTATTTCATCAAACATTTGGGCAATATAGTGTTTTTTAGTGCATTAAAAATAAAAAAAGTGTGTTTTTCCCCCAAAAAAGGCGTTTGAAAAATCGCTGCGCAAATACTGTGTGGAAAAAAAATGCAACACCCACTATTTTAATCTGTAGGGCCTTTGCTTTAAAAAAATATATAATGTTTGGGGGTTCAACATAATTTTCTTGCAAAAAATTTTTTTTTTCATGTAAACAAAAAGTGTCAGAAAGGGCTTTGTCTTCAAGTGGTTAGAAGAGTGGATGATGTGTGACATAAGCTTCCTAATGTTGTGCATAAAATGCCAGGACAGTTCAAAACCCCCCCAAATGACCCCATTTTGGAAAGTAGACACCTCAAGCTATTTGCTGAGAGGCATGTTGAGCCCATTGAATATTTTTTTTTTTGTCCCAAGTGATTGAATAATGACAAAAAGATAAAAAATAAAATGTACAAAAAGTTGTCACTAAATTATATATTGCTCAAACATGCCATGGTTATATGTGGAATTGCACCCCAAAATACATTCTGTTTCTTCTCCTGAGTACGGGGATACCACATGTGTGAGACATTTTGGGAGCCTAGCCGCGTACAGGACCCCGAAAACCAAGCACCGCCTTCAGGATTTCTATGGGTGTAAATTTTTGATTTCACTCCTCACTGCCTATCACAGTTTCGGAGGCCATGGAATGCCCAGATGGCACAAACCCCCCCCCCCCAAGCTATTTGCTGAGAGGTATGTTGAGTATTTTGCAGATCTCGCTTTTTGTCACAAAGTTTTGAAAATGTAAAAAAGAAAAAAAAATGTCTTTCTTCATTTTCAAAAACAAATGAGAGCTGTAAAATACTCACCATGCCTCTCAGCAAATAGCTTGGGGTGTCTACTTTCCAAAATGGGGTCATTTGTGGCGGTTTTGGGCTATCTTGGCATTTTATGGCCTTCAAAACTGTGATAGGTAGTGAGGAGTGAAATCAAAAATTTATGCCCTTAGAAACCTTGATGGCGGTGCTTGGTTTTTGGGGTCCCGTACGCGGCTAGGCTCCCAAAAAGTCCCACACATGTGGTATCCCCATACTCAGGAGAAGCAGCAGAATGTATTTTGGGGTGTAATTTCACATATGCCCATGGCATGTGTGAGAAATATATAATTTAGTGACAACTTTGTGTAAAAAAAAAAAGTTTGTCATATCCCCGCAACTTGTGGCAAAATATAAAATATTCCATGGACTGAACATGCCTCTCAGTAAATAGCTTGGGGTGTCTACTTTCCAAAATGGGGTCATTTGGGGGGGTTTTGTGCCATCTTGGCATTTTATGGCCTTCAAAACTGTGATAGGTAGTGAGGAGTGAAATCAAAAATGTATGCCCTTAGAAACCTTGAAGGCGGTGCATGGTTTTTGGGGCCCGTACGCGGCTAGGCTCCCAAAAAGTCCCACACATGTGGTATCCCCGTACTCAGGAGAAGCAGCAGAATGTATTTTGGGGTGCAATTCCACATATAACCACGGCATGTGTGAGCAATATATCATTTAGTGACAACTTTGTGCAAAAAAAAAAAGTTTGTCATATTCCCGCAACTTGTGGCAAAATATTAAATATTCCATGGACTGAACATGCCTCTCAGTAAATAGCTTGGGGTGTCTACTTTCCAAAATGGGGTCATTTGAGGGGGTTTTGTGCTATTTTGGCATTTTATGGCCTTCGAAACTGTGATAGGTAGTGAGGAGTGAAATCAAAAATTTGCGCCCTTAGAAATCCTGAAGGCGGTGCTTGGTTTCCGGGGTCCCGTACGTGGCTAGGCTCCTAAAAAGTCCCACACATGTGGTATCCCCGTACTCAGGAGAAGCAGCAGAATGTATTTTGGGGTGCAATTCCACATATAACCATGGCATGTGTGAGCAATATATCATTTAGTGACAACTTTTTGTATTTTTTTTTTTTTTTGTCATTATTCAATCACTTGGGACAAAAAAAAAAAAAATATTCAATGGGCTCAACATGCCTCTCAGCAATTTCCTTGGGGTGTCTACTTTCCAAAATGGGGTCATTTGGGGGGGTTTTGTACTGCCCTGCCATTTTAGCACCTCAAGAAATGAGATAGGCAGTCATAAATTTAAAGCTGTGTAAATTCCAGAAAATGTACCCTAGTTTGTATACGCTATAACTTTTGCGCAAACCAATAAATATACGCTTATTGACATTTTTTTTACTAAAGACATGTGGCTGAATACATTTTGGCCTAAATGTATGACTAAAATTTAGTTTATTCGATTTTTCTTATAACAAAAAGTAGAAAATATCATTTTTTTCTACATTTTTGGTCTTTTTCCGTTTATATTGCAAAAAATAAAAATCGCAAAGGCAATCAAATACCATTAAAAGAAAGCTTTATTTGTGGGAAGAAAAGGACGCAAATTTCGTTTGGGTACAACATTGCATGTCCGCACAATTTACAGTTAAAGCAGCGCAGTGCAAAATTCTGAAATCACCTCTGGTCCTTTAGCTACCAAATGGTCCAGGGCTTAAGTGGTTAATGGTCTCTTCTTTTTTTCTTTTTTTTTCTATTTTTTTCTTCTTTTCTTCTTCTTCCTCTTTCTAACACAGGTGTGTGTTCTCCTTCACAATCACATTACTCACTCTAATTACCTTCACAGGTAACACCCAACATTTTACCAATTAACCAATTGGAACTTTGATTATTTTTTCACTTGTCATGTGAAAAGAGGTATATATTTGATGTGAATTGAGTGTATGTTAGCTATGTTTAAGCACTGATTTGCAGTGTGAAACATGTCAGCTCCTCTTGCTGTTTTTTGCTGCCATATGTGTTGATGTAACCTTGTTTTTTTAAAATAAAGAACCAACAATTTTTTGGAGTGCGGCTGTCCAAGCTTTTCTTCAGTTTCTGTAAGGGAAAGTCCATGGCGACAAGCTGGGCAACAGGCAAATTCACATCAGGTTGGGCATGAGAAAGTCCATGGCTTTAAACCGAACAAAATGCAGCTTGAGCTGAGCAGTGGGTACAGACACATCTGGGCAGGCAGCGGGCACATCCGGGCAGAAAGCGGGCCCGTCAGACTGGAAAGCGGGCCCCAGGACACCAGACTGGAAGGCAGGCACCAGGACACCAGACTGGAAGGCAGACACCGGGCACATCAGGCTGGGCAGCAGACAGTGGCTCATCGGGCTGGGCAGCAGACAGTGGCTCATCGGGCTGGGCAGCAGACAGTGGCTCATCGGGCTGGGCAGCAGACAGTGGCTCATCGGGCTGGACAGCAGACAGTGGCTCATCGGGCTGGGCAGCAGACAGTGGCTCATCGGGCTGGGCAGCAGACAATGGCTCATCGGGCTGGGCAGCAGACAGTGGCTCATCAGGCTGGGCAGCAGACAGTGGCTCATCAGGCTGGGAAACGGGCACCATAACCTCAGGCCAGGAAACGGGCACCACAACCTCAGGGCGGAACGCTGACACCCCAGGCTGGAACACTGGCACCTCGGGCTGGAACACTGGCACTCCAAACCGGACATCAGGTACTGGAGTTTCAGACTGGGTAACTGGCACTGGGACGTCAGGCTTGGTAACAGGCAAAGAGTTGGTAGATTTAGGTGGGTCATCAGGTTCAACTGGCGTGAACGCAGGCTGGAGCAGGTTGGTCGGTCTGGAGGAAGGATTGTGTGGGTCGGAAAGAACTTTCTTCTCTTTTTTGGCTTAGCCGCTGCAGATTTGTAAGTAACTGGAGAAATGTAAGTGTAGCGCACAGACCCCCTTTTACCTGTCTGCTTCGGCTCCTCTCAGGAAAAAAGGGCACACCGCACCACAAGCCCGTACCCTCCTGTGTTAAGAGGTTAGGCGGTGTTTATTTTGGGCCTTGTCTGCAGCCAGAGTATAAAGTCCTCCTGAGTATGATTCTCACCTCTACAGTGTGTAGATGCAAGTCCTTGACTTCCCCAGGAACGTAAATGTCCACACCAGCTGAAAGTCCAACTCAATATTTATTTTCACTTGTACAACACATAGTCTCTTGGATAGAAGAAAAATTGGAGCAAAGACACAGGGCAGCTTTAAGGTGTGGAGGAGGTCCAGGCACAAATGTAGCTCAAACTCTTCTGACTGTTCAGGTTTCTCAAACAGTTTTGGCGCATGGTCTCTGCCACAGATCTTGTGAATAAGGTCACTGCCACTGACCTGGCGAACAAGGTCACTGCCACTGACCTGATGAACCTTGGTTTCTTCCTAAGACATAGCCCCTTTCAGGGAGAAGACGTCCCCCGAAGAGAGTCAACAGACCCCTTCCTTCACTGTGTCCACAGCACCGGTCCCTCGGAACAGATCCTCCCTTCTCTTAGGGTGCGGGTCCCCTCGCAAGGCGGCACCCTGGACTCCTCGATCCCTTGCGGACCCCAGCCGAAGGTTGCTGGGCTCCGGGCCATTGCTGCAACTCCTGGGCCTCTGTGCCCAGGCGGACAGGAATGGTGAGATAGTACCTCACCCCAGGCTAAAGGTGCCTGAGGTGAAACCGGAACAAGGCCTCCGGGCCTAGGGCACCCGGAGATGGAACCACACACACACACACACACACACGCACACACACACACAGGCCGAAGGTGCCTGGGCGTGGATGACCCACACACACACACACCCAGGCCGAAGGTGCATGGGCGTGGACGACACACACACACACACCCAGGCCGAAGGTGCATGGGCGTGGACGACCCACACACACACACCCAGGCCGAAGGTGCCTGGGCGTGGACGACCCACACACACACACACACACACCCAGGCCGAAGGTGCATGGACAACCCACACACACCCAGGCCGAAGGTGCCTGGGTGTGGACGACCCCTCTCAGAAGATGTCTGCCCCTTTTATACACCCCGCTACATAAGAAAAGGATGTAATTGGGCAAAAGGAAGGGCTGGAATGCGGTGGAGACATGGGGACAGTGGCTGGAGGAGATTTTTGTGGAATAGTTACAGGTGGAAGGGAAGAGGCAGGTGAATTGAAGGCAGGATAAGTGCAGCAAGTAGAGACTGGGTAATAGTACTTGGTGGGAAGCTGAGTATACTGGACTGTAGCTGAGGTTGCCATGGGTGACAGGGAGATAGATTCTTGGGAAAGCAGGTGACTAATGGCAGGGCTGGGTTGTTGTGGCTTGGCTAAATACAGGAGATCTGACCATGCATGTAGCACAGGTTAAACAAAAGCTGGTTCACACACACCCTGTCTAATCAGAGATTGTACTGAACAAATGCAATCAGATAGCACCTGCTGGGAACAGGAGGAATAATGTTCATCAAAAAAGGCCAGATCGTCTTCCAACAACCATACCAGGGGGATTCAACTTGGTCAAGACTGAAGGGAGGAGAGAAATCATCACTTCCTTCGGGAACACATGACAGGGCTGGCTTTACACATAACTGGATTAAAGGCTGAACATCCTCAAATAACATATGACCCCGATCTACTAGGGAATGAGCTGATCGGATGGCTTCCATCAGCTGGTCACTAGTCCACCCTTTTAAAATCTGGCGACAATATTTACTTTTCTCTGCTGGCAGCAGAGGATGGTGAACGATTGCATCGAAATCCATATCAGCAAAAACGCACAACACCAGGATGGTTCCTCTATGCAGCCACGTCTGATCAGAGATGGCCTTGGTATACTGTCAGGTAAGTTAGCAGACCAGCAGTGATGTAAGTAACTGAGTTAGAATAAACAGAGTTACGTAACGCAGTTACTTTAGAGGGTAACGAGTAATCTAACTGATTACTCTTCCCCTCATGGTAACGCAGTTACCATTACTTGGGCGGCGTTACCCCAATTACATCTACCGCCACTAGATGGCAGTAGTGTAATTCCTTCTCTCCTCCATGACCGGGTCTCTCTCATGTCACGGCACTGACGGCAGTCACGCTGCTCCCCGCGGCCCCTCCTCTCTTCTCGTCCATCCCCATTTGCTTGTGACATCATCTGGGATGGGCGAGAAGAGAGGAGGGGCCGCCGGGGAGAAGCGTGACTGCCGTCAGTGCCATGACATGAGAGAGAACTTATTACACACACTTTCTGCGCTACTCTGCATGGCTGGTAAACAATGTGCTATGTGCCCTGCCCTGATGTGCTATGTGCCACACGTCCTGATGTGCTCTCATGTGCTATGTGCCCTGTGCCCCATGCCCTGATGTGCTATGTGCCCCATGCCCTGATGTGCTATCATGTGCCCTGATGTGCTGTGTGCCCTGATGTGCGCCATGCCCTGATGTGCCCCATGCCCCATTACCTGATGTGCTATGTGCCCTGGGCCCCATGCAATGATGTGCTATGTGCCCTGATGTGCTATGTGCCCTCAAAAAAAAAAGTCAGTTACTTTGCTGAGTAACTAATTACTTTTTCAATGTAGTAACAGTTACTAAACGCAATTACTTTTTGGGAGAAGTAATTTGTAACTGTAACTAATTACTTTTTAAAAGTAAGATGACCAACACTGCAGACCAGACTGTGTGGACTGCACAGAGGAAACCAAAAATGCATGTGAGTGAAAATATAATAATAATTTAATTAAATATGAATACAACCACCTCAAATAAACACAGTGCAATAGCCAACTCTAAAACCAAGACCCACAGATAATAGACATATATGTACAATGATGGGAGATACCGTAATCGTAAACAAGCCAGGCTGAGGTCATACACAAGGAGATCAGAAGATAGGTAAGGATGGGAGATCAACAGGAACAGGGAGAGGACGGATGGATAGGCTGCAGAGCAGGGATCCAAAGTAATCAGGTAACAGGGGGACAGGTATCCAAGGTAATGGGGAAGCAGGAGGGACAGAACCAGGATGGGCTCGGGATCGGGTCGGGTCAGATATAGGCTCAGAAGTCAAAGTCAGGGAGAGAGATACCAAGGCAAACATGTGAGGGCTTGCCGGGTATTTAAGTATCTGCCAGTGATTAGGCTAGGTGACACCTGTCCGCAGGGAGAGCAGTCCGCTCCACACTGCCAGGATCCATCCGCTGGTGGAAACCAGTACTGTGTCCCAAAGATGATATAACACCAGCAGGGAGAAGTTCTCCTGACAGTTCCAAACTGCCAGAAGACACCTGCTGGTGGACCACAGTACTGCAAGCCAAATAATAAATATTACCAGCGGATGGAACCTTTCCTGACAGTAGTATATTAGGAAGAGAACAACAGGAATGGTCTGCAGTGAGATCTAGCTGAACACTGCACAGGATATAGTACTGAATAAACTGCAGCTAACTGAATCAACTGCCTGCCTGTAGTATATTATGAAAAGAACAACAGGAATGGTCTGCAGTGAGATCTAGCTGAACACTGTGCACAGGATATAGTACTGAATTAACTGCAGCTAACTGAATCAACTGCCTCCCTGTAGTATATGCGGAAGAGAACAACAGGAATGGTCTGCAGTGAGATCTAGCTGAACACTGCACAGGATATAGTACTGAATAAACTGCAGCTAACTGAATCAACTGCCTGCCTGTAGTATATTAGGAAGAGAACAACAGGAATGGTCTGCAGTGAGATCTAGCTGAACACTGTGCACAGGATATAGTACTGAATTAACTGCAGCTAACTGAATCAACTGCCTCCCTGTAGTATATGCGGAAGAGAACAACAGGAATGGTCTGCAGTGAGATCTAGCTGAACACTGCACAGGATATAGTACTGAATAAACTGCAGCTAACTGAATCAACTGCCTGCCTGTAGTATATTAGGAAGAGAACAACAGGAATGGTCTGCAGTGAGATCTAGCTGAACACTGTGCACAGGATATAGTACTGAATTAACGGCAGCTATAGTGTGGGGCGTGTACCTAATCCCCTGAGCCATGATTGGCCAAAGGCACCCTGCCTTTGGCCAATTATGGCTCTCTGTGCTGACGGCGCTGCGATTGGCCAAAGCATGCGGGTCATAGTGCATGCTTGGCCAATCAGCCAGCAATGCACTGCGATGATGCAGTGAATTATGGGCCGTGACGCGCCACTCGAATTTGGCCGATAAAGTTCGATCTTCGTCGAACAGCCGATGTTTGAGTCGAACTCATGTTCAACTCAAACTCGAAGCTCATCCCTATTCCTATGTAGTCTGGGCAATTAGGCTGATGCAGCTGGGTGTCCTTCCCTTCATATACCATGAAGGCATATGTGTACCCTGTGGCTCGGTCGCAGAATTTATAAAGCTTCACCCCATAGCGGGCCCTTTTGGTGGGAATAAATTGTTTTAAGCCCAGCCTGTCAGAAAATTTGATAAGGGACTCATCCACGCATATGTGTTGGTCTGGGCTAAACAACTGGGGGAAGATTTGAGAAAAATAATTTAGTAGCGGCCAAATTTTATAAAGCTTATCAAAATTTGGGTCATTTTGGGGAGGGCACTGGGTATTATCGTTATAGTGTAGGAATCTCATAATCATGAGATATCTGGTTCTGGGCATTGCTGAGGAAAAGATGGGCATGTGGTAGATGGGGCGGGATGACCAATATGAACGTAATTCATTTTTTCTGTTTAGTCCCATACAGAATGTGAGGCCCAAATTTTTTTTAAACTCCTCCACTGTTAGGGCTCTCCACTTGTAGGGACGGGCATAAGAGGACGTTAGGTTACTTGTTATGAATTGTTGGGCATATAGGTTGCACTGGGCCACAATTGATGCAAGCATGTCCTTGGTAAAAATTAAAAAAGTCTATCGGAGGAAAATTTTCTGTATCCACCTGGACTCCTGGCTGGGCAATGAAAGGGGGAATGTTAGCTTCTCCTGAATTAGGAGGAAGCCACAAGGGGTTCTGAAGGGAATAGGGAAGGCTGGCATGGGACCTAACCCTTTGGGACTGAGGTGACACCCCACTGGTACGTGGCCTTGCTTGCCGAGGTACGGCAGTGCTAGTGGATGGCACTGCCCCCTCACCAGAACGCCTTCGTCTGGCGGGCGGGCTCTCCTCCTTCTCCTCCTCTGAGGCTGTCAGTGTTCCACTGCTTAGGACAGGCTCTTAGTCAACGTCAGACTCATAATCTGAATTTGCGGAGGAATCCGAAGCAGGGAGCTCCCCGTTGCTCCCGTCGGCCGCAAGAATATCGTACGCCTCCTCGGCTGAAAATAATCTTCTAGCCATTGTTGGTGATGACAGAAGGCACACGTGACACTGATGACACGTGACACTGATACGTGTCACTGGTTGGACTGATAACAGATGGCACTGACAGGTGGCACTGATGACAGATGGCACTGGCAGATGGGACTGGCAGATGGCAATGATATGTACTGTTGGGTTCTGTGTACTGGTGTTTTTTAACTCACAATATCACAAGCTGCAGCACAGAAGCTCTCCCTCCTCACACGCGGTCTCTGTGTGAGGAGGAAGAGCCGGCAATGAGAGATGATCTCTGTAACGACACCCCAAATACGAAAGGGGTTTAACGCCGTTTTAGATATCTTCCCTATCCTGGACACAAATTCACTGTCGATACTCCACAGCCAGCCGACCCCTTCCCATAGGACGTAATCCTTCTGAAAGAACGAGACGCACTCTGTATCTTCCCAAGAATAGACTGACTTTATTGCCAAAAACATTGAAACTCTTATACACATCCAATACTGCATTAACCTGAATGAACAATGGTCCAGCTCCACCCACAACATAACGAGCCCCAATACACATTATTTTGACGTCTGCTAGGAGACAACAGGTTCTAATCCCCTTTATGTTTAAATGACTATGCATGCCCTTTATATTCACCAGACTGTCTGATACTTTACAATACACACAAGTACAGACTTAATTAACACAATGAAAGATCCTTAGATGCCATCCTAGATTCATTTACATCACACAGGCAGGTAACACATCTCCCAATTAACCTGTTAAGTTCAGGGTAAAACATCCAGTACATATTGTGGACTAATATTACTATTTCAATTTCAAGCAATCCAAGCCATATTCTTAATGTCCATGGTTTCCTGGCTCACCCTGTGTCCAAAGTGACCCCTCTGTCACAATCTCATATGTTTACATTTGACATCATCTCTCATTGGACATAAAGATCGAGTGCTAAATGGGCGCTGTGATTGGCTGTGTCCAAGGGACACGGCCAACACAAATTTTCCCTGATGCGCACCCTCGGGGGCACGCGGGGAAGGAGAAAACAGGAGGACATCCAGAGACGCCCTCCCGGCAATTGAGCGCCGCGCTGTAGACGTCTATCGTCTGTAGCGCCGGCGCGAAGTGGTTAAATGAAAAAACAAAACAAAAGTCCACTCGGGAATCGCACACAGGGGTTTAAACGTCATTCAAACATAACTGAAAATGCTAGCCCACCTGGCTACTCTTCAGAAACACTGCTGCTATAGATACTGGTCCCTCAGACCACCAGCTTCTCCAGGCCCACAGTCTTGGATGTACACAGCTTTGGGCTCCTTAAAGCGGAGGTCCCGCGAAAACAAAAATATTAAAAGCCAGCAGCTACAAATACTACAGCTGCTGACTTTTAATAAATGGACTTACCTGTCCTGGAGTCCAGCGACGTCGGCAGCAGAAGACGAGCAATCGCTCGTCTCTCGGCTCCCCCGCCGCCATCCTCGGTGAGGGAATCAGGAAGTGAAGTGTTGCGGCTTCACTACCCGGTTCCCTACTGTGCATGCGCGAGTAGCGCGGCGCGTTCCCAGTGGTCCCCGCTGTCTCCTGGGACCAGTGTGTTTCCCAGAAGGCAGCGGGGGGAGGACAGAAATTGGAGAGACTCCCGTGGGAGTCGCTGCCCGGAAGTGGGTGCAAATACCTGTATTATAGAGGTATCTGCACCCCCTTCCCCCCTGAAAGGTGCCAAATGTGACACCGGAGGGGGGGTTCTGAAAAGCAGAAGTTCAATTTTTGGGTGGAACTTTGCTTTAAAACGCACACAGCTACAAGCCCCTCAATGAACACAACTTCTGGCTCCTTGGACACACACAGCGTCTATCCTCACTAGGGATGAGCTCCGGCGTGTTCGCATAGTACACGTGCAGAGCCCACCAGGAAGTCGGCACCGCGCTGCGCTAATCACAGTCAGGGAGATATTTCCCGATCTCTGCAGCCGAGCATCGGGAAATGTCTCCCTGCCTATCATTAGCGCAGCGCGGTGCCGACTTCCTGGCAGGCTCTGCACGTGTACTATGCGAACACGCCGGAGCTCATCCTTAATCCTCACACAGAGATTCTCTCAATAACAGCCACTGCTCTAACTCCACCTTCCTCCACCCTTCTGCTCTCACCAGCCCCTCATTATATGGGCTGTGTGCAGCTGGGCACACACTCTGCTGGCTGTTCACAAGACCCGGACACAGGGTTGGAGATTCCGTCCCACCCAAAACTCTTAGGGATCTTCAAACTACAGAGTCCCATCTGGAACTAGCAAAACCTGGAGAAAACTGTCAGGGCAGTTTTCTCCATTTCAAATCTACCCTCTGTAGTTTTGCAATCCGCAGATAAGAAAACTCTGCGTCCCTTTTACCTCCAATTTGCCTCGCTCTGCCACATAACCCCCCCCCTCTTGTTTCGATTCGGAGGGAGTAACACCTGCACACACCATAGCAGTTGGGACACCTCTGTGCTGGCTGTCAGCCACGTAGGCCCAAACCTTTTTTCGGGTGTGCTTCCAGGTACGTCCCACCTTGGATCTTAACAGGGTCCTATAATTCCTTATACTCTGCCTTCCCTCTCTTTTCTTGGGGTCCCTGAGCTTTCTCTTTTTTCTTGGGGGAACTCTGCCTTCCCTGATCCTACCTTTTAACTTACGGAAGTCAGTTTTATCTTTCACCACAGGACTTTTAGGTTCAAAAACCTCTCTCTGGTTACCCACAGCAACCACATCATTGTTTGCAGTACGAACTATTAGCAGATTATAGATTTCAAGGTCACACTTTCCAACACAATCAATGGTGTCTATCTCACTGCTTGTTAGAACCAGACCTGAGGAGGGACCAAACACATGCAAGTGACTACAACCCACGGGTCCATAGCACCGCTCCACCTCACCTGTTGTCCAACACTCCATGGGTAACTGATGTAACAAATGATACTGATCCAAGCACAAACTACTTCTTTCTGATGTACACATTACATTGTTGCAGCAACCAACATTAGTACTTTCTCTCACAGTGTCTCAGGATACTTTAACCACTTAAACCCCGGACCATTTTGCAGCTAAAGGACCAGGCCACTTTTTGCGATTCGGCAGTGCGTTGCTTAAACTGACAATTGCGTGGTCATGCGACGTGGCTCCCAAACAAAATTGACGTCCTTTTTTCCCCACAATTAGAGCTTTTTTGGTCGTATTATATCACCTCTGCGGTTTTTATTTTTTGCGCTATAAACAAAAATAGAGTGACAATTTTGAAAAAAATGCAATATTTTTTGCTATAATAAATATCCCCAAAAAATATATAAAAAAGCTTTTTCCTCAGTTTAGGCCCATACGTATTCTACATATTTTTGGTAAAAAAAAAAAAAACGCAATAAGCGTTTATTGATTGGTTTGCGCAAAAGTTATAGCGTTTACAAAATAGGGGATAGTTTTATGGCATTTTTATAAAAAAAATTTTTTTTTTACTAGTAATGGCGGCGATCAGTGATTTTTTTCGTGACTACGACATTATGGTGGACACATTTGACAAATTTTTGGGACCATTGTCGTTTTCACAGCGATCAGTGCTATAAAAATGCACTGTTACTGTGAAAATGACACTGGCAGTGAAGGGGTTAACCACTAGGTGGCGCTGTAGGGGTCAAGTGTTCCCTGCATAGTGTTTTTTACTGTAGGGAGGATGGGCTCTGTGTCACATGACACTGATCTCCGCTCCAAGTACACAGAGCCGAGATCAGTATCATTGTCACTAGTCAGAGCGGGGAGATGCTTGTTTACACAAGCATCTCCCGCTCTATACCTCCGTGAGACGATTGCGGGGATCCCCACGGCGATCGAGTCTGTGGGACCCGCAGTCCGACTCACGAGGATGGCGGCAGGGTCGCGAGCGCGCCGGCGGCGGCGCGCGGCCACACAGACAGGCATTTAAAGGGGACGTACAGGTACGTTTATATCCCTGTCCGTGCCATTCTGCCGACGTATATCTACAGGCGGCGGTCCTTAAGTGGTTAAGTTGTACCTCTTTCCGAGTGAAAGAAAGCATCTCTGCTAGTGCTGCATCTATTCTGGGCCCTTCCTTCTCATGAGGTTTAGCGGGTGAGACAGTATCCACACCCTCTACTGACCACTGCTCGGCCACACCTCGGACCACACCAGCAGAGATGTTTCTAGTCACTACACCAGGCGGAGAGACCTTTGATGTCTCCAACAGTTCTCCTGAGCGCCTTCCATACCAATCGGTAACTGGGAGCACCCTCTCAAAGAACCTTAAGACTATTTGCCACACTGCCAATAAGCACTGGTCCCACCAATACCATTCTTGATCAAGGTTTCTCAACAAGGACTGTACCACCTGGCTCCCCCCATTGTTACTATGCAGCACCACCTAGTCCGACTGTGGTGAAGACACCCAAGTGTACAGTGAGTGCGTTTTTACCAACTCCAGCATTTCAAGTAAAGTTTTTGTCATCTCTATACAACCTCTTTGGGTACCTTTCCCCTGTCCGAGACATGGAGGGGCTCATCCACTGCAGCTTGAGACATTTGATGAGACCTCCCCCTCCTTGGAGGTACCCATCATTACAGCCTGTTGCTCCCCTGGAGCGCTGTCAGACACATGTCTCACACTTATCCCTTCTGCACCAGTGTCAGTGAGCCGCTGCAGGTCATTACAAGTCACATTGTCACCTTGACACTTGAGCTGTTGGGTTGTGGACAACACATCTGCTATGCCAGCGCCCATAACAGTTACTTCAGACTGGAGGGAATTAACCTTCGCAGGGACTAACCTGTCCTTGAGCACCAGCCAATTTGCGATCCCTCCATTGGGCATAGCAGGTGTTATGTCCACCACATTATTTAGGATTGCGATTGTATTCTCTACTGACACACACAGGTCTGCTAGGCTTCACCATGTGCCTCCCCACTTCTCCGGGTAGCACACTGCAGCAAGTCTATGTCCATTTGTACTGCGGATCTCACCGCTGGACATACTCCCACTTCACTAGGTTCAGTCCCACAAACTGAAACAGTCTTACATTTTCAGTGGCTGGCATCATAGCCTTCACTTGAGTGCGCTGTCTCTCAGCTGCATCCATAGTTGCCAACATTGAAAAAAAAAAAATCTGGGACACTTTTTTTGCATGTAGGTGGAGCCTTGCTATAATTAGGGGGTGGGGCATTCATTTGTGGGCATGTCACACCCTAATGCGAAGTAGCGAAAAATGGGAAAGAAAGAAAAAGAGAAAGAAAAAGAAAAAGAAAAAAAAGAAAAACAGATAAAGAGAAAAAGAAGCCAGATCCTACACCACAATAGAAATATGTGTATTCCAGAAAGTTTAACAAAATCGGCAGATAAAGATACTCCAAAACACCTGTTGTTGGCGCTTCAATCATCCCGACACCATGGTTGTTATGGTGTCAGGGTGATTGAAGCGCATTATTTCTATTATTACATCAATGTCCCCAGCAGAACTCGATCCTTACATCAGTGTCCCCAACAGAGCCCAGTCCTTACATCAGTGTCCCCAGCAGAGCACGGTCCTTACATCAGTGTCCCCATCAGAGCCCGGTCCTTACATTACATCAGTGTCCCCATCAGAGCCCGGTCCTTACATTACATCAGTGTCCCCAGCAGAGCCCGGTCCTTACATTACATCAGTGTCCCCAGCAGAGCCCGGTCCTTACATTACATCAGTGTGCCCATCAGAGCCCGGTCCTTACATTACATCAGTGTCCCCATCAGAGCCCAGTCCTTACACCAGTGTCCCCATCAGAGCCCGGTCCTTACATTAGTGTCCCCAGCCAGCGGAGCCCCGATCCTTCAGTGTCCCCAGCGGCTGTGTCCTCCATCAGAGCCCCCCCGCCGCACATTTCTTTCCCCATCGTACCTCGGGGACCCATAGTGGGGAGGGGCCGCCAAAAGAGAGAAGCCGATTGGCTGCCCCTCTCCTCTGCACGGAACACAAGAGGACAACACAGTGGCGGCGCCCATTTTGGTGTAGCCGCCGCTGCCGGTTTTTCCTAAAACACTCCCAAATTTCCCGGGACATTCAAAAAAAAAAGTCCTGGGAAAAAAAAAAAAAAATATATATATATATATATATATATATATATATGTAGCGATACCTCCAACTAAGAAGGCCGCTGATTTAGTTTGGGCCCTGAAGACAGCTCCGCCAACCCCCGGCAATATGCTCTACCCCCTACTGGCACAGCTAGTACTGACAGTAAATTGTATGTCTTATACTGTATGAATAACTGAGCATTGAAACAATACTGAATTTAAATAAATGTAAGATTTTACTTAAGCTCTTGGTAAAGGAAAAGAAGGTAACATCAATAACAGTTTACAGAATAATCATTTGTAATGTAAAGCCCAGCCACACTAACACACTATAGGGTTAACACACAACAAGTGCGCAACGCGGGCGACCGTTAGCTAAGTGCCCTGTGGCGCAGTAACCAAACCACCCTAGAAACCCCACCAGGCCTGGTTTTAGTATCTACAACTTAGTTCTTTTTCTTCACCGGCAGATCTTTAACGGTGGTGCACATTAATAGAGTACAAACTTTGTAATCCAATGGGGTAGGTAAAGATGGAGTAGAACTTGACTATGCGAACTGTAGATTTAGTTCTAACAAGGGGAATCTTCAATAAGAGCACTAAGAACAACTCATAGGCCACGGCAGTCTATAGGCCTAGATGCAGTAACAGTATATCGGTTGGGCATATGCCCTCTCACCCGCCCAGACTACGGTCCCAGTCCGGGAACTTCCACCTGTTGTGTCCTCACACACACACTCCGTCTCTTCAGCGATCGGGTCCCCGATCCAACAAGGCTGTAGTCGAGCGAAGTCAGATGCCACCCAGGCTCGCAGAGGGGTGGAAGGCTCTTTGGTGCTGCGCAAGGCCTCAGGCTTCAGGCCCTGCACTCCGACACGTCCGCACAGGAGGATCAGTCTCTGAAGTCTCGTGTCCCAAAGAGGCCGAGCCCAGCCTCGCCTCCTCCTTTTATAACCCCTCCCATGAGTCTCTGCGGTGGAACATTGCCGAATAGGGTTCTGGGTAATGTAGTCTCTCTGCATTAAAGGGGAACACCCCGCTACACACTCCCCCCACTTGAACTCTTTGGTCCCCAAAGATAAACCTTAACAAAGACTATGTACAACTCTAGACAATTCTACAAACGATGTTGGCATAGGGAATTCCCACCAAAACAGAGGAGTAGAATTCCCTTGCCCACAGGTCACATTATCATGGGTGGCCTGCCTAGCTGTGCCAGAGAGTGAGCTGGGGTTGCCCTCCACTAAATGGACAGTGGAGGGATCCGGATTTTCAGCATTCCTCCTAGCAGTAACTACAGAATCCTCTGAGCTATTCCCCATTTGTGGGTAGGTCAGCTTCTTAGGAGGCCGGATGACTCTTCGAGCCCTTTGCTCTCTTGGGATTTCTGGCTCTGGTGCCACAGGCTCCTCTTCCTCTGAGTAACCATCATGGGCATCTTCCCAGTAATCTGCTGAAGGACTAGAGGGGATGAACTCTGTGGCTTCTGGGTTCAGTGTTTCATCTGTGGTGTCCTCAGTGGTTGGAAGGTCTATGGTAGAAGTTCCTGGAGTTGGGGAAGGCCACAGCCAATTAAGTTCTCCATCGTCATTTTCACTAAGTTGAGAGGCCTCTCCATCTTCATCTCGGGAAGCCTGCGACTGAGTATTCGGCCTAGGAGTATCCAGGATAGAGGCCGGTTCAGGGGAATCTCCCACGGGAGGTATTCTAACTGCCTCAGCAAGAGGGAGCAGGTGGTTTCGATGCCACGTCTTCAGAGGGCCCACCTTTCCTTCCGGCTTCAACTTGTAGACAGGCAGGCCCGGCAACTTCCTACAGATGACATAAGGTTCAGATCTCCATCTATCTGCAAGTTTGTGCTTCCCAGGGACCCCCAGATTGCATAACAGTACTCGGTCCCCGGGCTGTAGGTCTTGCACCCGGACCTTCAAGTCGAAGTTTCTTTTGTTTCGAGCTCCCCTTTGATCTGAGGCCGCTTGAGCTTGTTCATAGGCTACTTTCAGGCTGTGTCTGAGCCTGTCCACATATCCTTTGTGGGATGTGGCTGAGGAATGGTCCAGAGAGGTGCCAAAGGCCAAGTCCACAGGTAGTCTCGCTTCTCTCCCAAACATGAGTCGATATGGGGAGTAGCCTGTAGCATCACTGATGGTGCAGTTGTAAGCATGTACTAGGGCTGCTATGTGTTTGCTCCAATGTTGCTTTTTCTCACTTTCCAGAGTCCCCAACATGTTGAGCAAGGTTCGGTTAAACCTTTCCAGTTGTGCATCCCCTTGTGGGTGGTAAGGTGTAGTTCGAGTCTTCTTGATTCCCAACGAATCCAGGAGTTTCCGGATCAGTTTACTCTCAAAGTCCCTTCCTTGATCTGAATGAAGCCGCTGTGGCAGCCCATAATGGACAAAGTACTTCTCCATAAGTACCTTGGCTATGGTGGAGGCCTTCTGATCTTTGGTTGGGAAAGCTTGGTGAAATGGTCGGTTATCACCAGAACATTTCCTAGTCCACTCAGGTCAGGTTCAAGGCAGAGAAAGTCAATGCATACCAGATCCATTGGTCCTTGACTTTGTAGATGGCCCATTGGGGCAGCTTGATGGGGTAAAGTCTTCCTCTGGATGCATCGTGCACATGAGTGGCAGTACTCTTCTACCTCTGCCCTCATGCAGGGCCAATAGAACCGACTTCTGACAAGTTGAAAGGTCCTTTCAGCCCCTAGATGGCCATGATTGTCATGCAGGGCAATCAGAACAGTCTCTCGATGTTTCTCTGGGAGGAACAGTTGCCACTTATCTTCTGAGTCACCAGAGGGGCCCCTTCGGTAGACCACTCCCTGATGTACCTGCAACCTGTCCCATTCTTTCCTCAACAGGCGAGCCTCCTTTGAGGGATGACACAGGAGTTTGTTTGGATCCTGATTCTCCAGGGCCTCCAGGACCAATCTCCCCATGGGGTCTTCCAATTGGTCACTCCTCAACTCCTTCTTGGACAATCTCGGCAGGTTGTCTTCTTCCAATTGAGTCACTCCACAGTAGTGTTTTGGGACTCCCACCATGGTAACTCCTATTTCTTCTGCTCTGGAGCCTCCTCTGGCCTGGAATTCAGCTCCTTGACAAAGGGCCCGCACCCCGTCCGGTGCCACTTGGGTCCAATCTTCTACATCACTGGTGGGGGCATGAGATCTCCTGGACAGAGCGTCTGTGTCTATATTCCCAGCCCCTGGCCTATACTTTAGGCTGAAGTTGAATCCAGACAGTGCGGCCAGCCACCTGTGTCCAGTGGCGTCCAGCTTGGCCGTGGTGAAAAGGTAGGTAAGGGGGTTGTTGTCGGTCTTCACAGTGAACTCCGCCCCATACAGGTAGTCTTTGAGCTTGTCTACTACCGCCCACTTGAGGGCCAGGAACTCCAGCTTGTGAGTGGGGTAGTTCTTCTCAGAGGGGGTCAGGCTCCTGCTCACATAGGCAACAGGCCGTTGTTGCCCTTCGTGTTCTTGATAAAGTACTCCTCCCAGACCGTCATGACTAGCATCTACGTGTAGTTCATAGGGCTTGGTTGGGTCTGCGTAGGCCAAGACTGGGGCAGTGGCTAGGCTCTCCTTTAATGCCTGGAAGGCCTCTTCACACTTCTGGTTCCACTGATTTCTGACTGACTCTCCCGGCTTCCTGGGCCCTGAGTCGTCCTCTTCCCCCTCAGTCTTGAGCAGTTCATTCAATGGTCTAGCAATTCGGGCGAATCCCTCCACAAACCTCCTATAGTAGGAGCAGAAACCCAAGAAGGATCTGAGTTCTGTTACTGTGGTGGGTCGTGGCCAGGAGGTAACTGCCTCCAATTTCTCGGGGTCTGTGGCCACCCCTTCTTCAGACACTATGTGCCCCAGATAGTTCACAGAAGACTGGTAGAACCGACACTTTTCAGGCGAAAGTTTGAGTCCCTCCTCACTGAGTCTCCTCAATACTTTTTCCAGCCTCACCTCATGTTCCTCCAGGGTTCTTCCAAAGACTATGACATCGTCCAGGTACACAAGGACTTCAATATGGTTCATGTCTCCTACAGTCTTCTCCATAAGACGCTGGAAAGTAGCTGGGGCTCCAGACAGACTTTGAGGCATCCGGTCAAATTCAAAGAACCCTACTGGGGTTATGAAAGCTGTCTTCTCCTTGTCTTCTGGGTGCATGGGGATCTGATAGTACCCGCTCTTGAGATCCATAACACTGAACCACTTGGCTCCAGACAAACTCTGTAGGGTATCCTCTATCCTTGGAGTAGTATACTGGTCGGGTATGGTTCTCCTGTTGAGAGTCCTGTAGTCGATACAGAGCCTCAATGACCCATTCTTCTTCCTGACCACCACTATCAGGGATGCATAGGGGCTTCTAGATTCCCGTATCACTCCAGTCCTTTTGAGTTCTGAGAGTTGTTCCCTTAGATCCTCCAGATCTGCTAGGGGGACCCGCCTGACTCTCTCTCTGAAGGGCTTATCTTCCTGGAGGCGGATCCGATGGGTGGCACTCCTTGCACACCCCACATCGAACTCATCTTTAGAGAAGATCTTCTCCCATCTGTTCAGCTGGGCCTTGGCTCTCTCTTTCCAAGCCCTGGGCAGATTCGGGTTTTCCATGGATATCTTCTCCCAAGCATCTCCTCCTTCGCCCACCTCTGACAGGTTGACAGGGGCAGCAGGGCTCACCTGGCCTAGCAGCATCCTGGCTGGGACCTCCATGGGGCCATCCGTATTGTTCCTAACACTCACTGGGACTCTACAATGGGCCTTCTTTAGGGCCTTCAGCGGAATCACTTCTGGTATCACTTCCAGACCGTGGGACCCTTCTCTTGGATCAGATTCCAACATGACAAAGGGTCCAGGCTGCTCCCAAGTAAGCTTCACAGTGCCTCTGAGACAGGTTACTTTGCCGGGCTGCAGCACTATCCCTCCTCTTCCAAGTCTCCACACCTTCCCTATCCCCTCTCCTGGGGTCTTCTGCTCTAAGACCAGCCTTTGGTAAGCTGTCTTCAGCATGGGGTGGATCTTGGTGACCGCTGCCCCTTTCTCTTTCACTAGAGGGGTCAGAAGTCTTCGGACCAGGTCCGTGTTTGTCCCTATTATCAGGGAGCTCTTGTTGGCTCCTGGTGGCCGAGGGCACACAACTGCCAGGGTGTCAAACACTTTGGCTTTTCCAGCCACAGATGGGTCAAAGGTCATCCTGACAGGCAGATAGCCATCGTAGGGGAAGTTCTGGGTTCCAATCCCACATATCTCTAGTCCCTCTATTTTCCGGATGGGTAGGTGACTCAAGTACTTATCGTAAAAGTCTCTGTATAGCAGGGTTACTTGCGCCCCAGTATCCAAGATTGCTCTGGTGTAGACTCCCTCCACTTGAATGGACACTATAGGAGATGGGCCTACCAGCTTCTCCGGGTAAGGCCCGGCAGGGGTCGCTTTCTTCAGACTTTTTTTCTTTGAACCTCCTCTCGTCCAATCCCCTTTGGACTTCAGTCTTTCTTGAGCCTGGTATGCATTGACTCCCCCCCCCTTTACTGGGTGTAGGGACCCGCTGAGGGATACTATTGTTTCTCTTAGGTATGCACCCCCTCTGGGGAGTGCTGTGCCTCTTCTGAGGGGTCTTACCCCCTTTCTCTGGGGTGTATCTCTGTTTAGGAAGGTTGTGTTTCCCCCGAGGCGTTTTATCTCCTGTTATTTTCTGCTTTGCTTTCAGTTTGGAGCTCACTGAAGGTGATGGGCACCCGGTTGACTCCTTCACCGGGGCCCTCTGAAGTTTCCCGCCGGCTTGCGGTTGTCTATTTTCTTCTTTTTGGGACTGGAGCATGTAGCCGCAATATGTCCAATTCCTCCACAGTTAAAGCAGACGATATCTCCCCATTCTTGTAAAGATGTGGGTGCTGAGGCAACTGGGAATAATTCCTTCCTTGGTACTTCTCTCTTGGGACCCTCTGTGTCTTTTTCCATCAGAGAGGTCAACATCTCTAACACCTTGGACATTTGAGCTTTCAGGGTGTCTATCTCCGAATCTCTTTCAGGGGTCATTACTGGATTGACTAGCACCTGTGCGGGTACAACACTTGTTCTAATCAACTGCTGGTCCTGTTGCAGTGCCTCCTCATCTCTGATGATTTTTATCAAGTCAGCATAAGTCAGCAATGTTCCTCCTCCTGAGGTTTTCAGGTGCAACCAGACTGGATCCGAGCGCAGCGCTCCCTTTAAGACTTGCTTCATTCTTGCTGCATCTGTGTCTTGGGGCCTCATCCCCTTCTTCAACACAATCTTACACAACAACCTGTTCAGTCTTCTAACATACTCGGAAAGTTTCTCCTCCGGTTGTTGGAAAGTGTGTTCAAACTGGTAGACCATCTCAGTCACCTTTTCCAATTGACCAAACTCTTCTTGCAGCATGGCTAGACAGTCTTGAGCCGTGCAATCTGCGTTCCCAAACCGAAAGCTTTCCTCTGCTTCTGCTGCTGCTCCTTTAAGGCTTTCCATCACTCGTTGCCTCTTATGCGCTTCAGGCACCTCCCATGCCTCTACTGCCTGCAATGCCTGCTCCACCCAGGTGTCAAAGTCTTCTTCCCCTGCGGGGACAGGGAGCTTCCCTGAGAATGTCTTTAGTCTCCGGTAGCTAGTCTCTACATGCACCGTGCTTGCCTTCTGACACTTGGTTAGCAGATCCCCTATCGCACCTATCAGTTCTAATGATATAACAGTGGCAGGTGCAGGCGCCACCGGGGGCGTCGCCCTGTCCCTTTCTCCCGGTGGGGTACGGGCCGCAGCCTGCGGTGATCCCGTTGGTGATGGTTCCTTTCTTTCAGTTACTGCGTGCGCCAACCTATAAGTTATGTTGTCTGGCGTCCGCACACACTTGCGCTTACAGGCCTCTGGCATCCCGTTCCAGTACTCCACTAATGCATACTGATATGAGGTGTCTGGGTCTGACTTTATCTCCGTCACCCACGGTGTGTGATTTGGGGACACTGACTTCATCAATTTCTCTACCGTTTCAGTCGACCATGTCTCCCCAGGGAGGCTGATGACTATCGACTGGTTTGGCTCTGCGTTAGAGGCTTTGCACCATTCTTCTACCGCTCGTGGATCCATGGGGTCCATGCCGGCACCTCTGGCGTTCACTTGCTGCATCAGGATCCCGGACGAGAACCCACCCGTGTAGCGATACCTCCAACTAAGAAGGCCGCTGATTTAGTTTGGGCCCTGAAGACAGCTCCGCCAACCCCCGGCAATATGCTCTACCCCCTACTGGCACAGCTAGTACTGACAGTAAATTGTATGTCTTATACTGTATGAATAACTGAGCATTGAAACAATACTGAATTTAAATAAATGTAAGATTTTACTTAAGCTCTTGGTAAAGGAAAAGAAGGTAACATCAATAACAGTTTACAAAATAATCATTTGTAATGTAAAGCCCAGCCACACTAACACACTATAGGGTTAACACACAACAAGTGCGCCACGCGGGCGACCGTTAGCTAAGTGCCCTGTGGCGCAGTAACCAAACCACCCTAGAAACCCCACCAGGCCTGGTTTTAGTATCTACAACTTAGTTCTTTTTCTTCACCGGCAGATCTTTAACGGTGGTGCACATTAATAGAGTACAAACTTTGTAATCCAATGGGGTAGGTAAAGATGGAGTAGAACTTGACTATGCGAACGGTAGATTTAGTTCTAACAAGGGGAATCTTCAATAAGAGCACTAAGAACAACTCATAGGCCACGGCAGTCTATAGGCCTAGATGCAGTAACAGTATATCGGTTGGGCATATGCCCTCTCACCCACCCAGACTACGGTCCCAGTCCAGGAACTTCCACCTGTTGTGTCCTCACACACACACTCTGTCTCTTCAGCGATCGGGTCCCCGATCCAACAAGGCTGTAGTCGAGCGAAGTCAGATGCCACCCAGGCTCGCAGAGGGGTGGAAGGCTCTTTGGTGCTGCGCAAGGCCACCAGGCTTCAGGCCCTGCACTCCGACACGTCCGCACAGGAGGATCAGTCTCTGAAGTCTCGTGTCCCAAAGAGGCCGAGCCCAGCCTCGCCTCCTCCTTTTATAACCCCTCCCATGAGTCTCTGCGGCGGAACATTGCCGAATGGGGTTCTGGGTAATGTAGTCTCTCTGCATTAAAGGGGAACACCCCGCTACACATATATATATATATATCGGGACAAAAACAACCTGGGACAAGGGTCCTAAATCCGTGAATGTCCCGGGAAATCCTAGACTGCTGGTAACTATGCATCCATACCAGCTTCTGCCTCTTTGGGGCCACAGGAAGACACTGCAGACTTTCCAGACTCTTCAGCGGTGTTCCATAACCTTGGGCAAGTAAAAATTCCATGCCCCACTTGACCACACTCCAAGCATGGTATTGGATGCTGAACTTTACTTTCTTGGCATCTTAATACCTGGCTCTCTATTTCCATGGGATACCACTGGTAACGACCATCAGACAGACTCCTTGGATCCCCGACATCCCTACTGGCCTGGACATTGCTTCCATGGACGACTATACTCCTCTTTTTCACACGCTGTTGTCCACCTGGTTTTCTGTTGCCAGGGACAACCTCTTTACCTTCCCTTTTAACTGGGGGGGACATGATTAATTTACTCCAGGTCACAGAGATTTCACATTCAGACGAACTCCCTGGTGTGGCTGAGGCATGTGGTGAAATACCCTCTAGCCACAGTAGCCGTTCCCTGGCTTTAGCAAGGATTGTTTCCTTTTTCTGCTTTGACCGCCCCATTCTTGTGGTTTTGCAGACAACAACTTGTAACAGTTCACAGCAGAGAAAAAAAATATGTTTGATTCTCCTTTCACAGGTACTGCATGCCACACAGTCCATCAAATGAACTTTTGCTCAATGCTGTTTTCCTGGCTGCCACACACAGCTAGCAGCAGTTCCTGATGTGACTCACCACTGGAGCAGAGACCCCTATTCTACCGTCTATATGCCCGCATTCTCCAGCACTTGTGACATGGGAGATTGTTTAGCTCAGTGGTAGATGCATTTTGGTGTAGTGAGTCCACTTTTTAGTGAAAGGCCTGGTAGCCCACGTTTATTAAACGAAAAAACAAAACAAAAGTCCACTCAGGAATCCCACACAGGGGTTTAAACATCATTCAAACATAACTTAAAAAGGCTAGCCCACCTGGCTACTCTTCAGCAACACTGCTGCTATAGGTCCCTCACAGGGATGAGCCGAACACCCCACTGTTCGGTTCGCACCAGAACCTGCGAACAGACAAAATGTTCGTGTAAACTTTAGAACCATATTAAATACAATGGACTCGAACGTTCGAAATCTAAAGTGTTAATTATAAAGGCTAATATGCAAGTTATTGTCCTAAAAAGTGTTTGGGGACCCGGGTCCTGCCCCAGGGGACATGTATCAATGCAAAAAGAAGTTTTAAAAACGGCCGTTTTTTTGGGAGCAGTGATTTTAATAATGCTTAAAATGAAAAAATAAAAGTGAAATATTCCTTTAAATTTCGTACCTGGGGGGTGTGTATGATATGCATGTGAAGTGGCGCATGTTTCCCGTGCTTAGAACTGTCCCTGCAAAAAATGTCATTTTTGAAAGAAAAAAATGCATTTAAAACTGACTCGCGGCTATTAATGAATTGTCGGCTCCCGGCAATACATACAAAAGTCATTGATAAAAAAAAAAAAAAAGCGTGGGTGTTCCCCAGAATTCAATTACCAGGCCCTTCAGGTCTGGAATGGATATTAAGGGGAACCCTGCCGCAAATTTAAAAAAAAAATTGACGTGGGGTTCCCCCAAATATCCATTCCAGGCCCTTCAGATCTGGCATGGATTTTAAGGGGAACTCCACCCCATATTTAAAAAAAAATGGCGTGGAGTCCCCCTAAAAATCCATACCAGACCCCTTATCCGAGCACGCAACCTGGCCGGCCGCAGGGGAAAAGGGGGGGACGAGAGAGCGGCCCCCCCTCCCTCCTGAACCGTACCAGGCCACATGCCCTCAACATGGGGAGGATGTCCCCATGTTGATGGGGACAAGGGCCTCATCCCCACAACCCTTGCCCGGTGGTTGTGGGGGTCTGCGGGCGGGGGGCTTATCGGAATCTGGAAGACCCCTATGTGAATTGGTAAGGGGTACATTGTACCCCTACCATTTCACGAAGAAAGCGTAAAAAAATGTTTAAAAAAACACACAAACACCTTGAAAAAGTCCTTTATTTAAAAAAAAAAAAACATTCCAGCGGTGAAATCCAGTGTCCCGCGGCGATCCCGATGTCCAGCGCTGTCCTTCATTGGTTGTGCCTGAGCGGACCTGATGGGGAACTCCCTCTCAGTATTTTAAATGTATAGACCCGCCCCTTCTAAAGTTCCCCATCAGGTCCGCTCAGCGGACCAGATGCGGAACATGAGAAGGGGCGGGTCTATACATGTATTACCAAAGTGAGAGCAGTCCCCCATCAGGTCCGCCCCCTCGGTATGTCAGACCCGCCTATGTCATTGGCTTGAGCGGGGAACTTCCTTCACTATGTAAATTTAAATTACACAGTGAAGGAAGTTCCCCGCTCAAGCCAATGACGTAGGCGGGTCCGACATACCGAGGGAGCGGACCTGATGGGGAACTTTAGAAGGGGCGGGTCTATACATTTAAAATACTGAGAGGGAGTTCCCCATCAGGTCCGCTCAGGCACAACCAATGAAGCACAGCGCTGGACATCGGGATCGCCGCGGGACACTGGATTTCACCGCTGGAATGTTTTTTTTTTGTTTTTTTTTTTAATAAAGGACTTTTTCAAGGTGTTTGTGTGTTTTTTAAAACATTTTTTTACACTTTCTTCGTGAAATGGTAGGGGTACAACGTTCCCCTTACCAATTCACATGGGGGGGGCCGGGATCTGGGGGTCCCCTTTGTTAAAGGGGTCTTCCAGATTCCGATAAGCCCCCCGCCCGCAGACCTCCACAACCACCGGGCAAGGGTTGTGGGGATGAGGCCCTTGTCCCCATCAACATGGGGACATCCTCCCCATGTTGAGGGCATGTGGCTTGGTACGGTTCAGGAGGGAGGGGGGGCCGCTCTCTCGTCCCCCCCTTTTCCCCTGCGGCCGGCCAGGTTGCGTGCTCGGATAAGGGGTCTGGTATGGATTTTTAGGGGGACTCCACGCCATTTTTTTTAAAAATTTGGGGTGGAGTTCCCCTTAAAATCCATGCCAGATCTGAAGGGCCTGGAATGGATATTTGGGGGAACCCCACGTCAATTTTTTTTTTAATTTGACCTGAAGGGCCTGGTAATTGAATTCTGGGGAACCCCCACGCTTTTTTTTTTTTTTATCAATGCCTTTTGTATGTATTGCCGGGAGCCGACAATTCATTAATAGCCGCGAGTCAGTTTTAAAAGACTTTTTTTCTTTCAAAAATGAAATTTTTTGCAGGGACAGTTCTAAGCACGGGAAACATGCGCCACTTCACATGCATATCATACACACCCCCCAGGTACGAAATTTAAAGGAATATTTCACTTTTATTTTTTCATTTTAAGCATTATTAAAATCACTGCTCCCGAAAAAACGGCCGTTTTTAAAACTTCTTTTTGCATTGATACATGTCCCCTGGGGCAGGACCCCGGTCCCCAAACACTTTTTAGGACAATAACTTGCATATTAGCCTTTATAATTAACACTTTAGATTTCTCCCATAGATTTTTCGAATTTGCCGCGAACACCCCAATTTGTTCGCTGTTCGGCGAACGGGCGAACAGGCAATGTTCGAGTCGAACATGAGTTCGACTCGAACTCGAAGCTCATCCCTAGTCCCTCAGACCACCAGCTCCTACAGGTCCACAGTCTTGGATATACACAGCTTTGGGCTCCTTTAACACACACCAGGTGGGGGAGTTTGGGACTTTGAATGAGGCCATGGACAAGGAGAGGGTATGGAATATAAGGTACATATTTATTGATCATACAGAAGTGTATAACACATATCAATGACACCCTGATGAGTGTTTTACACGAAGCGCGTCGGGCATTCCAAAGATACAGACATGTGGTTACATCACACCAGCAACTCAAACTGAATTTGTCTAGCAATCATGGTTTTACTGTTCTATATTTCTCTTCTCTGCAAGTGCTGTTTTTAATTTTTGTTTTATACCACCTATGTACTTATAACAATCATTGAATGTATATACTCATCCATTGTGACCACTACGTGGCGCTAGGGTGTCACATATTTTAAGTACCCTTGTTGCTCATTTTTGCATACGCACATACTATGTGGTTGCAAATCTTATGAAACAATATTTATTACAATGTTCTTTCTATTTTGTAGTGTTTGTCATTGATATGTGTTATACACTTCTGTATGATCAATAAATATGTACCTTATATTCCATACCCTCACCTTGTCCATGGCCTCATTCAAAGTCCCAAACTCCCCCACCTGATATACTGAACCCGGGATGGAGGCACAATGTATGTGCCTCATTTAAAGTCCCATTATTTCCCCCCCCCCATTCCTTAAACGCACACAGCTACAAGCCCCTCAACGCACACAGCTTCTGGCTCCTTGGACGCACACAGCTTCAATCCCTTCAACGAGCTGCTTGGACGCACACAGCGTCTATCCTCACACAGCGATTCTCTCAATAGCAGCCACTGCTCCAACGCCACCTTCCTCCACCCTTCTGCTCTCACCAGCCCCTCATTATATGGGCTGTGTGCAGCTGGGCACACACCCTGCTGGCTGTCCACAAGACCCGGACACAGGGTTGGAGATCCTGTCCCACCCAAAACTCTTAGGGATTTTCAAACTACAGAGTCCCATCCGGAACTAGCAAAACCTGGAGAAAACTGCCAGAGCAGTTTTCTCCATTTCGAATCAACCCTCTGTAGTTTTGCAATCCGCAGATAAGAAAACTCTGTGTCCCTTTTACATCCAATTTCATAGGGACAGAGCCTCGCTCTGCCACAATATATATATATTTATATATATATATTGTGGCAGAGCGAGGCTCTGTCCCAATGAAAGTGAGGATAAAAGGGACACAGGGTTTGCATATCTGCAGACTGCAGGACTACAGAATGTAGAATTTAAATGGAGGAAAATGCTCTGTCAGTTTTCTCCAGGTTTTCCTACTTTATTATGGGACTCAGTAGTTTGGAGATCCCTAAGAGATTTGAGTAGGACGGGATCTCCAACCCTGTGTCCGGGTCTTGTGGACAGCCAGCAGGGTGTGTTCACAGGTGCACACAACCAATATAATGAGGGGCTGGTGAGAGCAGAGAGTGGAGGATGGTGGAGAGTGAGCAGCTTGCTAACTGCTGTGTGAAGACAGACCTATGTTTGGAGCAGTAGCTGCTAGTGAGTGTGTCACGTACCTGGTAGGAGTCTGATATGATGAGGTCGGCCTCTCTTGTATCTCCAGTCCAAGCCCCACTGAGGGTGGAACAGATGGTGGCTAGGGCCAGGAGGAACACGAGTGCCTGAGGAAGTTGCTTGCAGGACTTGCTGGAACAGATGTGGCTTGGAGACCCAGACAGCCGGACAGACACTGGACACAGGAACACTTGGAGGATGGGTAGAGGTTTGAGGGGAACTCCAACCCACTTGCAGGTTCTGGGAACGAAGCTCACAGGAACAGAGGTCAGGAGGATAGCCAGGGTTCAGCAACAGACAGGCGGCACGGTACAAAGGATCAATCAGAAGCAGGGTCAGTGGAAGCCGGGATCAGAAGCCAGTAATCAGGAAGTGTTTCAGAGTCCAAAGACAGAGTCAGGGAAAGCCACAGTCAGCAACGGTTATCAAGCAGCATAACAGGAACCAGGAAGTTTTCAGGACACAGCTGAAGACCAGTCAGCACTTGCTTGAGAGTCAGGACTTCCTTAAATAGATAGGAAGTCTTGTAATCAGGCTTCAGGTCATAGCTGAGGGCAGGAAGTGCTGCCTGTCCCACACTGCCGGAATACACCTGCTGGTGGACACCGGTACTACAGTCCGTGGAACATGCATTACCACCAGCAGGTGAGATCCTTGCAGACTGGCGCCAAAGGAGATTAGGGGCGCGCACCCGCGCGTGCACGTCGTCCCCGCGCACGCGCATGTGTACTAGCACTCTGGAAGGGCTGCTGCAGCCCGGGGGTGCGCGCGCCAGTATTCCGAGACTGCTGGCGAACGCGCGCCTGCGCAGGAGAGTTCCTATCAGTTCTCTTACATTGCCCCCCCTTTCAACAAAGAAACGTGGAATACTGGATGTATCTTCATGCTTTTGGGTAGCACCAATTCAAAAGCTACTGCATTGATCCTCCGCTTGACAGGAAAAGGGCCCAAAAATTTTGGACCGAGTTTCTTAGAAGGACAGCTTAACTTTAGATTTGCCGTGGACAGCCAGACTTTGTCCCCAGGTTTTAAATCCAGGTTACCCCTCTTCTTTCTGTCGAAAAACTTCTTGTTGCTAGCCTGGGTCTTGGAGATCGTCTCCTGTAAAACCTGATTGTTAGTACTGAAGAAGTCTAATCGGTCTTGCACAGCAGGTAAAGAAGACTCAACAGGTATTTCCGGCAGAAAAGAGGGATGGTACCCAAAATTGGCAAAAAAGGGGGACTGTTTGGTTGCTGAGTGGATGGTATTATTATATGAGAACTCCGCAAGCGGAAGGAGGGATAACCAATCATCTTGAGCAAAAGAGGAAAAACACCGTAGATACTGTTCAAGGGTTTGATTCGTCCTCTCAGTCTGTCCATTGGTTTGTGGGTGGTAAGCTGTAGAGAGGCAGAGTTCAATATTAAGTGCTTCGCATAGAGCCCTCCAGAATCTAGAGGTGAACTGCACCCCGCGGTCGGAGATAATGCTATCAGGAATACCGTGCAATCTAACGACCTCTTTGATGAAGGCTGAGGCAGTCTCAGTAGCGGAAAGAGTTCCTTGTAAGGGTACAAAGTGCGCCATCTTGGTCAGGCGGTCTACAACGACAAAGATGGTAGTGAAGTCTTCAGACGGAGGGAGTTCTACAATAAAGTCCATTGAGATCATACTCCATGGTTTCTGAGGTATGGGAAGAGGCTCCAAGAGACCCCAAGTTTTAGTTCTGTCGGTTTTGTTTTGAAGGCATGTAATACAGGATCTAACGTAATTTTTACAGTCCTGCATTAAATCGGGCCACCAGAAGGTACGGGAGACCAGATCGGCAGTCTTGCGGATCCCGTAATGTCCTGCTAGAGGGTGGTCATGACAGCGACTCAGAATAGACACTCGAAACTGCTCCGGGACAAAGATTTGTTCCTTATGGAAGAAAAGGCCATTCCTTGATTGAAGAGCCAAGTCCTGGGAGGGTGGTTGGTTAACCACACTGGTCTTAATTTGAGATAACAGATCAGCTTGAAGAAACAAAAAATTCTTGGCCGGGAGAATGGTATCAGGCTCCAAGGGACTCACAGGATCATTAAACATACGGGACAGGGCATCTGGTTTGCCATTCTTAGAACCAGGATGAAAAGTAATATGAAATGAGAAACGGGAGAAGAACAGCGCCCATCTTGCTTGTCGAGGTCTTAATCGCTTAGCTGTTCTCAAGTACTCTAGGTTCTTGTGATCCGTGAATATGAGGATTGGGTGGGCAGCACCCTCCAAGAGGTACCGCCACTCTTCAAGTGCGGCCTTGATGGCCAGCAGTTCCCGGTCTCCCACATCATAGTTCCTCTCGGAAGGATTTAATTTCTTGGAGAAAAAAGCCACAGGGTAGAGTAAGGATTTCGGGCCCTGACGTTGGGATAATATAGCCCCGACTGCACTTTCAGAAGCATCAACCTCCAATACATAGGCCAAGGATGGATCAGGGTGCTTCAGGATGGGAGCTGAGGTAAATAAAAGTTTTAACTGTTCAAAGGCCTCTTGAGCTTTTAGTGTCCAACAGAAAGGGATGTGTTGCTTAGTTAGTTGTGTGATGGGAGCGATGATACCAGAAAAGTTCTTGATGAATTTTCTGTAAAAATTAGCAAACCCCACAAACCTCTGAACAGCTTTTCTGTCTGGAGGGGCAGGCCATTCCAGAACGGAAGTAACTTTCTGCAGATCCATGGAGATACCGTCGGCAGAGATGACAAGTCCCAAGAAATTAACAGTTTGTTTCTCAAAGTCACACTTCGGCTTTGGCATAAAGACAGTGTTTTCGGAGTCGGGCCAGCACTTTCTTAACATGAGCTTGATGAGATTCCATGGATTCAGAGAATATCAAGATGTCATCCAAGTAGATTATGACGAATAGATCAAGATAATCCCGAAAAACGTCATTCACTAGGTGTTGAAACGTAGCTGGGGCGTTGCAGAGCCCGAATGGCATGACCAAGTACTCAAAGTGGCCAAAGCGAGTTCGAAAAGCCGTCTTCCACTCGTCCCCTTCCCTGATTCTGACGAGATTATACGCACCCCTTAAGTCTAGCTTGGAGAATATCCGTGCCCCCCGCAGCCTCTGGAAAAGTTCAGGAATTAACGGAAGGGGGTACCGGTTCTTGACTGTAACTTTGTTAAGGTCCCGGTAGTCAATGCAAGGTCTTAAGGAGTGATCCTTTTTCTCTACAAAAAAGATACCGGCACCTGCTGGTGACGTGGAGGGCCAAATGAACTTCTTTTTCAAACTCTCGTCGATATAGACACGTAAGGCTTCCAGTTCAGGTTCGGAGAGGGGATAGATCCGACCAAAAGGAATCTCCGCCCCTGGTAAGAGATCAATAGGGCAATCATAAGTCCTATGGGGTGGAAGGGTGTCCGCACCCTTCTTGTTAAATACATCCAGGTATTCGTGGTAAGCAGCAGGAACCAGATTAATGGTTTCTGGGTCAGGCTGTAGACTCAGGAGAGGAGTGGTACTAGCAGTCCTTTCAGGGAAACAGTGCGTCTGGCAATAGCTGGAGGAAAAGGTGACGTCTCCTGTAAGCCAATCAATGTGCGGATTATGTGCCTTTAGCCAGGGAATGCCAAGAATGATGGGGAACATTGGTGAGGTTATGACATCCAACCGAAGGAATTCATGGTGACCAGAGGAGGCTTGACAGGAAATAGGTGCAGTCTCTTGTGTGACCGGGCCTGATTTAATACCAGAGCCATCGGCCAGGTGAACCCGGAATCCCTGTTTCTTGGGGCACACGGGAAGCTGGTGTAAAGAAACAAATGAGGAATCCACAAAACAGCTGCAGGCCCCTGAGTCTATTATGGCGGATACTAAGAGTGTCCTTCCGGCAACAAAAAGATTAACTGGGAGAGAGATGTGAGACCGAACCTCTCCAGAAGGATGCTCCACGGGAAGCTGACGAAGGCAGGTTCTACTGGTTTTTGCCGGGCAAGTCTGTATGAAGTGACCTGCTTCTCCACAATAGAGGCATAGATTGGCACGTAATTGTCTGAGACGTTCTGCCGGGGAAAGAGGCGATCTGGGGAAACTCCTGTGGCATGTCTTATGCTGAGCCTTCTTTCCAAAAGATGTGCTCAACGGGGCAGCAGATATGCTGGGTGTAGAAGTCACAGAAAGGATTCCTTGAGTCTTTTCGTATTGCCTCTCACGTAGTCGCCGGTCGATTTGGATGGCTGAGCTAATCAGTCTTTCCAAGGATGTAGGAACTTCAATTCTGGCCAGTTCATCTTTGAGAGTGTCGGAAAGACCAAGCCGAAACTGATGGCGAAGAGCAGGATCGTTCCATCGAGTGTCAGCACTCAGGACACGGAAGTCAGTGATATACTCCTCAACAGGCCTTGACCCCTGTTGTAACCTGCCAAGCTTGGATTCTGCAGACTGCTGGCGGAAGGGGTCAGCATATAGCTGAGCCATAGCCGAGAAGAACGAAACTGTGGTTGCCAGAACTGGGTCATGCTGCTCCCGGAGGTGATGAGCCCAGGAGAGTGGTTCGTTCACGAGAAGGGTGATCACAAATCCCACTTTAATGTCTTCAGATCTAAAGGTCCGGGGCAGCAGGGAGAAGTAGAGCTCGCAGGAGTTCCGGAAGGTTCTGAACATCGTACGATCTCCGGAAAATCGTTCGGGAATAGGCACTCTGGGTTCCGGGAGAGGAATAATTCCATGGAAGGAACTTGAATCGGTTTGAGCAGAGGGATCTGCGACAGAGGGAGAAACGCAAGCTGATGCGACTCCTATCTTGTCAGAGAGTCGCTCCTCCATGCGACTGAGATCGCTCTGTAAACTCTGCACGACATGTGTGAGTGTAGAGATTGTCTCAAACAAGTCCTCTGGTGGAGAGACCTCCCTTTCAGACTCCATCCCTGGCTGACTGCTACTGTCACGTACCTGGTAGGAGTCTGATATGATGAGGTCGGCCTCTCTTGTATCTCCAGTCCAAGCCCCACTGAGGGTAGAACAGATGGTGGCTAGGGCCAGGAGGAACACGAGTGCCTGAGGAAGTTGCTTGCAGGACTTGCTGGAACAGATGTGGCTTGGAGACCCAGACAGCCGGACAGACACTGGACACAGGAACACTTGGAGGATGGGTAGAGGTTTGAGGGGAACTCCAACCCACTTGCAGGTTCTGGGAACGAAGCTCACAGGAACAGAGGTCAGGAGGATAGCCAGGGTTCAGCAACAGACAGGCGGCACGGTACAAAGGATCAATCAGAAGCAGGGTCAGTGGAAGCCGGGATCAGAAGCCAGTAATCAGGAAGTGTTTCAGAGTCCAAAGACAGAGTCAGGGAAAGCCACAGTCAGCAACGGTTATCAAGCAGCATAACAGGAACCAGGAAGTTTTCAGGACACAGCTGAAGACCAGTCAGCACTTGCTTGAGAGTCAGGACTTCCTTAAATAGATAGGAAGTCTTGTAATCAGGCTTCAGGTCACAGCTGAGGGCAGGAAGTGCTGCCTGTCCCACACTGCCGGAATACACCTGCTGGTGGACACCGGTACTACAGTCCGTGGAACATGCATTACCACCAGCAGGTGAGATCCTTGCAGACTGGCGCCAAAGGAGATTAGGGGCGCGCACCCGCGCGTGCACGTCGTCCCCGCGCACGCGCATGTGTACTAGCACTCTGGAAGGGCTGCTGCAGCCCGGGGGTGCGCACGCCAGTATTCCGAGACTGCTGGCGAACGCGCGCCTGCGCAGGAGAGTTCCTATCAGTTCTCTTACAGAGTGTCTCTGTGTGAGGATAAACGCTGTGTGCGTTGAAGGGCGTTAAAGCTGTGTGCGTCCAAGGAGCCAGAAGCTGTGTGCATTAAGGGACTTCAAGCTGTGTGCGTTTAAGAAGCCCAAAGCTGTGTGCATCCAAGACTGTGAGACTGGAAGATCTGGTGGTTTAAGGTACCAGTACCTAAAGCAAGCAGAGGAACTGCTAACAAGAGAGCCATGTGGCCTGGTATGTTTTCCTTATTTTTGGACTGCTAAATGAAGTTAAACCCCTGCGTGGGAATCCTGAATGGACATTTTGCTTTTGTTTTTCTGTTTAAATAAACGTGGGCTACCAGGTCCTTAACTAGAATGCCTGTCTGATATGGACTCACTGCATAAAAATGCATCTATCCACTTGAGCTAAAACACCCCAATATCACAGTGGTGGATTCAGCGGGCACAAGACGGTGGAATTCGGGTCTCTGCGCCAGTAGTGAGTCGCATCAGGGACTGCTGCTAGCTTTGTGTAGCAGCCAGGCGAACGGCATTGCACAGAAGTTTAATGGACTGTGTTGCATGCGGGTTGTGTACCTGTAAAAGGAGAATCACATTTGTCTTCCCTCTCTGCTGTGAACTGTGTTACCGGTTGCTGTGTGCAACACGGCAAGGATGGGGCGGTCAAAACAGAAAAAGGAGGCGATCCTTGCTGAAGCAAGAGAAAGGCTACTGTGGCTAGAGGGTATTTTACCACATGCCCCAGCCAAACCAGAGAATTTGACTGAGTGTGAAATCTCTGTGATCTGGGGTAAATCTCTGTTACTCATGTCACCCCCAGTTAAAAGGGAAGTGAAAGAGGTTGTCCCTGGCAACAGGAAGCCAGGTGGACAACAGCGTGTGGAAAAGAGGAGAATGATCGTCCGTGGAAGCAACGTCCAGGCCAGCAGGGGATCCAAGGAGTCTGTCTGCTGATGGTCATGACCAGTGGAGTCCTCAAGAGTGGTATCCCGTGGCAACAGAGAGCCAGGCATTAAGGAGATGCCAAGAAATTACATTTCAGCGTCCAGTACCGTGCTTGGAATGTGGTCAAGTGGGGCATGGGATCTTTACTTGCCCAATATTCTGGAACACCGCTGAAGAGTCTGGAAAGGCTGCAGTGTCGCTATATGGCCCCAAAGAGACAGTAGCTGGTATGGATGCAGCTGAGAGACAGCGCACTCAAGTGAAGGCTATGATGCCAGCCACTGAAAATGGTAAGACTGTTTCAGTTTATGGTACGGAACCCAGTGAAGGGGGAGTATTTCCAGTGGGGAGATCCGCAGTGCCAATGGACATAGACTTGCGGCAGTGTACTACCCAGAGCAGTGGGGAGGCACAGCGTAAAGCCCAACTAGCTGCAGGACTAAAGACTGGAAAGGATATGGGGACTCTGCACGTGCCTGCTATAGTCCAGCAGATGGCTGGGAAAATTGAGTTAGGGGTGACCAAAACAGTGCTTGTGCCATGTTCCCTAGTGACAGGTACTGCAGGGTTGCCCAGGGAAACTTCCAAGAAGCCCGTAGTGACGGAGCCAAGCGTTTCCCAGGTCAGCTTTGGAGCTGCCCATGTAGGAAAGGGTGCCCCTTTAAAGATGGTGGGCGCTGTGAGGAGTCACTCAGAGGCTTTGGTGGGTAATAGACAATCCACAAAAGTAGCAGTTATGTCTACACGTAGTGAAAATTCTGATGGTTATGCTGTCAAAAGTGTTACTGTTGGCAAATGTGATGGTATTGGTGATAATGACATTGAAAAATGTGTTTCCTTTAATGTCATGTCTGAAAATGTTGGAAATGTGTTTACTACCAATGATGGGAGTAGGATATCTCCCATGACAACCAGAAGCGCAGGATTGTCTATGGAAGTCTCATGGGGCCTCCATGTGTTGGAGCCAGAGGTTTTCCAGGATTGCTGTGATGCTACTCTGGTGAAACAAGGGAAAACTGTGTCACATAGTGAGTGTGTGTGGGCGCAGCCCCACAACCCTAAGTGTAACCCAGTTGTTAAGGGGTTAACTCAGCCTGCAAAAGCTGAAAGTGCAGAGCTGTATGTGTCTGTAGCGCCACCAGAGCAAGGTGGTCAGAATAAGGTATTGCACCTTGCCTTGCTTGAGGATGCAATCTCCCAGTGTGATGTGAGAAAAAAATATTGTCACAATGTGGGGTAGATAGAAGTGACAAGTGTGGTGTTTTGGCCAGTGAATCCCAGGTTCCTGTTGGGCCTTCTAGAGCAGGTGATGCAGTGCTGTGGAGCACCAGTGATGGAACCACAGGAGACTGGGATAATTGGTGCAAGGAAGCAGTTGCGGCACTAGGCCAAGTGACAAGGAATTACGAAGCAATGATGTGTGACAAAGTTGTGGACAGAACATCTGCTATGCCCAAAGGAGGGATCGCAGAATGGCCAGTGCTCAAGAGCACGCCAGCTCCTGCAAAGGCTGATGCCCTCCAGTCTAAAGGAACGGTTCTGGGCGCAGGCATGGCAGATGGGTTGTCCACGGCCCAGCAACTTAGTAATGGCAAGTGTCAAGGTGACAATGTGACTAATGTTGACTCGCAGAGACTCATTGGGGTAGCGTTAGAGGTGAAGAGGAGACATGTGTCTGACAGCGCTCCAGGGGAGCAACAGGCTGGGATGAGGGGTACCTCCAAGGAGATGGAGGTCTCTTCAAATGTCTCAACCTCATAAGCTGCAATGGATGAGCCCCTCCATGTCTCAAACAGGTGAAAGGTTCCCAAAAAGGTCACGCATTTAGACATCGGTTGCATAGAGTTGACAAAAACTTTATTAGAAATGCTGGAGTTGGTAAAAGTGACCTCACTGTACACTTGGGTGTCTCCACCGCAGTCGGACCAGGTGGTGCTGCGTGGTACCAATAGGTGGAGCCAGGTGGTACAGGCTGTGCTGGGAAGCTTATTAACAGTGTGGCAAATAGTCCTGAGGTTCTCTAAGAGGGTGCTCCCAGTTACTGAATGGCCTGGAAGGCGCTCAGAACTGTTGGAGACATCAAAGGTCTCTCCGGCTGGTGTAGTGACTGGAAACATCTCTCCTGGTGTGGTCCGAGGTGCAGCTGAGCAGTGGTCAGTAGAGGGCGCAGCTACTGTCTCAGCCGCTACATCTCATGAGAAGGAAGGGCCCAGAATAGATGCAGCACTAGCAGAGATGCTTTCTATCACTCAGAAAGAGGTACAACTTAAAGTACCCGGAGACACTGTGAGAAAAAGTGCTAATGTTGGTTGCTGCAACAATGTAATGTGTACATCAGAAAGAAGTAGTTTGTGCTTGGATCAGTGTCATTTGTTAGATAAGTTACCCATGGAGTGTTGGATAACAGGTGAGGTGGAACTTGGCTTTGGTCCTGTGTAGTGATGAGCCGAACACCCCCGGGTTCGGTTCGCACCAGAACCCGCGAACGGACCGAAAGTTCGTACGAACAATAGAACCCTATTAAATACAATGGATGCGAACGTTCGAATTCTAAAGTGCTAATTATAACAACTATTATGCATGTTATTGTCCTAAAAAGGGTTTGGGAACCCGGGTTCTGCACCAGGGGACATGTATCAATGCAAAAAGAAGTTTTAAAAACGGTCGTTTTTCGGGAGCAGTCATTTTAATGATGCATAAAGTGAAAAAAAAAAAGTCAAATATTCCTTTAAATATCGTACCTGGGGGGTGTCTAAAGTATGCCTGTGAAGTGCCACGTGTTTCCCGTGTTTAGAACTGTCCCTGCACAAAATGACACTTCTAAAGGAAAAAAAAGCCATTTAAAACTGCTTGCGGCTTTAATGTAATGTCTGGTCCCGGTAATATGGATGAAAATCTTTAAGAAAAATGGCATAGCTACCCCATGACCCCCCCCCCCCCTACCCCAGCCCATTACCAGCCCCTTTGGGTCTTGTATGGATATTAAGGGGAACCCCGCACATAAAATAAAAAAGGCCCTATATACTCTGAACAGCCGTATACAGGCGGTGCATACAAGACAGGGACTGTAGGTTTGTTCTTATGTAGAATCTGTTTGTAATTTTGAACAGGTACATTGTTTAAGTGTAGCTCCAGCCCAAAAATCTATTTTTAAACTTTTTGGAAAACATAGGTAAGGGTTATCACCCCTGTAACATTTGTTTTGCTGTCTGTGCCCCTGTTCAGAACATTTCACCTCACTTTCCGTCCCAATGACAACTGTTTTTGAAATGTGGTGTTTTTCTTGAAACAAGGATTGGTGATAAAGCATCAGTACAGAGGAGACACCTTTCTCCCATATTAATTCTTACAGGAGAGAATTTTCCTTCCATGGGGTAGATTTCCTCTCACTTCCTGTTGTCTTCTTGCGTTTGCAAGTAGGAGTCGTTTGTAAGTTGGATGTTTGAAAGTAGGGACCTGCCGTATATACTCTGCAGAAATAGGCCCCTTAGTTGTTGGTGTTGGCACAACACTGTAAGCACTCACAGTTACTCTTGGTTGGTGCTGGAACGCCCTGCTGTCAACTATTATATCAGGAATTTTAATTACATATAATTGTTGAACAGTGGTAGTAAAAATTGGGCCTTTGATGGTGGTGCTGGTGCCACAACACTGTAAGCCCTGACAGTTACTTTTGGTGGGTGCAGCAATGGGCCCTGCTGTGAATTATTAGATCAAGAATTGTAATTGCATGCCCCTGTTGAACAGGGGCTGAAAAATTGGGCCTTTCGTGGTGGTGGTGGTGGTGGCGTTGCCACAACACTGTAAGCCCTCAGAGTTACTCTTGGTGGGTGCAGCAATGGGCCCTGCTGTGAATTATTAGATCAAGAATTGTAATTACATGCCCCTTTTGAACAGGGGCTGAAAAATTGGGCCTTTCGTGGTGGTGGTGGCGTTGCCACAACACTGTAAGCCCTCAGAGTTACTCTTGGTGGGTGCAGGAATGGGCCCTGCTGTGAATTATTAGATCAAGAATTGTAATTACATGCCCCTTTTGAACAGGGGCTGAAAAATTGGGCCTTTCGTGGTGGTGGTGGTGGTGGTGTTGCCACAACACTGTAAGCCCTCAGAGTTACTCTTGGTGGGTGCAGCAATGGGCCCTGCTGTGAATTATTAGATCAAGAATTGTAATTGCATGCCCCTGTTGAACAGGGGCTGAAAAATTGGGCCTTAGGCACTGGTGGCACAACACTACAACCCCTCACAGATACTGTACTTGGAGCACAGCAATGAGCCCTGTTGCAAAGTATTGCTTCAAAAATTGTAATGACACGCCCCTGTTAAACAGGGGCTGAAAAATTGGGCCTTAGGCACTGGTGCCACAACACTCCAACCCCTCACAGATACTGTACTTGGAGCACAGCAATGAGCCCTATGGCAAATTATTGCTAAAAAAATTGTAATTACACGCCCCTGTAAAACAGGGGCTGAAAAATTGGGCCTTAGCCACTGGTGGCGGCACCCATAAACAAAAATGATCTTCCAAGCTATCATCATCAATCGTATCATTGAGGACTCGGAGGAGGAGGATAGCCAGTCAACATAACAGCACAGGCACTCAGCATCAGCATCAGTCTTGAAGGGATGTGACATGTTAAAATCAATTAGTCTGTTATATCAGCATCAGGTGTGTGGTAGCTGGTGGTGATCCAAGACTGGTTCATCTTGATGAAAGTCAGTCGATCAACCGAGTCGGTGGACAGGCGCACCCTGTGATCCGTGACAAATCCTCCAGCAGCACTGAATGTGCGTTCCGAAAGAACGCTGGATGCAGGACAGGCCAGTAGCTCAATTGCATACTGTGCAAGCTCTGGCCAGTGATCCATCCTCAAGACCCAGTAAGCCAGAGGATTTTCGGTGGGGAAGGTGTCCAAGTCTGACCTTGCCCCTAGATATTCCTGCACCATGTTTATCAGACGCTGGCGATGGTTGCTGGAACCGATCATACTTTGGGGCTGCGGACTAAAGAATTGTCTGAACGCATCGGTCAGACGGCCACCTTCCCCACCGCTCCTTCTTTGACTGGCCGAAGCCTCAGCAACTTGTTGTCCAGGACCAGGAGTTTGTAACCTCCCAGTCTCTGGGAACGCGTTGCACAGACCTTTCTGCAAGGCCTCCCGGAGTTGTCTCATCCTCTGCTCCCTCTGCGACGGTAACATAAGGTCCGCAACCTTACCCTTGTACCGTGGATCAAGGAGAGTGGCCAGCCAGTAATGGTCCCTCTCCTTGATCCGAAGAATACGAGGATCCTTCCGCAGACTTTGCAGGATCAGGGAGGCCATGCAGCGTAGGTTTGCTGAGGCATTCGCTCCGGAGTCCTCTGGGTCACTAAGGACGACATGATCCGCAGCCACCTCCTCCCAGCCACGTACAAGTCCACTGGTTTCTTGGGACTGTAAATCATCCCTAAAAGACTGCTGCTGATGATGCTGAGTGCCAGCCTCCACCTCCATGCTGACACAATCCTCCTCCTCCTCCTCCTCCTCTTCCTGTGCGATGGGTGGGACAGAAGGAACACTGTCTGGGTAAAGGGGGCCTTGAGAGGCAAGGAAGTCCTCCTCTTCCTGCCTCTGTTCTGCCTCAAGTGCCCTGTCCATTATTCCAAGCAGCGTGTGCTCCAACAGGTGGACAAGAGGTACAGTGTCACTGATGCATGCACTGTCACTGCTCACCATCCTCGTGGCCTCCTCAAATGGTGCCAGGACAGTGCATGCATCCCTGATCATGCCCCACTGGCGTGGAGAAAAAAAAACAAGCTCCCCTGACCCTGTCCTGGTGCCGTAGTCGCACAGGTACTCATTGATGGCCCTCTGCTGCGTGTGCAGCCGCTGCAGCATGGCCAACGTTGAGTTCCACCTGGTGGGCATGTCACATATAAGGCGGTTCTTGGGCAGGTTCAACTCCTTTTGCAGCTCAGCCAGGCGAGCACTGGCATTATAAGATCTGCGGAAATGCACACAGACTTTCCTGGCCTGCCTCAGGACATCCTGTAAGCCCGGGTACCTGCCCAAGAACCGCTGCACCACCAGGTTAAGGACGTGAGCCACACAGGGCACATGGGTCAGTTGTCCCTGTCGGAGGGCGGAGAGGAGGTTGGTGCCATTGTCGCAAACCACCATTCCTGGCTTAAGCTGGCGTGGCGTCAACCACCTCTCGGCCTGGCCCTGCAGAGCAGACAGGACCTCTGCCCCAGTGTGGCTTCTGTCCCCCAAACACACCAGCGCAAGCACGGCATGGCATCTTTTTGCCTGCGTACTTGCGTAGCCCCGTGAACGGCTACGGAGCACCGCTGGTTCATAGGACAAACCACAGGAAGAGGCCATGGAGGAAGAAGAAGAGGAGGGGGTGGAGGAGAGAGGTGTGTCACAACCAGTAGTAGCATTTTGGAGGCGTGGCGGTGGAACAACCTCCAACACTACTGCACCTTGTCCTGCATCCTTCCCAGCTGCCAAAAGAGTGACCCAATGGGCCGTGAAAGAAAGGTAACGTCCCTGTCCATGCCTGCTGGACCATGAGTCAGCGGTAATATGCACCTTACCGCTGACCGCCCTGTCCAGCGAGGCCAAGACATTGCCTTCCACATGCCGGTAGAGAGCCGGAATAGCCTTCCGTGAGAAAAAGTGGCGTTTGGGAACCTGCCACTGAGGAACCGCACATTGCACAAACTCACGGAAGGGGGCCGAGTCTACCAACTGAAAAGGCAGCAGTTGAAGCGCTAGCAATTTAGCCAAGCTAGCATTCAACCGCTGGGCATGTGGATGGCTGGGAGTGAACTTCTTTCGACGGTCCAGCAGCTGGGGCAGGGAAATTTGCCTGCTAGAATCGGACGTCGGTGTACTGCTAGCAGAGTGGCCGCAAGTACTTGGCTGTGACACACCTAATTCTACACCTTCATTCCTCTCAGTGCATGTTTCAGAGAGGACTGAAGTTATAGTGGGGTTGGAGATCCCAGCTGATGCGGTGCAAGGAGAGGTCCGCTTTGTTCTTTGGTGTGGGTCTTTGAGGTAGGCTTGCCAACGAGCTGCATGGCAGGTCAACATATGTCTGGTCAGGCATGTGGTACCCAAGCGGCTGATGTTTTGGCCACGCGATATACGCTTGAGACATATGTTGCAAACAGCAGCTGTGCGATCTGATGCACTAGCCTCAAAAAAGGCCCACACCAAGGAACTTTTTGAATGATGGGCAGAGGCAGCGCTCTGCACAGGCGGAGCTCTGCGGTGTGATTCCATCGGTGTACTGCCCTTACGCTGGCCACCAAAGGGCATCCTGCCTCGTTGGAGATGTGCCTCCTCCTCAGCCTCCTCCTCCTCCTCTCTACTATTAGGCACCCACGTGGAGTCAGTGACCTCATCATCCCCTCCCTCCTCATCACTGGAGCCAATCTGGCAGTATGCTGCAGCTGCTGGAACATGACTGCCAGATTGGTGTCCTTCTTGAGCATCCCCTCTGTCTGCTCTCACGCTACTGCCTTCCTGTAGCTGGGTTTCATCAACAGACCCTTCGAAACGCTGGGCACCCTCCTGGAGCATGTACCCAACACTGTGCTCAAACAGTTCGGGGGACTCCTCAGGAGGAGGACATGGTGGGTCTAGGGAAGGAGTGACTGATGATGACATTGATACCAGGGAAGAGGACGCTTTGGCAGCTGCTTTGCCAGTACCCTGAGCCTGGGTGAGAGAGGATGAGGAGGAGGAGGAGGGCTTGGTCATCCACTCTACCAAGTCTTCGGCATGATGTGGCTCAACATGTCCAGCTGCCGAAAAGAAGGACAAGCGTGTCCCATGGCCATGTGCTGATGACAATGCACCGCGTCCACGACCAGCACTGTTGCCCCCAGACACAGAGCCTGCTTGCCCTCTTTTATTGCCTCCTGACTGTCTGCCTCTCCTTGTTTGCCTTCCAGACATTCTAATAGATGGCTTGCAGGGAGATGGGAAAAAAGCAATAAGGGCTACCTTCAGGTGTCCTTCTCTGTCCCTTTACTTAAGGATTTCTAAATATGGTTGAGGATGATTGCTTTTGCACAGAATAGCACAACGACAATTTCCCTGACTGTCCAAAAAACAAGGATTTCAAAGATGGTTGATGAGGAATGCTTTAGCACACTATAGCACAAGGAGAATTTCCCTCACTGTCCTTCCCTGTCCCTAGAAACAAGGATTCGCACAGTGAAAGAAACTGACACTCTCCCTACCTAGAGTTTTCTGTCCCTAGAAAAAATGTTTTTTTAAAGCACACTATAGCACAAGGAGAATTCCCCTCACTTTCCTTCTTTGTCCCTAGAAACAAGGATTCGCACAGTGAAAGAAACTGACACTCTCCCTACCTAGAGTTTTCTGTCCCTAGAAAAAATGTTTTTTTAAAGCACACTATAGCACAAGGAGAATTCACTCACTGTCCTTCCCTGTCCCTAGAAACAAGGATTCGCACAGTGAAAGAAACTGACACTCTCCCTACCTAGAGTTTTCTGTCCCTAGAAAAAATGTTTTTTTAAAGCACACTATAGCACAAGGAGAATTCCCCTCACTTTCCTTCTTTGTCCCTAGAAACAAGGATTCGCACAGTGAAAGAAACTGACACTCTCCCTACCTAGAGTTTTCTGTCCCTAGAAAAAATGTTTTTTTAAAGCACACTATAGCACAAGGAGAATTCACTCACTGTCCTTCCCTGTCCCTAGAAACAAGGATTCGCACAGTGAAAGAAACTGACACTCTCCCTACCTAGAGTTTTCTGTCCCTAGAAAAAATGTTTTTTTAAAGCACACTATAGCACAAGGAGAATTCCCCTCACTTTCCTTCTTTGTCCCTAGAAACAAGGATTCGCACAGTGAAAGAAACTGACACTCTCCCTAGCTAGAGTTTTCTGTCCCTAGAAAAAATGTTTTTTTAAAGCACACTATAGCACAAGGAGAATTCACTCACTGTCCTTCCCTGTCCCTAGAAACAAGGATTCGCACAGTGAAAGAAACTGACACTCTCCCTACCTAGAGTTTTCTGTCCCTAGAAAAAATGTTTTTTTAAAGCACACTATAGCACAAGGAGAATTCCCCTCACTTTCCTTCTTTGTCCCTAGAAACAAGGATTCGCACAGTAAAACACACTGACACTCTCCCTACCTATCCTTCTCTTTCCCTAAACTAAAGGAATCCAGGTTAAGCAAGAAAGAAATAAATGTCACTGTCCCTGCCTATGCTTCTCTTTCCCTGCTCCGGAACACACTACACTAGGCCGCCGTGCTGGCGGCCTTTTTTTAGTGTGGGGCGTGTACTAAACACCCTCAGCAATAATTGGCCACAGGCATCCTGCCTGTGGCCAATCATTGCTCTCCTCGCTGCCGGCGCTGTGATTGGCCAAGCATGCGGGGTCACAGTGCATGCTTGGCCAATCACAGCGCCTGGATGACACTGCGATGGCGTAGTGCATTGTGGGCCGTTCGCGTCACTCGAATTTGGCGCGAACGGCCCAAATCGTTCGATCTTCGTCGAACGATCGAACAGCCGATGTTCGAGTCGAACGTATGTTCGACTCGAACACGAAGCTCATCCCTAGTCCTGTGGGATGTAGTCCCTCGCCTATGTGTGGTTCCTCCTCAGGTCTGGTACTAACAAGCACTGAGATGGACAGCACCGATTGTGTTGGAAAGTGTGACATTAAAATGTATGATCTGCTAATGATTGGCGCTGTTAAAAGTAATGTGGTTGCCCTGGGTTACCAGAGAGAGGTTTTTGAACCTGAAAGACCTGTGGTGAAAGATAAAACTTACTTCCGTAAGCTGAAAGGTAGGATCAGGGTAGGCAGAGTTCCCCCAAGAGAGGAGAGTATGCTCAGGGACCCCAAGAGAAGAGAGGGAAGGCAGAGTATACGGAATTATAGGACCCTGTTAAGATCTAAGCTGGGACGCACCTGGAAGCACACCCAAAAAAAGGGTTGGGCCTACGTGGCTGATGGCCAGCACAGAGGTGTCCCAAATGCTATGGTGGGTGCAGGTGTTTCTCCCTCCGGATCAAAACAAGTGAGGGGGGTATGTGGCAGAGCGAGGCTCTGTCCCAATGAAAGTGAAGGTAAAAGGGACACAGGGTGTGCATATCTGCAGACTGCAGGCAGGGCCGCTTATAGAAATCACGGGGCCCCGTGCAGCCTACCTGCACAAATTTCCAAACAAAAATCCCCCCTCCTAGCAAAACACACTTTAAATTACCCCCCTGCCCCCCCCAATCTCTCCTCCCAGCACATATCTCCCCATTCTTCCTCCTCGCACATATCGCCCTCCCCAAATCCCCATTACATTTGCCAATGCCAACACAGCCAAGAAGAGGTGTGCTGTGTTTTGTTCTCCCCTCCTGTCAGAAGAGTGCTGGTCTTTATAGTACATGAGACCAGATCGCTCTTACTGTAGATTGCATTGCACTGTACACACACACACAGCGCCTCCATCTCCTCCAAAGGCTGCTCAGTGCTCACCTCCCGGCAGCAACAAATGTGGATAGGGGGCGGTGTGTGTACAGTGCCATGCGATCTACAGTAAGAGTGATCCGGTCTCATGTACTGTAAAGACCAGCGCTCTTCTGACAGGAGGGGAGAACAAAACACAGCACACCTCCCGCTGGCACTTCTTCTCTCACCGCTCCAGGCTCCAAGCTGCCGTCTCCTCATCCCAGCTGTGAGTGCGGGCGGGGAAGGGGCATAACAACCAACCCCGGCATCCCCTAAATCCAGCCCTGTGTCTCTCACCTAGCCTCTCACCTAGCAGCTGAAAGCCGGCGGGAGCGAGATGGAGAGAAACCGGCTTTGCTGGGTGAGAGATGCTGTCATTCTTTATTCTCTGCTCCACCGATCCTCCTGCTGTCCGGGCCCCCCTGTGTGCACAGGCCCCCTACAGGAGGGCTGGTGGTCCCCCCCTATCAGCGGCCCTGACTGCAGGACTACAGAGTGTAGAATTTAAATGGAGAAAAATGCTCTATCAGTTTTCTCCAGGTTTTCCTACTTTAGTATGGGACTCGGTAGTTTGGAGATCCCTAAGAGACCTGGGGGGGACGGGATCTCCAACCCTATGTCCGGGTCTTGTGGACAGCCAGCATGGTGTGTTCTCAGGTGCACACAACCAATATAATGAGGGGCTGGTGAGAGCAGAGAGTGGAGGATGGTGGAGAGTGAGCAGCTTGCTAACTGCTGTGTGAAGACAGACCTATATTTGGAGCAGTAGCTGCTAGTGAGTGTCTCTGTGTGAGGATAAACGCTGTGGGCGTTAAAGATGTGTGCGTCCAAGGAGCCAGAAGGTGTGTGCATTAAGGGACTTCAAGCTGTGTGCATCCAAGACTGAGACTGGAAGATCTGGTGGTTTAAGGTACCAGTACCTAAAGCAAGCAGAGGAACTGCTAACAAGAGAGCCAGGTGGCTTGGTATGTTTTCCTTATTTTTGGACTGCTAAATGACGTTAAACCCCTGCGTGGGAATCCTGAATGGACATTTTGCTTTTGTTTTTCTGTTTAAACGTGGGCTACCAGGCCCTTAACTAGAATGCCTGTCTGATATGGACTCACTGCATAAAAATGCATCTATCCACTTGAGCTAAAACACCCCAATATCACAATATCAATATCAATATATATATATATATATATATATATATTCTAAATACCTTTTTTCTTTCTTTTTTTATAAATTAGCAGATCACCTCTGTTCTCAGCTGCATAAGGGGCTTAGAGAGGTGGGGGTGGAGACTGCAGGGGGGATGCATGTCAGCAGGAGGCAGAGAACCAGCAATACATACTGATCTACCTGGAGAAAAGCTGTGCAGGGGGGGGGAGCATTTCGGCACAAGTCTTGCTCATTGGAGGGCAAAGCCAGAAAACTTACCACGCTGTAGTCTCATGCCTAGTGTGGTCAGTTATAAATAGGAAAGCAGAGGGACTGGCAGGAACTCCAGGTATTTCACACAAAGGAAGCAATACAAAGAGCACAGGATACTTTTTAACACAAGCACACGATACAGACAAACATAGCTCCAGGGCTGCTGTTAGAAATCACGTGGGCCCCGTAAAGCCTACCTGACAGGGCCTGGGGCCTGAGCATGACCACCGCTTCTCTTAGCCCACAGGCAGCAAGCAGAGAAAAAGGAGGAAGCATGGATTGAGTGCAGTTTTGCCACATCCTTATGTCTCCAAGCACAAACAGTGGGAGGGCAGGTAATATGTATAAAACTTACAAAATGCAGGTGTCAAGAATATGTAATGTACAGAGTGCAGGGGTCAGGACTATGTAACTTAAACAGTGTAGTTTCAGGAATATGTACTGTACAGTTTGCAGGAGTCCTGGGTACGTACATAGTGCACAGGAGTGTTTAATATACAGAGTGCAGAGGTCAGGAGTGGGTAATGCAAGGAATGCAGGGGTCTGGGATATGTAATGTACAGAATAAAGTGGCTAGGAGGGGGTAATAGCAAAGGCAGCAAATGAGGGTATACAAAAATATCCCCCCCCTATTACGTTCAGTGACCAAATGCATCCCACTCCACTGAATGGGGAAGCCTCACACCATGTACAACAAACATAGTTGCAGCGAGGTGGTGCAGGTTTTTAGAGATTAAATCAGGTGGTGAGGACTGGAGGCAATATAATGCTTCCTTGCCACCTGTCAAACACCCCCTAAAAGGGATCCACCGTGGTTCACTCTTCAGAGGGCAACACTAGTGTACCTTAATCTAGAGCAATGCCCTTAGACGTGTCACTCCAAATGTGCTTGGTATTACCCAAGAGTTCAGTAGTCCCCCCCCCCAAGTACCAAGGACAGTCCCTCAAAATCAGGGACAGTTGGGAGCTATGCAGGGCCGCTGGTAAGGGGGGTCCACCAGCCCTCCCGTATGGGGCCCAGAGCTGCCATCTCAGGAGGGGGGGGGCCCGGAGGTAAAGCAGGCAGAGACTCCCAAATCCTGTAAGGTGACCAGATATTTGAAATGAAATCCAGGGACATTTAAAAAAAAATAATTGGCAAACGGTAAACTATTTTATAGGCTTCAGGGGGATGCTACGCACAGAGTGCAGGGCTCAGGGGGGTGCTACGTGCAGGGCTCAGGGGGGTGCTACGTGCAGGGCTCAGGGGGGTGCTACGTGCAGGGCTCAGGGGGGTGCTACGTGCAGGGCTCAGGGGGGTGCTACGTGCAGGGCTCAGGGGGGTGCTACGCGCAGGGCTCAGGGGGGTGCTACGCGCAGAGTGCAGGGCTCAGGGGGGTGCTACGCGCAGAGTGCAGGGCTCAGGGGGGTGCTACGCGCAGAGTGCAGGGCTCAGGGGGGTGCTACGCGCAGAGTGCAGGGCTCAGGGGGATGCTACGTACAGAGTGCAGGGCTCAGGAGTGCATTACATACAGAGTGCAATGTTCAGGAGTGCGTTGTACAGAGTGCAAGGTTCAGGAATTAGTTAAACTGCAAAGACACCAATTAATTAAACATAGCACACTTCTCTTCTAAAATCTTTATTACCAGCATACAGGAGCCGAGGCAAGAATGCAGGCATCAGATGTATAATAAAATGAGTGCAGCCTAGTAGGACATGCAGCAGTGGGAACTGAACATCCATCCAGCACAGCCAGGAATTGGTGGGCATGCCAGGGGTGTACGGGCAGGGCCGGTGCAAGGATTCACCGAAAGAGATTTCAGTTGAGTCCCCCCAAAGCCCTGACAGCATAGACATTTAATTTCTGAGCTCTGCTGCCTCTCTGCAAAGAAACAGTCTCATTCATCTCCTTATCGGCTAGTTGCTGCTGTTCTGTCAGGCAATCCTCTCCCTGTCACAGCAGTGTGCTCTGCAGCAAGTGAGTATGCTTTGTTCTCACCTGATCTCCTGAGCTGACGACATAACTCCTGGCCTGGGGACCGTGGCACTACTGCTCCCCAGACTCTTCACACTCTCCCTGCATAGGCTGCCGACCCGCCACTCCCCCTGCCGCAACAGCACTCTCCCTCCCGGTCCTGCCGCAACAGCACTCTCCCTCCCGGTCCTGCCGCAACAGCACTCTCCCTCCCGGTCCTGCCGCAACAGCACTCTCCCTCCCGGTCCTGCCGCAACAGCACTCTCCCTCCCGGGCCTGCCGCAACAGCACTCTCCCTCCCGGTCCTGCCGCAACAGCACTCTCCCTCCCGGGCCTGCCGCAACAGCACTCTCCCTCCCGGTCCTGCCGCAACAGCACTCTCCCTCCCGGTCCTGCCGCAACAGCACTCTCCCTCCCGGTCCTGCCGCAACACCACTCTCCCTCCCGGTCCTGCCGCAACACCACTCTCCCTCCCGGTCCTGCCGCAACACCACTCTCCCTCCCGGTCCTGCCGCAACACCACTCTCCCTCCCGGTCCTGCCGCAACACCACTCTCCCTCCCGGTCCTGCCGCAACACCACCCTCCTTCCCGGTCCTGCCGGCCCACCACTCTCCCTGCCGGCCCACCACTCTCCCTCCCGGCCCACCACTCTCCCTCCCGGTCCTGCCGGCCCACCACTCCCCCTCCCTTTCCTGCCGGCCCACCACTCTCCCTCCCGGTCCAGCTGCCCCTGTGTTTCACTAATTTTGAGGTGGTTCTGCCCCACTAAACTGGCGGTCCTCTCCACTTTACTCTGCCATGTTTTTAGAACCTGTGCATACATATCCCTCATCTTTGCCCTCCAGACCTGCTGCTACATCTCCTGGCACAGGAGTCCCTTTCCATTTTCCTAAATGATATATGCAGTGTATGTGGTATGTGTTTATGGAATGATTGTATGATATATATGTTATTTCTCACATTTCCTCTATGAGATAAAAAAAAAAAAAGATACTTCTTAGAATATTTTGGGATATGACTACTAAATGTTAAGAAGAAAATTATAGATATTGGATAACACTTGTTGGTTAATGATGAGAAATAGAGATGATATTTTTGGAAAATTAGATCATTTTTATTTTTAGTTATTATAAGATATCTCAAAGATATGTTAACTGATAAAGCTGTGTAATGATATATGTATATCTTGGAAATGTCCTATGACTAAATAAAATAAAGTAAAAATTTGAAGAAGATGAGATTGGAGGGAGGGATGGGGCAGCTAAATTAAAATCCAATCTGGGCAGGGGCGGCTCCAGACAATTTATTTTTGGAGGTGCTATGGTGGTGCTTGAGGTAAAAGTGAGGGCGCTAATGTGGTGTGCTACCTGTGTGCGTGGCCAGCAAGCTGCCGTGGTCAGAAAGTGGAGGATTCTTCAATGGTGATCAGTATATCCTGGCCTCTGTATACCAAAATAAAGCCAAAAAATGCAGCGCAACTCTACACTTCCTATATACATGTAGCGGCCTCACCCCGTCCTCTTTAGCTAGGGGTATGTCACGCGATAGAGTGAAATGCGCTACAGCCCATGTCCTCCCCATAACTGTGGGTGAAAGAGAGAGAGATTCGCCCTTGGGACTTTGAGTGAGGTGAGCACTGTTAGGCCAATAAAAAAATCGCAGGAATAATTGCAGTGTATATTTATTCAGGTAAAAAGCAGTACATACATTGATGTCATGAACATGGGCCAATTCATACAAAATACAAGACCAATATAAATTAGGTAAAATGATATTACGAGTATCTGACAGTAATTATGTAAACACATAGGCATCAAAAGTAACCCGACGCGTTTCGCGAGGCTTGGCTCGCTCTTCAGGGGTAGATGCACGTAGTGTACCTAAAATGAGAGTGATATAGTATAAAGCATGATATGAAGGCACAGGGGGGGGGCCTTGAATATGGAAAACCCCATACTCACCACTGGACATTGCCAAAAGACAGCGGGGGTGAAGCTCAAACGGCGGCAGCGACTGTCTCACCGGGGAGCTGAGGAGGCGGAGCCAAACAAAGCTCCAAATCGGAGTCAAACGGAAGGAAGGCCCAGCATGGATGGAATAGGTGTAACCCCAAGAGTGTCAGTGAATCCAAGAGGAATGTTGGCTCTAAATATAAATATGTATATTGAATAATTAAAAAATAGGAGTATACGAGTATATGGTAACATATATGTCTTTGCATGTATAAAAGACATGAGCCAAGAATGGTTAGAGTATGGAGACTGAGGGGGAGAGTGAAAAAAATGCCAGATTGACTAGTATGATTAAGGAAAGATCAGAGAGAAAAGTAATAAGTGAAAGAGAGTGTGAATGAAATGAAGTACAGGTGTGTGGTGAGGACTGTGATGAGAAAACAAGTTGCATGTAAATGCTTGCAGCGAGTAATATATAAACATATAAAAGTATACCTTGGTGAAGTAGGTCTAAGAGTAGTAAATTCCAAGGGAGGGACCTGCACTAGTGTGTCTGTCCTCAGTGAAAGAAAGCAAACAATGAGATCCATGCTGTGCAAACCTCCAATATATACCCCTGAAGGGGCCCGAGAGGCTCCGCCCCCAACACCATGTGCAAATGACCAGCAAACGAGTGCCTAAACCCACCAACCATCAAAAAGGCGGTGTGTGAGCCAAGACACTCACAGGACCATCTTGATGGTAGTAATGCCTGCAGCCACAGCGATGCTGCAAAATCGCAGACATCGCGCGGCCGACGCATTAACATGGTGCCGATGTGCAAGTGGCCCCGCCCGCTCAAAAAGGGCAGGCGGGGACAGCAGGGGAGAAGGATCCCCCTTGTGATGCACATCGCAGCTCCCAGGGAGAAATGAAGTAGCACCGCCGCCAACAGAGAACACCACACCAGCTGGATTGGGATAAAAGTCCAATGCGAGATGTTATTGGATATGTTGGAATAACAATGGCTAGTGCATGATAAAAATGTAAAATCCATACATATATGTATGTTTTTGTTTTTATTGGCGAGGGTGACCGCAGACCAGTTTTGGGCTATTGGGTGTCTTCCACCCGGGTATCTTTGAAAAAAAAAAAAAAATTCCTCTTGGATTCACTGACACTCTTGGGGTTACACCTATTCCATCCATGCTGGGCCTTCCTTCCGTTTGACTCCGATTTGGAGCTTTGTTTGGCTCCGCCTCCTCAGCTCCCCGGTGAGACAGTCGCTGCCGCCGTTTGAGCTTCACCCCCGCTGTCTTTTGGCAATGTCCAGTGGTGAGTATGGGGTTTTCCATATTCAAGGCCCCCCCCCCCCCTGTGCCTTCATATCATGCTTTATACTATATCACTCTCATTTTAGGTACACTACGTGCATCTACCCCTGAAGAGCGAGCCAAGCCTCGCGAAACGCGTCGGGTTACTTTTGATGCCTATGTGTTTACATAATTACTGTCAGATACTCGTAATATCATTTTACCTAATTTATATTGGTCTTGTATTTTGTATGAATTGGCCCATGTTCATGACATCAATGTATGTACTGCTTTTTACCTGAATAAATATACACTGCAATTATTCCTGCGATTTTTTTATTGGCCTAACAGTGCTCACCTCACTCAAAGTCCCAAGGGCGAATCTCTCTCTCTTTCATGAAAATTCAGGGATGGAGGTGTGTCAATGGTGACACCAGACCCTTCTTTTTTCTTTTTTTTTCATAACTGTGGGTGAGGTGAAGGCCAATACCTGATGTTTCCTCGGGCCGGTGTGTCCTGGGCATGTACCGAGTCTGCTGTGCAGAAACCACCAAACCACCCTTTGCTCCCATTAACAGAGTCCATACACCGATCACAGTCCAACTGTTGGTTTATTTCGTATCTCCACATACAGGCAATGCGATGGCATGATACGGTGGGATGAGCAGGTCGAGGCACTATACTGATCTGGGTCCCTACACTAGGGATGAGCTTCGTGTTCGAGTCGAACATACGTTCGACTCGAACATCGGCTGTTCGATCGTTCGACGAAGATCGAACGATTTGGGCCGTTCGCGCCAAATTCGAGTGACGCGAACGGCCCACAATGCACTACGCCATCGCAGTGTCATCCAGGCGCTGTGATTGGCCAAGCATGCACTGTGACCCCGCATGCTTGGCCAATCACAGCGCCGGCAGCGAGGAGAGCAATGATTGGCCACAGGCAGGATGCCTGTGGCCAATTATTGCTGAGGGTGTTTAGTACACGCCCCACACTATAAAAGGCCGCCAGCACGGCGGCCTAGTGTAGTGTGTTCCGGAGCAGGGAAAGAGAAACATAGGCAGGGACAGTGACATTTATTTTTTTCTTGCTTAACCTGGATTCCTTTAGTTTAGGGAAAGAGAAGGATAGGTAGGGAGAGTGTCAGTTTCTTTCACTGTGATAATCCTTGTTTCTAGGGACAAAGAAGGAAAGTGAGTGAAATTCTCCTTGTGCTATAGTGTGCTTTAAAAAAACATTTTTTCTAGGGACAGAAAACTATAGGTAGGGAGAGTGTCAGTGTGTTTTACTGTGCGAATCCTTGTTTCTAGGGACAGGGAAGGACAGTGAGGGAATTCTCCTTGTGCTATAGTGTGCTTTAAAAAAACATTTTTTCTAGGGACAGAAAACTATAGGTAGGGAGAGTGTCAGTGTGTTTTACTGTGCGAATCCTTGTTTCTAGGGACAGGGAAGGACAGTGAGGGAATTCTCCTTGTGCTATAGTGTGCTTTAAAAAAACATTTTTTCTAGGGACAGAAAACTATAGGTAGGGAGAGTGTCAGTGTCTTTTACTGTGCGAATCCTTGTTTCTAGGGACAGGGAAGGACAGTGAGGGAATTCTCCTTGTGCTATAGTGTGCTTTAAAAAAACATTTTTTCTAGGGACAGAAAACTATAGGTAGGGAGAGTGTCAGTGTGTTTTACTGTGCGAATCCTTGTTTCTAGGGACAGGGAAGGACAGTGAGGGAATTCTCCTTGTGCTATAGTGTGCTAAAGCATTCCTCATCAACCATCTTTGAAATCCTTGTTTTTTTGGACAGTCAGGGAAATTGTCGTTGTGCTATTCTGTGCAAAAGCAATCATCCTCAACCATATTTAGAAATCCTTAAGTAAAGGGACAGAGAAGGACACCTGAAGGTAGCCCTTATTGCTTTTTTCCCATCTCCCTGCAGGCCATCTATTAGAATGTCTGGAAGGCAAACAAGGAGAGGCAGACAGTCAGGAGGCAATAAAAGAGGGCAAGCAGGCTCTGTGTCTGGGGGCAACAGTGCTGGTCGTGGACGCGGTGCATTGTCATCAGCACATGGCCATGGGACACGCTTGTCCTTCTTTTCGGCAGCTGGACATGTTGAGCCACATCATGCCGAAGACTTGGTAGAGTGGATGACCAAGCCCTCCTCCTCCTCCTCATTCTCTCTCACCCAGGCTCAGGGTACTGGAAAAGCAGCTGCCAAAGCGTCCTCTTCCCTGGTATCAATGTCAGACTCCTCATCAGTCACTCCTTCCCTAGACCCACCATGTCCTCCTCCTGAGGAGTCCCCCGAACTGTTTGAGCACAGTGTTGGGTACATGCTCCAGGAGGATGCCCAGCGTTTCGAAGGGTCTGATGATGAAACCCAGCTAGAGGAAGGCAGTAGCGTGAGAGCAGACAGAGGGGATGCTCAAGAAGGACACCAATCTGGCAGTCATGTTCCAGCAGCTGCAGCATACTGCCAGATTGGCTCCAGTGATGAGGAGGGAGGTGATGATGAGGTCACTGACTCCACGTGGGTGCCTAATAGGAGAGAGGAGGAGGAGGAGGATGAGGAGGAGGCACATCTCCAACGAGGCAGGATGCCCTTTGGTGGCCAGCGTAAGGGCAGTACACCGACAGAATCACACCGCAGAGCTCCGCCTGTGCAGGGCGCTGCCTCTGCCCATCATTCAAAAAGTTCTTTGGTGTGGGCCTTTTTTGAGGCTAGTGCATCAGATCGCACAGCTGCTGTTTGCAACATATGTCTCAAGCGTATATCGCGTGGCCAAAACATCAGCCGCTTGGGTACCACATGCCTGACCAGACATATGTTGACCTGCCATGCAGCTCGTTGGCAAGCCTACCTCAAAGACCCACACCAAAGAACAAAGCGGACCTCTCCTTGCACCGCATCAGCTGGGATCTCCAACCCCACTATAACTTCAGTCCTCTCTGAAACATGCACTGAGAGGAATGAAGGTGTAGAATTAGGTGTGTCACAGCCAAGTACTTGCGGCCACTCTGCTAGCAGTACACCGACGTCCGATTCTAGCAGGCAAATTTCCCTGCCCCAGCTGCTGGACCGTCGAAAGAAGTTCACTCCCAGCCATCCACATGCCCAGCGGTTGAATGCTAGCTTGGCTAAATTGCTAGCGCTTCAACTGCTGCCTTTTCAGTTGGTAGACTCGGCCCCCTTCCGTGAGTTTGTGCAATGTGCGGTTCCTCAGTGGCAGGTTCCCAAACGCCACTTTTTCTCACGGAAGGCTATTCCGGCTCTCTACCGGCATGTGGAAGGCAATGTCTTGGCCTCGCTGGACAGGGCGGTCAGCGGTAAGGTGCATATTACCGCTGACTCATGGTCCAGCAGGCATGGACAGGGACGTTACCTTTCTTTCACGGCCCATTGGGTCACTCTTTTGGCAGCTGGGAAGGATGCAGGACAAGGTGCAGTAGTGTTGGAGGTTGTTCCACCGCCACGCCTCCAAAATGCTACTACTGGTTGTGACACACCTCTCTCCTCCACCCCCTCCTCTTCTTCTTCCTCCATGGCCTCTTCCTGTGGTTTGTCCTCGGAACCAGCGGTGCTCCGTAGGCGTTCAAGGGGCTACGCAAGTACGCAGGCAAAAAGATGCCATGCCGTGCTTGCGCTGGTGTGTTTGGGGGACAGAAGCCACACTGGGGCAGAGGTCCTGTCTGCTCTGCAGGGCCAGGCCGAGAGGTGGTTGACGCCACGCCAGCTTAAGCCAGGAATGGTGGTTTGCGACAATGGCACCAACCTCCTCTCCGCCCTCCGACAGGGACAACTGACCCATGTGCCCTGTGTGGCTCACGTCCTTAACCTGGTGGTGCAGCGGTTCTTGGGCAGGTACCCGGGCTTACAGGATGTCCTGAGGCAGGCCAGGAAAGTCTGTGTGCATTTCCGCAGATCTTATAATGCCAGTGCTCGCCTGGCTGAGCTGCAAAAGGAGTTGAACCTGCCCAAGAACCGCCTTATATGTGACATGCCTACCAGGTGGAACTCAACGTTGGCCATGCTGCAGCGGCTGCACACGCAGCAGAGGGCCATCAATGAGTACCTGTGCGACTACGGCACCAGGACAGGGTCAGGGGAGCTTGGTTTTTTTTCTCCACGCCAGTGGGGCATGATCAGGGATGCATGCACTGTCCTGGCACCATTTGAGGAGGCCACGAGGATGGTGAGCAGTGACAGTGCATGCATCAGTGACACTGTACCTCTTGTCCACCTGTTGGAGCACACGCTGCGTGGAATAATGGACAGGGCACTTGAGGCAGAACAGAGGCAGGAAGAGGAGGACTTCCTTGCCTCTCAAGGCCCCCTTTACCCAGACAGTGTTCCTTCTGTCCCACCCATCGCACAGGAAGAGGAGGAGGAGGAGGAGGAGGAGGAGGAGGATTGTGTCAGCATGGAGGTGGAGGCTGGCACTCAGCATCATCAGCAGCAGTCTTTTAGGGATGATTTACAGTCCCAAGAAACCAGTGGACTTGTACGTGGCTGGGAGGAGGTGGCTGCGGATCATGTCGTCCTTAGTGACCCAGAGGACTCCGGAGCGAATGCCTCAGCAAACCTACGCTGCATGGCCTCCCTGATCCTGCAAAGTCTGCGGAAGGATCCTCGTATTCTTCGGATCAAGGAGAGGGACCATTACTGGCTGGCCACTCTCCTTGATCCACGGTACAAGGGTAAGGTTGCGGACCTTATGTTACCGTCGCAGAGGGAGCAGAGGATGAGACAACTCCGGGAGGCCTTGCAGAAAGGTCTGTGCAACGCGTTCCCAGAGACTGGGAGGTTACAAACTCCTGGTCCTGGACAACGAGTTGCTGAGGCTTCGGCCAGTCAAAGAAGGAGCGGTGGGGAAGGTGGCCGTCTGACCGATGCGTTCAGACAATTCTTTAGTCCGCAGCCCCAAAGTATGATCGGTTCCAGCAACCATCGCCAGCGTCTGATAAACATGGTGCAGGAATATCTAGGGGCAAGGTCAGACTTGGACACCTTCCCCACCGAAAATCCTCTGGCTTACTGGGTCTTGAGGATGGATCACTGGCCAGAGCTTGCACAGTATGCAATTGAGCTACTGGCCTGTCCTGCATCCAGCGTTCTTTCGGAACGCACATTCAGTGCTGCTGGAGGATTTGTCACGGATCACAGGGTGCGCCTGTCCACCGACTCGGTTGATCGACTGACTTTCATCAAGATGAATAAGTCTTGGATCACCACCAGCTACCACACACCTGATGCTGATATAACAGACTAATTGATTTTAACATGTCACATCCCTTCAAGACTGATGCTGATGCTGAGTGCCTGTGCTGTTATGTTGACTGGCTATCCTCCTCCTCCGAGTCCTCAATGATACGATTGATGATGATAGCTTGGAAGATCATTTTTGTTTATGGGTGCCGCCACCAGTGGCTAAGGCCCAATTTTTCAGCCCCTGTTTTACAGGGGCGTGTAATTACAATTTTTTTTGCAATAATTTGCCATAGGGCTCATTGCTGTGCTCCAAGTACAGTATCTGTGAGGGGTTGGAGTGTTGTGGCACCAGTGCCTAAGGCCCAATTTTTCAGCCCCTGTTTAACAGGGGCGTGTCATTACAATTTTTGAAGCAATACTTTGCAACAGGGCTCATTGCTGTGCTCCAAGTACAGTATCTGTGAGGGGTTGTAGTGTTGTGCCACCAGTGCCTAAGGCCCAATTTTTCAGCCCCTGTTCAACAGGGGCATGCAATTACAATTCTTGATCTAATAATTCACAGCAGGGCCCATTGCTGCACCCACCAAGAGTAACTCTGAGGGCTTACAGTGTTGTGGCAACGCCACCACCACCACCACCACGAAAGGCCCAATTTTTCAGCCCCTGTTCAAAAGGGGCATGTAATTACAATTCTTGATCTAATAATTCACAGCAGGGCCCATTGCTGCACCCACCAAGAGTAACTCTGAGGGCTTACAGTGTTGTGGCAACACCACCACCACCACCACCACCACGAAAGGCCCAATTTTTCAGCCCCTGTTCAACAGGGGCATGCAATTACAATTCTTGATCTAATAATTCACAGCAGGGCCCATTGCTGCACCCACCAAGAGTAACTCTGAGGGCTTACAGTGTTGTGGCAACGCCACCACCACCACGAAAGGCCCAATTTTTCAGCCCCTGTTCAAAAGGGGCATGTAATTACAATTCTTGATCTAATAATTCACAGCAGGGCCCATTCCTGCACCCACCAAGAGTAACTCTGAGGGCTTACAGTGTTGTGGCAACACCACCACCACCACCACCACCACGAAAGGCCCAATTTTTCAGCCCCTGTTCAACAGGGGCATGCAATTACAATTCTTGATCTAATAATTCACAGCAGGGCCCATTCCTGCACCCACCAAGAGTAACTCTGAGGGCTTACAGTGTTGTGGCAACACCACCACCACCACCACCACCACGAAAGGCCCAATTTTTCAGCCCCTGTTCAACAGGGGCATGCAATTACAATTCTTGATCTAATAATTCACAGCAGGGCCCATTGCTGCACCCACCAAGAGTAACTGTCAGGGCTTACAGTGTTGTGGCACCAGCACCACCATCAAAGGCCCAATTTTTACTACCACTGTTCAACAATTATATGTAATTAAAATTCCTGATATAATAGTTGACAGCAGGGTGTTCCAGCACCAACCAAGAGTAACTGTGAGTGCTTACAGTGTTGTGCCAACACCAACAACTAAGGGGCCTATTTCTGCAGAGTATATACGGCAGGTCCCTACTTTCAAACATCCAACTTACAAACGACTCCTACTTGCAAACGCAAGAAGACAACAGGAAGTGAGAGGAAATCTACCACTAGGAAGGAAAATTCTCTCCTGTAAGAATAAATATGGGAGAAAGGTGTCTCCTCTGTACTGATGCTTTATCAGCAATCCTTGTTTCAAGAAAAACACCACATTTCAAAAACAGTTGTCATTGGGACGGAAAGTGAGGTGAAATGTTCTGAACAGGGGCACAGACAGCAAAACAAATGTTACAGGGGTGATAACCCTTACCTATGTTTTCCAAAAAGTTTAAAAATAGATTTTTGGGCTGGAGCTACACTTAAACAATGTACCTGTTCAAAATTACAAACAGATTCTACATAAGAACAAACCTACAGTCCCTGTCTTGTATGCACCGCCTGTATACGGCTGTTCAGAGTATATAGGGCCTTTTTTATTTTATGTGCGGGGTTCCCCTTAATATCCATACAAGACCCAAAGGGGCTGGTAATGGGCTGGGGTAGGGGGGGGGGGGGGTCATGGGGTAGCTATGCCATTTTTCTTAAAGATTTTCATCCATATTACCGGGACCAGACATTACATTAAAGCCGCAAGCAGTTTTAAATGGCTTTTTTTCCCTTTAGAAGTGTCATTTTGTGCAGGGACAGTTCTAAACACGGGAAACACGTGGCACTTCACAGGCATACTTTAGACACCCCCCAGGTACGATATTTAAAGGAATATTTGACTTTTTTTTTTTCACTTTATGCATCATTAAAATGACTGCTCCCGAAAAACGACCGTTTTTAAAACTTCTTTTTGCATTGATACATGTCCCCTGGTGCACAACCCGGGTTCCCAAACCCTTTTTAGGACAATAACATGCATAATAGTTGTTATAATTAGCACTTTAGAATTCGAACGTTCGCATCCATTGTATTTAATAGGGTTCTAATGTTCGTACGAACTTTCGGTCCGTTCGCGGGTTCTGGTGCGAACCGAACCCGGGGGTGTTCGGCTCATCACTACCCTACACCCCCTGTGCTATGACCAAGGGTTGTAGGAGTCTTGACATGAATACCTCCGTTGCGGCCCCTATCAGGGGAAGATGTCCTCCAGGGGAGTTACCGAAGGCCCATCCGTCACCGGGTTGACACTACACCGGGTCTTCGAACGAGTGACCTCCCCAGCCTCCTCACCTCAGATGCGGGTCCCCTCGCAAGGGGCGCCCTGGAACCACTTCACGCTTGCGGGACCCGGTCGAAGTCACCGGGCCCCAGGCCTCCTCAATAGTACCTCACCCCAGGCTGACGGTGCCTGGGATGGAACCCCAACTTCATCCCGGCCAGGCCTAGGGCGCCTAGGCCGGGAACCTTGAATCGCCCGCACCCAGGCTAAAGGTGCCTGGGTGCGTGAAGAGATGATCCCCGAAGACAGACCTCGTGGCGAGGGCGTCTCCCCTTTTATCTCCTCCCATCGATACCACGGCGGGTTCCCTGCCCCAGCCGTACCATCTCCAGGAAGGGACAAAGAAGGGTAGCACTGTGGTAGTGATTCTACCTCGAGCCTGTAGGTACTCCGCCACCCACAGGCAAAGGAGAATATTGCACCACCCAATCCTCCACGAATAACAAAAAGGGGTCTAAACCCTGCCATAATTACACACCTGGGTCACACTACCCCCAGGTGTATCCCACTAACTTTGAAGACCCCACTACACTCTCCCCCTGGTGATTTGACGCTGGTCCCCAGCGTCAGGTGCACACCCATGTCTCCCAAGGAGTGGTGACATGAAGTGGGCCCCAGAAGCTATCCCTCAAATTTTTGGATACTAAGTGTGCCAAGACCTGCTCAAAAGGGAAAGGGAAAATATAAAACGATAAACTTTTGCATAAGACATCTATTCTGTACACATGTACAATCCCTCCCATCGCTGTCTAAGAACCACCCCACTCTCAGTAGTCTTGACCGATGAATCTCCTGCAGAAGGGAAACAACAAAAAGAAAACACATCCTAACACTCTGTGTTAGCTTGGCATGAGTGGGTCCGTCAGCCGAGAGACCCGCTCACTCCAATAAGTAAGTAATGCATGTGTAGCATTTCAAATAACCGTTGCACAACACTGCCACCTGGTGACAGAGCTGCGGTAATGACACTTGGTGAGATCTTCATTCTTCCTGCTTTCCTACACTAACTTTTACCCCAAAAGTCTCTGCCTTTGGCACATGAAGAAAAGGGAGAAAAAAACAACAGCTCCCAAGTCTCCAGTGAGTAAAAGAAAAGCCCAAATCAAAACAAAAGTAGGGCACAGTTCTAGGCGTCTGGGAATGTCTCTTCCAGAAAGTTTCAACAGCAACAAGATAGGAGCTCACTTCTCCTATAAGTAGAACCTTGGATCCGGCAGAAACAGAGGCTTCAGGTGCCCGTCAAACACTTCCACCGAATACTCGACATCCTCTCCTTCTTTCCTGCAGATGAGCACCTTATCGGCATGAATATGGCGCCCAAGTCTCCAATCAGCTCTGCAGTCCTTGAACTTTTTAGACACAGGCGGCGAACATGACAGGTATCGCCTGGCATGGGGTACTTTAAGCTTTTCCCATACAAACTCGTCATACCACCTTGGTCGCAGGACCTCGACTTCATACAATAAGTCCTGAGGCAAGTAGGGGTACTCCCACCCATATTCACGGGCGACTCTCTGGGAGAAAAGTCTCTGCAACCTGGCTAGAGGCGGCATCACATCTCGCTCACCTTCTCCTGGCTGTACGATGGCCTCCGGGTGCCGAGGTACCTTCACCATCTCGGGTTGCTTTGTCTTTGGTGCCCGCAACGAAGCACGCTGCGTCCCCTCCATCAGAGCGGGTGATGTAGTTGAATGAGGAAAGTTGGTCGGAGGATTAGATTTCCTCGGGAACTCCGGGGCCTGCGCCCGGGAGCGTACTGTCTTCTATGGACATGGGGGAATCCTGTGGTTTACTCAGCACAGGTAGCGGGCGTCTGTCCCAGTCCTTCCGGTGAAACAGCTCGTCTATTTCCCCGTCATCCCCACAGTCTGACAACGACTCTAGGTCGGAGGTGTCATACATCTCGGCGGGAAGGTAGTCTCTAGTAGACGGAAGGCTACCCTCCCTTTCGGGCTCCACCGACTGTGGACCCCCGACACCTCCAACCAACACCACAGTCCCAGCCCCTGGCTCACCTAGACCTTCTTCAGCACTGGGATGTCTAGGATTCTTCCGACCGGATCCATCCAGGTCCAGCAAGCAGCGTGGCGAAGCTCGACCACGACCACAGGAGGCCTGCACCAGGCCTATCTTCCTCTTCGGGGGTGGCAGCAGGGAGTCTGTGGTGACCGAAGCAGTGTCCTCGGATTTTTCTCTCTCAGTCTCTGGTTGGGCAGTCACGTCGCCCTGGTCAGCGCGTAGGGGGACCTCCGCAGAGGCCTGGATCTCTCCCTCCGGAGTGGCGGTTCCTGTGATGCAGTTGAGGCGTAGGGCCCGGGGCCTTTCCGTGTATGGTTCAACCTCAAAAAGGAACTCCTTGCATGCCTCACATCGCCCGAATGGCTTTAGTTGGACCACCAGTCCCGAGCATCCGGGACAGATCACACCGAGGGCCTCCGTGTCTCTGCATGAATACAGAGCCAACTGTCCTCGGGGCCTAAGTCTTATCCCCGTGTCTGTCAGGGGAGCAGCAAATGCAGTCATCTTCATAGGGTAAGATACCGGCATCCACGAAGAGCTTGAATTCATTCCGACCACTTGCTGTTCCATCACGCGCTGACCACGCGCCGGAGTCTCCACGTGTATCTCCACACGTGGCCAGACTCCTCCCACGACTTGTACGTTTTCGTGGGCTTCCGCCAGCCTCCGCCCACAAATTGCACAGTCATGGGGTGCCTCGTGGCGCAGTGCATTAACAGTCCCCACATGTAGTACTTCACACGGCTGGACCTCTCCCTTTTTACGCTCCTCCGCGTGGGCCTTTCCCGACTTAGGGTCATGTCCACAACTCCGAGCAGGGATGCACTTTGGCCAATCACATGGCCGACCTGCTCGGAACTCCTCCGGGCAGCAAAGTTCAAACACAGACGTTCTCAGTTCCATCGCCAAGACACACACAATCCCGGACGAGCCCCCACGTGTAGCGGCCTCACCCCGTCCTCTTTAGCTAGGGGTATGTCACGCGACAGAGTGAGATGCGCTACGGCCCATGTCCTCCCCATAACTGTGGGTGAGGTGAAGGCCAATACCTGATGTTTCCTCGGGCCGGTGTGTCCTGGGCATGTACCGAGTCTGCTGTGCAGAAACCACCAAACCACCCTTTGCTCCCATTAACAGAGTCCATACACCGATCACAGTCCAACTGTTGGTTTATTTCGTATCTCCACATACAGGCAATGCGATGGCATGATACGGTGGGATGAGCAGGTCAAGGCACTATACTGATCTGGGTCCCTACACCCCCTGTGCTATGACCAAGGGTTGTAGGAGTCTTGACATGAATACCTCCGTTGCGTTGCGGCCCCTATCAGGGGAAGATGTCCTCCAAGGGAGTTACCGAAGGCCCATCCGTCACCGGGTTGACACTACACCGGGTCTTCGAACGAGTGACCTCCCCAGCCTCCTCACCTCAGATGCGGGTCCCCTCGCAAGGGGCGCCCTGGAACCACTTCACCCTTGCGGGACCCGGTCGAAGTCACCGGGCCCCAGGCCTCCTCAATATTACCTCACCCCAGGCTGAAGGTGCCTGGGATGGAACCCCAACTTCATCCCGGCCAGGCCTAGGGCGCCTAGGCCGGGAACCTTGAATCGCCCGCACCCAGGCTGAAGGTGCCTGGGTGCGTGAAGAGATGATCCCCGAAGACAGACCTCGTGGCGAGGGCGTCTCCCCCTTTTATCTCCTCCCGTCGATACCACGGCGGGTTCCCTGCCCCAGCCGTACCATCTCCAGGAAGGGACAAAGAAGGGTAGCACTGTGGTAGTGATTCTACCTCGAGCCTGTAGGTACTCCGCCACCCACAGGCAAAGGAGAATATTGCACCACCCAATCCTCCACGAATAACAAAAAGGGGTCTAAACCCTGCCATAATTACACACCTGGGTCACACTACCCCCAGGTGTATCCCACTAACTTTGAAGACCCCGCTACATACAATTCTACAAATGGACTTATAAGTGCAATGGTAAAACCTATAAAATAATATCCAGTTCAAATCAACCAATGTATTGCAATATGAATATAGTAGTGATGGTGTCACCCCATCTACAAAAATATTTTGAGAAATTGCAGAGCTTCAATGTGCAAATAATGGTGAAACCGCCTACATACAATAATTATAACAGAGATGCAAATCAAGCAATGTATTAGAACATAGTAGTGATGGTCTCACCATCTCTGCAAAAGGTAAGAAATATTGCAGAGCTGCAAAGTGCAAATCGTGGTGAAACCCCCTATATATAATCATAATAATAAAGTGTAAAATATGTACATCAATTGTACATTTTATTTGATTTTATATATAGGGGATTTCACCATTATTTGCACATTGGAGCTCTGCAGTTTCTCAAAATATTTTTGCAGAGGGGGTGACACCATCACTACTATATTCATATTGCAATACATTGGTTGATTTTCACTGGCTATTCATTTATAGGTGTTATCATTGCACTTATAAGTCCATTTGTATACTTTAATAGATGACGTGTAGGGCAGCATTGCATTTTTTTGCTTTTTATTGATTTGCATTAGATGAGGGAACCAGCTAACAAGATTCTCTTATTGTTTTTGAGATTTTTTTTGTTGCATGGCAGTGGTTTTACTTGATTTGTTATGTCCTCTGTATATTGGTAACCACTGGCCCTGCATATTGGTGGTCACTGTGCCCTCCTGTATGCTGGTGGTCAGTGTACCCCCTGTATGCTGGTGGTATGTGCAGGGTGCAAGAGGATTCTATGTGCAGGGTGCAGGATGATGCCACCTGCAGGGCTCAGGAGGATGCTACGCGCAGGCTTCAGGGGGATGCTGCGCGCAGGCTTCAGGGGGATGCTACGCACAGAGTGCAGGGCTCAGGGGGGTGCTACGTACAGAGTGCAGGGCTCAGGGGGGTGCTACGTACAGAGTGCAGGGCTCAGGGGGGTGCTACGTACAGAGTGCAGGGCTCAGGGGGGTGCTACGTACAGAGTGCAGGGCTCAGGGGGGTGCTACGTACAGAGTGCAGGGCTCAGGGGGATGCTACGTACAGAGTGCAAGGTTCAGGAGTGCATTACATACAGAGTGCAATGTTCAGGAGTACGTTGTACAGAGTGCAAGGTTCAGGAATTAGTTAAACTGCAAAGACACCAATTAATTAAACATAGCACACTTCTCTTCTAAAATCTTTATTACCAGCATACAGAAGCCGAGGCAAGAATGCAGGCATCAGATGTATAATAAAATGAGTGCAGCCTAGTAGGACATGCAGCAGTGGGAACTGAACATCCATCCAGCACAGCCAGGAATTGGTGGGCATGCCAGGGGTGTACGGGCAGGGCCGGTGCAAGGATTCCCCCCCCAAGATTTCAGTTGAGTCCCCCCAAAGCCCCGACAGCATAGACATCTAATTTGTGAGCTCTGCTGCCTCTCTGCAAAGAAACAGCCTGATTCATCTCCTTATCGGCTAGTTGCTGCTGTTCTGTCTGGCGATCCTCTATCTGTCACAGCAGTGTGCTCTGCAGCAAGCAGCAGTGAGTATGCTGTGTTCTCACCTGATCTTCTGAGCTGACGGCACATCTCCTGGCCTGGGGACCATGGCACTACTGCTCCCCAGACTCTTCACACTCTCCTTGCATAGGCTGCCGACTCTCCCTCCCGGTCCTGCCGCAACACCACTCTCCCTCCCGGTCCTGCCGCAACACCACTCTCCCCCCCGGTCCAGCTGCCCCTGTGTTTCACTATATTTGAGGTGGTTCTGCCCCACTAAACTGGCGGTCCTCTCCATTTTACTCTGCCATGTTTTTAGAACCTGTGCATACATATCCCTCATCTTCGCCCTTCAGACCTGCTGCTACATCTCCTGGCACAGAAGTCCCTGCACTGTGATCCTCCAGACTCCTCTCACTCCCTCTAGGATTAAAGGATAAGTTTAACTCTATGGAAAAAATTAATAAATGCACAGATTTTTGCATAAAAAAATGTGCATTTACTTTTCCAGCAAGGGCCTGGAAAGCATTGCACCCATGATCAGTAAAGGTTCAGGTTTTTTTTTTTTTTAAAACAAACATGTCATACTTACCTCCACTGTGCAGTTGGTTATGCACAGAGTGGCCCCGATCCTCCTCTTCTGGGGTCCCTCTGTGGCGCTCCTGGCTCCTCCTCTTCACAAGTGTCCCATCAGAGAAGCGCTCTCCTACAGGACACCAATGCAGGCACGCTCCTGTGTCCTGCTGCATCTGTTGACACAGACAGCAGGACTCTGCTCCGCCTCCCAGCGCCCGCATCATTGGATTTGATTGACAGCATCAGGAGGCAATGGCTACGCTGATATCATTCTATCCAATCAGGACACGAGACACCAGCCGGAGCTGGTGTGCTCCTTCCCGTCGTGGGAATTACAGGGCTCAGGTAAGTATAAGGGGGGCTCGGGGGTGCTGCTGCAGTAAAGAAGGTTTGCTGAGGGTTTAAAACCCCTTTAAGTCCATACCACTGATTGAAAGCCGCAATACATGTCAATGGACTACGGGAGCACTCATCAGCACCCCTGCGGCCCATTGATAACTACAAGCCCATATGCCATGGTGGAAGATGGTACTTAAGGGTTTATTCATTCAAAGGAATCTGTAAATGAATGACGCATTCATGTGGGTGGAGCCCCGTACAGCCATGCTCTTTTAAAAAAGTGACACCCCCAAGTTTTTGTAAAAAAAAGGTCACTTTAAGAGTGTCCGGGCGCCGGACACACAGCAGTCTATGGGAAGCTTCCCAGCTTGCAATCAGCTGATTGCAAGCTGAGAAGCTGATTTGCCCAAGTTCAGGGCGCAAGCCATTCGCCCGCAAACACTCCCACTCTCCACTGATTTGTCCCTGGATCCTGTCCTGTCTTTTTTATTGCCCGGGACCAGAGGGCGATTGGGCGGTGCTTTTTCGGCACTGCCGCGTCACTTCCAGTTTCCCGGCTGGCTCACTGTAACTTGTGGAGCAGGAGTGTGGAGATGTGACTGCAACTGTCCGGGACCCTTTGATGTGAGGCGGGGAGCAGATCACAGATGCAGCGGATGGACACAGAGCTGGCAGTGTACCAGAGCGCCAGGTGAGTGTGGGGATCGGAGAGGATTGCAACAGCTGACCTTCTCTATTTGCTGTTGGCATGTCTCTCGCTCTCTCTCTCTCAGCATCATGCTTCTCCCTCCTCGACTCCTCTGCATGGCGGCTAACGAGTGACTGTTCCACCCAGTGAGTACTGTGTCCTGCCATGACCCTTGCCCCCCCCTCCCCCACCTCTGATCAATTTTTTCAGATCACTTTTTTCAGCTGCTGCAGAGCTTCATGGAGGGGGAGGGTGGGTCTGCTGAGTGTTGTGGTGCGTGGCAGTAACTGACAGCTGTTTCTCCACCCTAAACAACCCCCTCCCTGCATCTCCACCCTAAACAACCACCTCCCTGTATCTCGACCCTAAACACCCCCCCTCCCTGCCTCTTCACCCTCAACACCCCCCCCTCCCTGCCTCTTCACCCTCAACACCCCCCTTCTCTGCCTCTCCACCCTAAACGACCCCCCTGCCTCTCCACCCTAAACACCCTCCCCTTGCCTCTCCACCCTAAACACCCTCCCCTTGCCTCTTCACCATAAACACCCCCTCTTTGCCCCTCCACCCTAAACACCCCCTGCATCTCCACCCTAAACACCCCCCCCCATGTATCTCCACCCTAAACACCACCCCAGTGTAATGTAAAGGGGTCCAGAGGTGCAGGGTGCTGTGTACTGTAAAGGGGTCTAGAGGTACAAGGGCTGTGTAATGTAAAGGGGTCCAGAGGTGCAGGGTGCAGTGTAATGTAAAGGTGCAGGGTGCAGTGTAATGTAAAGGGGTCCAGAGGTACAAGGATCTCCACCCTAAACACCCCCCTGTATCTCCACCCTAAACACCACCCCAGTGTAATGTAAAGGGGTCCAGAGGTGCAGGGTGAAGTGTAATGTAAAGGTGTACAGAGGTGCAGGGTGCTGTGTAATGTAAAGGGGTCCAGAGGTACAAGGGCTGTGTAATGTAAAGGGGTCCAAAGGTGCAGGGTGCAGTGTAATGTTAAGGGGTCCAGGGTGCTGTGTAATGTAAAGGGGTCCAGAGGTACAAGGGCTGTGTAATGTGAAGGGGTCCAGAGGTGCAGGGTGCAGTGTAATGTAAAGGGGTCCAGAGGTACAAGGGCTGTGTAATGTGAAGGGGTCCAGAGGTGCAGGGTGCAGTGTAATGTAAAGGGGTCCAGAGGTACAAGGGTTGTGTAATGTAAAGGGGTCCAGAGGTGCAGGGTGCAGTGTAATGTAAAGGGGTCCAGAGGTGCAGTTGTGGAGAGGGGGCACACAGTAGTGACAAAAAGATATTGAAGGATGCAGAGGTATGCAAGGGGGCACAGTGTAGTGTTTTTACATTTTAAGGTGGGGGGGTGCCAGATATAGGATCCGCCCCGGGTGCCAAATGCTCTAGGTAAGCCCCTGCTGGGGCTGTATACTCTGTCCTGTGATGCTGGGGCTGTATACTCTGTCCTGTGATGCTGGGGCTGTATACTCTGTCCTGTGATGCTGGGGCTGTATACTTTGTCCTGTGATGCTGGGGCTGTATACTTTGTCCTGTGATGCTGGGGCTGTATACTTTGCCCTCGTACACACGACCGAGTTTCTCGTCGTAAAAAACACGTCGTTTTTTTCTACGAGATTCTTGTTAAGCTTGTCGATTTTCTCGTCAAGCTTTCTATGCGTACACACTGTCATTTCCCAATTTCCTCGTTGTTCTCCGCGCTCACGTCCAGCACGTACGACGGCACTATAAAGGAGAAGATCTTTTTTCTTGGCGCCACCCCTTGGGCTGCTTTTGCTGATCTCGTGTTCCCGCGTGTGAAGTAAAAGTTTGGGAAGAGACGATTCGCGCTTTTCAGTCTTCGTACTTTTCAGATCGTTTTCTGCCGTTCAGTTTGTGCTTGTGGGTTCGTATCTTGACTTTCAGGGCGTCTAGGCAGGTCGTATCTGTTTTACAGTGCGTTCTTGCCTGTTCGTTTCTGATTTTCAGTTCGTTATTCATAGGCCTTGCTGTTCTAAAGTGCTTTCTGTTCTGTACGTTCTGATTAGACGACCGTTTCCTAGCCATGTCGCCTGGACGTTCTCGTCGTCGAGTTCGTGCTGTGCGTGCGCTTGGTGTTGGTCTGCTTGTTTTGGACCAAGACCAGTCCATGAATGGTGTGAGGAGGAGTTCATGGACCAAGAATTGGTTGCTCCAGCGGGACCAATTCTGCCACATGCCTCTGCTGCGGGAGATCGTCGAGAATAATCCTGAGGACTACAGGAATTTTCTGCGGATGTCTGACCCCGTTTTTCAGGAACTGTTTGCTTTGGTGTCCCCCTATATTACCAGGAAGGACACCGTTATGCGGGAAGCCATCAGTGCTGAGCAGAGGCTCATCGCCACGTTGCGTTACCTGGCGACAGGGAGAAGTCTTCAGGACTTGAAGTTCACCACAGGCATCTCCCCCCAGGCTCTGGGCCTCATAATCCCAGACACCTGTTCTGCCATCATCCAAGTCCTTCAGGAGGACTATATTAGGGTAAGTTTGCTCCCTTAACATCACATTTTATGTATTACATGTATGCTAATGTATTGTATTTCTTTCATCCTTCCCTAATTACCATGATTGTAATATGCTGAGAATGTCCCCTTTGTCCACATGCATGTTGGAAGCTTTAGATTGCCCCTTTTTTCTCCTCCATAAATATTTCCCTTCACTAACTTTTCCAGCAGGGGCGCCTGTTGCTCCAAATGTTTGGGGGTTCAAACCCCAATTTAGGAAATAAACTTCCTCCTTTTTTGCTCTGGTGCCTATTAAACGCCCCCAGTTGTCCCCTCCAATGCAGCCATTTTGTTCCCTCAAATGCAGCCATTTAGTCCCCTCTAATGCAGCCAGTTTACCCCCAGCCCTGCACTTACCTTCTTGTGGTCAGCGCCATCCTTCTTCTGTCCTTGATGTCTTCTCCTTCCCTTCATGTTGCATCAGCCAATCATGTTACCATTAAACAGACTTGGTGAACATGATTGGCAGAGCAGCCTGTCAGTGTTTACCCAAGGAATGCCCCCCCCCCTCCCTGCGTCCCCGATTTTTCTTTTAGGAAGCCAATTACATCCCTCAGGTTGTAATGTGCAAGACTATTTTACTACCTGTTTCTGCTATGCAATTTTAACCCCCTAAATGCCGCAATGATTCATATGTCGGTCGCTTTACAAGAGGCCATCCACCTGAATAGTGTGCGGCATAGACAATACATAGGTTCATGCAACGCATGAACCTATGTATTGTTCTGAGTGATGGGCACAGGAGAGAGGGGGCAGTGCTCCAGCGCCCACTCTGGACGCACCGCCACTGCAATGCTATCCTGTGGCCAAACACATCTCCCCCCCCCAAAATAATTTAGTAATGGCCCATCAGAGGGGGTGATGAATATGATAAATGAGCCTTCCATTATACTTTTTTTAAACACCTTAATAAACGTATAATTTGATTGATGTTGGCCTCTAATTTTTTGGGATAGAATTTCCTTGTAATGTATGACTTTGTTTTTCTAATATTATTTCATCTTGTTTCACTTCACAGCTTCCTTCCACGCCACAGGAATGGCAGACTGTGGCATCGGAGTTTGCCACGCGGTGGGACTTCCCCAACTGCGGCGGTGCCATAGACGGGAAGCACGTCCGCATCGTGCCGCCACCCCGTTCTGGGTCCTACTACTACAACTACAAGGGGTTTCATAGCATTGTGCTGATGGCGGTGGTGTCAGCACGGTATGAATTCCTCTATGTTGATGTAGGGAAGAATGGCCGGATGTCCGATGGGGGATCCTTCATCCAGACGGAGTTTGCCCTCCGTCTCCAGAGTGACGACCTTGCATTGCCACCGGATGCAGGGAATATTGAAGGACTCCCCTTTGTTTTTTTGGCTGATGAAGCCTTCGGACTCGGACGGCATCTTATGAGGCCATTTCCACAGAGGACCCTGACCCCAGAGAAGAGGGTGTTCAATTACCGGCTGGCCTGGGGCCGAAGAGTCGTTGAAAATGCCTTCGGCATAATGGCCAGCCGGTTCTGCCTTTTTATGACTTCCATCCACTTGGCGGACTACAAAATAAACTATGTAGTATTATGCTGCTGTGTGCTACACAATTTTCTTTGCCGCAAATCTAATTCATATATGGCCTCAGTTTTGCCAGAGGCTGGACTTTCCCCTGCAAATCCCCTTCCGGGCCTGGAATCTGCCCGTCTTGGCTTGCCCCCCCAAAATGCCCGTGAGGTTCGGGACAAATACATGGAGTATTTCACGGGTAGGGGGGCAATTCCTATGCCAGCCTATGTCTAAGTATCCCAATAAAAAGCTTGTTTAAACCTTTAATTATTTGTTCTTTCCTGTCTCCTAGTTTGTCTTTGTGCATTTGTAGTGGCAAGTGTATTTTACTTTAGTAAATAACAACCATTTCACTATGTAACCTTACAAAAGAACCAAATAAGCTTAGAGGGTATTATAAAAAGAAGCTACACGTTGTTTGTGGTCAAATATTTTACTCTCTGCACATTCTCTTCCTTTTTTTTTTTTTTTTTTTTTTTTTTTTTTACTTTTGGGTTGGCCTGGCCCCAACCCGGCAATTTTTTGCTTATGAAAATACAAAAATAACAGTTGCATTTCAAAAATTACAACATTGGATACCTCTGAGCAATCGGAGACATTCACTTACACAAACTATGTCTCTATGTGCCCGTCCTAATATGGGGTCCTGCCACCCCTTGGCCAGCCAAAAATTGAATATGCACACATTTGGTTTTTTTTTCCATCTAGGAAGTTTACAATCCTGATCCCTATTGTCAACATGTGCTATCTGCCATCAGGGGTGATCAATGGACGTGTTTTAGGGGTGCATCCCCTTCCTCAGTTCACCGACTTTTGATACGAGGAAGGGGTTGCACCCACAAAAGACGTACATGGATATCCCCTGATGGCAGATAGCACATGTTGACACACTGTGTGCATATTCAATTTTTGGCTGGTTTGATAGTCAAAAAAATTCAAAAAATTACAAAAACAAACATGTAAAAACAAATGTGTTTGGATGGCTTATTGAATTCTCCCCAAAACATCGAGAATGTCTTTAAATGCTTGTTCCATCACATGGATTCTTTGTTTAATTAGGTCCAGTTCCGTGCTACATTCCATCACTTGCTGGATGAGGCGGAGGGCACTGTCAGCAGAGAACCGTGTACTATCCTTCACAACATTTACATCCCCTAAAAACCAAAAAAAAAAGGTATTATAACTCTGCAGGCCTACCTCTCTTACCTGAAGCTGTGGTGACAGATACTGACCTGTTGTGGTGACCAGATCCACAACGTCATCCACCTCTCCTTCCTGCACTTCTCCTTCCTCCACCTCAACTTCCTGCACATCTTTCGGTTGTGGGTCTTTGGGAGTTTGGGGTTGCTTGGAAGTTGTGGGGTGCATGTGCTCCCTGGAGTGTCCTCCTCCCAGTCTTCTCTCCCCTATGAGAATAAAACCAAAGGTCTATTTATCACACTGTAAATCTCATTGTTAAAATAAAAACAGGCTAAATTGCTTGGAAGTGGGGTACAAGTGTGTGTTTGTGCGGAATTTAAAGAAGAATGCATTATTTATGACCCCAAATATGTTTAGTATTCACATTTGGATGTAATTTTTTTGACATGGAGGCACCACAAAAATTCTCTGATGCACCTGTGTGGGACACCCAAAAAAGGCGGGTCTGGTGGCCCACACTATAGTGCTCCAAAGTACAGATGTGGAAGCAGCTGCTGAGTGTCCTCTCCTTTACACTGATAAAAGTTTGCATTTCATTCTCTTTACAAACACATCATCTAGACTAAAAAATTATCAACAATATTTGATCAAAAATGGCAGATGTCTAATTACTTTTGTGGCTCTAAAATAAGCCAAAACCGCGGATAGAGGCCGAACGAAGTGTCGGTAACGTAACGAACGATTACTGCGCCCAACCAAGTTCAAAATATTACAATTTGGAAGGGAGTCCAATATGAGAAAAAAAAAAAAACATGTCAGTTTATAAAAAGATTAATAGCAGAAAAGTCTACATTTTACTTACTTTTAGCGAGCATCCTCTTTATGCTCCTCAACTGGTCTGGCTCCCTCAGTTTGAGGTCTGACCACCTCTTTCTGAGCTGCTCATTTGAGCGTTTCACCCCGAACTTCGCCCTCAGACTCTTCACAACTTTAGTGAGGATTTTGGCCTTCCTTCTATTTGGTTTGCTATACGGCCCATGCTTGGCATCATAATCAGCCTTGAGCAAGATGTCCACCATCTCCGCCATCTCCGCCAAAGACATATTCGATGCCTTGAATCTCCTCCTTGATCGTGACGTGTCCTCGGTCTCCGGGCTTGTCTCCTCGTTAGTTGCGGAATTATCAGACACCTGCTGTAACTCCGCCATATCTGTCTGCGCGCCGAAAGAGAAGGGGCGGGGAAAAGATGTTAGTTAGAACGTCATGGGCGGGCGACGTGTGCGGAGCGACGTGTTCGAATTTTGACGCATGCGTGGTGTGTATATAGCAAACACACATGTGACTATAGTACGTTCGGTGTGCGGAGAGAGGAGTTCAAGTGACGGACGTGCGAACGAAGGTATGTGATTTTGTGACTTGTAAAAATTGTTGGCTTATACTGTCTTGAGATTGTTGGAGGATATATATGGTGACTAGGATGTTAAGGAGGTTAGACTGTTTGCCTCACATTAGTTAAATATAATTTATTTAACTTGCAGATACAATATGAATGTCTTTATTAGCGACAAAGAGTTCCTGGCGGAATTTATTGACCGGGTAAGGGAGCTGCCGGCTCTGTGGGAGACGAAAAACCCCATCCATAAAAAAAAAGGGGTGAGAAAAGCAGCGCTGGAGAAGCTGCTCCCATTTGTGCATACCAAGGTGCCCACAGCCACAGCAAAACAAGTGGACACTAAAATTGGGAGCTTGAGAGGTACCTACAGGACTGAACGCTCTAAGGTGCTGGCTTCTCAGAGGTCAGGAGCAGCAGCAGATGATGTTTATGTCCCGATTTTGTGGTACTACAACAGGATGTCCTTCCTGGATGACCACATTGACACAAGGCCATCACTCTCCACTCTTCCCCCCAGACTTCCCTGCAGCCAACCTGAGCCTTCTCTGGAGCAAGAGGAGGCAGCCATCCTGGATGATCCTGATTTGGCCATCTGGAGCCAGGTATAGTATTAACTGAAAATGTATTGGGATAAAATTAATGTTTGACAAATATGTCAGGATGAGAAACATACATTATTTTGGATTCCACAAGTGAAATCAAGATCTGTAGAGTCAGACATTATTCTGCACTTAATTGGGTGCTAAATAGTCAATCTGATGTAGTGGTAAATTTAAAGCAAGGATTTATGCATTTACATTCTAATTGCTTCAATCAGGATTACAAAGTTTGATGCAAAGATTAAACCAACATATTAAACTATGTTCCTTTTTCATACACAGGATGAAATCAGCCAGGAGGAGGGTCTGGAAACTGTCAGGCAGGAGGAGGAAGGGCCCAGTGGCAGCCAGGAGGTGGCAGGGCCCAGTGGCAGCCAGGAGGTGGCAGGGCCCAGTGGCAGACAGGAGGTGGCAGGGCCCAGTGGCAGACAGGAGGTGGCAGGGCAAAGGAGAAGCACCAGATCCCAGGTGCCTCCCATCCGGCTTCACAAAAGAGGCAGGAGGGACAGGACCACCAGTGAGGCAGCAATGGCCCTTATTAAAGAGGCCCATGCCACCCTCAAGGAGCCCACATCCCCTGAAGAGGCCATTGCCGGCCTAGTGGAGGCTAAGTTCAAGGTGATGAGCATGGAGCAACGCCTCCTATGCGAGCCCCTGCTCATCACCTTGCTCAACAAGGGGGTGATGGAGAAAATTACACCCAATACCGCCATATGTGAGGTGGCCCAACTGACCCAACCTCAACCTCCACCTTCTTCTTCTGCCCCACCCCCTTCTGCTACACCTCCACCTTCTTCTTCTGCCCCACCCCCTTCTGCTACACCTCCACCTTCTGCCCCACCCCCTTCTGCTACACCTCCACCTTCTGCCCCACCCCCTTCTGCTACACCTCCACCTTCTGCCCCACCCCCTTCTGCTACACCTCCACCTTCTGCCCCACCCCCTTCTGCTACACCTCCACCTTCTTCTTCTGCCCCACCCCCTTCTGCTACACCTCCACCTTCTGCCCCACCCCCTTCTGCTACACCTCCACCTTCTGCCCCACCCCCTTCTGCTACACCTCCACCTTCTTCTTCTGCTACACCTCCACCTCCTCCTCCTGACAGGAGTACCCCTCCAGTGTGCCAGCCTCCAGCCAAACGAAGAAGGAAGGCTGCAGGGAAGGCTTCAGGAAAGGCTGCAGGGAAGGTTGCCAGGAAGAAGAGGAAGTGATGGCCTTGCTTCATTGTGGTCAGACAGAAGGCAGCCTGTTGTAGTACCACACACTTGGGACATATATATCACCTGCTGCTGTTCCTGACCTCTGGGAGGCCAGCATCAGATTGTGTTCAGAAATGTTGGCCTTCTCAAGCTCCCAATTTTAGTGTCCACACAGGGTTGCTGTGTGCTCTGGGGTCCCTGGGATGCACAAATGGCAGCAGCTTCTCCAGCGCTGCCTTCTCTTTATTTAATTTATAAACATGAATAAATGTGATTTTTGTTTAAGTTCATACTTGACTATGTGTATTTTTAAATAAACAAAATCAAGCTTTGGAGTAAGCAGATACATTTGACTGACAATAAAAGGCACAGATATCACCCCCCCAAAAGAATAACTAAATCTGCTTAGCACAAAAACATGGTGGGAAATTTAACTAATATAGATTCCAAAATTAAATGGGAGATCACTATCAAAACATTGTGAAATTATAATTAACATCATTTTGAAAAATCTAACCATTTAAATTATTCCTAAAAACTTGCACGATATAATACACATAAATCTTATAAAGAGCAGCATGAAAAAGGTTAAAAATAAGGCATAACTCTGTGTGAATATCAGCAGCAAAAGAAGGTCACTCGTTTTGATTAATGTAACATTCTAACGAAGATTTCAATGCAGAACATTTAAACGATGAAATATTTTTGAGCGTGACGAATATGCTCTCTCCATTACGAAGGCTTGTTTTACCAGAAGATGCGCTCCCGTCTCATAGTTGCTTGTGAGCATGCGCGCTTTTGGAAGAGTCGTAAAAGCATACACACGAACCATTTTCTCGTCACAAAACAGGCCGACGAGAAACACGACGAGGAAATCTGGAATCCTGACGAGAAAATAGAGAGCAGGTTCTCTATTTTCTCGTCGAGATTCTCGGCAATTTTCTCGTCGTAAAACCATACACACGAACGTTTTTCTAGACATAAAAACTCTCGCGGCACTTTTCTTGACTGTTTTGGACGAGAAAAACGGTCGTGTGTACGAGGCCTTTGTCCTGTGATGCTGGGGCTGTATACTTTGTCCTGTGATGCTGGGGCTGTATACTTTGTCCTGTGATGCTGGGGCTGTATACTTTGTCCTGTGATGCTGGGGTTGTATACTCCTGACACTGTGGGTGGAAGTTAGTGGAATAGAGGGGACAGAGTGGGTGGATTCTATAAGAGGTGGGACTTATAAGAAGTGGGACTGGGTCAAAAGGGAGGGGCGGAGTCTGGCCCCCCCATCCTAAAACTTCACCAGCTGCCACTGCCCGAAAGTATGGTCGCCGGGGGGCCTGCGGCCGCAAGTGGTTTGTCCCTGGACACCGGACCTGGCCCTGAGAGTTCCAGCAGGGGGCGGGCCCCCTTCAGAGTCCGGGCCCTCGGACCACGGCCGAATGGTCAGTCTATAGAGTTGTATATAAAATGCACCTTTTAGCTTTCAAAAAGCGTTTCACGGTGCTAAACCAATTCCAATTTCTAAATTGCTGCATCTGTAAATTTCAAGAGCCAGTATAAAGGAATAATCGTGGTAAGAAAGCACTTGTGGGGTTTTACTCATATTTTTTGGGTAAAATTTTCCTTTAAGGGGGCGTGGCAGTGTCCTATGCTTACATACTTTTGCTAATAGATGTCTCATCTCACATGTCATAAAGTTCAGAGGTATGGACACATACCAGGTATATAAAATGTAAGGCAAAACAACGTTCCCAGCCCTGGAACCTGCACTTTTTAAAAGTCAACACAATGTTGCTATCCTCATATGATCACAGTGCTACAATTACTGCGCTCTCAGGTCCCCAAAGTTTCGTCTCCCTAATGCCTGACATCGGCCATACATGCAATTGTATGACATTAATCGGGTGAACAATAACTGGTGCCTCGAAATGACATTTTACAAAAGTATGATTATATAAAAACGACGACAGCCTTTCGTTACATAACAACTATCGCGCGTGCGCAGAAGACACTCGTCCTGTTCCGCCTGCATCAGGCATGACGCAGAAGTCCCCAGAGCCGTTCTCGTACTGCGCATGACTCGGCTGGTCTCGCGGTATGAGCGGAATGACAGGTTGGGTTGTACGATCAGCTGGACGCCGGGGAGCTGTGTGTGCTCCGGTCTGCTGAGTCCTGGAGAGCGGTTCCGTCCCTTGTCCTCCGTCCTTGTGTCCTCCCTGGGAGCAGAAAGGTAAGAGCGGCATAGAGCATAACTGTGTGCTGTCACCGTTCTGTATATACCGTGCGGTATGTTTATAAAGAATGCATTTCTGAACTGGGCGCTTCGTTATTATTTACATCGTGCAAAACAAAGTAAAGATCCTCCTGATGGATCTAATGGATCGGGCTGTGATGGGAAGCATGGAAATCTGTGTGTTCAGAGGACAGTCTGCTGCTACACCTCCTATTCTATATATACTCTATACATATTCTGTACATCACCTGATTCATCTCACATGGCTTACACATCCAAATGACTCATTAATGATAATAGATTTAAAAAAATAATAATAATATATATTCTTTGTTAACCTGTTGGTGATCACTAGTTGTCCAAGTTTGGTCAGTGGATCCCTGCACACTGGTTGGTTATTGATCTCCATCATCCTTACTTTAGTCTTTTCTCTCTTGTAGTGATCAGTGCCATTGATTGGTACTTGGAGGGTAACTTCTGCAGCTGTGCATTCCTTTATCAGCTCTGGCAGGAATAATGGTGACCATACAATCAAAAAGTCATGACTTCTTTTCCCATCAATTAAGATGTGTACTGGTTTCATTCCATCATTTTGTTTTATTTTTTTGCGTCCAGCCCTTGGTTATCCTATGAATAGAAATCAATACTAAATTGATTAAACCGCGCTCCTTCCCTTTTTTAAAGTGCAAAGTGATTTCAACTAAACAATAACATATGTGTGTAAAAAGTCCAAACACAAAATAAGTTCAATAGTGAATGTTCAAGCAATGTATCAGAGTCCTCAGACAATGTATCAACTTTTTCAAATAGTGTACACAATCTTCAAATCCCTGCTGGACAGTAGGTATATTTGACTGAAATTTCTCCTTTCGTCTTCCAGGACAGCCTCTGAGATGTATGCAGGGTTCGTACGGTCATTAAATTCCTGGAAAAGTCATGGGATTTTGACATGGCACTTTCCAGGCCTGGAAAAGTTTTGGAAAATGACTGAACCCCACTAAGTTTTGGAAAAGTCATGGAATATTTTAGTCACTACTAGTCGTGCAACGGATCGTAAGCGATCCGAACAGGTCATCCTGTTCTGATCGGCATGCGGAGCGCTCAGGAGCCTCGGCCATTAGGAAAGGCCGCGGCTTCGGCCTAGCTCCGGAGCCGCGGCCATCTTGGTACACCCGGCGGCAGCCTATTGGCGGCTTAACGGCACGCTGACGTCAGCAGGAACTCGAGGGACACACACCGCGCCGTGTATTGCTGTTCTGAGGTCTGTAAGGGGGGGTGCCTGCATTACTGGGGGGTGTCTGCCTGCATTACTGAGGGGTGTCTGTACTGGGAGGTCTGCACTGGGGGGTTTCTGTACTACTGGGGGTGTCTGCACTGGGGATGTCTGTACTGGGAGGTCTGCACTGGGTGTGTCTGTACTGGTGGTGTCTGTACTACTGGGGGTGTCTGTACTGTACTTACGTCAGTGCTACAGTTTGAATTTATTTGTGTGAACTGTGAAGTTAAGTCATGGATTGTGGAAACTAACTAGTGTCGGGTGATTGTATATAGTGTTTATACCACATTTGCCACTGACTAATGCAGAGTTGCAATGCAAGGAAATCAGCTAAAAGTAGTTGGATCTGTATGTGCCTTATAATTAATTAATCAAAATTAGTCGTTTAATCGATAAAAAAAAAAGATTAATCGAACACAAAAATTTTAATCAGTAACAGCCCTAATTTATATTAGTAAAAATATGCTGGGTGTGACATGGATTTTCTTCTTATTTAACATGTATACATAGACCTTTCATGAAACATAAGGGCATGAATATTTACGTGAAGTTATGGAAAAGTCATGGAAAAGTCATTGAATTTGATTGGTAAAAATGTGTATGAACCCTGTGTATGGCTCCTCCCTCCGGGACAGGAAACACGTGTACCAAATATTTATAAGGCGGTCCTCCAGACCTCCTCTTCAGTTTTTGTGTTTCCTGCTGGACGGGAAGGAGCACGTAAAGGAACTTTGTGGGAAGCGCCATATCTCAGGACTGTCCTGGGAGAGCCTCTGGAAGTGAACCTACCTTTCCTGCCAGCACTCCCCTGTCCTATTGGGAAGGGAGAGTAGCGGGAGTCACTGCTGCTGTTTGCTCGGAGAGAGCAGGACCCCGGGTGACAGCAGATCTCGCCCCATGCCTGTTGGGTTACCTCCGGTAGCCAGGAACGGACCGACGCTGGGTAGGTGAGAGACGCCAGACCAGCAGGGCGGTTTACAGCCAACTTCTGGGCAGTGTGAAGGGCGGGGCTTCTGCGTTCCACCAACAAGAAGTGACGAGAGACGTACTTCCAGCGGAATCACGTCATCGGGTGCGCCGCAAAACTTAGTTCCGGTTTCCAGGGTGCGGCTGTGACTCACAGGAATATGGAGCAGGTGGAACAAGCTCAGAGACACTAAGCGAACACCGCGAACCATGGAGGGTGCAGCAGCACAGGCAGACCCCGGTTCAACAGGCTCCGGCGCCTCTCAGGTAAGCGTGGTGAGGGCAGACCATATCTTACTCTGGGAGGTTAGGGTCATTAGTCCCCAAATACCCTCCCTGGGTGGGGAACCTCTGGTGATGAGTCAGGCACTGTCTAGGCTAGCCGTGCACAGTGCTGGTGGGTGCAAGGCTGTGGATTAATTGGGATCGTTTGTCTGTTTGGCTTACAGATCAAAGCCCATGACAGGACCCAAATGCAGCCGCCTAGAAAGAAATGTGCCGTCTGTGGGACCAAGGTAGGCACCAATTGGGAGAAGCCACTGTGTCCCGAGTGTGTCAGCAGCCTGGTAAAGGATGATTCAGTGACAGCTTGTCACCAGATACTGTCATCCGTAAAGGATGAGATTGCATCTACATTCCAGTCCTTTAAGGGATTAATGGATAGGATGCAGGGTCCCTCTTCATCCCTCTCTAGGGCAGCAAGTATGCCTTCTTTATCACAGAGTCAGGAGGAGGAAGAAGATAGGGAGAGGGTTCCCAGATCACTAGCCTCCTCTCAAGCGGGTTCAGCATCCGATTCGGAGGGAGAGGAAGATTCCTTCAGGGCATCCAGATATAAATTGTCTCTGGATGATGTGGGGGATCTACTAAAAGCCATCTATGACACACTAGAGATGCGCGAGGAACAGGTTCAACTCTCAAAGCACGATTTGATGTACCAGGGGTCTAGTGCAAGTAAGACCAGGGTTTTTCCCGTTCACAAATGCTTGATTGAAGCGATTCTGCTGGAGTGGGAGCAGCTGGAAAAGAGGCCTTTCTTTTTGGGTAGCCTAAAGCGGAGATTTCCGTTTGAAACGGATGTGACTCACCCCTGGAATAAGATTCCTAAATTAGATGCTCCCTTAGCCAAAGTCTCTAAGAGGACAGATTTGGCTTTCAATGACCTGGGGTCTCTCAAAGATCATATGGATAAGAGAGGGGACTTGCTGCTTAAAAGGGCCTGGGATGCCTCTTCCATAGGTTTGAAACCAGCTCTTGCAGCTACTTGCGTGGCCAGAAATTTAGAGTGTTGGCTCACGCAACTACAGGCTCACGTTTCAGCCGGTACTCCTAGACAACAACTTTTAAAGTCTTTTCCACTACTATTCAAAGCAGTTGGGTTTCTGGCAGACGCCTCGGAGGAATCTGTAAAATTGGCAGCCAGGAGGCACTTGAAAGGACTCAAGATAGGAAAAAAGCATTTCCAGAGGAAAAAGTCAGAAGGGAAAGGTTTTTTTTTTCGAGGCCCCAGGCAACAGACCCGGCAAGAGAGGGAGGACCGCCCCAAAAAACATTGGATGGGCCACAAGGGGCGAGGAAGAGGAGGAATCCTATTTAATCCTCCTCAAACCACCCCAAAACCTCAGTGACTCTTGCGTCCCGGTGGGAGGAAGACTAGGGGAGTTCCTCCCACAATGGACCACATCGACTTCAAGCCCGTTCATATTGGACATTATAAAGAACGGCTACAGATTGGAGTTCGATTCAATGCCCCCCTCAAGTTTTCAGGTTACACAATTACCCAGGGACAAACAAAAAGCAGAAACCCTAAGTTTGTTACTGGGGGACTTAGTGGATCAGAGAGTCCTGATTAAGGTGCCCCAGATGGAGCGCGGACAGGGAGTATACTCCCATGTGTGTGTTGTAAGAAAGCCATCGGGGAAGTTCAGGTTAGTCCTGAATCTGCACCCCCTGAACATATTTGTGAGATACAAACGGTTCAGGATGGAATCAATCTTTACAGTATCAAAGCTACTATTCCCAGGCTGTCACATGGCTACTCCTAGATCTCAGGGATGCCTACTTACACATCCCAATCCATCGGGGATTTCAAAAATATCTCAGACTGGCAGTCTGAGTAAATTCGGAGATCCTGCACTTCCAGTTCCGAGCCCTCCCCTTTGCTTTGTCCTCCTCACCAAGAATTTTCACGAAAGTTCTGTCAGAGGCCTTAGCCCCGTTAAGAGTCAGGGCTATTACGGTGATCCCGTATTTGGATGATCTCCTGTTTGTGGCCAACTCTTCCCAACAACTAGAGAAGGACTTGCAGGAGGCGCAGAGTTTCCTTTGCTTCTCTAGGGTGGCTAATGAACAAAGCTTTTTTTTTTTTTTTTGAACGGCCAGAAAAGCCAAACGCAAATAAGCAGCCGCTAATTAGTGTTTGGCGTTTCTCTGGCTCTATTCAAAACCAACGGTTCCCTTTGGGAGCCCATTGATTTGAAAATAAGTCGCACCGCAAGGGAACCATAGGGAACCATTGGTTTTGAATAGCGCAGTGTTTCTCAACTCCAGTCCTCAAGGCGCAGCAACAGGTCATGTTTTCAGGATTTCCCTCAGTTGAAACAGCTGTGGTAATTTCTAAGGCAGTGAAACTGATCAAATCACCTGTGCAAAATAATGGAAAGCCTGAAAACATGACCATGAGCCTTAAGGACTGGAGTTGAGAAACACTGGAAAAGAGCCAGAGAAACGCGTCTGAAAGCTAGCGCCGCGAAACCTGCATTGACGGCAATGCAAAACGCTGATAAAATCTCGTTTTTAAAGCAGCGTTTTCCTGCTGGCAATCCGGCGTTCAAAATCGCTGTTTTTGAGCTCCAGTGTGCATGGAGCCTTCGATTAAAGGGATAAACGTGTGTGTGTGTGTGTGTGTGTGTGTGTGTGTAAAGAGAAAATCCAGGCAGTCTGCCAAGTTTTTAACAACATGAAACATTGTAACTAATTTCCTTCTTAGATCAAACTTCTGTGTGTAAATGCAGGAAGTTTGACCACTTAAAGGCTAAATCTTTTTCTGACACTTATTTCTTAAGTTAAAATCAATATTTTTTTGCTAGAAAATAACTTGGAACCCCAAAATTAAATTGCTAAAATATATATATATGTATAATGACCCTAGGGCAGGGGTGCCCAACCTTTTGAAGAGCTAGGGCCACTTAAATGACTTGGTAAGCGGTTGTGGGCAACAATGAGCGGAGTGGCACGCATATGCAGAGCGGACATGGACACAGGCTGCAATACTTTTTTAGCGGATCGTATTGGAGGTAGAACACAAGTCTTTTTATGTTTGCCACTACTTAGAGGTGAATGGAGGGTCCAACTGTCGGACTAACCGTGTGAAAGGGGCCCAAGGCTGCTTTCACACTGATGTGCTGCGGTTTACCCGCACCTCCGGTGCAACACAGTGCACCTTTTTGGCTTTCCTGCACTTTGCAATATAGTTCTAATATTTTCTGCAGGTTCGGTGCACTTTCTGAAAGCTCACCAAACTCGCAGGTAATAACAGAAGTCTGTGGCTCAGTGCAGGTAACCCGCAGATAAACTGCTCTGCACCTGCGGATCAGTTTAAAAGCAGCCCAGTAACCACTGCAGAAAAGATATGCCCATACATACTGTGATTTTGGTAATAAACTGACCTTTTAATAACAGTATTCTATTCCATCCCAGAGCAGGAGGCCACATCAGAGGGCTCTGCGGGCCACTGGTTGGGCACCCCTGACCTAGGGAATAAAATGGCAATTGCTGCAATATTTTATGTCACACTGTATTTCCCCAGTGATCTTTCATATGCAATTTTTCGGTAAAAAATTCAATGAATAAAAACAAAACAAAAAAAAAAAACTAAAGTTTGGTCCAATTTTTTTATTTTTTTTGGGGGTTTTAATGTGAAAGATGTTACGCCACGAGAATCGTGATCTATCTTCTAAGCAAAAAAAAATTGTGATTCTCAATTTAACCAGAATTGTGCAGCTTTATTACATAGTTGTGGAAAATCTAAAGTTTATTGGAGCAGGATTGCGTGGTCGTTTAGCCATGATTTTACCCCCTGTAGACCACCCACCTTAGGCTACGTTGGTACCCAGATGGGGTGCATCATCAAACGTTGTACCCCATGGTATGCTAGGCTGGCAGTACCGCCACCAGATGCAGCCCATTCTTGTGAATGTGTCTTCACCAAAACCTCCCTACAACCATTTGTAATGCCAACAGTTGTGGCACCATGCTGTGGGTTTTTCAAGGTTAAAACAGGTGGTGTGGAGCCAACATATATGGAGCACAAACGCAGGTTAAAATAAAGCACCTGGGCATGCAGCAGCATAGTAACAGCTCTGCAATTCAGAACAAGGCAGCTATATAGATTTTATTTAGAGATTAGAAAATCAGCACGATGAGAATAGAAAGTGTAGCAATAAAGAGAAAGCAGTATAGAGTAGAAACGGATGTAGATCTAGGACAATGGTTAGTGGGGGCCGGAGTCTGCTTTTTAAGAGGAGAGAGTAAAGATTCTACAAGAGTCATCTATCTTCATAAGATATTTATCATACGGCAGTAGTGAACCTAGGCTGAGGTGTCCCACCACATCGCTCACAATGGACTGCCGTGCACAAAACTTTCCTGACCATTGATGTAGAAGTTTTCTGGTTTACTAAAGTGGAGTAATCGCTTTCATCAGAGCAATTATGTTTGGTGTTTTAGGGAAGTTGGCATATTTCATCAAGTTAGAAGGCCTAGCATGTAATTGTTTTCTGCAAAATATGTTTGTATATGTTTTAAAATAAACACGTCCAAAAAGTTTTTTAATTTTGGAAATATTTATCTTAAGATTTTCCTGAGGTGATACTAAACAGAGAAATGTTAATTGCCATAATTCGTTCACATAAATCACATCCTGTATATCATGGCACTGTATTTTGTTTATATTTAAAAATTCCTCTAAGTACCTTATCCCTGCAGCGCTGTTGTGTGGTCACGTGATATTTTTCATCTGTAGATCCTCGGAAGGGGCTTCTTTTACTACAGTATGTGTCTGTCTGTACAGCCCTGATTGGTGCTGTGCCAGTCACATGACTAAAAAAACCCAGCAATTCAAATAAAATTATGAATATTAACCGTTTTACCGCTCTCTATACACTTTTATTGATCATCAATATATTTTTTTTTGTGCATTAATATGTAGGGCAGTGGTCGCCAACCAGTGGTCCGTGGAACGCTGATGGTCCACGCAAATCAACATTGTGGCAGATGTATGCCACCCAATGTTTCCAGTGTTCTCAATGCACGCTGACAATCAATACTGTCAGCATGCATCGATACTCAATGCCTTCTCTGTAGTTCTGGCTCCTGTGAACTCAGACGGTGACGGACATGTCGTCTGCCGGCTCAGCAGGGATCAAGGAAGCGATCCCTGCTAAGCAAGCGGAGTCTGTCAAAGTGTGTGTGTGTTGTGTGTGTGTGTGTGTGGCCTAAAGGGCCAATTTTCAAGCACCCTATCCCCCTGTGCTCGCATGCAGTGTTAAACACATACATAGGTCACTTCCACATATGTAAACTGTGTTCACACCACACGTGAGGTCTTGCTGTGAACTTCAGAACTTGAGAGCGAGAGCAATAATTCTAGCACTAGAGCTACTCTGTAACTCTAAACTGGTAACCTGTAGAAATTTTTAAAGCAACGCTTATGGAGATTTAAAAGTACCATAGTTTGGTGCCGTTACACGAGTGTGCATAGTGTTATAGCATGATATGTTGGGCACCTATTTACTCGGCGTAGCATCATCTTTCATAAACCTCACCAGTGGCTGGCTAAGATTTGATCCATCTATGAGCAGGCTGGTTGTACTGAAGGGGATCCATCAATCGACTTCAGCACAACCAGTCTGTCAAGGCTTTTTTCATGTGATCATTACTGGCAGCCATAACCACGAGCAGTGACCATTGTGTTCTGCCAGCAGGAAAGGCTCACTGCCGGCACAATACAAGAGCTCTGTGTGAGGATTTCACTTATCAACACTGATTGTGTCGAAGGGGTAGTAAAGTGATTTCTCTTATCGTCCATGGACTGACACAGCTCTCATACTGATTATGTGTGGGTATATGTCCCTCCTTGCAGGAGAAGACCTAGGCAGAATGTTAGATGTTAGAAACATTCTAGAACAAAACCAGAGCTGAACAGCCCCGCTGGGAAGCTTGCATCGCTATGTGCAATGAGCTGGACTAGCGTCCACGGACGTATTCCATCCCCAGTATCCTGCGGTCCTTGCAGCGTGGTGTGACCCCAAATGCTTGCTTTGAGTACCATTAGGGGTCAGTTTTTGGCCTTGGCCGTCTTCCTTCAGCAACCGCTAGCGGGTCATTCCTTGGTAGCACCTTTTTGTGCAGGGGGTTCGCCATGTGCTCCCTCCTGTTGAAACCTCCTCGGGATTTGAATTTGGTGCTCTCGGTTCTCCTCCAGGAACCTCACTTTGAAAATATCAGAGATATTCCCCTCTTGACCTTTTCTCAGGAGGTGGCCTTCTTAGTGGCCATTACTTCTGTCAGACGGGTGTCTGAGTTGGCGGCCTTGTCCTGCAAGTTGCCCTATTTGGTCATTCATAAGGATAAGGCGGTGTTGCGTCCGCGACCTTCCTTTTGCAAAAGGTGGTCTCAGCTTTTCACCTACATGTGGACATTGTCCTCCCGTCCTTGTGTCCTCACACATCGCATTCCAGAGGGTTTGCGCTTCACACATTTTATGTGGTACGTGATATGACTCACTAGTTGTCTGTCTCTGGTCCGAAACAAGGCCGAGCGGTGTCGTCGGCCACCTTTTCTAGATGGATCAGACACTGTTATACAGGCCTATGCCATTAAGGGGGTGGCCCCTCCCTTTCCGTTTACGGCGCATGCCACCAGGGCAATTGGTGCTTCCTGGGCCTTCCGACATCAAGCCTCGGTTGCACAAGTGTGCAAGGCGGCGACCTGGTCGTCCGTTCATGCCTTTTCAAAATTCTATAAGGTTGATGTGGCTGCATCTTCGGATGCTTCCTTCGGCCGCAAAACGTTGCAGGCCGCTGCTTAATGTTGCAACTCCTCCGTTGAGGAGCTCTGCTGGTTTGGAGTCAAGTTTTGGTTGTTCCTTTACTATTTGCTCCCACCCTTTTCTTATAATGCTTTGGGACGTCCCACACGTAATCAGTATGAGAGCTGTGTCAGTCCATGGATGATAAGAGAAAATAGGATTTTTGTACTCGCCGTAAAATCAGTTTCTCTGATGTTCATGGACTGACACAGCACCCACCCTTCCTTTTTAAGGTTTGTACTGCTTTGTTACGAACTGAGGCTGCTAGCTGCAAGTGGGAGGGTAATGTCCGGAGGGACCGCCCCCCCCCCCCTGGGCAGGGCTGTTCAGCTCTGGTTTTGTTCTAGAATGATTCTAACATCTAACATTCTGCCTAGGTCTTCTCCTGCAAGCAGGGACATATACCCACACGTAATCAGTATGAGAGCTGTGTCAGTCCATGGACTTCAGAGAAACGGATTTTACGGTGACTACAAAAATCCTATTTTTCTTCCCTTCCCCCCCCCCCATAGTGGAAGGAAAAAAAATTGCAAAATCTCTGGGCTGCTTTAGACCCCTTTCACATTGAGGCTGTTTTTAGGCATTTTAGCACTAAAAATAGCGCCTGAAAACACCCTCTCTCATGCCTCCCCAATGTGCGCTTGTGGGATGGGGGAAAAAAAAGTCCTGCAAGCAGCATCTTCAGGGCGGTGTAGGAGCGCTGTATACAGCGCTCCTTCACCGCCCCTGCATATTGAAATGAATTGGCAGTGCTTCCGAAGTACTGCAACATGGGCGCTTTTAACCCGCTTGCGAAAAGCGCTGATTAAACGGGGGTAAAGCGCCGCTAAAACATTACTGCTAACGGACCTGCCGCCCCAGTGTGCAAGGGGTCTTAGTCTAGAATTTACAATATTTTTTAGTGCACAGTTGTGTGCGGGGCCCAATGTGTATAATTTTGTGACGCCTTTTGTGTACATTGTTCTCATGCACTAACCAGCAGTGAAACCTTATAAGCACAAAGATGGCTATTTAGAGTTTCTACTTTATGTTCTTTGGCTAGGAGACAGAAATTTTGAGTCATGCCAGTGTACTTGTGATTAGCTTGAATTGGGGTGGGAACATTTAGCTTTCTTTCTGATTCATAGCAGTATTAAACAAAATTGCCAAGATATTTGGGCAAATTGTTTTAATTTACTTAACCACTTAAGGACCGGAAAGATTTACCCACTTCCTGACCAGGCCATTTTTTGCGATACGGCATTGCCCGTTTGTGCGACGTGGTACCCAAACAAATTTTATGTCCCTCTTCCCCCCCCCCCCCACAAATAGAGCTATCTTTTGGTAGCATTTGATCACCTCCTGCGGTTTTTATTTTTTGCGTTATAAACAAAAAAAAGAGCGTAAATAAAAAATAAAAAAAATTAGTATATATTATATTATATTATATTATATTATTTTGCACTGTGTGAAAGGGGCCTTAAGCAAATGTTTTTTTGTGAATCTGTTATGAGATATTGGTAAAAACACTTCCTCTTTCAGGTTGACAATATAAAAGGATAAGTTCACTGTTTAGAAAAAAATATCAAATGCACTTTCTTGCAGGTAAAAAATAAAATTATGTTTATTTTTTATTTATGTACTGTATTTATTTTTGAGCTTTTAAAGCATATCGGCAGATCGCTGGTGCCATGCAGGCCTCCAGCAGATCTTCCAGTGTATCTGTGTGCCTGTTCATACCATATGGGCAAGCAGATACAATGTGTCAGGAATCGTGAATGAACTACCATGGCGCTCCAGTGCCATGGCAGTTCTTTAAAAACTACAAGCCGACGGCCACAAAGGCTCCCAGACCTTGTAGATTTCCATTCACAGGACGCTGTGAATGAGTGACACCACTGGGCAGAGCCCCACTCGGCCATGTATTTTTAAAATGTTGACAGCTAGCTGGGGAGGGGGGGAGCAGAAGTTGCCTGCTATGTCAGATCAGGGAGGTGCCGGGGAGGGTCTGTTGGTAACATGTTACACCTTGAATATGGGTGTAACATGTTACGAAAGGTGAACTTGTTTTTTTAACCACTTCCTCTCAATTAGAAGCAGCATTGTCAAACTGCCTTGCTTCCTTCCTTGGGCTGCCTATTGGGACTATCAGAGAGAGGTGGCCCAATGGCCAATCAAAGAAGTCTGCACAGAGGCTGGAAACACTGCTGCTAACCGTAAGGTAGTGGTTTGGCATTTTTTCAGCCTTCAACAAGGACTGTTACTGGCACAGTTTCCAACTTGGAATCTTTGCAACAGATTTGCATAATATGATTTGCTCTGTCTGACTTTCTCCTACTTTGTCCACTTTCAGACAATCTCTGAAATCTCATCTACTTAGAAATGCCTATCTAGCCCTCACGTAACAACTGTACGTTTATTTTCTCCATCAGCACATCCCCCACAGTTCTCATCTCTTGACCTTCCCTCTTAGATTGTAAGCTTTAAGGAGCAGGGCCCTCTGGATCCTACTGTATTAAAGTGCTTTGTATTTGTACTGTCTACCCTCAAGTTGTAAAGCGCTGCGTAAACGGTTGGTGCTATATAAATCCGGTATAATAATAATTTGCTTAAGAAACTTGTGTACAGTGAGGCATGATGTGAAACATACACTGAAAGGTGAGCATATTCTGCTGGGGAGGAAGGTGTTAAAGCGACTCTATCATTAAAAGGGTTTCCTACAAATAGGAACTTTGATACATACTTCTTTTGCTGCCTGCCTCACTAAATGCTTCATTAGTAAGGGGTGCCTCCTATTCCTCCCCTTTTAGGCTTCTTCAATACGTTAATTATTCAGTTTACTCCACTAACTGGGTCTCCTCTGCCAATAATACCATCTGGTGTAATCCACTTCAGTTTTTTTGCAATTCTGTCTTCTCGTTTTCTGTGGGGCTCCAATTCCTACATCAATTCTTCCATGAGGGTAGGCTGAAAGCAAAATTTGGGATTCAGCCAAAACATTTTGGTTGGTACTTACAGCTGCGGCATGTGGTTATTTTATCAATTTTAATCACACATGGTAACTGTAACGGCACCCCAAGTATGAAAGGGGTTAACACCGTTAGGGTATTCCCTTTCCAACCACACGACAGCCACCAGTCACTCCAACCAGCCGAATAAGACCCCATACGAATGATTCTCCCCCCAGATACGAGACAACGCTCTGTATTCAAGTTCCAAAACAGGGAATGACTTTATTTTCAAAACAAATGGTAACACATTTCTCTTCAAAACCCTCCCCTCCCATCCTTTGGGGAACAGGGCGGGTTAAACTGTCCAATGACAATGGTGATACAGGTCAGGTGTGTTCAAACTTCTCCTTTGATAAACAGTCTTAGGCAGAAGGGTTGATTTCCCCCCCCCCCCCCCTCCTCCTCACAGAAGACACTTCCACATCCCATAATATGGAGCCAGACGGTTTACTAAGCTCCAATCCACATCATCACAATGAAAGGACCTGTAGCATAGGTGAGGCTCATTAGCATTACACAAGGAGACATATCAGCCTCTCTTAATTTAACCTGTTGAGTTCATAAAACAGTAGATAGTTCTTTACAGTATTCCTGGGGAATATGGTGGATAAATATTACAGACCCATTTTAAGCAATCCAAGCCATATTCTCAATGTCCATTGTTTCCTGGCTCACCCTGTGTCCAAAGTGACCCCCATGTCACAGTAACGCTTCAGCAAACCTACTTAGAAAGATGGCATTGAGTTGATCTCCAAGTACTTATTGGCCCTACTCCATGCCAAATTGTCTGCTCCTATTTGAATCGGAGCTAAATGGTATGAGATGCTCTCTCAATAGTCGGAGGATGATTGAGAGGATTTTGAGGACGCCTACATGAGCTTGGTAATATCCTCTAAAGATAGACTCCAACAACTCAAAGTATACCATCAAACGATTGTATAACTTTTTAACTCTGACATCTCCACTATGCTTTCGCCTCTGTGGCCAGCAGGCAGACTTTTACCATGCTTGCCTTATGGTTGTGTCCTCTGCCATGGGTCTCCCTAATATTAGATGTTCTAAGGTGTACTTTTTAGGGTTGGTGGAGGACCTTTAGGTTGGCTTTCACATAAAAAACAAAAGACAAAACCTGAGAATCTATTTTTATGCTAAGAAAACTATTTTACTCGGAATAGATCATTTGCCCCCATTCTATTAGGATTGAAACAACTAGTTAATACAGTACTTGGTTAATACCAAATTACCTATACTGTCATCCCTAATCGATTTGAAAAAATAAAATAAAAGGGTCAATGCACACACTTAAAAACTTGCTAATGTTAAATAAGTAGTAGACTTTTGTATGTCTAATTGTGCTGCTAATTTTCTGTCTTTTTTATAAATTCCTATCCCTGTTTTTTGTGCTCTGTAAAGAGATGTGAAAGCTGGTGTTGTAACATAAATTAATGGAAGTAAACCATTTTCTGCTAGTAAGTGTTGATGAGCTTAAAAAAGTTCATTGTTTTCTTCTGTTTTTTAGCATTTTTTTCCCTTTTTCAAATAATTCAGAGAAGTTGTGATATTGTGACAGAGAAGCACATAAACCTAATTTATTGGTTGCTACGAGCCCTAATCTGACACACTTTATGTTCTCTACCATGTGACGGCACATGATTCCATGTGATTGAAGGATTTTTTTTAAATGAGCCGTTTTTACATTTATTTTCAAGTCATGATGCTCCTTGGGTAATTGTGTTTTATGCTTGGGTTTTATTCACAAAGTTTTTCATTTTTAATACTAGCTGAATAAACTTTAAAATTGTAAGTTTTAATTTACCAATGTTTAATATTTTAGAATAGTTTATAGCTGGCGTGCTGAGCTGCACATTAACTTCTTGGTGATCTCTGCTTTGTGTCTCCCTGGTGTTTTGATGGTCTCGCCAAATTTTTTGTATTCTCCTTCCTACTTTTATGTGATCCAGAAATTGAAAACATTTTAGAGAAAGATTGAGACTTCTCGTGCTGGCTGCAGAGATCTTGTCTGATTACTTTAGGAATACTGCTTGACTGTATCCTGAAATAGTAACTGATTTACTTATAAAAACTTATACTGTAACTATCAAAATGTGTTTTGAATAGTGCATATTTTGGAGTTTGCTGGGCACGGTGGTAAAATAGCTGATCTTTCAGTTTGTAATAACATCTTTGCCATTCTGAAGCTTACCTCCAGCCACTTTGCATATTATTTTGAATATACTGTACTTGCCAAATATGCTGCAGAAATCTCCCTCCACTGAGTCTGGCTGCAGCCATGGTTGTGGGCTGGTTATTTACACATAAATGTATCAATCTTTCCTGGTCAACTTTCTATATATATCATTTTCTTACATTACATTATGACACTTTTTGGTGAACAAACTGACAATTTACCTTTTACATCTTTCACTATTTGTGCGCTACGGATGCATTTGCCTTTGCTTGTGCATCCATTTCAGCACGTTGCACATGCATTATGTAAAGATTTAGGATGTTCATCCATTGTGTTCCATATATTCACTTTTATTTAATTTACACATTCCTCACTTTTTTGCATCAATCACAAGTTTTTTTCACAAATATTTAATTTGCTGCACACCTTTTCAAGGATATTATGTACATATATTTTTAGAATAGTTGGTACAATGAAACCATACACTTTAACCACTTCTCTACTGTGCACGAAAACCCCCTTCCTGCCTAAGCCATTTTTCAGCTTTCAGCGCTGTTTCATTTTGAATGACAATTGCGCGGTCGTGCGACGTGGTTCCCAAACGAAATTTGCGTCCTTTTTTCCCCACAAATAGAGCTTTCTTTTGGTGGTATTTGATCACCTCTGCGGTTTTTATTTTTTGCGCTATAAACAAAAGAAGAGCGTCCAGTTTGGAAAAAAAACACTATTTATTTTTAACTTTTTGCTATAATAAATACCCATTTTTATTTTTATTTTTTTTTTTTAAATAAAATTTTCCTCAGTTTAGGCCGATACGTATTCTTCTACATATTTTTGGTACAAAAAAAAAAATCGCAATAAGCGCGTATTGATTGGTTTGCGCAAAAGTTATAGCGTCTACAAAATAGGGGATAGATTTATAGCATATTTTTTTTATTTTTTTTTATTGTGACTGCAATATTGCGGCGGACACATCGGACACTTGACACATTTTTGGGACCATTCACATTTATACAGCGATCCCTGCTATAAAAATGCATTGATTACTGTATAAATGTGATTGGCAGGGAAGGGGTTAACCACTAGGGGGCGGGAAGGGGTTAAATATGTTCCCTCAAAGTGTTCTTACTGTGGGGGGAGGGGACTGACTGGGGGAGGTGACCGATGGTTGTCCCTATGTACAAGGGACACACCATCGGTCCCCTCTCCCTCACAGGACGTGGATCTCTGTGTTTACACACAGAGATCCACTTTCCTGCTCGTTTCCCGGGCAATCGCGGGTGCCCGGCGGCAATCGCGGCCGCCGGGCACGCGCACCGGGGCCTTGTGAACGCGGCGCGCGCGCGCCTCCTAGCTCGTTTTAAAGGGAGGACGTCATATGACATCCTCCCTCCCAGAACGAGAGTATCCTCCGCCCGCCGTCTATTGACAGTGGGCGGGGGACAAGTGGTTAAAAAAAAAAAATTTATTTCTTGGACACAGGTTAGTCAGCATGTAATCAACTTTTAATTAACACTCGTTAGCACTTAATCACCTACACTTGTGGTTGGGTCATATGACCCTTTTTTTTGGGGGTATATCATGGGAATTATTTGTGCACTAGGCAGCTATGATTAAACACTAAAAGTGTGAAACTAGTCAGCTCTATACCAGAATTTTGTGACTTGCTGTGCTGTATTTGGATTTTTGAAGATTTTACATAATAAAGGCTTTTTATTGGAGTGCTGCTGTCCAGAAGACTTGATCTTTTGTTTTGCCCGAGGAGCTCTGCCTTGTTTGGAGTGAAGTTTTTGGTTTTCCATTTATACTGCTCCCATCCCTCTTGACACTGCTTTGGGACATCCCACGTGTAAAGTGTAAGAGGCTGTGTCAGTCCATGGACGATAAGAAAAAATAGGATTTTTGTACTCAACGTAAAATCAGTTTCTCTAATGTCCATGGACTGACACAGCACCCACCCTTCTTTTCAAGGTTTGTACTGCTTTGTTACGAACTGAGGTCTGCTGACTGCAGTGGGAGGGTTATGACCGGAGGGACCGCCCCCCTTGGGCGGGGCTGTTCAGCTCTGGCTTTTTAGAATGTATGTATAACATTTCACATTCTGCCTAGGTCTTCTCCTGCAAGCAGTGACATAACCCACGTGTAAGAGAGGCTGTGTCAGTCCATGGACGTCAGAAACTGATTGATTTTACGGTGAGTACAAAAATCCTATTTTTCTACTCCAGGGCTTGACAAATTTGCTTGGAATCTAGGAGCCAGCTAAAAAAGTTAGGAGCCAGGAACGCGCCCCGTCCCGCCGAGCTCGCGCGCAGAAGCGAACGCATACGTGAGTAGCGCCCGCATATGAAAACGGTGTTCAAACCACACGTGAGGTATCGCCGCGATCGGTAGATCGAGAGCAATAATTCTAGCCCTAGACCTCCTCTGTAACTCAAAACATGCAACCTGTAGAATTTTTTAAACGTCGCCTATGGAGATTTTAAAGGGTAAAAGTTTGTCACCATTCCACGAGTGGACGCAATTTTGAAGCGTGACATGTTGGGTATCAATTTACTCGGCGTAACATTTATCTTTCACAATATTAAAAAAAATTGGGCTAACTTTACTGTTGTCTTATTTTTTCATTAAAAAAAGTGTATTTTTTCCCAAAAAAGTGCGCTTGTAAGACCGCTGCGCAAATACGGTGTGACAAAGTATTGCAACAACCACTATTTTATTCTCTAGGGTGTTAGAATAAAAATATATATATATAATGTTTGGTTCTAATTAGAGGGAAGGAGATGGCAGTGAAAACAGACAGGGAAACTCCATTAGCATTGCTGTTTGTCTTGTCATACCAACGGCCACCACAAGATGGCGATAGATCACAGAAGGAAGCATAGGCCTGCAGAAGGCCGCAAAGCCACGGCCTCAATTACCGGCCGGCGTGGCCCGACGCGATCCCGCGGCACGGAGGGGGGGGGGGGGGGGGACACGGAGAGACAGGATTCCCCAGCTGTGCTGCCCCAGGCGCCAGGTCAATAATTCTAGTCGCAATGGCGACTTGGCGCCCGGGGTTTGTCGAGCCCTGTTCTACTCGCTTGACTTTTCAATTTACTGCTGTGCTTCATTTAACCACGTAACGACCGCTCACTGTGTGTATATATACGTCGGCAGAATTGCACGGACAGGCAGAATCGCGTACCTGTACGTGCCTGCCTTCGTATAGTTGGGGGGGTCCCATTGGACCCCCCCTTCTATACAGTGAGCGGTGGTTCTCGGTGCGGGAGCGATCCGTGATGAGGGGACGGCCATTCGTTTCCGGCCACCCTCTCGCGATCGCTCCCGGCGAATGAGAATCTTCCTCTGCCTGTGTAATGTAAACACAGGCAGAGGAAGTGATGTCATCTCTCCATGCAGCGGTCTTTTCGTCCAGAGCGCCGTGGAGAGAAGACAGGTTAGTGCACTAACACGTAGGTACACATAGGCACACATTAAACCCCCCAGGTCATCCCCTGCACCCCCAGTCACAGTGTCACTGATTGCAGTGATCATTTATTTACTGATCACTGCATTTAGTGTTATTTGTGACTGTAAAAAGTGTCAGGGCAGTTAGGTTTAGGCCCCTTTTAGGTCCAGGGTAGACCCCTAACCCGCCCCCCCCTAATAAAGGTTTAACCCCTTGATCGCCCCCCAGGTAACCCTTTCACCCCCTAACGCCAGCGTCACTAAGCGATCTTATTTCCGATCGCTGTATTTAGCGCCGGTGGTGCCCTAGAAAGCCAGTAATTTATTTTTAGGTTTGCCGCAGGTTTTTATAGCGTCAGGTACCCCCATATATTTTAACCCTTTCACCAGTGATCACCATATAAGTTTTACTGGTGACACTGGTTAGCCAGTTAGTTATTTAGGTTACCCGTCAGGTACCCCCAAATATAACCTAATAAAGGTTTTAACCCCCTGATTGCCCCTAGTTAACCCTTTCACCAGTGATCACCATATAAGTTTTACGGGTGACACTGGTTGGTTAGTTTGCTTTTTATAGCATCAGGGCACCCACCGTATATAACCCAATGAAGGTTTAACCCCCTGATCGCCCGGCGGGTGATATCAATTAGGTTTTAGCGTCAGAGAGGGTCTGCGTCACACCCCAGGCAGCATCAGGTTAGTGCCAGTAACGCTAACACCCACACGCAAAGCATACACCTCCCTTAGTGGTATAGTATCTGAACAGATCAATATCTGATCTGATCTGATCAGATCTATACTGGCATCCCCAGCGGTTTAGGGTTCCCAAAAACGCAGTGTAAGCGGGATCAGCCCAGATACCTGCTAGCACCTGCGTTTAGCCCCTCCGCCCAGCCCACCTCACCCAAATGCAGTATCGATCGATCACTGTCACTTACTAAACACAATACACATAACTGCAGCGTTCGCAGAGACAGTCCTGATCCCTGCGAAAGCTAAGTTTTTATTTTTTATTTTTTTATTTTTTTTTTGTTTGTTTTTTTTTAAGCGTTTGATACATTTGCTGACAGGTGCTTTTTTTTTTTTTTACCTGTGAATCTTACTAGTGTACCCCTAAATTTAGAGCCCAAAATGGCAAATCGAAGGTACACTAGTAAAGAGGCCTACAAGATTCTGAGCATGACAGATAGTGAAGAGGAGGAGGTCACGTATCTGTCAGATTCAGGCTCAGAATATCTTCCCGTAGAAGACGGTGAAGTCAGCGGCTCCATGTCAGATAGCTCTGACGACGAAGATGAGGTCCCTGCTAAGGTCAGGCGTACCCGATCCCGATCTTCTGAGGTTGTTGAGGAGCAAGAAACGCAGGGCTCTCGTATCATGGAGCAGAGTAGTACTAGCGCCGCTATTCCTTCTGGTGAATTGGCAAGCACCAGCGGCCTAGTACAGCCTGGGCGTACATCCAGCACTGCAGTATCACGTGGTGACGTGGCGAGTCCCATAAGTGCAGTTCAAGCTGGCGAGGTGGCAAGCACAAGTAGTGTCCCGCTGCCACCAAGAAGACAAAGGCAGGCCCGTCGTGCCCTTCCTGCAGAATTCGCCTATCCTGATTGAGTCCCCACCACTTCTGCAGAACCCGTACTTCCCCCATTCACTGCCCAACCCAGTATTCAGGTGGAAACAGCTGATTTTATGCCAATTGATTTTTATTCGCTGTTTTTCATGGAAGATCTCTATAGATCTATTGTGGACCAGAGTAATTTTATATGCTGGTCAATTCATCGCCGCTAGTCCCCAGTTGCCTTCCATTGCCAAAGATTGGAAACCAATTATGGTTTCCGAATTTAAGACCTTTCTGGGCCTTTCCCTCAACATGGGCACACATAAATTCCCGTCATTGCGTGCTTATTGGTCCACGCACCCAATTGACCACATGCCCGTGTTCTCTGCCTCCATGCCCAGGAAACGATACGAGCAGATCTTGCGGTTCATGCATTTCAACGACAATGAACTTTGTCGTCCACGTGGAGACCCTGAATACGATCGGCTCTACAAAATTCGGCCCCTCATAAACCACTTCAACGAACGTTTTGCAGCCTTGTTTATTCCCGATCAAGTTGTCTGCGTTGATGAGTCCCTGATTAAATTTTCTGGACGCTTGTCTTTCAAGCAGTACCTTCCCAGCAAGTGTGCCAGATACTGGGTCAAGCTCTATAAGTTCTGTGACTGGGCAACAGGCTATGTATGGAGCTTTATGGTTTATGAGGGAAAAGATAGTCAGGTTGAGCCGGTCAACTGCCCAGATTACATAGGGAGCGCTGGCAAGATAGTGTGGAACTTGGTGTCACCCTTATTCGGAAAGGGGTACCACTTGTATGCGGACAATTATTACACGAGCGTGCCACTGTATAGTCACTTGTGTGATCATCAGATTGGAGCATGTGGCACCGTGCGACCTAATCGCCGGGGCTTTCCCCAGAGGCTTGTATATTCCCGTCTTTGAAAAAAGAAAAATAATTTTCCTGTGGGATTTTTTAGCAGCAATAAATGATATAAAACCAAGTATTTGAGTAAAAAATTAAAATTTGCTTTATTCAGTACAGTATATTCCCGTCTTAGGCTGGGGGAGAGAGCCTGCTTGAAGTGTAGTAATTTGCTCGCTATGAAGTGGAGGGATAATAAGAATGTTTTCCTTCTTACCTCCCTTCATGCAGACACGACAGTCCAAATTTGTACGGCGACTGGTGTTGTGGAGAAACCCCCTCTGTGTCCACGAATATAACCAAAATATGGGAGGGGTGGACTTCAACGACCAGTTGTTGGCGCCGTATCCAATTGACCGTAAGGCGAGACACTGGTACAAAAAAGTGTCTCTATCCTTATTCCAATTGGCTTTGCTGAACGCTCATGTGCTATACAGAGCTTCAGGCGGGACTTTATCTCTCCTAAAATTCCAGAATGAGATAGTCACAGAACTCCTGTATCCAGGCGGTTCTGCACCTCACCATCCCCAACCAAATGCAGTAAGCCGGCTGCATGAGAGGCATTATCCGTATGTCCTCGAGAGTACCCCCACCCAACGAGCCCCCCAAAAAAGATGTCGTGTCTGTTGCAAGCGCGGATTTAGGCGTGACACCCGTTTATTTTTGTCCACGCTGTCCTGACAATTCTGGTCTTTGCATTGGTAAATGTTTTGAACTCTTCCACTCAAAAGTGAAGTTTTAGCGTAGGGTACAGCATTGCACAGTACAGGACACACTTACACAGGGTCTCCCAAGATGCCATCGCATTTTGAGAGACCCGAACCATTACAGTTGTTAAAGTTAGAAAAAAACGGAAAAAATAACGTAAAAACACAAAAAGAATATAAAAAAATAATAAAAATAGTAGTTTTATTGCTCTCTCTCTCTCTCTCTCTCTCTCTCTCTCTCTCTCTCTCTCTCTCTCTCTCTCTCTCTCTCCCCCCCCCTTTTTTTTTTTTACTGTATTCTATAATGCAATGTTTTATCATGCTTGCTTTTCGGGTATGTATTTTTTTTTTTCTTTTCAGGTGCGCCATTCAGCTGCAGCGCGGAATTGTTTATCTTGACAGCAACAGCGTTTGCTCCCACGATACATAAAGCCGTGACTCCAGTGCTGTAGGAGGTGATTTCACCACCACAGTTAAAAAAAAGAGCATATATGCCGAAGCATAGGGGCGGAGGAGTGGTTTTGCTCCAAATGCCGCGTACATACGGTCGAAATTCTGACGGAGGCTTGCCCGTGGAAAAGTCTGACCGTGTGTACGCAGCATAACTTTTTTGCGGGAGGATGCCCCCATGCTTCGGCATATATAAATGTGCACGTATGCCCATCATTAGAAGTGGGTGGATGAAGGGAGGTATTCAAATGGTGGGCATACCCACCGATCAATCTCTTTTTTTTTCGTTCAGCCAACAGGCTGCATGAAAAAAAAGATTACAATACATGTCCAACAAGGACCAGCAACGTACTGGTATGTTGCTGGACTTTGGTTATACCAGAATGATGCCTGCGGGTTTAGGTATCATCTTGATATCATTATTTTCAGCCAGCGGCCGGCTTTCATGTAAAAGCAATCCTAGTAGATAATTAGAGGAAAGATCTAGGGTCTAACCCCCCAATTTTTTTTTTTTTTTAAAGTACCTGTCACTACCTATTGCTATCATAGGGGATATTTACATTCCCTGAGATAACAATAAAAATGGTAAAAAAAAAAAGGAATAGTTTAAAAAATAAAATAAAAAAGCAAAATAAATAATAATTAAAAAAAAAAAAAGCACCCCCCCCTGCTCTTGCGCAAAGGCGAACGCAAGCGTCGGTCTAGCGTCATATGTAAACAGCAATTGCACCATGCATGTGAGGTATCACCGCGAAGGTCAGATCGAGGGCAGTCATTTTAGCAGTAGACCTCCTCTGTAAATCTAATGTGGTAACCTGTAAAGGCTTTTAAAGGCTTTTATAAATGTATGTCGTTTGTCGCCGCTGCGCATTTGTGCGCAATTTTAAAGCATGTCATGTTTGGTATCCATGTACTCGGCCTAAGATCCTCTTTTTTATTTCATCAAACATTTGGGCAATCTAGTGTGTTTTAGTGCATTAAAAATAAAAAGTGTTTTTTTTTCCCAAAAAAATGCGTTTGAAAAATCGCTGCACAAACACTGTGTGGAAAAAAAAATGTAACACCCACTATTTTAATCTGTAGGGCATTTGCTTTAAAAAAAATGTATAATGTTTGGGGGTTCAACGTAATTTTCTTGCAAATTTTTTTTTTCATGTAAACGAAAAGTGTCAGGGCTTTGTCTTCAAGTGGTTAGAGTGGATGATGTGTGACATAAGCTTCCTAATGTTGTGCATAAAATGCCAGGACAGTTCAAATCCCCCCCCCAAATGACCCCATTTTGGAAAGTAGACACCCCAAGCTATTTGCTGAGAGGCATGTTGAGCCCATTGAATATTTTTATTTTTTTGTCCCAAGTGATTGAATAATGACAAAGAAAAAAAAAAAAAATGTACAAAAAGTTGTCACTAAATTATATATTGCTCAAACATGCCATGGTTATATGTGGAATTGCACCCCAAAATACATGCTGTTGCTTCTCCTGAGTACGGGGATACCACATGTGTGAGACATTTTGGGAGCCTAGCCGCGTACAGGACCCCGAAAACCAATCACCGCCTTCAGGATTTCTAAGGGTGTACATTTCTTTCTCTTACATCACGGGACACAGAGCGACATAGTCATTACTAATGGGTTATATAGTTACCGTCAGGTGCTGGCACTGGCAACTTCCAAAACCGGAAGTACCCTCCCCTATATAAGCCCCTCCCATCCGGGAGCACCTCAGTTTTTTGCCAGTGTCTAAGGTGTTGGCCAAGAAGAAACATGTGTTTTTCACTGAGCTTGCGTACAGGTTCTTTTGGGCCTCAGTAAGCTATTCCGGATCCGACCAAAAAAGCTTCATAGCTAAACGGTCGGTACCCGGGCCTTGCAGAGAAGAGCAAGGTTCTGCCTGTAATGCTTCTCTTAGGAGAGCTGGACCCTGGGATCCAGAGCTCTGGTCATACCCACGACCAAGATGTTTTCTGTGCAGGGTGCTATACAGGTCCAGGGGAGTGGAATCCTTGGGAACCCGGTCCCTGAAGGTTTGATTACAATGCCTGCCGTGATAGGTGAAGTTTGGGCTTTTGTGGACCAAACAAAGTCCTGCGGCGGGGAACAGGTAAGTGGGGGCCCCCAGGAACTTGGTTCTATTGGGGGACCCCCAAGCCTAATTTGTCTTTCTGTCTGTTACCTAACGGTATTCCCGCTAATATCTGTGCATGCCTGTAACTACTAAAAAAAATGTAATAATTTTTAATGGTGGTCAAGGAAAAAAAAAAAAAAAAAAAAAAAAAGAATGTTTTTTATATATGTTTAGTATATTAAACTGCGGTACCTGTGTTTGTCCACTAGAGGCCGCTGTGGAATGTTTTTCTTGTCATATGGACTAGTTTCTTCTCAGAGAGCAAAGTCCAGGCAGCTGGTGAGTTCTCCTACAGGAAACTGTTTCCTCTGCCATGTTGCAGTGTTCGTCTATCCCCCGGCCTGCGGCAAAGGGGGCCCTGGCTCCTGTCCCTGGTTTCCATGTTTGAAAATTAGCGCCGAGGCGCACGTGGCCGCGCGCGTGCACGCGCCTCTATATATAGAGGTGGCCGGAAAAAGGGGCGGGGCCTGGGGGATGACGCTCTGTGCGTGCCGCAGCGCTTCTGCGCATGTGCGGGCGTCCCAGCAGGTTTTTAAAAAGCCACATTATTGCAGTAAGCTGGCTATGAAGTACAGAGACAGAGCTGGCAACATTTAAAGGCATACAGCAAGCGGTTGATACAGGCATCCCCTAGAAAGGCACATTAGTAGACACCAACTGTTTATTATAGCAGCATTTATGCTAGACTATTATCAGTAACTGGTGTATTTTCGGCTGGAATACCTCAGCTTTGTGGCTTAGGAATATGCCGTCTAAAAACTCCGGGACTAGAAATTCCAGGAGGAATAGGGGGTCTCCATCGGGCTCTGAGGATCTTGGGCATGCTTTGGCTGCACCAGTCTCCCCTGAAGAATCAGAGGTTAGTGACCGTAGGGCACCCCCAGGAGTACCTGGTACTGTGGCTGTCCCCAGTTCACCTGCTCCTGTGTATGTAACAGAGGAGGTTTTTTCCTCAGCTCTGGGAGGGCTGGAAGAGAGATTGTCAGCACTAATTGCTGCTTCCCTGTCACAGGAGAAAAGCGCTCGATCTCCGTCTCCTCCCTCAGAGTGCCTGTTAACAGAGCAACAGTCCCATACAGAGAACGACCTACCTGAGGGGGATCAGGATGAGGTTGATTCAGTTGTAGAGGAATCAACAGTGGAGGAGCCGTTCTCAGCATCACATGCTGAAAGGTTATGGGTTCAGTCCCTGACTAATATGGTCCGATCAGCATTTAAAATGCCACTTGCGGAGCCATCCTCCTCTTCTGTCTCCTCGTTGGGGTCGCTAAAAGCTCCCCAGACTGTTTGTTCTTTTCCGATCCATCCTTTACTGGAGGGGCTCATTTACCAGGATTGGGAGCATCCTGACAAAATATTTACTCCCCCCAAGAGATTTCCGGTGGTCTATCCTATGGAGGATAAGTTCGTCAGAAAATGGAAGGTCCCTACAGTGGACGCAGCCATCTCTTGTGTGAATAAATCACTGACATGTCCGGTGTAAAATGTCCAAATGTTCAAGGACCCAATAGATAAAAAATTGGAGTCCTTATTGAAATCTGCTTTTTCTACAGCAGGATTGGTGACACAACCAGCAGTGGCAGCTATAGGGGTCTGCCAAGCAGTGAAGGATCAGTTGAAACAGGTCTTAAGGGACGTGCCAGATCAGCAGGCTCTTGCTCTAGCTGATCTACCTAGAGCCTTATGCTTTGCGGTGGATGCTATAAAGGATTCAATCCATCAGGCCTCCCGCCTTACGCTGTCTGTAGTACATATGCGCAGGCTTCTATGGCTCAAAAACTGGTCTGCTGAAGCTCCCTGTAAAAAATTGCTGGTCAGCTTCCCATTTCATGGGGAGCGCTTATTCGGGGAAGACCTGGACAAGTATATCCAGAGAATTTCCAGCGGTAAAAGTACACACTTGCCGGTCAAAAATAGAGTTAGAGGTCCCTCTTTTAAGAGGCCGGCTTCTCCAGTCCCTAGGACATCGGCTGTGAAACAGTTCCGACGGCCTCCCCGGTCAAATCCCGGAGGTAAAAATCAGGGACAGTTGCAGGGTAACAAGAAGCCCTGGAGCAGGAGAGGTACAAAACCTCCCCCAAAGTCAAATGCATGAAGGGTTGCCCCCACCCAATCGGGTGGGGGGAAGACTTCAGTTGTTCACAGAAACCTGGCGGGACACGATCCGAGACAGATGGGTGCTCTCCGCAGTAAATCTGGGATACAAATTGGAGTTAAAAAACTCCCCTCCTTCCCGCTTTATAAGGTCGAACGTGCCAAGGGATCCCCAGAAGAGAGGATCCCTCCTGTTGGCACTGGAACAATTATTGCTTCAAGCAGTAATTATAGAGGTCCCCCTGGAAGAATGGGGGTTCGGGTTTTACTCAAACCTCTTTACAGTTCCGAAGCCAAACGGGGACGTGAGGCCCATATTAAATCTAAAAGGGCTAAACAAATTCCTACATATCAGGACTTTCCGGATGGAGTCGATCCGATCGGTAGCCACTGCCCTACAAGGGGAGGAATGGTTAGCCTCGATCGACATCAAAGATGCGTATTTGCACATCCCCATCTTTCCAGCCCACCAAAAATTTCTACGCTTTGCGATAGAAGGGCGCCATTTTCAGTTCAGAGCCTTACCCTTCGGTCTGGCCACAGCACCAAGAGTGTTCACAAAAATTCTGGCCCCATTATTGGCCAATCTAAGAACACGAGGTGTAACGATAATGGCATATCTAGACGACTTGTTGCTGATAGACCACTCAGTGGAAAAACTAGAAGTGGTTGTTCACGAGACAATCAAGTATCTGGAATATCACGGTTGGATTATCAACCGAGACAAGTCAGCCCTAAAACCAGTCAAAAGTCTGGAATACTTGGGGCTAAGGCTGGATTCAGACCAGAGAAAAATTTTCTTGCCTCGAGAAAAGGGGTCGTCTTTGAGAGATTTGATCCACTTAGTGGGTTCAAAAAGACAGCCATCCATACGCCTGTGCATGAGGCTGCTGGGAAAAATGGTGGCATCATTCGAAGCAGTACCCTACGGTCAATTCCATTCAAGGAAGTTGCAAAGGGCCATACTGTCAGCCTGGAACAAAAAAGTTCAGGCTCTGGACGTACCAATGTCCTTGTCCCCTTCCGTTCGCAGAAGCCTCCGTTGGTGGTTGGTTCCCCGGAATCTGGAAAGAGGGAAATCCTTCAGTCCGATTTCTTGGAAGGTGGTCACTACAGATGCCAGCCTTTTAGGCTGGGGAGCAGTACTGGAGCAATGGTCTCTCCAGGGCAGATGGTCGGATGCGGAAAAGGCCCTGCCCATCAATCTCTTAGAGATACGAGCAGCCCGGTATGCCCTAGTAGCATGGACATCCAAACTCCAAGGGTCCCCTGTCAGAGTTCAGTCAGACAATGCCACAGCAGTGGCATATATCAATAGTCAGGGGGGCACCAGGAGTCGTGCAGCCCAAAGGGAAGTAAATTACATCCTGAGATGGGCAGAAAGATATGTCCCAGCCATATCTGCGGTATTCATTCCAGGGGTGGAGAATTGGAAGGCGGACTTTCTAAGTCGCCAACAATTATGCCCAGGGGAATGGTCCCTTCATCCCGAGGTTTTCCGGACAATATGTCAGCGGTGGGGAACACCGGATGTAGATCTGCTAGCATCCAGGTTCAACACGAAAGTGGACAGGTTTGTCTCTTGGACAAGGGATCCCCTAGCGTGCGGCTCGGATGCCCTAGTGTTCCCTTGGGATCAGTTCAAGCTGATATATGCATTCCCACCGCCACAATTGTTACCTCGATTACTCCGCAGAATCAGGGTAGAAAAGAAACCAGTGATTCTGGTGGCTCCAGCGTGGCCCCGAAGAGCATGGTACGCGGAGATTGTAAAAATGTCTGTGGGGAGTCCTTGGACCCTCCCACATCGTCCGGACCTGCTTTCGCAGGGACCGATATACCACCCTTCCTTACCAGCCCTAGGTTTGACGGCCTGGCTATTGAAGCCCACATTCTAAAAAGGAGAGGGCTCTCTAATGCTGTGGTGTCTACCATGATCAATGCCAGGAAACCGGTATCCAGGCAGATCTACTATAGAATCTGGAAGGCGTACATCGCCTGGTGTGAGGCCAGGAAATGGCATCCACGTAAATACGTAATAGGTAGAATTCTGGACTTCCTACAATGGGCTGTAGATAGGAAGCTTGCCTTGAGTACTATCAAAGGTCAGATTTCGGCCTTGTCAATATTTTTTCAAAGGCCCTTGGCTTCGCATTCACTAGTCAAAGCCTTTATACAAGGAGTGATGCGTATTAGTCCTCCGGTTAATATTCCCATATGTCCATGGGATCTAAACTTGGTTCTGTCGGTTCTACAGAAACAACCATTTGAACCATTACAGCATATTTCCTTAGTGCTTCTCACCAGGAAATTGATTTTTCTAGTAGCCATTTGTTCGGCTAAAAGAGTATCGGAATTAGCAGCTATGTCCTGTAAGGAGCCATATCTGGTTATCCATAAGGACAGAGTAGTGTTACGTCCTCATCCAGCCTTTCTTCCTAAGGTGGTATCGAGTTTTCATTTGAACCAAGATGTGGTTCTTCCTTCTTTTTTCCCCAAGCCTACTTCGGTAGAGGAAAAGTTATTGCATTCTTTGGATGTAGTAAGAGCAGTTAAAGCTTATCTAAAAGCCACTGCTCAGATTCGCAGAACGGATACTTTGTTTATTCTGCCGGAAGGCCCCAGAAAGGGTCAGGCAGCGTCAAAATCTACTTTAGCCAAGTGGATTCGACAGGTCATAATACAAGCCTATAGCTTGAGAAGTAGACCGCCTCCGTTCAAAGTTAGGGCGCACTCCACGAGAGCAGTTGGAACTTCATGGGCAGTGCATCACCAGGCCTCCCTGGCTCAAGTCTGTAAGGCCGCAACATGGTCTTCAGTACACACGTTTACTAGGTTCTACCAGGTGGACGTTAGAAGTCAGGAGGATGTCGCCTTTGGGCGCAGTGTGTTGCAGGCCGCAAAAGATCCTCATGTCTGATAGCGCTCAGCTTATATATGGTGTATCCCCCCCCTCATTTGGCATTGCTTTAGGACATCCCATTAGTAATGACTATGTCGCTCTGTGTCCCGTGATGTACGAGAAAGAAAATAGGATTTTTATAACAGCTTACCTGTAAAATCCTTTTCTTGGAGTACATCACGGGACACAGAGCTCCCGCCCCTCTTTGGGGACACTTATTGCTTTGCTACAAAACTGAGGTGCTCCCGGATGGGAGGGGCTTATATAGGGGAGGGTACTTCCGGTTTTGGAAGTTGCCAGTGCCAGCACCTGACGGTAACTATATAACCCATTAGTAATGACTATGTCGCTCTGTGTCCCGTGATGTACTCCAAGAAAAGGATTTTACAGGTAAGCTGTTATAAAAATCCTATTTTTTGAATTCACTCCTCGCTGCCTATCACAGTTTCGGAGGCCATGGAATGCCCAGATGGCACAAACCCCCCCCCCCCCCCCCAAATGACCCCATTTTGGAAAGTAGACACCCCAAGCTATTTGCTGAGAGGTATGTTTAGTTTTTATGTAGATCTCGCTTTTTGTCACAAAGATTTGAAAATTGAAAAAAAAATTTGTCTTTCTTCATTTTCAAAAACAAATGAGAGCTGTAAAATACTCTCCATGCCTGTAAATATATGTCGGCAGAATCACGTACATATACGTGATTGCCTTTGTATAGTTGGGGGGTCCGATCGGACCCCCCTTCTTTACAGTGGGTGGTCGTTTTACCTTCGGAAGCGATCCGGCATGAGGGGACGGACGTTCGATTCCGGCCCCCCCCCTCTCGATCGCTCCCGGCGAATGAGAGAGCTTCCCCTGCCTGCCAGGCAGGAGGAAGTGATGTCATCTCTCCTGCGGCGCTCACATATACCGAGCACCGTACAGGAGAAGATGCAGGTTAGTACACAAAACAGCACACTGACACCAGGACACATAGGCACATAAATCGCCCACCCCCAGATCATCCCCCAGTCACAGTGTCACTGATTGCAGTGACCATTTATTTAGTGATCACTGCAATCAGTGACATTTGTGACTGTAAAAGTGTCACTACATTTAGTTTTAGGTCCAGTGTAGCCCCCAACCCCCCCCCCCCCAATAAAGGTTTAACCCCCTGATCACCCCCCCAGATAACCCTTTCACCCCCTAGCACCGCCGTCGCTATGCGATCATTTTTCTGATCGATGTCTTAGCGTCGGTGATGCCAATAGGTAGCCAGTAATTTTTTTTTTTTTTTAGGTTCGCCGTCAGGTTTTTATATAGCGTCAGGTACCCCCATATATTACCTAATAAAGGTTTTAACCCCCTAATTGCCCCTAGTTAACCCTTTCACCAGTGATCATCATATAAGTGTTACGGGTGACGCTGGTTAGTTAGTTTGCTTTTTATAGTGTCAGGGCACCCGCCGTATATATAACCCAATAAAGGTTTAACCCCCTGATCACCCGGCGGGTGATATCAATTAGGTTTTAGCGTCAGAGAGGGTCTGCGTCACACCCCAGGCAGCGTCAGGTTAGTGCCAGTAGCGCTAACACCCACGCGTTAAGCATACACCCCTCTTAGTGGTATAGTGTCTGAACAGATCAATATCTGATCTGATCAGATCTATACTAGCGTCCCCAGCAGTTTAGGGTTCCCAAAAACGCAGTTAGCGGGATCAGCCCAGATACCTGCTAGCACCTGCGTTTTGCCCCTCCGTCCAGCCCAGGCCACCCAAGTGCAGTATCGATCGATCACTGTCACTTGCAAAACACAACACACATAACTGCAGCGTTCGCAGAGACAGGCCTGATCCCTGCGACTCCAGTGCTGTAGGAGGTGATTTCACCACCACAGTTAAAAAAAAAAAGCATATATGCCGAAGCATTGGGGCAGCAGGGGCGGAGGAGCGATTTTGCTCCTAATGCCGCGTACATACGGTCGAAATTCCGACGGAGGCTTGCCCGTGGAAAAGTCTGACCATGTGTACGCGGCATAACTTTTGCGGGAAGATGCCCCCATGCTTCGGCATATATAAATGGTGCATGTATGCCCATCATTAGAAGTGGGTGGATGAAGGGCGGTATTCTAATGGTGGGCATACCCACCGATCAATCTTTTTTTTTCGTTCAGCCAACAGGCTGCATGAAAAAAAAGATTACAATACATGTCCAACGTACTGGTATGTTGCTGGACTTTGAATGTTTATACCAGAATGATGCCTGCGGGTTTAGGTATCATCTTGGTATCATTCTTTTCAGCCAGCGGCCGGCTTTCATGTAAAAGCAATCCTAGTGGCTAATTAGCCTCTGGACTGCTTTTACAAGCAGTGGGAGGGAATGTCCCCCCCCCCCCGGATATAAAAAGCGCCATTGGGAAATTGGGAAAGCATTTTATCACACCGATCTTGGTGTGGTCAGATGCTTTGAGGGCAGAGGAAAGATCTAGGGTCCAATAGACCCCAGTTTTTTCAAAAAAGAGTACCAGTCATTACCTATTGCTATCATAGGGGATATTTACATTCCCTGAGATAACAATAAAAATGATAAAAAAAATAAATATATGGAAGCAACAGTTTAAAAATAAAATAAAATAGAGCAAAATTAATAATAAAAAAAAAAAAAAAAAAAAAGCACCCCTGTCCTGCCCTGCTCTTACCCAATGGCGAACGCAAGCGTCGGTCTGGCGTCATATGTAAACAGCAATTGCACCATGCATGTGAGGTATCACCGCGAAGGTCAGATCGAGGGCAGTAATTTTAGCAGTAGACCTCCTCTGTAAATCTAACGGGGTAACCTGTAAAGGCTTTTAAAGGCTTTTAAAAATGTATGTAGTTTGTCGCCAATGCGCGTTTGTGCGAAATTTTAAAGCATGTCGTGTTTGGTATCTATGTACTCGGCCTAAGATCATCTTTTTTATTTCATCAAACATTTGGGCAATATAGTGTGTTTTAGTGCATTAAAATTAAAAAAAGTGTATTTTTTCCCCAACAAATGCGTTTGAAATTTCGCTGCGCAAATACTGTGTAGAAAAAAAAAATGCAACACCCACCATTTTATTCTGTAGGGCCTTTGCTTTAAAAATATATATAATGTTTGGGGGTTCAACATAATTTTCTTGCAAAAAAAAATATTTTCATGTAAACAAAAAGTGTAAAAAAGGGCTTTGTCTTCAAGTGGTTAGAAGAGTGGATGTAAGCTTCCTAATGTTGTGTATAAAATGCCAGAACAGTTCAAAACCCCCCCAAATGACCCCATTTTGGAAAGTAGACACCCCAAGCTATATACTGAGAGGCATGTCGAGTCCATGGAATATTTTATATGTTGACACAAGTTGCGGAAAAAATACAATTTCTCTTGTCATCCATGGACTGACACAGCGTGTCTTATACACCTTTACACGTGGGTTATGTCCCTGCTTGCAGGAGAAGACCTAGGCAGAATGTGAGATGTTATACATACATTCTAAACAGCCAGAGCTGAACATCCCCACCCAGGGGGGCGGTCCCTCCGGCATAACCCTCCCACTGCAGTCAGCAGACCTCAGTTTTTTTCTGCCTAGCAGAAGGAGAAGACGTGGCTCTCTCAGGAGCCAGTCTCCTGACCTATTTTTTATTCCTTTTGGAATTTTTTCCTATTTTTTTCTTTTGAGATCTTCTATCAACTGTCGGCTGGGCAACAGGTTGGGTACAAGATATCCTCGTAGTCTTCCCTGTCCGACCATCGAGCGTGCTGATCCTCGCCTTGTGTGCGTGAGACTCAGTTCACGACATGCCCCACGACTCCAGGGGTGGCCGGTGGGCTTCCAGCTCCGCGGTCCTCTCAAGATAGAACAGTCCGGCAGTATCTTTCGCGGTGGACCAGACCGACAGCTACTCAGTACCGCACTGTGATAGTTCTGTCAGAAACACACCAGTGGGTCCCTCAGGGGACGGGTAAGTAGTCTCTCCTGGCTGCAGGTGAGTACATGCTGTGTGTTTCTTGTGTGGGGGATTTCCCTGTCTCCCCCTGTGGTTTTTAATGTCACTCTCTGTGCACTTCGCTGGCGCTGTACTGTGTGGGGTGCCTGGGGGCCATACTGTCCTGGGGGGGGGGGCTCATGCTGCTCTGCATTTCGCTGGGGCTGTTTATTTGAGAGTGAGGGGCCTGGGCGCCGTTCGGCGCCATGTTTGGTGACTGTGCTGTTTTTTACATTGGCGGCCATCTTGCCGTGGTCCGCCAGAGCACATTGCGGCGGCCATTTTCTTGTAGCCGCACCTTCTTCTAGCTCTAGTTTGGCCTCTAGCGCCGCTCAGGAACGGCGCAAATCTCCTCAGTCTCTCTCCTCTCAGCTCACTCACGCTGAGCAGCGCGGCGCGGAGAGACAGGGCAGCGGAACCGAGCGGTCCTGGTCAGGTTGGTGGGTCCCCTGGGCATTCCCCTACTTCAGTCAGCACAGCCTGTGGGTGGTCTCGGAGGACATTATGGAGTCAGAGTCACCAGCTTCCCCTAACATGCCAGAGGCAGCAGCCAGTGCTCCAGCACCTGCGGTCCCTATGGACCAGTTGTCGGCAGTCCTGGAATCATTTCTGACCAGGATGGAAGCTGTGTGTGAGCACAAGGGAGCAAAAAAGCGCCCTCTCCCCACTTTATCTCCACAAGGGGAGTGCTCTGATTCAGATATGGGCCTAGCTATTGCTGCTCAGGACCCTAGCTCTGAATATTTGGATGGTTTTGAACAGGACATTCCTTGTGAGGAAAACTCCAGTTCTGAGTCAGTAAATGACAGGGCGCTTGTTAGTGAACTCATTGATGCTGTGAGGGACACTCTCAAGCTAAATGCTGCGACTGCAGAACCTCAGGCGGATACAGTCTCCTTTGGTTCTTTTAAGACCAAGCCTTCTAAAAAGGTTTTTCCATATGTATCTTTCTTTGACCAGGTGTGGGAAAAGCCGCAGAAGACTTTCATGGTCCCGCGGCGTTTGTCTATTAGATACCCCTTTGAAGACGCCCTGCTTAAAAAGTGGGCTTCTCCCCCGGTGGTCGACCCTCCAGTCGCCCGTTTAAACAAGGCCACCACTCTCCCGATGGAGGGGACTCCTGCGTTTTAAGGACCCCACTGACAGGAGGTCAGAAGTGGTGAGTAGAGCCATGTTCGCCTTGTTGGGATCCGCCCTACGGCCAGTAGTAGCGGCGACCCTTGTGTCTCAGACACTCAGGGAATGGGCAAAAATTTTGCACCAAACTGTGCAGGAGTATAACCTTCCTCCAGACACTATTGTTCTGGCCCACCAGATGGTGCAGGGTCTGATATATGTGTGCGACGCCACGTTGGACGCGGCCCCTTTAATATCCAGGGCCTCTGTCTCGGCGGTGGTATTGCGTCGTCTCATCTGGTTGAAATGCTGGTCTGCTGACCTAGCCTCTAAGAAGCTCCTGACGGATCTACCTTTTGAGGGTGGTAGACTTTTTGGTGCTGCTCTGGATGACATCATCAAGGATGTCACGGGAGGTAAAAGCACTCTCCTTCCTCAAACTATCAAGGGTAAGGAGGCCCGACGTAAACCGGGTCCTTCCTTTCCAGCAAAAAAGGGTTTTTTTCGTCCGTCAGAGTCCACGGGTAAGCCATCCCAGACTGACAACAGTGCGGCTGGCGGGCACAAGCGCCCCATGGTGCGTAAGCCGAACAAGCCGGCTCCCAAGCCCGCCTCCGCGTGACGTCTTGCCCCCGCCCGTCTCTGGGGACGACTTTGCAGGTTCACGGATCGGTGGACCTCCCGGATCTCCGACCGGTGGGTGTGCGAGGTGGTCACCTCAGGATACAGAATAGAGTTCCGCTCCTGGCCCCCAGACAGATTCTTTCCCTCAAATCTCCCTCTCCTTTCTGCCCGTCGGGCAGCCCTCTTGGGGGCTGTACAGGATTTGATCGGGTCCGGAGTAATTGTGCCGGTTCTGTCCCAGGAGAGGTTTCAGGGGTTCTACTCGAATCTGTTTGTTGTTCCAAAAAAGGACGGGGTTCGGCCAATCCTGGACCTCAAGGCCCTGAATGCCTTTGTGAAGGTGCAAAAATTCCGCATGGAATCCATTCGCACGGTGATCGCTACACTCCATCAAGGGGATTTTCTGGCATCCTTGGACATCAAGGACGCCTACTTGCATGTTCCGATCTGCGCAAGCCACCAGAAGTTTCTGCGCTTTACGGTCGGCGAAGTCCACTATCAATTTGTGGCTCTTTCCTTCGGCCTAGCCTCGGCACCGAGGGTGTTCACCTAGGTGCTTGCTCCGGCCCTAGCTTTGCTGAGACAGCGAGGCATTGCTATCGTAGGCTATCTGGATGATTTTCTTCTAAGAGCAGACAGTGGCTCAGAATTGGAAGAAAGTGTGACTATCGTCAGTCAGACCCTCAGGGAGTTTGGGTGGCTCCTGAACGTTCAGAAGTCGGTTCTAGTCCCGACTCAGCGTCTGGATTATCTAGGTCTGATTCTGGACTCCTTGGAGGCAAGAGTCTTCCTACCTCCAGACAAACTACTGACACTTCAGTCTGCAGTACGGGTGCTGATGTCCCGAAAATGGTCGTCAATCCGCTTTTGCATGAGAGTCCTGGGACTCATGGTGGCCTCCTTCGAGGCCATTCCTTATGCCCAAGCGCACACCAGGGCTTTACAGAAAGAGATCTTGTCCACTTGGGAAAAATCCCTGTTGTCCTTGGATCTTCAGATCCAGGTGAGTCACCTGGTCAGGGCGTCCCTGACGTGGTGGTTGAGGTCCCCGGCTCTTCGGTCCGGGAAGTCGTTCCTCCCCATCCAATGGACGGTGATCACGACGGACGCCAGCCTGACGGGCTGGGGGGAGTCTGGGGAGTCCTGTCGGCCCAAGGGCTTTGGACTCCGGACGAAGCCCTCTTACCGATCAATGTGCTGGAGATACGAGCAATCAGACTGTGCCTCTCCTCATGGTCGGAGAAACTACAGGGTCACTCCATCAGGATCCAATCGGACAACGCCACAGCAGTGGCGTATGTCAACCATCAAGGGGGGACTCGGAGCTCAGCTGCGGCTTCCGAGGTCGCCCGCATCCTGAGGTGGGCCGAAAGAAGCGTGCCGGCTCTGTCGGCCGTCTACATTCCGGGCGTAGACAATTGGCAGGCGGACTATCTAAGTCGCCAGACGCTGGACCAGGGAGAGTGGTCCTTGCACCCGGAAGTCTTTCAACTCCTTTGCAGACGGTGGGGCACGCCGGATGTGGACCTGATGGCCTCTCGACTCAATCGCAAGGTGTCGAGGTTTGTGGCCAGATCCAGGGATCCCTGGGCGGATGCCTCGGATGCGTTGGTGGCCCCATGGGGTCAGTATCACCTGATATACGTTTATCCTCTGCTGCAGTTGCTGCCTCACCTGCTCCGCAGGGTAGCGACCGAGGGAATTCCGGTGATCCTCGTTGCTCCGGATTGGCCTCGGCGTCACTGGTACGCCGATCTGGTACGTCTCGTCGCAGACGTTCCCTGGCGGTTACCAATACGGGGGGACCTTCTGTCTCAAGGTCCTATATTTCATCCTGCTTTACAGTCTCTGGCTTTAACGGCATGGTTATTGAAAGCCAGGTGCTGAGAGACCGAGGTCTCTCGGATTCGGTCATTTTGACCATGTTAAGGGCACGGAAGTCTTCCTCCAGAAAGATCTATCACCGTACTTGGAGAGCTTACATCGCCATGTGCGAAGAGCTGGACTGGCGCCCACGAACGTATTCTGTTCCCGGAATCCTGCATTTTCTGCAGCGTGGCGTGACCCAAAAGCTTGCTTTTGAGTACCATTTAAGGGTCAGATTTCGGCCTTGGCCATCTTCTTTCAGCGACCGCTGGCGGGTCATCCCTTGGTTAGCACCTTTGTGCAGGGGGTTCGCCATGTGCTCCCCCTTGTCAAGCCTCCTCTCCCCCCGTGGGATCTGAATTTGGTGCTCTCGGTTCTCCAGGAACCTCCCTTTGAGAATATTGGAGATATTCCCCTCTTGACTTTGTCTCAGAAGGTGGCCTTCTTGGTGGCCATTACTTCCATTAGACGAGTGTCTGAGTTGGCGGCCTTGTCCTGCAAGTCGCCCTTTTTGGTCATTCATAAGGATAAGGCGGTGTTACGTCCGCGACCTTCTTTTCTGCCAAAGGTGGTCTCGGCCTTCCACTTAAATGAGGACATTGTCCTCCCGTCCTTGTGTCCTCACCCATCGCATCCCAGAGAGTTTGCGCTTCACACTTTGGATGTGGTACGAGCCTTGCGGGTGTACCTGTCTGCTACTGCCTCTATTCGGAAGTCTGACTCACTATTTGTGGCCGTCTCTGGTAACAGGGCCAAGCGGTTTAGTCTGCCACCATTTCTAGGGGGATCAGACAAACCGTCATTCAAGCTTATAGCTTATGCTCTCAAGTAGAGGTCGACCGATATATCGGCCGGCCGATATATAGCCTTTTTAAAGAAATCGGCATCGGCCGATTATTATGTAAAGAGGCCGATTGTTTGGGATCTGAAGCAGGGGCGTGCTGCTATCACGGCCGCTGCCCGCTGACTTTTTTTAAAAAATTTTTTCCCCAATGGAGGAAGTCGGCAGCGGCGGCCACCGTCGATTGGCTGTTCCCGGCCGCGCTGCATTCTGGGGTTTGTAGTCTGGAGGCTGGGTGCGCAGCACGTCAGGGGACGAATGGAACAGTCTTTGGCCATGCAAGGGTACAGAAGGGAGTCGGGAGCGCTCCGCTGGTGGGCACTGATGAGGTGGCAGTGAATGACAGCTTGGCACTGGTGAGCTGGGCACTGGTGGGCACTGATGAACTGGGCACTGGTGGGCACTGAAACTGGGCACTGCTGAGCTTGGCACTGGGCACTGCTGAGCTGGGCACTGCTGAGCTGGGCACTGCTGAGCTGGGCACTGCTGAGCTGGGCACTTGTGAGGTGGGCACTTGTGAGCTGGGCACTGGTGGGCACTTGTGAGCTGGGCACTGGTGGGCACTTGTGAGCTGGGCACTGGTGAGCTGGGCACTGGTGGGCACTGGTGAGCTTGGCTTTGGGCACTGCTGAGCTTGGCACTGGGCACTGCTGAGCTTGGCACTGGGCACTGCTGAGCTTGGCACTGGGCACTGCTGGGCACCGATGAGGTGGCACTGATGGACATTGATAGGCTGCACCCCACCTCTCCACCCTAAACAATAACCTCCTCCCCACCTCTCCACCCTAAACAATAACCTCCTCCCCACCTCTCCACCCTAGATTTTTATGAGATGAAGGAAAAAGAAACAAAATCGGCCTAAAATATCGGCCGCAAAAATCGGCAACATGTATCGGCCATCGGCCGCCCCGATTTCTAAATATCGGCATCGGCCAGAGAAAAACCCATATCGGTCGACCTCTACTCTCAAGGGGCGGGCGCCTCCCTTTCCGGTTACGGCACATTCCACCAGGGCAATTGGTGCTTCCTGGGCTTTCCGACATCAAGCGTCGGTTGCAAAAGTGTGCAAGGCGGCGACCTGGTCGTCTGTTCATACCTTTTCTAAGTTTTAGAAGGTTGATGTGGCTGCATCTTTGGATGCTTCCTTCGGCCGCAAGGTGTTGCAGGCCGCTGTTTGATGTTGCAACTCCTCCGTTGAGGAGCTCTGCCTTGTTTGGAGTGAAGTTTTTGGTTTTCCATTTATACTGCTCCCATCCCTCTTGACACTGCTTTGGGACATCCCACGTGTAAAGGTGTATGGATGACAAGAGAAAATAGGATTTTTGTACTCACCGTAAAATCCGTTTCTCTGGCATCCATGGACTGACACAGCACCCACCCTTCTTTTCGAGTTTGTACTGCTTTGTTACGAACTGAGGTCTGCTGACTGCAGTGGGAGGGTTATGCCGGAGGGACCGCCCCCCTGGGCGGGGCTGTTCAGCTCTGGCTGTTTAGAATGTATGTATAACATCTCACATTCTGCCTAGGTCTTCTCCTGCAAGCAGGGACATAACCCACGTGTAAAGGTGTATAAGACACGCTGTGTCAGTCCATGGATGCCAGAGAAACGGATTTTACGGTGAGTACAAAAATCCTATTTTTTTTTTTTTTTTTTTGGCACAAAGTTGTCACTAAAGGATATATTGCTCAAACATGCCATGGGCATATGTGGAATTGCACCCCAAAATACATTCTGTTGCTTCTCCTGAGTACGGGGATACCACATGTGTGAGACTTTTTGGGAGCCTAGCCGCGTACGGGACCCCAAAAACCAATCACCGCCTTCAGGCTTTCTAAGGGTGTCAATTTTTGATTTCACTTCTCACTGCCTATCAGTTTCGGAGGCCATGGAATGCCCAGATGGCACAACCCCCCCCCCAAATGACCCCATTTTGGAAAGTAGACACCCCAAGCTATTTGCTGAGAGGTATTGTGAGTATTTTGCAGATCTCGCTTTTTGTCAGTTTTGAAAATTGAAAAAAAAAAAGAAAAAAAAAATGTTCTTTCTTCATTTTCAAAATCAAATGAGCTGTAAAATACTCACCATGCCTCTCAGCAAACAGCTTGGGGTGTCTACTTTCCAAAATGGGGTCATTTGGGGGGGTTTTGTGCTATTTTGGCATTTTATGGCCTTCGAAACTGTGATGGGTAGTGAGGAGTCAAATCAAAAATTTGTGCCTAGAAATCCTGAAGGCGGTGATTGGTTTTCGGGGTCCCGTACGCGGCTAGGCTCCCAAAAAGTCCCACACATGTGGTATCCCCGTACTCAGGAGAAGCAGCAAAATTTATTTTGGGGTGCAATTCCACATATAACCATGGCATGTGTGAGCAATATATCATTTAGTGACAACTTTTTGTAATTTTTTTTTTTTTTTTTGTCATTATTCAATCACTTGGGACAAAAAAAAAATATTCAATGGGCTCAACATGCCTCTCAGCAATTTCCTTGGGGTGTCTACTTTCTAAAATGGGGTCATTTGGGGGGGTTTTGTACTGCCCTGCCATTTTAGCACCTCAAGAAATGAGATAGGCAGTCATAAATTTAAAGCTGTGTAAATTCCAGAAAATGTACCCTAGTTTGTAAACGCTATAACTTTTGCGCAAACCAATAAATATACGCTTATTGACATTTTATTTTACTAAAGACATGTGGCTGAATACATTTTGGCCTAAATGTATGACTAAAATTGAGTTTATTTGATTTTTCTTATAACAAAAAGTAGAAAATAATTTTTTTTCAAAATTTTAGGTCTTTTTCCGTTTTATATCGCAAAAAATAAAAATCGCAGAGGCAATCAAATACCATTAAAAGAAAGCTCTATTTGTGGGAAGAAAAGGACGCAAATTTCGTTTGGGTACAACATTGCATGTCCGCACAATTTACAGTTAAAGCAGCGCAGTGCAAAATTCTGAATTCACCTCTGGTCCTTTAGCTACCAAATGGTCCGGGGCTTAAGTGGTTAAATAATAACTTGGGATGCTTTTCATCATTACCCTTGCTAAAATTTACTAAACAAAAAAATATAAATAAACAAAGATACTACTCATTCTTTGGTGTGGTTGAGCCGCTTCTTGCAGTGGTTGGTGTGGTCTCATCCCTCAAGCTTCTTTACAATGACCCAGTCACCTGGTTGGAAAGAATGTAAACCAGTTATTGTGTCAAGGTCCAGGAGGGGCTCATGAACCCTGTGGTAGACATTTTGAAGTTCATGTCACAGCAATCGCACCCACCCCATCAGCCGAGAATGTAAGTGACAGCTAATGAGGAAAGTACAACCCTGGTTTTGGTTGACCTCCAAACAACCCTCATATGACAATAACCCAGACATCGGGACTGTGGTCACTGCATAACCTGTGCGTGGCTTACAATACCTGGAACCATTGACAAAAGGTTCTTAGCATCTGGAATGGGAACCTACTTCACCAGACTGCTGCTTGCCGATTCAAATTCTATCAAAGAAAGACAGTCTTGGCACAAACTTGTTTAGAATTAGAGGTTAAAGTTATTTGTTTAAAAAAAAAAACTCATTCTTACATTTATCATTCTCCCCCCCCCCCCCCCCATTTTCTTCCTCCTTAGAAACTGAAGGAAGAACTGCAGGATTTAAAGTGGTGCAGGAAACAATGAAATAGCCTATGATACTTTTACCTCCTTAGACTCGTATTTATCCATATGTACAGCTGTCTACATACACCTGCTCTCTATGTACATACACTTTCAGAAACTCCTTGGATCTAAAAAATACTTGTAAGCAAAATTATTACTCTATCCTTCATATTTAACCTGCAAAGAATGGTAAACAATGACATTCCTGTACATTGGTAAATTGTCAATGACATTCTTTCAAAACCGATTCAAACAAAACCCTCTGCAACCCTTACTTTTCCCATTCCTACAAAAATACAACAGCCGCGAAGCATCAGAGGATTGCCGCGGTGAGTTAGAACATATTCACGTTGCTACATAAAAACATTCCGATACAAATGTGGGGGAGATACTTCATAGTTCCAAAACCAAAATAAAAATAAAAAAGACCGAATTCAGCAATGGGAAAAACATGAGAGCAGCTCAAAAACTTTGCATGGCCCAGCCATACAAACTTCAAACAAACGGGCGAAATAATTTAACCACCGTTCCTCCTGAGAATCACAAAAGCGTGTACTACACCTCCATCAACACTCATCATTACAGATTTCTGAAGCCGCATCTGAACTACATCCACTCCAGAGGGATACCCAAAATAGTATCCTTGGACCACCTATGTTAATCTTTTTGGGGTTCAAAGGCCTTTGCCCCAAAACTAGGCTTTGTGCACCGTGTAACCGTCTGACTGTGGGAAGCCTCCATTCCTTCCCTTTGCACAGACCTCCTTGTGTCCATGGCGATTCGAACCAGCTTATCGTCTTAACCCTGCGTCCAGGGTAAACCGCTGCACCCATTTCGGGGAGCACCGCCCAGTGTCTTCTTCTACGGTGGATTGACGGACTACAACCACTATATCTGGTCCAGTCCCCCAACTAGAAGAAACCCTAACTGAGGCGTTATCACCCCCTGAATTAGGCCTCTACCCCTCAGTGTATGCATACACAAGCGTTTTCCGCTATACACCCATACACTGCGATGCCAGACTAAACCACACAGAACACTTACGCCAGTTTACCACCTAGAGAACAATGTGGCTTCTTTCTACCTGCATCTAGATGTTACAACAATAATGGTGATGCCCCCCTGTTTGCGCTCTACCCAAAACTATTGCAGTACAAAACTGGAACAAAATATAAAACACCCTTTTCAAATGCCAAAATGCTTTCCATTTTCCTTCCAAGCACAAATCTCATTGCCCACTTTTCAGAAAACCCTAAGCTCCTCCCACCAACTTCCTGCTGATACATAAATGCTGAAAAGAACTTCCTGTGGCATGCTCATCTCAAAAAACCCAAACTGGTTTATTTACATATCAACGTACAGGAAGAGGGAGGGGGAGGGGGGAGCCTAGCCCCATCACCTTGTCTACTAAGGTGTCCTTTTATGAAACTGCGGTAAAATACCGCTATTCAGTTCTCAGGCATTCTCAGAGGAGATCGCTCTCCTCTGAGTGCCTGTGTATGAAGCTCTGTAGCTCGCTTCTCATGTTGAGTTGAGAAGCGAGCTACAAACGCCGGGAACTCCTGAGACTGGCTCCTCTCACTGTAATCTCATGCGATGTAGCGGGATTACAGTATGAGGAAATGTAAAATACAAAAGTTGATCACGAACCAGGACACATTATACACGACATATTAATAAAATAATAAAGTTACATTCCCCCTACACAATATACATTAACCTAATTATTAAAAAACATTGTTTTTTATCAATATTTAAAGATCATACATGTGCTTATTTAAATGTGAATGGTGTATAGTAAATGAATGGAATCCACATATGTAATGCACCATTTATATAAATGAAAAATACATTTATAATATAATTTTTTATTTTTTTTAATAAAGTATACAAATATAGTTTTAGGGTTTACAATTATTTTTACTAATAAATTAAAAATGATATAATAATACTTTAATAGCATCTTAATGCAGGTAGAATATATGTGTGTGTGTGTGTGTGTGTGTGTGTATATATATATATATATATATATATATATATATATATATATATATATATATATATATATGTGTATATATATATATATATAGAGAGAGAGAGAGAGAGACCATTTTTTAAAAAACCCTGCAAAAGAAAGGCATAATGAACTAGTATGCATAGCATACTAGCTCATTATGAATGACTTGCCTGAGATCGAAGCCCCCGCAGCGGTCCTCGGTCACCTCCGCTGCCATCTTGCCTCGATGTCCCGTCACTGCCGTCAGTGTATCGCCGCTCTGATTGGCCGGAGCAGCGTTAACGTCACACGCATGCGTGCTTGGGCCTGCAAGAACCCATTCAGAAAACCGTCAATGAAGCCGGCCCGCTAGTGCGCATGCGTGTGACGTCATCGGCGCATCGGTTTGTAGTAAATATCTCCTAGCATGAGAGACTGAGAGCGATAACACCAAATTGAACACACCTGATCCCCATTCACACCTGAGACCTTGTAACACTAACAAGTCACATGACACCGGGGAGGGAAAATGCCTAATTGAGCCCAATTTGGACATTTTTACTTGGGGGTGTACTCACTTTTGTTGCCAGCGGGTTTGACATTAAAGCAGAGGTTCACACAAAAAGTGAACCTCTGCTTTTTGGAACCCACCCCCCCCTCCGTTGTCACATTTGGCACCTTTCAGGGGGGAGGGGGTGCAGATACCTGTCTAATACAGGTATTTGCATCCACTTCCGGGTTGTGACTCCCGCGGGACGCATTGCTGTGCATATCACATGCAATGTTTATGCGATATTAATTTAAATCATATTGCATTTGCATCAAAATGATACAGGACCCTTTATGTGGCCCGCACTGAAACGGATCGCATGGGTGTTCACACCCATGCGATCCGATTGCTGCACCATTTCATATTTCACACTGCGATCTGTGAAATGATCTGGGGGTGTCATTAACTTTACATTGACAGCCGCAGCAGTGCGCAGATGTCAATGCAGGTGCGATGTGGAAACCGCACAGGATCACGCTGGTTCCCGCATCGCACAAGTGTGAACCCAGCCAGAGACGTGAACATGTAAATAAAAAAAATATATATAATATATCTATCTATAGATATATCTATATGTATATAGATATATATGTAGATATATATATATATATATATATCTCTCTATCTCTATCTATCTATCTATCTCTAATCTTTTATCTATCTCTAACTGTGTGTGTGTGTGTGTGTGTGTGTGTATGTATATGTGTGTGTGTGTGTATATATATATATATATATACACACACACACACACACACACACACACACACACACACACACACACACACACACACACACACACACACACACACACACACACACACATATATATATATATATATATATATATATATATATATATATATATATATTACAGTATAGATTGCTAACCTGCTCGTTTTGGGGTGTGTAATTGTAGGGAAGATGTATGGCTGTTCTTCCTCCAGATTCGCGCTTCTCTCTCTGATTCTCCACCTCCTGAGATGGTGAATCAGAAAGTGAGAATGCTGTAAAAGATCACCAGTGAGGTGCCGAGATCTCACCTTCATACACTGGCCGTTTCTGTGACAGTCAGTTACAGATTCTCACTGTACTGAGATAATCAGTGGAGAACATGTTCTCCGCTGATTACCGTATATACTCGAGTATAAGCCGACCCGAATATAAGCCGAGGCACCTAATTTTACCACAAAAAACTGGGAAAACGTATTGACTCGAGTATAAGCCTAGGGTGTCCATCTGCATGCCTCACTGTGCCTCACTGTGTCCATGTGCATGCCTCACTGTGCCCATGCCTCACTGTGTCCATGCCGCACTGTGTCCATGACTAGACTGACATTTAACATGGTAGTCTATGGAAGGGATGCCCTGCTTTGAAAAATCAGTGCTCCCCGGCCGTAGGTTCCCTGGACATAAAACTTTGCACACTTGTAGAGGAAAAGTGGGGCTACATGTGTGCCAAGTTTGGGGTCCAGGAGACCTACGGCCGGCCGGTACCGGGTTCCCAAAGTTCGGGAGATTAGACGCAAAAAGGTGACTCGAGTATAAGCCGAGGGGGGCATTTTCAGCACAAAAAAATGTACTGAAAAACTTGGCTTATACTCGAGTATATACGGTACCTCAGTTTCATACACTGCTAATGACCTGAGATCAGCGGTGAGACTCGGGATCTCCTCTGATCTCAGTTTCATAAAAGGACATCTAAGACACCAAAAAAAATCCATGGCTAAACATCATATATTTCAACAATTTAAAAAAAACCTTTTCAAGGAAATGATGGAACAAACCCCCCTTTTGCAAATGGAGGGAATCCCCGCTGACCCACACATCCCCTGGAAGTCAAACCACAAGTTTTGAGACTCAAATACAAACTCCTGCCAAAAGATGGCTATACAGTACAAGCTTCAAAAACAATGAATTGCCTTCTGGGAAACTCCCAAATATTTAAACCTAAAAACACACACCACTGTACAAAAACTCAGTTAAAGTTAGTCTTACAATCTATCAAAATTTCAGTGTAAGGTAGGGATTTCACTTCAGACCAAAATCCAATACAAAAACCGCCACTGTTATACTGCAAAGTCAGCTAAACCTGCAATAGCTTACATTCACTTAAATGAAAACAGAGAAATCCCCATCCCAACACCATCTGCCTGGAGTTTGCATGTTCTCCCCTTGCCCGCATCGGTTTCCTCCGGGCACTTCGGTTTCCTCCCACACTCCAAAGACATGCTGGTAGGTCAACCAGATCCCGTCCATAAAATGGGCCCCAGCATGTGCATGTGTCCGCAAGCGCGTCGGGACCCCTCAGGGCAAGACCACGCTATATCAAGATACCACTCTACTCGACTCGATGTTTAGAAAAACAAATTTAAACCAGCGAATTTAACATTAAAAAAAACAGCCTCTCAGTATGTCATCCCGGTGTCTAGCCACTCTGGGACGACCCACAGGCCAAACTGTAAACGCCAACAAGAACTGCACCTCCAAATCACCTTTTTTTTTTTTTTTAAACAGGACAGACCGTACTACACACACACAAAGGAAAACAAAAATTACGTCCACCAGATTCCAACACAGAAAAGACCACACTACTCAATTCGCACCAAACATTGAAATCTTCCCCAAAGTCTGCGAAATTCCACCAAGATAGCCGACGAATGCCACAGCACGGTCGCATGGCATCACACCCAAAGACCTATATATGACCCACAGGCTAAAGAGAAACTGCAGCTCTCAAGATGGCCGACAAGCCAGGCCGCAACAAAATGGTGGATTAAATCTGGACCATAGCAAGATGTCCTACAAGCCACATGGACAACAACAAAAGGCAGTTTTTCCCGCTAAAACCAGGATCTCTTCACTAGAAAATCAAAAATGTTTTTCTCCACAAAGACAGACTACACAATTTGAGATTCACACTCAACCATAGACACACACTTTAGGCTACTTCAACTCAGACCCTTTGGCCAACTAAACAGCACATTTTAAGAAATGTTAGTTATATGAAACACAACTCAAAAAATACACTCCTGTCCCTACCCAAGTTCTCTCACACACACACACAGTGGCATCAGCTTCCATAACAAGCCATTGCACAGACATACTATTGTCTGGTTTCTAGCAATGCCTGGCCACTTGAAAGATCCTGCCGCATATTCAACTCAAAAACCAAACCCTTTAATTAAAATATTTTTACATTTATGGGGACATGTGTCTTGGTCCCATACAAAGGCAGAAATCACAATCTATCCATTTCTATTTTTCATAGAAATCACAAACCCTACACACCTACAGTATATTGTTGCTCGTACATCAGATTATCATCCCTCAGGGCGTAGCTCTTCCAGCACAAAACTCCTGCATGCTATTTACAGAGTCTCCAACTTTCACCATTGTAACTGATAGATGCTGGCTGCTCTTCCCCCACTTAAGCACATGGCACCCAGGGACCAGACTTTGAAAAATACTAACGGCTCAGCTGCCCACATATATTGCAGGCTGCACTAAATCCTACATCTAGACCTTCATTTCATACACAATATACAGTTTCCATATGCATCCACACAGGCACATGATCAGATTCACAGACATCCACACACAGACATCCACCCACAGACATCTCTCATACAGCCCGCATTATTTTAAAAAGACGTAAAATTTGTTCTTTTACAGAGCAGAGCCCCTCCACGCATCGGAACGTAGATCCACTCTCCCCCCCCCCCCCCCCATCTCGACCCGATGCCTAAGGGGGGCCCCATCTATTCCGTCCTGGCCCGCCATCCTGTCATAGATGAGTTCTTGCTGGGGAAAAAAAATTCTCTTACCGTCCATGGACTGACACAGCATCTTCAATCTTGACAAAGTGGGTTATGTTCCTGCTCATCGGAGAAGACTAGGCAGAATGTTGGATGTTTTAACATACATTCATTTACCAGAGCTGTACAGCCCCGCCCAGGGGGGTCCCTCCAGACATAACCCTCCTACCTGCAGCCAGCAGCCTCAGTTTTTTTCTGCCTAGCAGAGGAGAGGACGTGGCTCTCTTCAGAGCCAGTCTCTTGAAGAAATATTTTATTCTTTTAAAAATTAATTTTTTTTTATTTTTGAGTTCTTCTCTCAACAGTCGGCTGGGCAACAGGTTGGGTAGTTTGCTATCCTCGTCTTCCCAGTCCGAACATCGAGCGTGCTGATCCTCGCTCTGCGTGAGATCAGTCCACGACATACTCCGTGACTCCTGGGGTTGGGGATGAGCTTTTTGCTCCAGGGTCCACGTATGTCTGAACAGTTTTGCTGTATCTTTCTCGGTGGACCGGGCCGACAGCTACTCAGTACTGCACTGTGATGGGTCTGTTAGGAACACACTAGTGGGTCCTCGCTGGACGGGTAAGTACTGTTCCCCCTGCCTCAGCAGGTGAGTACATGCTGTGTTCCTATGGTAGGGGGGGTTTCCCTGTCCCCCCCCCCTGTTTTTTTGCTACTCTGTCACCTTCTCTGGCTATGCACTGACTGGGGGTGTCTGGGGGTCACTTTGCCCCGGGTGGGGTCTGCTTTGTGTGGGGATGCCTCTGGGTCTGCAATGTCGTATAAATATTTTTGTATTTTCATGTTTTTTTAAATATGTATTTTCTATTGTAGTGATCATCTTATATACAGTGCCTGCTGTAAAAGATGTCCTGAAGAAGCCACAAAAGGAGAAACATGTAGAGATAAATCAGATGTGCACTTTTGTCTGTATATTCTATTGATCCGATATATGAATCTTGTTTTATGTATTCAATCTAAATTTTGAATCTATTCAATTTCTATTTTTTGCCTCGTGCGCTTTAAAAGTCCCAAAATAACCTTTTTATATACTCTAAACACTCTACACTAAAGCGGGTTCTGCTTCTCTAACTGTATTTGTGATAAAAAAAACTTGTATGACCCATAATTTTCTTTAATTAAACTGTGACATGACTTCAGTCATGCTTATTGGCATTATGCAAGGCCAGTACTGATAGTTTATCTATAGATGGCACTGTACTAGAGCTTCAGTCTAAATTGAAAAATCAAGGGGAGATATTTGATACCAGTTTAACCTTTAACTGACATGCACAAAATGTCAGAACTTTTTTTCCCATTTGAGAAACATTACTCGTATGCTATCATACACTGTAGCTGAAAAGCTGATCCATACATGTGTGTTCTCCTGAATTGACTACCGCAATGCTCTACTCGCTGATGTACCTAAATCCACTATGAGCCCTTGTTCACATTGACTGCGGCTTTGAAATCGTGCAACTTCACCTGAAACCGCACGATTTCAAAGCTGCATGTCAGTGCGACTTGGAAAGACAGTGCGTCTTCATGCACAGATGTCTATGCAAGTTGCACCCAAAATTGTCAAAGTGCAGGAGCTATTTTATAACCACTTGCCGACTGCCTAACATAGATATACGTTGGCAGAATTGCACGGGCAGGCAAAGCAACGTACAGGTTTTATTAAAAAAAAATGTAGAAGAATACATATCGGCCTAAACTGAAGAAAAAGAATATTTTTTTGGGGGATATTTATTATAGCAAAAAGTTAAAAATATTGCTTTTTCTTTCTTTCAAAATTTGTTGATCAAATAGAACCAAAAGAAAGCTCTATTTGGGGGGGGGGGGGGGAGGACCCCGATTTTGTTGCACGACCGTGCAATTGTGAGTTAAAGCGACGCAGTGCCGAATCGCAAAAAAATGGCCCGTTCATTGGGCAGCCAATTCTTCCGGGGCTGAAGTGGTTAAAATCCATGCAAAGTCGTCATTGCACTGATTTGAACAGTGCGATTGTCGGAAATAGTATGTTATGTCATGCGCTTTGACCTGTCTAGGTCTGGTACAATTGATCATATTACCCCTATCCTAGAGTCCTTGCACTGGCTACCCATCAAATTTTGCATAAACTTTACGATCCTCTTGCTCACCCATAAGGCTTTTCATGGTTTGGCACCCCATTATCTCTCTGAAACATTATCAACTTACTCTGGCGGCTGGTGCGCAAATTTTGTTTTGGGGGGGGGGGGGGAAATGGAAAATAGTGAAAAAAAGTCATCAATAGCAGCCATGGTGCCCCCCCCCCCCCACCTGCCGTTTGACCAGCACTTACCCTATCTTGGTAGCGGGTCAGGCAGCAGGTGAAGGCGGCAAGCTTTGGGACCTTGCAGCGAGTCAGAGCGGCGAGCTGTGTCCTCCATGCCTTTTCTCCCCTCCTCCTGATGGGACTAGCGCTGCTATTGGTCACCTTTCTGCCAATTAGGTGACTGGTAACAGACCCGTGCTTCATGATTGGTGGAGAGGCGGTTCAGTGTTGGAAAAGCGAATATTCATTTGCGTTTCTAACACACCTAGGTACACTACGAGCGCGATGCTTTGCGCTTCGAGTTCACTTTTTTTGAAGCCTATTTCAGCATATGGCCCTAATCAGGTGCTTCAAAAATACACCCCGCCGCTGAAATTCAGACGTCCAAATAGGGTCGGACGCCTGAATAGGGGGTGGCGGGGGCCATGGCTAGGTTCATGCAATGCATGAATCTATCCAAGATACATATAGGGGGGGGCTGCCCTTAATGGACGGGCTGCCCCTGAACTTCCCCCTCGTAATTTTCGCTCCTCAAATTCTAGTTTTCTGTGTCATCTTCTCTAAAGTCATTCAAATCAAATCTAAAAACCTTTTTTCTCTTTTCGTCCATGGACGGACACAGCTCCTTCAATCTTGACTGTTGGGTATGTTCCGTATATTAGGAGAGGACTAGGCAGAACATGTTAGATATGCATACATATTATTTAAACAGCCCCGTCCAGGGGGCGGTCCCTCTGAACATAACCCTCCACCCTCAGTTTTTTTTCTGCCTAGTAGAGGAGACGGACCTGGCTCCCTTTTGGGCCAAGAGTCCTGAAGACATTTTTTATTTTTCTTGAATTTGTTTTGAGGGGCGTCCAGTCAGGATCCAGTCAGACAACGCCACAGCTGTGGCATGCGTCAACCATCAAGGAGGAACAAGAAGTTCAGCTGCAGCGTCGGAAGTCACTCACATCCTACTGTGGGCGGAAAGTAGAGTGCCGCCCCTTTCCGCAGTTTACATCACAGGCGTGGAAAACTGGCAGGCCGACTATCTTAGTCGCCAGATGCTGGACCACGGGGAATGGTCGTTACATCCAGAGGTTTTTCAACTCCTTTGCCGGAGATGGGGCACGCCGGACGTGGATCTGCTGGCCTCTCGACTCAAACGCAAGGTGTCGAGGTTCGTGGCCAGGTCCGGAGATCCCTGGGCAGACGCGTCGGACGCGTTGGTGGCCCCCTGGAGTCAGTATCGGTTAATTTATGCCTTTCCCCCACTGAAATTGCTTCCTCGTCTACTCCGCAGGGTAGAGACCGAGGGAATTCCGGTGATTCTCATCGCCCCAGAATGGCCCAGGCGTCCCTGGTACGCCGACCTCGTGCGGCTGGTGGCGGACGTGCCCTGGCGACTACCAATGAGGGAGGTCCGTCTCTCGCAAGGTCCCATTCTTCATCCTGCTTTACAGTCACTGGCTTTAACGGCGTGGCTATTGAAAGCCAGGTACTGAGGGACCGGGGCCTGTCGGATTCAGTCATTTCAACTATGTTGAGAGCACGGAAATCTTCTTGTAGGAAGATCTACCATCGCACATGGAAAGCCTACATCTCTGTGTGAGGAGATGGAATGGCGTCCACGGACTTATTTGTTTTCCAGGATCCTGCTGTGTTTACAGCGCCGAGTAGATCAGAAAATTGCCTTAAGCACCATTAAGGGGCAGATTTCAGCCTTAGCTGTTTTCTTTTAGTGACCCCTGGTGGCTCATTCACTAGTAAGTACGTTTGTGCAAGGGGTTCCACATGTGGCTCCTCCGGTGCGCCCACCACTACCTCCGTGGGATTTGAATCTGGTGCTCTCGGCGCTTCAGAAACCTCCTTTTGATGACATTAGGGAAATTCATCTTTTGACACTCTCTCAGAAGGTGGCCTTCCTGGTAGCCATCACATCCGTTAAAAGGGTTTCTGAATTGGTGGCCTTGTCTTGCAAGTCCCCGTATTTGGTCCTCCTTAAGAACAAAGCGGTGCTACGCCCGCAGCCTTCTTTTCTTCCAAAAGTGGTTTCGGCCTTTCACCTGAATGAGGACATTGTGCTTCCATCCTTGTGTCCTCGGCCATCGCATGCCAAGGAGGTTGCGTTACATTCCTTGGACGTGGTACGTGCCCTGCGGGTGTACCTGTCTGCCACGGCTCCTATCCGCAGGTCTGACTCACTGTTTGTGTCGGTGTCTGGTCCACAGAAGGGCCTGGCGGTCTCGTGGGCCACCATTTCTCGGTGGATCAGGCAGACTGTCATTCAGGCCTATGCCCTTAAAGGGCGGGCGCCTCCCTTTCCCGTTATGGTGCATTCGACCAGGGCTATTGGTGCTTCTTGGGCTTTCCGACATAAAGCGTCTGTATCTCAAGTGTGTAAGGCGGTGACCTGGTCGTCCGTTTCACACCTTTTCAAAATTTGACAAGGTTGTGAGCGCATCTTTGGATGCTAGCTTCGGCCGCAAAGTTTTGCAGGCAGCTGTTTTGAGGTTGCAACCCCTCCGTTGAGGAGCTCTGCCTGTTTGGGGTGAAACTGGTTTCTGTGCCCACCCCTCGTTTTTTTTACACTGCTTTTGGGACGTCCCAACAGTCAAGATTGAAGGAGCTGTGTCCATCCATGGACGAAAAGAGAAAATAGGATTTTTTGTACTCGCCGCAAAATCCTTTTCCATGTCGTCCATGGACTGACACAGCACCCACCCCTCCTTTTTTGGTTTATACTGCTTTTCTACGAACTGAGTCTGCAGGGTGGAGGATTGTGTTCAGTGGGACCGCCCCCTGGGTGGAGCCGTTTCAACTCTGCTTAAATAACATGTATGCACATCTAACATGTTCTGCCTAGTCCTCTCCTAATAGACGGAACATACCCAACAGTCAAGATTGAAGGAGCTGTGTCCGTCCATGGACGACAGAGAAACGGATTTTACGGGGAGTACAAAAAATCCAATTTTTCTTTAGACAAGCTTTCATGTAATTGTCCTTCTTTTTTTTTTTTTTCCCTTCATTTTGCCTTGTGTATTTCTTGATTTTTTTTTTTTCTTTGTAAAGCACTTTGAGAAGCTAACTTTTAGGCTCCATGTACACAGAAGCTCAAAAAACATTGTTTTTAAAGCAGCAGAAAAAGCTAGCTTTTATCAGCGTTTTTTTATTAGCGTTTTTCAGTGTAGGTTTTTTTAGCTTTTGAAAAAAAAATTTTTTATTTTTTTTTGAATGGACCAAAAAACGCTAAACGCTCGCGGCCAGCGTTTATGAGCGTTTTTTTCTGCCGAAAAACGGCACTTTGAACGCAAATTTCTTGCGTTCAGAAAAAAGCCTATTAACTCCACTGCTCATTAAAGCTAAAAAACATTGTGTACATGAACACATAGGCTAACATAGAGTGCAGTTGATGGGCTTTTTAAAAAAATGCCAAAAAGCCAATAAACTGCAGTTTATCAGCTTCTGTGTACATGGAGCCTTAAAGGCGCTGTATAAAATTACGTTTATTATTAGTATTTGAACCCCTTGGAATTAACTGCTTTTCTACAAAAATTTGCCATAAGGCCTCATGCCCACGGACGTTTTTACAGCCGCGTTTTTGAGCGTTTTTTACAGCTTAAAAACGCCTGTCCATGTTAGTCTATGGTTATAAAAGAAAAATTTGCGCTAGGTGCAAATTATTAAAGTGCAATAAATGAATAAATCCCTAAAGGAAAACCTGCTGCTAAACACCAAAAAAAAAAACCTGATATAAGGTACAACAATATAAATATACAAAAAGGTGTAGCGCTGGATGAGCAAAACTGTGTATGGCTATACAGTGAAAAAAATATATAATATAAGAAAAAGTATCAAAAACATGAGTGAATACTACAAATAAACAATTTAAAGTTCATGTGTGTCAGTGAAAAATATATGAAATCTTCTCCTCTATTTGAAGATAAGAGTTCTACAGAGTGCAGGTATCCGATAAAAATCATAGGCAAAATGCTCCAACACTTAGTAAAGATCCCGCCACCAAGGTGAAGAATGAAGGCTTACCAGACAGCCTGCGACCGCCCTTCTCAGGGGGGTCAAAACAGGCTCAGTAGAGTAATGTTTTACTCCATGGAAGGCAGAATGATTCTGCAGGAACGCTTCATCCACAATGGGAGAGTCTCCAGAGACGTTGATTGAACACCTGGCCAGAACTGGGAGTAGACACACTCTTTGCAGATCAGAGTGGATGTTCCTCAGTAAGTAGGATAAAATTCAAAAGAGAATAACTTTCCATAGTGTAGCGTTCATCCATAAAAAAGGGGTTTATTTTCACAAAGTATGCGATACAGAACTTCAAAGTAACAAGTCCTGAGATATTAAAATGCTGGTTAAAAACTCCTTGCAAGGAATAAAAAGCTCCGTATTCTGTCAATCAAACGACCGTGCGCAATGCATGCACGTGTCACCCCATGTTAGTCTATAGCTTCATGCCCACCTAGACGTTTTTGAGCTGCAAATAGCATAGACGTTTTTAAGCTGTAAGGCCTCATGCCCACTGGCGTTTTTACAGCTGCGTTTTTTGCAGCTTAAAAACGCCTGTCCATGTTATTGTAAATATTTAAAAAAAAAAAAAAAAAAAAGTCGGAGCTAAAAACGCGACCGCGCGTTAGTGCGCGTTTTTTGCGCGTTAGTGCGCGGTTTTTTGACACTCGCGTTTTTTTCTGCCTAATTCTGACGCTGAGGAACGCACTGGTCCTGGTTTTTTTTTACAGCTTACAAACGCCTATGCTCTTTACAGCTCAAAAACGCCTAAGTGGGCATGAAGCTATAGACTAACATGGACAGGCGTTTTTAAGCTGTAAAAAACGCTCAAAAACGCGGCTGAAAAAACGCCCGTGGGCATGAGGCCTAAAAAAAACCCAGGACCAGTGCGTTCCTCAGCGTCAGAATTAGGCAGAAAAAAACGCGAGCGTCAAAAAACGCGCACTAACGCGCGGTCGCGTTTTTAGCTCCGACGTTTTATTTTTTTTTTTTCAAAAAAAAAAAAAAAATATTTACAATAACATGGACAGGCGTTTTTAAGCTGCAAAAAACGCAGCTGTAAAAACGCCAGTGGGCATGAGGCCTAAAAGGTTACGTGATCCTCTAAGTCACAACAACAATTTTAGACTGCTTTGTATCCCTTTCCAGCCGTGTGCAGATCAACTTCTCTTGATTGTTTATCAAATACATCCAAAAACCATTTCTCGATAAACTCAGTGGGGTTCTTTTCTTCCATACGCTCAGGAACAAACAGAATACACAGGTTGTTCCTGCAGGGTCTTTTTTCAAGGTCATCGATGCGATTAGCATGATGGTTAGTTTGCAAGCCCACTACTTTAAGACGGTGGATATAAATCAATTGATTTAAAAAAAAAAAGGGATTTTTTTTTTTTTTAAATCTTATTTTCTTGGTTTTAAATTAGATTTTTATCAAATTATTATTTTTTTTACTCCAATAGCATTTTATCTAAAAATAGTTTTCTATTTAAGATGCATTAATAATTTAGTTTATTCAGCATGAAATGGAGCTTCGTTATGTGGCATGAGGCTGTATATTCTGCAATATTTAAATTTTTGGTAAACTCCTTTGCCAAACACAATTTCACAGTAACCATGAGATAAACCAAAGTTCAGGAATATTCCTTTATCCCATTGTTTTGCAAATCTATGTACACTACAAACTGTATGATTTAATCAGTTCTGATATCGCTGTTTTACTAACCTGACAGCTTATTATTCTAATTGGGAAACCTTCATTTTGTTTGCAAATATTAAAGATTCTAACTACCAACAAGAATAATTCCTTACATTTAAAGCGCACCTGTCATTTCAGATCTATCATGGCTGCGCCTGTTAGCGGGCATCCACTCATCTGCTGCCACCACGTCCCTCACTTTGTGACACTACAGCATCACCAGCTGTCCCATTAATGTGATTAGGAGTGAATGGGACTGTCGGTGAGTCAACAGCGGGTCAGAGGAGGGATCTGCTGCAGGACAGAAATGACAGTAGCTCTTTAAAAATTATGCTCCCGCACTTTCTACATATCGTGTCGCATGATCGTGACATCCTCTCTCTCTGAGGTGATGGAATTGAGTGGACAGGGAGGTCAGAGTATGGTTACTGTTCTACACAACCATGAACACATCCTTGAGTGTCTGCTCCTCTGCAGGGCTAGGTTAAACTAGCATCAGGCCAGTTCTCTCTGCCCCCTCCTCCCACCCACTCCACCATGCCAACCCCCTCTGTTACCTCGATTGGTGCTGCAGTCAATGTCCTCTAAGCTTGGTTAGTCACAGGTGCTGCAGGGGCCATCGCCTTGGCAGAGAGAATCGGGGCCTCAATCTAGACAAAAGTTTCCAGCTGCTCTGCAACATTTCTGGTCTCGTCTTTTATCATGGAACAGGCCGGGAGCCATCTTGAAGGCCTGGATCCAGCGCCGACCTGAGATCTTTAAGCCACTTTGCCATAGCCCTAGTTATTGGGTGACGCTGCAGTGTGTCAAACCTGCTTGTGAGTCATTCCCCAAGAAGGTATTGGTGGGCAGGTGTAGCCCTGGGAGATGCCTCAAAAGATGCTATGTTGCTGATCTTCGGCGGAAACATGGGAGAACGCGTCCTCACATGCTAAGCCTAGCCATGCCCCACTACTCTTGATTGTATGTCTGAAAGTACACCAAAACCGTGAGACACAATTGAAAACTAACGGAAAGCACAGCTAACCTGCATGAAAACTGTGGGTTAGCTACGCTATAGCAGAAGTGCAGTGAGACAGTGTGAAAAGTTTTAGGCAGGTGTAACAAACTGCTGTTAAGTAAGAATGTCTTCAAAAACATATTTTTTAATTGTTAGATTTTTTTTTTTTCCCAAAAGGTGTGTTTGTTTTTTTTTTGTTTTTTTATTGGAGCTACACGATTTTGGATGAAATGAGAATTGCGTTTTTTTTTTTTTTTGCTTAAAGATCACAGTTTTCTCACGATTCTCAGCGTAACATCATCTTTCACATTATACATAAATTGGGCTAATTTTACGGTTTTGTTAAGCTGGCCCATTTTGTTTTTGAATAATGTGAAAGATGATGTTGCGCCAAGATTATTTTTTTTAATTAACTGAAGTATATTTTTTTTTCCCCCAAAAAAAAAAAAAAAAAAAGTTGTGGGTTCTAAGTAATTTTCTAGCAAAAACTACAGATTTTAACTTTGTAAGCAACAAGTGTCAAAGTTTTAGTCTTTAAGTGGTTAAACTGACCTCCTTTACAGATGTTCATTCCTTTGATCTAAAAGAAGCAAAAGATTAAAAAAAATTCTCTTTATCGCTGTTAAACATTTGCCGGTTGAGTTTTTTTTTTTTTTTTCTTTTTTTTGACAGCTCTGCTTGGCTCTGCACTTTAACATGAATCAGGGAAATGCTGTATTAAGATCGTGAGGGGGGGGGGGTTGAATTGCGATTATAGATTTAACAATTAATTGTGCAGTTCTAGTATTAATGTATGTGTGTAAGATTCCCCCACTGACAGTTGAAATGTATAAAAAAACAAACAGCAATTATTAGTCGTTAAGTGGGGCAGCTGCGTCCTTAACAACCAATGACTCATTTAAATGTCAGTGGGGTTCCCCTGTTGACAGCTGAAGTGTAAACTAAAATCCCAGCAATTTGAGTTGTGAAAAAAAAAAAAAGCAGCTCGGCAATGTTTATCAACAACATTGCTCAGGTGAAAGATAAACATTGTTTCTTTTTGTATCCTACAGCTTTTCTTCATCTACAGATCAAAGGGATAAACTTTGGTCTGCAACAGATTATTTTTATTTTATTTTTTTTGTTCCTCTGTTTAACCCTTGTCAACCTTAATTAACTCCTTTTTATTCTCTTCCATTTAATTGTTTTCCTGCTCATTTTTATTTTTTCACTTATGTTTTATAAACTATTAATTAAAACTTTTTTTCTCTTATCCATGGACAGACACGGCGTCTCTTATTCACTGTACACGTGGGTTATGTCCCTGCTTGCAGGAGAAGACCTAGGCAGAATGTGAGATGTTATACATACATTCTAAAAGCCAGATTTGAACAGCCCCGGACATAACCCACCCCCTGCAGTCAGCAGACCCCAGTTCTCAGGAGCCTGTCTCCTGGAAGATTTTACTTTAAACTTTTATTCCTTTTGGGAATTTTTATTTTTGAGACCTTCAATCAACTATCGGCTGGGCAACAGGTTGGGTACACTAGTATCCTTGTAGTCTTCCCTGTCTGACCATCGAGCGTGCTGATCCTCGCCTTGTGTGCGTGAGACTCAGTTCACGACATGCCCCATGACTCCAGGGGTGGCCGGGTTGCTTTCATGCTCCCGCGGTCCTCTCAAGATTGAACAGTACCTGACGGACTGTTTCTCTCGCGGTGGAGCGGGCCGACAGCTACGCAGTACTACTCTGTGATAGGTCTGTCAGAAACACACCAGTGGGTCCCTCAGGGGACGGGTAAGTAGTCTCTCCTGCCTGCAGGTGAGTACAAAATGCTGTGTGTTTCTCTGTGGGGGATTTTCCCTGTCTCCCCCTGTGTTTTATTGTCACTCTCTGCCACCATTGCTGGCGCTGTGCTGTGGGGGGTGCCTGGGGGTCATACTGTCCTGGGGGGGGGCTCATGGTCTGCATATCACTGGGGGACTTTTGTGTAATTTTGGGGCCTGGGCGCCGTTTGGCGCTGTGTGTGTGCTGTTTTGAATTTTTTAATTTTATCTGCGCATGGCGGCCATTTTGCCGCGGATCACCTCAGTGAAGTGCGGAGGCCATTTTCTTGTACCCCGCGCGCTTTTCAACACTAGTTTGGCCTCTATCGCAGCTGTAAACAGCGCAAATCTCCTCACAATCTCCTCACAGCTCACTCGCGCTCACACAGCGCGGTACAGACAGACGTATCTGAGCGGTCCTGGTACGGTCTGGTGAGTCCCCTGGGCGCCCCCTCCTCAGTCAGCACAGCATGTGGGTGGACTTTTTTTATCTGAGGAGTCTGAGAGGGGCAATATGGAGTCGGTGTCACAGCTTCCCCTTGCATGTTTGAGGCAACAGGCAGTGCTCCAGCACCTGCGGTCCCTATGGGCCAGTTGTCGGCAGTCCTGGAATCATTAATCTGACCAGGAGGGAAGCCGTGTGTGAGTGCAAGGGAGCAAAAAGCCCCTCTCCCCACTTTATTTCCATAAAAAAAAAAAAAGGTGGTGTACGCTGATTCAGATATGGGCCTAGCCACTACCTCTCAGGACCCTAGCTATGAATATTTGTGGTTTTGAACAGGAAATTCCTTGCAAGGTAGACTCCAGTTCTGAGTCAGTAAATGACAGGGAGCTTGTTGGTGAACTTATTGCTGCGGTGAGGGACACTCTCAAGCTGAATGCTGCGGATGCAGAACCTCTGGCGGACAGTCTCCTTTGGTTCTTTAAGGCCGGGCCTTCTAAAAAGGTTTTTCCATATGCACCTTTCTTTGACCAGCTCATTGATAAGGTCTGGAAAAAAAGCCGCAGAAGACTTTTATGGTCCCGCGGCGTTTGTCTATCAGATACCCCTTGAAGATGCCCTACTTAAAACGTGGGCTTCTCCCTCAGTGGTCGACCCTCCAGTCGCCCGGTTGAACAAGGCCACCACTCTCGCGATGGAGGGGACTCCTGCATTTAAGGACCCCGCTGACAGGAGGTCAGAAGTGGTGAGCAGAGCCATGTTTGCCTTGTTGGGGTCCGCCCTACGGCCTGTGGTAGCGGTGACCCTTGTGTCTCAGACACTCACGGAATGGGCAAAAATTTTGCACCAGACTCTACAGGAGCATATTCTACCTCCAGACACTATTGCTCTGGCCCAACAAATAGTGCAGGGCCTGGTTTATGTTGCGACGTCACGTTAGACGCGGCCCCTAATATTCAGGGCCTCTGTCTCGGCGGTGGTATTGCCACATCTTATCTGGTTGAAATGCTGGTCTGCTGACCTAGCCTCTAAGAAGCTTCTGATGGATCTACCATTTAAAGGTGGTAGGCTTTTAGGTGCTGCGCTGGATGACATCATCAAGGATGTCACGGGAGGTAAAAGCACTTTTCTTCCTCAGTCTAGCTAGGGTAAGGAGGCCCGCCGTAAGCAGGGTCCTTCCTTTCCAGCAAAAGAGTTTTTTTTTTTTCCGTCAGATAGGCCTTCCCAGACGCTTCTATTCTATCCTTGTTCAAAGTCACCGGAGAAATTACCGTTTTTTTAACATGGGAGTCTATGGAAGGGGTGCCCAGCTTTGAAAAATCGGTGCTCCCCGGCCATAGGTCCCCCGGACAACAAACTTTGCACACTTGCAGAGGAAGAGTGGGGCTACATGTGTACTGGATCCCCAAAGTCCGGGAGATCAGGCGCAAAAAGGAGGTGACTCGAGTATAAGCCGACGGGGGCATTTTCAGCACAAAAAAAGTGCTGAAAAACTTGGCTTATACTCGAGTATATACGGTTCATATTCGCATTCATTGTGTAAAAGTAAAGTCACTGTTTCACCATTGTACATTCAGGATGCCACCATAATAAATTAATATACATTTGCAGACACTATAATCTCTATGCATTTAATGGGGCAGCGCCCCCTTCATCAGCAGACAGTTGCAGTTGGTTTGTATGTGCATCTATAGAAAAACCATGTAAATATGTAAAATTAAAATTAATGGAGAACATAAGAAAGGAATTAGATTAGGCGGTACATACAGTTTCAGGGGATCGTGTCCAGAAAGTGTAGCATTTTTTGCTGTACCCTTTGGTAAGTAAACGATTTTGGTCTTGACAAACATTTACAGATTGACATGTTGTTTTTTTTCATAGATGCACATACAAACCAACTGCAACTGTCTCCTGATGAACTGGGCGATGCCCCATGAAATGCGTAGAGATTACAGTGTCTGCAAATGAATATTGATTAATTTATTATGGTGGCATCCTCAATGTACATTGGTGAAACTGTGACCTTACTTTTAAACAATGAATGTGAATATATTTCTCTATCTGTGTTTTATGTAAATCTAAATACATTTTGTATTTTTATACATTTGCTGTACTATTTTATATTTACATGTTTCACATTAAAAAAAAGTGCAAAATGTTACTTTTCAATGCTCTGTACTATTGTGGAGTGGCTGAAGTGTAAACAAAACCGTTGCGGTAGGTATCGGTAATTGGTATTGACGGCACGCACACAATTATTTTTTTTTTTTTTTTTAAGTACTCGCCGATACCAATTACCGATGCCTACCGCAACAGTATTTAATTTATATGTTTATATATGTTGTATGTAATATTATAACTGACAAATGTTATTGAATCCTGTAGCCTCTGATTGCAAATAACAGCATTTTTTTTAAATCGGAATACATGGTTTTCTAAAAGTGCAAGGGAATGCTAGCCCCAAATAACTAATTAAACCATTTTTACTTTCTTATTCCAGCTTCAACATGAGCAGCAATTGTAATTCTGTAGCTCGGGAATTTTTGTCTGATGTCAACAAACTATGCAGCGAAGGTGGAGAAAGCAAGGATGATGAAGAGGAAGAAAGCCACATGGCAGTTCTTGGAGAATATCTGTTGTATGGACGTGGACTTGTGCTCCTTACAATGCTCAATGACAGTGTTGATCAGGTAACTGTTAAATAATCAAGTGTGTAAATGTTTTCCAATACTGTTAGGGCACCTGTTGCCCTGGTTGCACAGTACTTGGTGAATGATGAACGAAGTAGAGTAAGCTGCAGTAAGTTAGTGGTAGAATTCTGTTTAAATTTCATCTTTAATCAGCGATACAGGAAGAAGACAGACTATGAATAGTTTTACAGAAAAAAATATATACTGTTCAAAACTTTGCACCCATATATCACTTTTAGTGTGATGTAGTTTTAGTGTGGTGTAGGAACCGTTCACTAAATTGCTCTGTAAAAATTTAAAGGGACAGGCATAATAAACGTGACGTCAGATGTACCATACCTGCATGTCAGACTGCTTGGTTACTCTGCGGATGACTTGGTATGCATGGTAACTTCTCTGTTAAGACTCTCAGGCATGCGTCCTATTTTTGGCTGATCGTAAGGCAGCAGGGTTCTTAAATCGGAGCTAACCTGGGAGACTTTTTTACATTTTACAATTCTGAGGATATTGGACAATGGGCACATCTAGTTTGTATAGGAGTCTCTTGATAAAGAGACCAAAGCCCAATGGGGCTTTGCACAGCAATATAAATGTGATCGAAAAATTGTATGTTGAATAAAAGTATAAAACCTATTTATTTGAAAGTTGTCAAAAGACAGGTTACAATGAATAAAACATGTAAAACGGTCTGGCCAGATGAATTCCTGCATATTTCAATATTACCATACATGCAAAATGTGAAACAAGATTGCATAACAAATGTATGTGGGTGTCAATCCCCGACGCGTTTCGACCATTCAGTGGTCATGTTCAGGGGGATCGTTGACTCTAAGACATATAAAATAACTTCAAATATTCGAAAAATATATAATCATACATCACAGTACAAGTATGGTATGGCGATATGGTTACCGCTTAAAAATGGAGTAGTTGCATGGCCAGGAATGTTAGGAAACCGTGGAGCAATCCGGAGGGTCATGTAGTCGCCCGCCACCCCCCCCCACACACACAAGGGGAAGGAGCCCGATCCCTTGGGCTTACAAGAAGCCACATCGGGGATGCCTGCCAGAAGGCAGGAGAGGACAGGAGAAACAACACCTGCAACAAGTTCCCAAATTAATGACCATATATTGAATAAAGAGATAGAGTAAGTTAGCTCTTGGCTGTATTGCAAGAGTGCTAAATGGGAATTATATATATATATTAACTATATGGACTAGCTGTGATCTTATCTATAAATGTATAAGCATCGAGGTGTCCTAGGGTTACAATAATATGGTAGGTCAATGTAATTAAGTGATAATGATACTTGAATCATGTTTGAAAGAATGGGGAGTGAATGGACTAAAGGTAAAAAAATTATGTGAGCGTCAGTGAAGTGATAAAAATCGCACAAACTGCATGGTGGTTGGTCAAGCTGCCCATAAATGGCTGTAGGATGGTAGAAAGTGTTGGTAATGTGAGTATATGCTGTGAATGAATGAAATGCATGTCAACAGCTAATGAAGCATGTGAGAGAAGGGTGAAAATTATGTAAGAATTTGAAAGGAGATCAGCAGTGTGCTGAGGCTGGTGAAAAAGGTGTGCGATGAGGATGATTCAAGAATGATTATGAATGGTGTAGATCTAATGTTATAGTTTACCTTATACAGCCTATAGTGGCTTGTATGGATGGAAGGTTGAATATAGTTGGAGCCTGGCTATACAAAAGTAAAAGCTCAGGAGCCCAGACAAGATGTGTGCAGTGTCGTCCGTCTTTGCCAGAGTGGAATCATGGTGTGATCCACAGGTAGTGATGAGCCGAACACCCCCGGGTTCGGTTCGCACCAGAACCCGCGAACGGACCGAAAGTTCGAACGAACATTAGAACCCTATTAAATACAATGGATGCGAACGTTCGAATTCTAAAGTGCTAATTATAACAACTATTATGCATGTTATTGTCCTAAAAAGGGTTTGGGAACCCGGGTTCTGCACCAGGGGACATGTATCAATGCAAAAAGAAGTTTTAAAAACGGTCGTTTTTCGGGAGCAGTCATTTTAATGATGCATAAAGTGAAAAAAAAAAAGTCAAATATTCCTTTAAATATCGTACCTGGGGGGTGTCTAAAGTATGCCTGTGAAGTGCCACGTGTTTCCCGTGTTTAGAACTGTCCCTGCACAAAATGACACTTCTAAAGGAAAAAAAAGCCATTTAAAACTGCTTGCGGCTTTAATGTAATGTCTGGTCCCGGTAATATGGATGAAATTCTTTAAGAAAAATGGCATAGCTACCCCATGACCCCCCCCCTACCCCAGCCCATTACCAGCCCCTTAGGGTCTTGTATGGATATTAAGGGGAACCCCGCACATAAAATAAAAAAGGCCCTATATACTCTGAACAGCCCTATACAGGCGGTGCATACAAGACAGGGACTGTAGGTTTGTTCTTATGTAGAGTCTGTTTGTAATTTTGAACAGGTACATTGTTGAAGTGTAGCTCCAGACCAAAAATCTATTTTTAAACTTTTTGGAAAACATAGGTAAGGGTTATCACCCCTGTAACATTTGTTTTGCTGTCTGTGCCCCTGTTCAGAACATTTCACCTCACTTTCCGTCCCAATGACAACTGTTTTTGAAATGTGGTGTTTTTCTTGAAACAAGGATTGCTGATAAAGCATCAGTACAGAGGAGACACCTTTCTCCCATATTTATTCTTACAGGAGAGAATTTTCCTTCCTAGTGGTAGATTTCCTCTCACTTCCTGTTGTCTTCTTGCGTTTGCAAGTAGGAGTCGTTTGTAAGTTGGATGTTTGAAAGTAGGGACCTGCCGTATATACTCTGCAGAAATAGGCCCCTTAGTTGTTGGTGTTGGCACAACACTGTAAGCACTCACAGTTACTCTTGGTTGGTGCTGGAACGCCCTGCTGTCAACTATTATATCAGGAATTTTAATTACATATAATTGTTGAACAGTGGTAGTAAAAATTGGGCCTTTGATGGTGGTGCTGGTGCCACAACACTGTAAGCCCTGACAGTTACTCTTGGTGGGTGCAGCAATGGGCCCTGCTGTGAATTATTAGATCAAGAATTGTAATTACATGCCCCTGTTGAACAGGGGCTGAAAAATTGGGCCTTAGGCACTGGTGGCACAACACTGCAACCCCTCACAGATACTGTACTTGGAGCACAGCAATGAGCCCTGTTGCAAAGTATTGCTTCAAAAATTGTAATGACACGCCCCTGTTAAACAGGGGCTGAAAAATTGGGCCTTAGGCACTGGTGGCACAACACTGCAACTCCTCACAGATACTGTACTTGGAGCACACCAATGAGCCCTGTTGCAAAGTATTGCTTCAAAAATTGTAATGACACGCCCCTGTTAAACAGGGGCTGAAAAATTGGGCCTTAGGCACTGGTGGCACAACACTGCAACTCCTCACAGATACTGTACTTGGAGCACACCAATGAGCCCTGTTGCAAAGTATTGCTTCAAAAATTGTAATGACACGCCCCTGTTAAACAGGGGCTGAAAAATTGGGCCTTAGGCACTGGTGGCACAACACTGCAACTCCTCACAGATACTGTACTTGGAGCACAGCAATGAGCCCTGTTGCAAAGTATTGCTTCAAAAATTGTAATTACACGCCCCTGTTAAACAGGGGCTGAAAAATTGGGCGTTAGGCACTGGTGGCGGCACCCATAAACAAAAATGATCTTACAAGCTATCATCATCAATCGTATCATTGAGGACTCGGAGGAGGAGGATAGCCAGTCAACATAACAGCACAGGCACTCAGCATCAGCATCAGTCTTGAAGGGATGTGACATGTTAAAATCAATTAGTCTGTTATATCAGCATCAGGTGTGTGGTAGCTGGTGGTGATCCAAGACTGGTTCATCTTGATGAAAGTCAGTCGATCAACCGAGTCGGTGGACAGGCGCACCCTGTGATCCGTGACAAATCCTCCAGCAGCACTGAATGTGCGTTCCGAAAGAACGCTGGATGCAGGACAGGCCAGTAGCTCAATTGCATACTGTGCAAGCTCTGGCCAGTGATCCATCCTCAAGACCCAGTAAGCCAGAGGATTTTCGGTGGGGAAGGTGTCCAAGTCTGACCTTGCCCCTAGATATTCCTGCACCATGTTTATCAGACGCTGGCGATGGTTGCTGGAACCGATCATACTTTGGGGCTGCGGACTAAAGAATTGTCTGAACGCATCGGTCAGACGGCCACCTTCCCCACCGCTCCTTCTTTGACTGGCCGAAGCCTCAGCAACTCGTTGTCCAGGACCAGGAGTTTGCAACCTCCCAGTCTCTGGGAACGCGTTGCACAGACCTTTCTGCAAGGCCTCCCGGAGTTGTCTCATCCTCTGCTCCCTCAGCGACGGTAACATAAGGTCCGCAACCTTACCCTTGTACCGTGGATCAAGGAGAGTGGCCAGCCAGTAATGGTCCCTCTCCTTGATCCGAAGAATACGAGGATCCTTCCGCAGACTTTGCAGGATCAGGGAGGCCATGCAGCGTAGGTTTGCTGAGGCATTCGCTCCGGAGTCCTCTGGGTCACTAAGGACGACATGATCCGCAGCCACCTCCTCCCAGCCACGTACAAGTCCACTGGTTTCTTGGGACTGTAAATCATCCCTAAAAGACTGCTGCTGATGATGCTGAGTGCCAGCCTCCACCTCCATGCTGACACAATCCTCCTCCTCCTCCTCCTCCTCCTCCTCCTCCTCCTCCTCTTCCTGTGCGATGGGTGGGACAGAAGGAACACTGTCTGGGTAAAGGGGGCCTTGAGAGGCAAGGAAGTCCTCCTCTTCCTGCCTCTGTTCTGCCTCAAGTGCCCTGTCCATTATTCCACGCAGCGTGTGCTCCAACAGGTGGACAAGAGGTACAGTGTCACTGATGCATGCACTGTCACTGCTCACCATCCTCGTGGCCTCCTCAAATGGTGCCAGGACAGTGCATGCATCCCTGATCATGCCCCACTGGCGTGGAGAAAAAAAACCAAGCTCCCCTGACCCTGTCCTGGTGCCGTAGTCGCACAGGTACTCATTGATGGCCCTCTGCTGCGTGTGCAGCCGCTGCAGCATGGCCAACGTTGAGTTCCACCTGGTGGGCATGTCACATATAAGGCGGTTCTTGGGCAGGTTCAACTCCTTTTGCAGCTCAGCCAGGCGAGCACTGGCATTATAAGATCTGCGGAAATGCACACAGACTTTCCTGGCCTGCCTCAGGACATCCTGTAAGCCCGGGTACCTGCCCAAGAAGCGCTGCACCACCAGGTTAAGGACGTGAGCCACACAGGGCACATGGGTCAGTTGTCCCTGTCGGAGGGCGGAGAGGAGGTTGGTGCCATTGTCGCAAACCACCATTCCTGGCTTAAGCTGGCGTGGCGTCAACCACCTCTCGGCCTGGCCCTGCAGAGCAGACAGGACCTCTGCCCCAGTGTGGCTTCTGTCCCCCAAACACACCAGCGCAAGCACGGCATGGCATCTTTTTGCCTGCGTACTTGCGTAGCCCCGTGAACGGCTACGGAGCACCGCTGGTTCATAGGACAAACCACAGGAAGAGGCCATGGAGGAAGAAGAAGAGGAGGGGGTGGAGGAGAGAGGTGTGTCACAACCAGTAGTAGCATTTTGGAGGCGTGGCGGTGGGACAACCTCCAACACTACTGCACCTTGTCCTGAATCCTTCCCAGCTGCCAAAAGAGTGACCCAATGGGCCGTGAAAGAAAGGTAACGTCCCTGTCCATGCCTGCTGGATCATGAGTCAGCGGTAATATGCACCTTACCGCTGACCGCCCTGTCCAGCGAGGCCAAGACATTGCCTTCCACATGCCGGTAGAGAGCCGGAATAGCCTTCCGTGAGAAAAAGTGGCGTTTGGGAACCTGCCACTGAGGAACTGCACATTGCACAAACTCACGGAAGGGGGCCGAGTCTACCAACTGAAAAGGCAGCAGTTGAAGCGCTAGCAATTTAGCCAAGCTAGCATTCAACCGCTGGGCATGTGGATGGCTGGGAGTGAACTTCTTTCGACTGTCCAGCAGCTGGGGCAGGGAAATTTGCCTGCTAGAATCGGACGTCGGTGTACTGCTAGCAGAGTGGGCGCAAGTACTTGGCTGTGACACACCTAATTCTACACCTTCATTCCTCTCAGTGCATGTTTCAGAGAGGACTGAAGTTATAGTGGGGTTGGAGATCCCAGCTGATGCGGTGCAAGGAGAGGTCCGCTTTGTTCTTTGGTGTGGGTCTTTGAGGTAGGCTTGCCAACGAGCTGCATGGCAGGTCAACATATGTCTGGTCAGGCATGTGGTACCCAAGCGGCTGATGTTTTGGCCACGCGATATACGCTTGAGACATATGTTGCAAACAGCAGCTGTGCGATCTGATGCACTAGCCTCAAAAAAGGCCCACACCAAAGAACTTTTTGAATGACGGGCAGAGGCAGCGCCCTGCACAGGCGGAGCTCTGCGGTGTGATTCCGTCGTGTACTGCCCTTACGCTGGCCACCAAAGGGCATCCTGCCTCGTTGGAGATGTGCCTCCTCCTCATCCTCCTCTTCCTCCTCTCTCCTATTAGGCACCCACGTGGAGTCAGTGACCTCATCATCCCCTCCCTCCTCATCACTGGAGCCAATCTGGCAGTATGCTGCAGCTGCTGGAACATGACTGCCAGATTGGTGTCCTTCTTGAGCATCCCCTCTGTCTGCTCTCACGCTACTGCCTTCCTCTAGCTGGGTTTCATCATCAGACCCTTCGAAACGCTGGGCATCCTCCTGGAGCATGTACCCAACACTGTGCTGAAACAGTTCGGGGGACTCCTCAGGAGGAGGACATGGTGGGTCTAGGGAAGGAGTGACTGATGATTTGTCTGACATTGATACCAGGGAAGACGACGCTTTGGCAGCTGCTTTTCCAGTACCCTGAGCCTGGGTGAGAGAGGATGAGGAGGAGGAGGAGGAGGGCTTGGTCATCCACTCTACCAAGTCTTCGGCATGATGTGGCTCAACATGTCCAGCTGCCGAAAAGAAGGACAAGCGTGTCCCATGGCCATGTGCTGATGACAATGCACCGCGTCCACGACCAGCACTGTTGCCCCCAGACACAGAGCCTGCTTGCCCTCTTTTATTGCCTCCTGACTGTCTGCCTCTCCTTGTTTGCCTTCCAGACATTCTAATAGATGGCCTGCAGGGAGATGGGAAAAAAGCAATAAGGGCTACCTTCAGGTGTCCTTCTCTGTCCCTTGAAACAAGGACTTTCACAGTGAAAGAAACTGACACTCTCCCTACCTACAGTTTTCTGTCCCTAGAAAAAATGTTTTTTTTAATCACAATATAGCACAAGGACAATTCACTCACTGTCCTTACAGGTCCCTGGAAACAAGGACTTGCAGAGTGAAAGAAAAAAAACACTCTCCCTACCTACAGTTTTCTGTCCCTAGAAAAAATGTTTTTTTTAATCACAATATAACACAAGGACAATTCACTCACTGTCCTTCCAGGTCCCTGGAAACAAGGACTTGCAGAGTGAAATAAACTGACACTCTCCCTACCTACAGTTTTCTGTCCCTAGAATAAATGTTTTTTTTAATCACAATATAGCACAAGGACAATTCAGTCACTGTCCTTCCAGGTCCCTGGAAACAAGGACTTGCAGAGTGAAATAAACTGACACTCTCCCTACCTACAGTTTTCTGTCCCTAGAATAAATGTTTTTTTTAATCACAATATAGCACAAGGACAATTCAGTCACTGTCCTTCCAGGTCCCTGGAAACAAGGACTTGCAGAGTGAAAGAAACTGACACTCTCCCTACCTACAGTTTTCTGTCCCTAGAAAAAATGTTTTTTTTAATCACAATATAGCACAAGGACAATTCAGTCACTGTCCTTCCAGGTCCCTGGAAACAAGGACTTGCAGAGTGAAATAAACTGACACTCTCCCTACCTACAGTTTTCTGTCCCTAGAAAAAATGTTTTTTTTAATCACAATATAGCACAAGGACAATTCACTCACTGTCCTTACAGGTCCCTGGAAACAAGGACTTGCAGAGTGAAATAAACTGACACTCTCCCTACCTACAGTTTTCTGTCCCTAGAATAAATGTTTTTTTTAATCACAATATAGCACAAGGACAATTCAGTCACTGTCCTTCCAGGTCCCTGGAAACAAGGACTTGCAGAGTGAAAGAAACTGACACTCTCCCTACCTACAGTTTTCTGTCCCTAGAATAAATGTTTTTTTAAGCACAATATAGCACAAGGACAATTCACTCACTGTCCTTCCAGGTCCCTGGAAACAAGGACTTGCAGAGTGAAAGAAACTGACACTGTCCCTACCTACAGTTTTCTGTCCCTAGAATAAATGTTTTTTTTAAGCACACTATAGCACAAAACACACTGACACTCTCCCTACCTATCCTTCTCTTTCCCTAAACTAAAGGAATCCAGGTTAAGCAAGAAAGAAATAACAGTCACTGTCCCTGCCTATGCTGCTCTATCCCTGCTCCGGAACACACTACACTAGGCCGCCGTGCTGGCGGCCTTTTATAGTGTGGGGCGTGTACTAAACACCCTCAGCAATAATTGGCCACAGGCATCCTGCCTGTGGCCAATCATTGCTCTCCTCGCTGCCGGCGCTGTGATTGGCCAAGCATGCGGGGTCACAGTGCATGCTTGGCCAATCACAGCGCCTGGATGACACTGCGATGGCGTAGTGCATTGTGGGCCGTTCGCGTCACTCGAATTTGGCGCGAACGGCCCAAATCGTTCGATCTTCGTCGAACGATCGAACAGCCGATGTTCGAGTCGAACGTATGTTCGACTCTAACACGAAGCTCATCCCTATCCACAGGCAGTCATTAATATATGCCTCAAGGCAATTAGGGTAGGTGTGCACAGGTGTGATCTCCCTCCCCCTCCCTTCAGAGCTGTGGCGTGGAGGCCGTATTAATGACGGCCCATAGTGTGGCTTCCTCGGGGTCCCGGAAGGCAAATAAATAAAAATGTAAATTTCTATTATTGCCTCGGCTACTGCCGTCATCTCCAATGCAAAACGCAAGGCGTCACGGGACAGCACGCATGTCGAGATTCCTTGCACATGCGCACCGCGAGCGACCCGATGATGGCCGCAGGACGCCAACGTCAGGGCGAAGCTCAGGTCGGCGGGCGGGACGGTAGCGCACCTCCGCCGATCAGAGCATAGCGGGGAAAGCGGAAGATTCCACATCCCCTACCCTGCCGTGAAGCACAAGGACCAGGGTCCGACCCCCCCCCCCCAGGGGGGGACAGGGGCAGCACAGACCCGCCGTGATCCAACGGTTAATGGACTGTAATAAAGGCATGAGGTAGTGGCATGAACCATAATGATGCTACATACTGGTTAGTGCCAAAAATCTTAATGGGTCAAATAACAAATGATGTTATAGTAATCTTAAATTTATACTGGGGCCATGCGTTGATTTGGAAATCCCCAAGGATTTAGGAGTCTCTCTTATTCTAGGAGAGAGGGTTGTTTTAGCTAGATTTAGGGGGATGGACAAATTAGAAAAAATGGGGTCGTTTGGTGAATGATTATTGGATACTGCTGGAGGAAGAAATGGCAGAGGAATACAGATAAAACTGCAAAACAAAACATTGTAAAATAAGCAGAAAAATGGGAGAGCTTGAGGAAAAGTAACATTTTGGTGGTGTTGTAAAGCCTTGGTTTAACTCTTCATTTGATTGGGCTTTTTAACTGGTTCTAAACAGTTATTTACAAAGGGATGTCACTCTACACTTCCAATTCCTTCCCCCCACCTCCACACCTCTACCACTACTCTTGGTGGCAGTTCATCTGTTGAACAGTGAAGCTTAGGACAGAGATCAGAAAACTGTTCTAAAGCTTAATTGAGAAATAGAGTGCAACATTATTGTTGCATTGTGTAAGCCCTCTTACGCTGCTTATGCAGACCTTTTTTGTTTGCTTTTCTGCCGCTCTGTTCTCCCTGCAGGAGCGAAGTGAAATATTTGCTACAATAAGGTGTAGAAGAGCATGTGCCTCTCTCCCCTGTAACTCAAAATGTAACACTGAGTGCCTTAGTGGCCACTAATCACCAGGCACATCAAATGGGGGTTAGCTGAGACATTCCTTAGCCTATGAAGAATCCTACTGAACAAACTTGGCGCTTACACAGGACTTGCTTTGCTCCGCTCCAGGGGCTGAAGCAAGTAGGAGGGGTAAGAGTAGACGGTGAGTTTAATAATTTTATACAGTTTCACACAAACATCTAATGTGTAGGCTGGTCTGTTAGTTTAGAAAATGAGTAGAAATCTGTCTTTAAAGAGAAACTCTAAAGCTCCATGTACACAGAAGCTGATAAACTGCAGTTTATTGGCGTTTTGGCGTTTTTTTTAAAAAAAAGCCCATTAACTGCACTCTATTAGCCTATGTGTTCATGTACACATAACGTTTTTTAGCTTTAATAAGCAGTGGAGTTAATGGGCTTTTTTCTGAACGCTCAAACGCTGGCCGCGAGCGTTTTTCAGCGTTTTTTGGTCCATTGAAAAAAAAAATGTTTTTTTCTTTTTTTTTAAAAGCTAAAAAAAGCTACACTGAAAAACGTGAATAAAAGCTAGTAAAAAAACGCTGATAAAAGCTAGCTTTTTCTGCTGCTTTAAAAACAACCGTTTTTGAGCTTCTGTGTACATGGAGCCTAATGGTCTTGAGTTACATTTTAGTTCAAGCTTTTAAAATGTTTTGTTTATATAAAAAAAATTGTTTTGCAAATTAAGGGTCTATTTATAAAACGTTCATTGCAAGAATCGATTAATGTTTTATAAATAGACTCAAGTATGTCAGAAACCTTTGTGCCAACTGAACAAAATTTCACTGGATGTTTTCTAATAGATGAATTCCTTTTATCATCTGCTCCATTTAGTGGACAAAATGTAGTATATTTTCTCACTGAGGTATTTCAGAAAACTATATACCGCTTTTTCTCCTTTAAATGGAGCTGATGTTGCAGGAATTCATCTATTAGAAAACATACATTTTGTGACATTTTGTTTAGCTTGAATGTTTTATAAATAGCCCTCCAAGCGTGCATTTATGATGTGGGAGTCAAACAGAATTATAGATGTTCCTAGTCAAAAGCACAACAGAAGCTGTTTTTTTTTCAGTTCAGTCTTATTTTGACTTGGATGGAAGCTTGAGCTGGTAAGCCCGGTAAAAATAGCATTGCGAAACGTGTTGATGTCACTTCTGCCCGGACGCTCTATCCCTCATAGTGTCAGCGAACACTGGGAAGAGGCACGGGACAGTGTGTCTTTGCATGACCGCTACAGTGGGTAATTTCCAGGCCTGGGAACCACAACTTATACCGGATCTGCACGGCTTCATACCGTTTACGTGCACCTGGAGACACTGGCTATAGAACCATCCAGCAGCCACTACCTAGAATTTCAGGATTGTTTCCGCAATATCCAAATAGGAGATCTATAGCTTAATGTGAACTCTATACCCACAGGAGTGGTAACATATTGCTCCATTAATACAGTGATACTCCATTTATTTGCATGCATATGTATAGCCGAGGCATAAGGACTCCGGTGCTGAAGGTGTAGGGCACTCTATTTTGCAACGGTTTTGAAGGTGCAGTCTTGGACTTTTTGGAGGGGGCGTTTCATGGACTATAGGCCACTCAGATCTTGAATTTTTTCCTAATTCCACCTATCCAATCAGCATTTAGCTACCATCATTGCCCTCCCTCAATTCCTGTTCCCTTTCCTATAGGCTCGAGCCTCCAGGGGGGTTTGGCGTGGTTCTGCTCTTTACACAGATTGGCTGTGATCCCGGGATCTTCCCGGAGGAGCTGACCCGCCCCAAATTACCTGGCGTCCGGACGGGTTCTGTTTGTTGCATGTTTTCATGTGATGTATGTCCTTTTTATGTGTGTGAAATAAATGGTCTGTCTGGATTGACCAGCCAGACCATGAATTTTTAGTTCCATAACTATATGTTCACCAAACATGTTTATTATACCAAATAAAGTGTTTTACATTTTCTGATATATGATCTATACTGGTATTCTATAAGCTCTGCTTCCTCTTTCCTATCCTTACCCCTTTGGGTTGGAATACTTTTTCTATATGCAGTTTGCGGCTGGATAACAGTTATTATTTTGAGATCCACATGGTTTATGTCAAACCTCGTCTTAATAACTTTTTCCAAAAAGGATTTGTTATAGCAAAATGGGTAATGATGGCTAGGAAAATGGGGGTAGAAAATATTCATGTGTATTGAGAAAATAGGGCTAAAGTTAGAACTCTCTGGTTAATTGTTCCAGCTCAGAAACTAGAGCGTTAATACAGCTAGGCAACTAAGGTTTTCTTAAAGAGGGGTCACTAATGGGTAACATGACATGTTCACTTGAAACAGATGGCTGAGTAAGGCTCTCTAATTTCTAATCTGGAAATCTGTATAATACAGTAACAAACGTGTTATATAAAGTATGTAATAAAAAAAACACATTATGTTTTTTTAATTTTAAATATATATTTTAAGCCAAAGTCTGTTTTGGCCCCTGCACAGGAATGATTCTTTGCCAGAGTTAAAATGTCCCCAAAGGATCTCTTGTTTCAGTGGATTTAAAAAGCATCTCTAGAAATACAAATGACTACTGATGAAAATAAATACATACCAGTATTTTTGAGCCATGTTGTCATTCCATTACTTTTTAGGAGTTGGGGAGAAACAGTTTTCCTCCTAAATGAATAGATTAATGATTTAACTTGGTGGACATTTCCTAATTGGGCTATATATAGTCACTGTATAGCTATATATGATGAAGGGTAAGTCCTGTTTTTCAAAGGTGTTTTTCTTTTGGGAAATTCATGGAAAAAAAAAAAAAACAGTAGTTAGCCCAATTTTTTTTGTATAATGCGTAAGATGTTACGCCGAGTAAATACCTAACCTCTCACACTTTAAAATTGCGCACACTCGTGGAATGGTGTCAAACTTTTGGTACTTAATCTTAAATCTTAAACTTCTTCCCACATCCTCTGGCTACATAAGGCATCATGGAATTCGCCAATCCCTTCCAAAACACCACGTTGGGAGCTCCCGGCTTCTTCCAGTTCAGAAGTATGGCCTTTCTCCCATAGAAAATGTAATGTAATATATTCAGTAAAGCCCTGGAGGGTACCACCTCATCCACTAGGCCCAGTAGGCATACCCTCAGTTATCAGTATCTGTATTTCACATGTGTGATTTGAACGGCGTTTACATATGTGGGTGTGACTTGCGTAATACTGTGCGTGGGGACGGTGGCGTTTTTTTTTTTTTATCACTTTTATTTCCTATTACAAGGAATGTAAACATCCCTTGTAATAGGAATAGAGTGTGGCAGGTCCTCTTTATGGAGAGATGTGGTGTCAATAAGACCCTACACCTCTCCTCCAGGCTGAGATAAAAAAAATCTCTCTCCCTCTCCCTCCCGGGACCATCTGGTCACCGGAAATGTCTATGCTCAAGTTCCTGTGTTGACCGATTCATTCTCGGACTTGCCTATCGTGGGGGGGGGGGGGGGAGCGTAACAACGATCAAGCAGGTGCACAGAATCGCTGGATGTTGCCTGTAGCTGCAGGCATCATTCAGATATCCCCACTCAAAGTCCAGGACGTCATATGATGGCCTATGGGCGGGAAGTGGTTAAATACCAAACATATTTTATACGTGCCTGCTCTGTGTAATGGTTTTGCACTGAGCAGCCCCTATCCTCTTCTAATTTGGGTCTCCTGCCGGCTCTCCTAGCTCCTGCCGAGTGCCCCCAGAGCAATCCGTTTACTGTGAGGGCTCTCGAGCCACTGTTTTTGTGTCCATTCACACACAGAGCTATTTTTCTTTCTTTTTCTTTCTTTCTTTTTCTTTCTTTCTTTTTTCTTTCTTTCTTTTTTCTTTCTTTCTTTTTTCTTTCTTTCTTTTTTCTTTCTTTCTTTTTTCTTTCTTTTTCTCTTTCTTTTTCTCTTTCGCTTTCTTTTTCACTTTCTTTTTCGCTCTTTTTCGCTCTCTTTCTCACTCTCTTTCTCTCTCTTTCTCTCTCTTTCTTGGAGTTTCACAGAGAGCTAAAAATGTATGTAGCGCCCACCTCCAAAAGGTTGGGACGCTATTTAAATTTAGAGGGATGTCTGAGCCAGTAGTTGGGCTCGGATGGTTTAGTTGCATTTAATTTTACCTCTGCTTCAGCTGTGGTTTGCCCGCCAGTATTTTTCCCTTATTGCCTGTAGGTGGCGTTACCACCTCATGCACCTGTTGGAACACGGGCAAGCCATGGTGCATTGAGTAGCCCTTCTTGGCAACGGTACAGTGGGAGTGGTCGACCCGCTGTGCCTGCTGGGAGGGGATACTTAAGGGGCAGACGCCATTGCTTGGGGCCGTTCTCTCGCCCCGCAGCCCTCCGAGCACAAGGCATGTGTGGTCCTGGTCTCGGGGCCACGTTGGCCCGAGGCTGCATCGCTGCTTAGTAGGCTCAGCTAGTCTGGCTGGGGCCTACATTCGGAGAAGGGATCCCAAGCTGTCTGTCCAAATGGGGAGGAAGCTATCTTGGTGAAGGAGACCAGGGGAGGACCTGCCCTGGAGGAGACTGGCAAAGTGCTGCTGTCTCGGGTGAGGCCTGGTGACTTTGTGAAGGAGGGTTACTCTATATTACAAGCCCTGCATTTCGCCGGGTTGGCTTAAAGGCCCTTTAACTGTACGGCTGGATGTTTGGGACTTCAAAGTCCCATGGCAGAGGATTCCTGGACTATCTGTTTGCTCAACTTCAAAAGGTCTCTGGCAGAGACCTACTTCATCTTGGGCAGTCTGTGGCAGCGATTGCCCCGTTGCTGGTTTGTGTGTCATCCCGGCTGCTAGGCCATGTGAGAGGGGACTATCCGGGTGACCAATACCCACTCTAACATTGAGAGTGGTGAGTGACTTTGAACTTATACCTCTGTCAAATTTTGTGGCGAGTGCCTGAACCTTCCTCTACTCTTCTATACCTTCTACTTCTCAAAGTTTATTGCATAAGAAAAATAAAGCCTGTTTGAGGTTTTACATCGGTGTGGACATTACTACAGACTTTCCTACCCGACAACGCAGCTGAAGAGGTAACGTGCAAAACCCAAAACTAACCAGCGGCCCTTTAGGGGGTATTGCTACATGTATTTAACTACTTCAATACCAGACATTTTTATCCCCTTCCTGCCCAAGTAAATTTTCAGCTTTTTTAGCGCTGTCACACTTTGACAATTGTGCGGTCATGTACCCATAAGAAATTTTTATCGTTTTTTTTTCACACAAATAGAGCTTTCCTTTTGGTATTTAATCACCACTGGGTTTTTATTTTTTGCTAAATAAACGAATCGGTGTGTATTATTTAGTTTGTAGGAACGTTATGGAGTCCACAAACTATGGTGTGTGTATGTATGTATGTATGTGTGTGTGTGTGTGTGTGTGTGTGTGTGTGTATATATATATATATATATATATATATATATATATATAGAGAGAGAGAAAATCGATCAGTCCTAATGTACTGTTGGCCTCTCATTTCTTGAGACCCCAAAATGTGAGGGTAGTAAGATAACCCCCCAAATGACAGTAGACAGTCCAAGGTATTTAGTAAGAGGCATGGTATGTTTTTTGTTTGTTTTTTGTCACATTTTTTGGGAAATGTTGTTCATTTTTTTTTAAATGTGAAAAAAAAGACCCTGTTACCAGTGTAGATCAAGCGTCATATAACTGGTGACAGTATGTAAAAAAAAAAAAAGGTAATTTTTTTTTTCTTTTTTTTTTTACATAGTGACCAAAGCAATACAGTGTTACCAAAGTAACACTGTACCACTGTGGGGAAGTGATCAGAGTTTTTTTTATTACACACTGATTGCTTATAGTCGTTAATTTCACTGTTATAAGCAAACATTTTTACTGAATGAAAGTGTGTATTGTTGTGATTGACCACACCTAATCACATGGTACAGATGGGCTGTGATTGTCCCTGTCTGTAACATATGATCACTGTGACCATTCACAGCTAGCTACACAATTGTACACAATGAATGGCATGAAAGGAAGCCATTGATTGTGTTCAACTGTCATATGATCTGCTGTGATTGGTCACAGCGATCATATCGTACCCGCAGTGGGCCCGGTACACTGAACAGTCATCTGCTGTGTCTGGTGGACATAGCGGGTGACAGATCGCGCCAGATAGCGGCCCGTTCTAGAGAGGACGTCATATGACGTCCACCCAGAACAAAAGGGTTCCTGCCTGGCTGTCATTTTTACAATGGCCCAGGCGGGAAGCAGTTAAAATATAACTAAATTCAAAAAAATTTTTTTTTGGATACAGCGGAGGAGGATTAGAACACCTGTCACTTTTCATTGCTGTCTCTGTCCCTGTTCTGGAAATTCACCCTCTCTATCACCCTCTCTATTCTATTGTAATTTCTCACATATTTCTTAGTTTTATGCCTATATTCTAAGGCAGGGCTCGACAATCCCCGTGTGCCAGGTCCCCATTGCGACTAGAATTAGTGACCTGGGGCAGCACAGCTGGGGTATCCTTTGTCTCCGTGAACCCCCCCCCGCGCCGCGCAATCGCGTCAGGCCTGCCGGTAATTGAGGCCGCGGCTTTGCGGCCTTCTGCAGGCCTATGCTTCTCTGTATGTAGGCCTATGCTTCTCTGTATGTAGGCCTATGCTTCCTTCTGTGATCAGGCGCCATCTTGTGGTGGCCGTTGGTATGACATACAACCAGCAATGCTAATGGAGCGTCTTCCCCTGTCTGTTTCCACTGCCCCATCTCCTTCCCTCTAATTACAACCCCCAAACATTATATATATTTTTTATTCTAACACCCTAAAGAATAAAATGGCGGTCATTGCAAAACTTTGTCACACCGTGTAACAGCACCCCAATATCAAGGAGTAAAACGCCGTTTACTATGTTCCCTCTCCTAGACACACATCCACTCGCTACCAATATCCACAGCCAAACGACCCTTTCCCATAGGACCCGATCCCCTTAAAAGGACGAGACGCACTCTGTCGTCTTCTGTAATAGGAATCCCTTTTATTATTGAGAAACATTGTAACTTTATACACCATTCAATACACCTGATTTAACATGAACAAGGGCCCAGCTCCACCCACACATCCCAAGACTCAACACCTCATCCTGACGTCTGCTAGGCTTCAAAAGATCCCACACAATACACATCTTCTCACAAAGGGTTGGCAGCCAGTCTGTCTGGCACTTTACAATACACACAAGGACAGACTTAACCACTTAACGACCGCCCACCGCCGATTTACGTTGGCAGAATGGCACCGACAGGCAGAATCACGTAGATCTACGTGATCGCCTTTGTGCATCCGGACCCCCCTTCACTGCAGTGAGCGGCCGTTAAGTGTTCGGGAGCGATCAGGCATGAGGGGGCGGCCGCTCGATTCCGCCCCCCCCCTCGCGATCGCTCCCGGCGAATGAAATTGCTTCCTCCTGCCTGAAATGTAAACACAGGCTGGAGGAAGTGATGTCATCTCCCTCGCCGCGGTCTTTTCGTTCCCGGCGCCGAGGAGAGAAGAAGCAGGTTAGTGCACCAACAGTCCACTGACACGTAGGTACACATAGGCACACAAATCACCCCCCAGTCACCCCCAGATCACCCCCCAGGTCACCCCAAAGCCCCCAATCACAGTGTCACTGATTGCAGTGATCATTTATTTTACTGATCACTGCATTTAGTGTCATCTGTGATTGTAAAAAGTTGCAGGGCAGTTAGGATTAGGCCCCTTTAGGTCCAGGGTAGCCCCCTAACCCCCCCCTAATAAAGGTTTAACCCCTTGATCACCCCCCAGGTAACCCTTTCACCCCCTAACTTCAGCGTCACTAAGCGATTGTTTTTCCGATCGCTGTATTCGTGTCGCTGGTGTTTTAGATAGGCAGTTATTTTTTTTTAGGTTCGCCGCAGGTTTTTATTAGTGTCAGGTACCCCCATATATTATTTTAACCCCCTGATTGCCCCTAGAGTTAACCCTTTCACCAGTGATCGCCGTATAAGCGTCACTGGTGTCACTGGTTAGCCAGTAAGTTATTTAGTTATTTAGGTTACCCGTCAGGTTTTTATATAGTGTCAGGTACCCCCATATTTAACCTAATAAAGGTTTTAACCCCCTGATTGCCCCTAGTTAACCCTTTCACCAGTGATCACCATATAAAGGTTACGGGTGACGCTGGTTGATTAGTTTGCTTTTTATAGCATCAGGGCACCCGCCGTATATAACCCAATAAAGGTTTAACCCCCCTGATCGCCCGGCGGGTGAGATCAATTAGGTTTTAGCGCCAGAGAGGGTCTGCGTCGCCCCAGGCAGTGTTAGGTTAGTGCCAGTAACGCTAACACCCACGCGCAAAGCATACACCCCCCTTAGTGGTATAGTATCTGATCAGATCTATACTAGCATCCCCAGCGGTTTAGGGTTCCCAAAAACGCAGTGTTAGCGGGATCAGCCCAGATACCTGCTAGCGCCTGCGTTTAGCCCCTCCGCCCAGCCCAGCCCAGCCCACCCCACCCAAGTGCAGTATCGATCGATCACTGTCACTTACCAAACACAACACACATAACTGCAGCGTTCGCAGAGACAGGCCTGATCCCTGCGATCGCTAACAGTTTTTTTGTAGCGTTTGATATATTTGCTGACGACAGTCAGGTGCTTTTTTTCCTGTGAATCTTACTAGTGTACCCCTAAATTTAGAGCCCAAAATGGCAAGACGAAGGTACTCTAGTAAAGAGGCCTACGAGATTCTGAGCATGACAGATAGTGAAGAGGAGGTCACGTATCTGTCAGATTCAGGCTCAGAATATCTTCCCGTAGAAGACAGTGACGTCAGCGGCCCCACGTCAGATAGCTCTGACGACGAAGTTGAGGTCCCTGCTAAGGTCAGGTGTACCCGATCCCGATCTTCTGAGGTTGTTGAGGAGCAAGAACCGCAGGTCTCTCGTATCATGGAGCAGAGTAGTACTAGCGCCGCTATTCCTTCTGGTGAACTGGCAAGCACCAGCGGCCTAGTACAGCCTGGACGTACATCCAGCACTGCAGTAACACTTGGTGACGTGGCGAGTCCCATAAGTGCAGTTCAAGCTGGCGAGGTGGCAAGCACAAGTAGTGTCCCGCTGCCACCAAGAAGACAAAGGCAGGCCCGTCGTGCCCATACTGCCCTTCCTGCAGAATTCGCCTATCCTGATTGGGTCCCCACCACTTCTGCAGAACCCGTACTTCCCCCATTCACTGCCCAACCCGGTATTCAGGTGGAAACAGCTGATTTTATTCCAATTGATTTTTATTCGCTGTTTTTCACAGAAGATCTCTATAGATCTATTGTGGACCAGAGTAATTTATATGCTGGTCAATTTATCGCCGCTAACCCCCAGTTGCCTAAAATTGCCAGAAATTGGAAACCAATTACGGTTTCCGAATTTAAGACCTTTCTGGGCCTTTCCCTCAACATGGGCACACATAAATTTCCGTCATTGCGTGCTTATTGGTCCACGCACCCAATTGACCACATGCCCGTGTTCTCTGCCTCCATGTCCAGGGCACGATACGAGCAGATTTTGCGGTTCATGCACTTCAACGACAATGAACTTTGTCGTCCACGTGGGGACCCTGAATACGACCGGCTCTATAAAATTCGGCCCCTCATAAACCACTTCAACGAACGTTTTGCAGCCTTGTTTACTCCCGATCAAGTTGTCTGCGTTGATGAGTCCCTGATTAAATTTTCTGGCCGCTTGTCTTTCAAGCAGTACCTTCCCAGCAAGCGTGCCAGATACGGGGTCAAGCTCTACAAGTTCTGTGACAGGGCAACAGGCTATGTAGTGAACTTTACGGTTTATGAGGGAAAAGATAGTCAGATTGAGTCGGTCAACTGCCCGGATTACATAGGGAGCGCTGGCAAGATAGTGTGGAACTTGGTGTCACCCTTATTCGGAAAGGGGTACCACTTGTATGTCGACAATTATTACACGAGCGTGCCACTGTTTAGTCTCTTGTTTGATCATCAGATTGGAGCATGTGGCACCGTGCGACCTAATCGCCGGGGCTTTCCCCAGCGGCTTGTAGATGCCCGTCTTAGGCTGGGGAGAGAGCCTGCTTGAAGTGTAATAACTTGCTTGCTATGAAGTGGAGGGACAATAAGAATGTTTTCCTTCTTACCTCCCTTCATGCAGACACGACAGTCCAAATTCGTACGGCGACTGGTGTTGTGGAGAAACCCCTCTGTGTCCACGAATATAACCAAAATATGGGAGGGGTGGACCTCAACGACCAGTTGATGGCGCCGTATCTAATTGACCGTAAGGCGAGACGCTGGTACAAAAAAGTGTCTCTATCATTATTCCAATTGGCTTTGCTGAACGTTCATGTGCTATACAGAGCTTCAGGCGGGACGTTATCTCTTCTAAAATTCCAGAATGAGATAGTCACAGAACTCCTGTATCCAGGCGGTTCTGCACCTCACCATCCCCTACCAAATGCAGTAAGCCGGCTGCATGAGAGGCATTATTCGTATGTCCTCCCGAGTACCCCTACCCAAAGCCACCCCCAAAAAAGATGTCGTGTCTGTAGCAAGCGCGGATTTAGGCGTGACACCCGTAGTTTTTGTCCACTCTGTCCTGACAAGCCTGGTCTTTGCCAAGGTGAATGTTTTGAACGCTACCACTCAAAAGTGAAGTTTTAGCGTAGGGTACAGCATTTCACAGACAAGGACACGCTTACACAGGGTCTCCCAAGATGCCATTACATTTTGAGAGACCCGAACCATTACAGTTGTAAAGTTACAAAAAAAGTGTAAAAAAGAAAAAAAAAAACGTAAAAAACAAAACACAAAAAAAATATAAAATAAAAAAACCAAAAATAGTTGTCAATTTATTGTTCTCTCTCTCTCTCTATTTTCTCTCTATTGTTCTGCTCTTTTTTACTGTATTCTATTCTGCAATGTTTTATCATGCTTGCTTTTCAGGTATGTAATTTTTTGTTTTCAGGTGCGCCATTCAACTGCAGCGCGGAATTATTTATCTTGACAGCAACAGCGTTTGCTCCCACGATACATAAAGCCGTGACTCCAGTGCTGTAGGAGGTGATTTCACCACCACAGTTAAAAAAAAGAGCATATATGCCAAAGCATGGGGGCAGCAGGGGCGGAGGAGCGATTTTGCTCCTAATGCCGCGTACATACGGTCGAAATTCCGACGGAGGCCTGCCCGTGGAAAATTCCGACTGTGTGTACGCGGCATAACTTTTTTGCGGGAGGATGCCCCCATGCTTCGGCATATATATATTTTAGGCACAGGTTGCGTTAAAACATTTTTTTATTTTTTACTAGGTTTTGTTTTGGTATTTGCTTTGCAGGTATGGCATGGTAAGGTCTTACTGTTGTACTGTAATGTTACTTTGTTTTAATGTTAACCACCATTTGCTTAGCAGGTACGCCATTCAGTTGCAGCACGGATCTATTTATCTTGACAGCAACAGCGTTTGCTCCCACGATACATAAAGCCGTGACTCCAACGCTGTAGGAGGTGATTTCACCACCACAGTTAAAAAAGAGCATATATTCCGAAGCATGGGGGCAGCAGGGGCGGAGGAGCGATTTTGCTCCTAATGCCGCGTATATACGGTCGAAATTCCAACGGAGGCTTGCCCGTGGAAAAGTCTGACCGTGTTTACGCGGCATAACCTTTTATGCCGCGTACATACGGTCAAAATTCCGACGAAGGCTTGACCGTGTGTACGCGGCATAACTTTTTTGCGGGAGGATGCCCCCATGCTTCGGCATATATGCCCATTATTAGAAGTGGGCCAATAGGCTGTATGAAAAAAAAGATTACAATACATGTCCAACAAGGACCAGCAACGTACTGGTATGTTGCTGGACTTTGAATGTTTATACCAGAATGATGCCTGCGGGTTTAGGTATCATCTTGGTATCATTCTTTTCAGCCAGCAGCCGGCTTTCATGTAAAAGCAATTCTAGCAGATAATTAGCCTCTAGACTGCTTTTATAAGCAGTGGGAGGGAATGTCCCCCCCCCCGGATATAAAAAGCGCCATTGGGAAAGCATTTTATCACACCGATCTTGGTGTGGTCAGATGCTTTGAGGGCAGAGGAAAGATCTAGGGTCTAACCCCCCAATTTTTTTCAAAAAAAAGAGTACCTGTCACTACTTATTGCTATCATAGGGGATATTTACATTCCCTGAGATAACGATAAAAATGGTAAAAAAATAAAATATGGAAGGCACAGTTTAAAAATAAAATAAAAAAGCCAAATAAATAATAAAAAAAAAAAAAAAAAAAGCACCGCTGTCCCCCCCTGCTCTTGCGCAAAGGCGAACGCAAGCGACGGTCTAGCGTCATATGTAAACAGCAATTGCATCATGCATGTGAGGTATCACCGCGAAGGTCAGATCGAGGGCAGTCATTTTAGCAGTAGACCTCCTCTGTAAATCTAACGTGGTAACCTGTAAAGGCTTTTAAATGCTTTTAAAAATGAATGTAGTTTGTCGCCGCTGCGCGTTTGTGCGCAATTTTAAAGCATGTCGTGTTTGGTATCCATGTACTCGGCCTATGATCATCTTTTTTATTTCATCAAACATTTGGGCAATATAGTGATTTTTAGTGCATTAAAAATAAAAAAGGTGTGTTTTTACCCCAAAAAATGCGTTTGAAAAATCGCTGCGCAAGTACTGTGTGGAAAAAAAAAATGCAACACCCACTATTTTAATCTGTAGGGCCTTTGCTTTAAAAAAATATATAATGTTTGGGGGTTCAACATAATTTTCTTGCAAAAAAAATAATTTTTTCATGTAAACAAAAAGTGTCAAAGGGCTTTGTCTTCAAGTGGTTAGAAGAGTGGATGATGTGTGACATAAGCTTCCTAATGTTGTGCATAAAATGCCAGGACAGTTCAAACCCCCCCCCAAATGACCCCATTTTGTAAAGTAGACACCTCAAGCTATTTGCTGAGAGGCATGTTGAGCCCATTGAATATTTTTTTTTTTTTGTCCCAAGTGATTGAATAATGACCAAAAAAAATAAAAAAAATAAATGTACAAAAAGTTGTCACTAAATTATATATTGCTCAAACATGCCATGGGCATATGTGGAATTACACCCCAAAATACATTCTGTTGCTTCTCCTGAGTACGGGGATACCACATGTGTGGGACTTTTTGGGAGCCTAGTCGCGTACGGGACCCCAAAAACCAAGCACCGCCTTCAGGATTTCTATGGGTGTAAATTTTTGATTTCACTCCTCACTGCCTATCACAGTTTCGGAGGCCATGGAATGCCCAGATGGCACAAAACCCCCCCAAATGACCCCATTTTGGAAAGTAGACACCCCAAGCTATTTGCTGAGAGGTATGTTGAGTATTTTGCAGATCTCGCTTTTTGTCACAAAGTTTTAAAAATGTTAAAAAAGAAAAAAAAAAAGAAAAAAAAATGTCTTTCTTAATTTTCAAAAACAAATGAGAGCTGTAAAATACTCACCATGCCTCTCAGCAAATAGCTTGGGGTGTCTACTTTCCAAAATGGGGTCATTTGTGGGGGTTTTGGGCTATTTTGACATTTTATGGCCTTCAAAACTGTGATAGGTAGTGAGGAGTGAAATCAAAAATGTATGCCCTTAGAAACCTTGAAGGCGGTGCTTGGTTTTTGGGGTCCCGTACGCGGCTAGGCTCCCAAAAAGTCCCACACATGTGGTATCCCCGTACTCAGGAGAAGCAGCAGAATGTATTTTGGGGTGTAATTTCACATATGCCCATGGCATGTGTGAGCAATATATCATTTAGTGACAACTTTGTGCAAAAAAAAAAAAGTTTGTCATATTCCCGCAACTTGTGGCAAAATATAAAATATTCCATGGACTGAACATGCCTCTCAGTAAATAGCTTGGGGTGTCTACTTTCCAAAATGGGGTCATTTGGGGGGGGTTTTGTGCTATTTTGGCATTTTATGGCCTTCGAAACTGTGATAGGTAGTGAGGAGTGAAATCAAAAATTTGCGCCCTTAGAAATCCTGAAGGCGGTGCTTGGTTTCCGGGGTCCCGTACGTGGCTAGGCTCCTAAAAAGTCCCACACATGTGGTATCCCCGTACTCAGGAGAAGCAGCAGAATGTATTTTGGGGTGCAATTCCACATATAACCATGGCATGTGTGAGCAATATATCATTTAGTGACAACTTTTTGTAATTTTTTTTTTGTCATTATTCAATCACTTGGAACAAAAAAAAAAATATTCAATGGGCTCAACATGCCTCTCAGCAATATCCTTGGGGTGTCTACTTTCCAAAATGGGGTCATTTGGGGGGGTTTTGTACTGCCCTGCCATTTTAGCACCTCAAGAAATGAGATAGGCAGTCATAAATTTAAAGCTGTGTAAATTTCAGAAAATGTACCCTAGTTTGTAAACGCTATAACTTTTGCGCAAACCAATAAATATACGCTTATTGACATTTTTTTTACTAAAGACATGTGGCTGAATACATTTTGGCCTAAATGTATGACTAAAATTGAGTTTATTCGATTTTTCTTATAACAAAAAGTAGAAAATATCATTTTTTTTCAAAATTTTCGGTCTTTTTCTGTTTATATCGCAAAAAATAAAAATCGCAGAGGCAATCAAATACCATTAAAAGAAAGCTCTATTTGTGGGAAGAACAGAACGCAAATTTCATTTGGGTACAACATTGCATGTCCGCACAATTTACAGTTAAAGCAGCGCAGTGCCGAATCCCAAAAACAGGCCTGGTCCTAATGGCCCGAAATGGTCCGGGGCTTAAGTGGTTAATGAACAATAGAATGCAAAACACCTTAATTCCTCACAGCAATGATTACATAACCCCCACACACAGTATACATCCAATCTATATACAATGTATATACAGCCTTGAATATGGCTATCACAGACCATATCGGGGGTTTCTTTTATTCACCCTGTGTCCAAAGTGACCCCACTGTCACACATCTCCCCTTTCGGCAGGGGACTAACAGAGGAGGGGACCCCAGATGGGTCTACTCCGAAGTTAGTCCATGGGTCCATTCTTCCAATGCTGGTATCCACCCTGGTGGCAGCAGTGGGATCTGGGTCGACTGCCCGGCATCCCTGGGGTATACAAGTGGAGACTGAAGTCCCATCCACTTGTGGTAGGTGGAAGTCCCCCAGTGCTTGCAAAGCAAGGCTGACATCCTCCTGTCTGTGTCACACCATTTTCTGGGGTTGTGTCAGTGAGGACTGAAGTCCCATCTACTACCACAGGAACTCCCTCTTCTGTTAGTTGAGAGCAGAGGCCCGTGGCACTCGGCTCTGTTGCCAGCTCTTCTGCTGGGTTGCTGTGAGTGGAGACCGCAGTCCCATCCACCGATATCCGCTCAAGTGGCAGTTGTGTGCAGCGGCCAGTAGCATTCTGCCCTGCTGCCAGTGATTCAGCTGGGGGTGAAAGCTTTACCCCCTCAGCTTGTTGCTGGAGAGAGGGGCCAACTGCCCCGGCTCCCTGAAACTCCCCAGTTGTTTCCGGTGCTGGGCAGAGGTTGCTATCACTCTGCCCTGTTGCCAGCACTTCTGCTGGGGACTCCACACCATCTGCTCTGGCTAGCTGTTGGGGAGGGAAAATGGCTGCTTCTCCTCCCTGCATCTCTGAAATCCACTCGGAAAGAGGAACCATCACCTTCTCAACTCGGGCCTCCAAAACTGCCACGGGTGTAGAGCAGGGGTCTGCAGTACTTTGTCCTGCTGTCAGTACTTGAGCGGGTGATGCATAATCCATAACATCCTCTGAACAGTCCCTTAAGTCCATATCTTCTGTAATCTGTGGCTGGGGAGATGAGCCAACTGCCCTAGCTCCCTGGAACTCCATATCATCCACTTCGGCTTTAAGGGTGGCAATCTTCAGCTTTTCCACTGCCGATTCTTCAGCCAGGCTAGCTCCCTGGAACTCCATATCATCCACTTCGGCTTTAGGGGTGGCAATCTTCAGATTTTCCACTGCTGATTCTTCAGCCAGGATTTCATAGTTGTCAACTGGTATTTCCTGATCGTCCCAGGCAAAGGGAGCCCCACCCTGCTGCTGAGCAGATTCTAGCAGCTGTCTGTAGGCGATCTCCGATTGTCGTATTTCCGCCATTCTCCACTCATGTTGCCGCTCTAGTTATCTCTTTTGTCGCGCATCCTGCAGCTGGATGCCCCTAATGGCTTCCTGAATGGCGGTCTCTGATGGGTTAGCACCATATAATGCCAACCGCTGTCGCACTCGTTGCTGAAACAAATCTTCAACTGACCGGGGTCCTGCATCACCATCTCTCTGGTCCATCTCGGCTCTCAAGTAAGTCTTTCAGCGTGACTTTCCTGCAGGCTGCAGCTGGTCATTCACTGTGGTGGCTTGGAGTGTCCCAGGAACTGGAGGGAAAATCCCGCTGCTGCCAACCAATGTAATGGCACCCCAATATCAAGGAGTAAAACGCCGTTTACGATGTTCCCTCTCCTAGACACACATCCACTCCGCTACCAATATCCACAGCCAAACGACCCTTTCCCATAGGAACCAATCCCTCTGGAAGAAAACGAGACGCACTCTGTCTTCTTCTGTAATAGGAATCACTTTATTATTGAGAAACATTGTAACTTTATACACAATTCAATACACCTGATTTAACATGAACAAGGGCCCAGCTCCACCCACACATCCCAAGACTCAACACCTCATCCTGACGTATGCTAGGCTTCAAAAGATCCCACACAATACACATCTTCTCACAAAGGGTTGGCAGCCAGTCTGTCTGGCACTTTACAATACACACAAGGACAGACTTAATGAACAATAGAATGCAAAACACCTTAATTCCTCACAGCAATGATTACATAACCCCCACACACAGTATGCATACAATCTATATACAATGTGTATATACAGCCTTGAATATGGCTATCACAGACCATATCGGGGGTTTCTTTTATTCACCCTGTGTCCAAAGTGACCCCACTGTCACACACCGTATTTGCGCAGCGGTCTTACAAGCGCACTTTTTTGGGAAAAAATACACGTCTTATTTTTTAATAATAAAAAAAAAAACAGTAAAGTTAGCCCAATTTTTTTTTTAATATTGTGAAAGATAATGTTATGCCGAGTAACTTGATACCCATCATGTCACGCTTAAAAATTGCATCCGCTCGTGGAATGGCGACAAACTTTTACCCTTTAAATCTCCATAGGCGACGTTTAAAAAATTCTACAGGGTGCATGTTTTGAGTTACAGAGGAGGTCTAGGGCTAGAATTATTGCTCTCGATCTACCAATCGCGGAAATACCTCACGTGTGGTTTTAACACCGCTTTCATATGCGGGCGCTACTCATGTATGCGTTCGATTCTGCACGCAAGCTCAGCGGTACGGTGCGCATTCCTGGCTCCTAACTTTTTTAGCTGGCTCCTAGATTCCAAGCAAATTTGTCAAGCCCTGTTCTAAGGTTTTGTTATGCATTTTGTGAAATGGTGAGGTGATACCAGCAACTATATTCTGTGTACCTAGTACTAGAAGTATAATTTTTGCTTTATATAATTGCATTTTAAAGATGCATGTTTGCTGCGTACAACATTCTTTTGTTGTAATGATTGTTATTGTCATTACAGGATCTCACATGTCGCGAGGAGCTTATTACTCTTATTGTATCTCTGTTACCTCTGGTTTGGAAGATTCCACTGCAAGAAAAAGCAAGAGGTAATTTAGTCATGAGATATAGATAGATATAGATATATCGATCACTATATATATCTAGATATATAATTAAAAGAGAAGTATGTTGTTGTTTTTTTTTTTTTTTGCTCCCCATCATACTTAGGTGGATGCAGCATCGGACCAATGCTGCATCTCTCCCTCGTTGCCTCTGCACTAAGAACGGAGCAATCGAAACGCCACCAATGGCTCAGTTCTCCCAGCTCCCTGAGCAGAGAGCTGTTACCTGTCAGTCAGCAGCTCTCCCCCCCCCCCCCCCACGCTCACTGGAGTGCTGAGCTGTGGAGGGGCAGGGAGCGGCCATCTCATGCTCTTAGCACTCGCTAACAGGCTGGGATGGGTGTCCGTCCAGGCACCTGGCCGATCCAGTCTCTATTGTCATGATGACGCGTTTCCTGGACTGATTCCTGTGACTTTAGCAGAGAGCGGACTTCAGACGGCTCTCTGCTAAAAACAGGTCTCAGGAGTGCAAAACAAATTGCACTCCTGTGACCCATAGGAGAAGCCCAGCCAAACAAACTCAGGCTGGACTTCTCCTTTTAAATAACTGGCGTTTTAATTGTACAAACAAACCCTTTCTGTACTCTGCAGCCTTGGCTAAATAGAGTATTCAATAATGCTCACTAGGGCGTATAGGAATACTCTATTACAATTGTCCGAATATTTACAATATTTTATCTGTAGTGGCAGGCAGCTAGGTGAAGGTTGGGTATGTGACTTGATTGTACAATAGACCATTTATGTGTGTGTGTGTGTGTGTGTGTGTGTATATATGTATATGTGTGTGTGTGTATATATATATATATATATATATGTGTGTTCAGGTACTTGCATTCCTTGTATGTTAATTGTTTTAGGCCAGGGGTCTCAAACTCAAATTACCTGAGGGCCACAAGACCAGTTTTCATTTCCCATGGGGGGCCGCATGCAAACTTTCAAACTTCAAAAACAACAGCACTGATGTCAGCAGACGCACTATTTACCCCCAGCACTGGTGTCAGTGAACGAATTAATGCTGGGCACTACACATCAGAGCACAGCATATCAGGTCACATAAGGGTACAGGGCACGGCACATCAGGACAAGGCACAGGGCACATCAGGATGGGGGACATGATGGGGCACCTCGGGGTACATGGGGCACAGGTCAGCGTTTACTTGTTGTAGTTTTCTTCAAATGCAGAGTAGCGCAGGAAGCGTCTGTCATAAGTTCACTTCTCTCTCATGTCACGCTGTTGCTCCCCGGCGGCCCCTCCTCTTTTCGTCCATCTCAGATGATGTCGCAAGCAAATGGGGATGGACGAGAAGAGAGGAGGGGCCGCCGGGGAGCAACAGTGTGACATGAGAGAGAACTTATGACATACTCTTCCTGCGCTACTCTGCATGCATCTCGATCTACCAGTCAGGCGCCAGCTGTCAGCGATTGATGGGTAAATCTCTGCGGATCTCCAGCCAGTACATGCCTTGCAGTAGAACACTGCCAATTTGCACCCCCCCCCTTCCGCGGCACCCCGCGCTGCTTGTGGGCCATTATTTATAACCGATCCGCGGGCCGGTACTTTGAGACCCCTGTTTTAGGCGATACATAAGCAAAAAAATAACATTTTGACACATTTTTTACCTTCATGCATTACCCGCATTAAGGCCAAAAATTCTAATCTGTTGTATCGCAACCTTGCTTCCCTAAATACTTACCTATTTCCCCTAATCGTCTTTCAGGACAGCCACGAGGGATCTTTGCTCATCCCCACTGTAGGAAACACCGCGCCAGCCATCTTTTAAATTTCCTTTCTGCCAGGAGAGCCAGGGAGGCTCAGGCAGAAAGTCCCGAAAGGGGGCAGAGGCTCCTTGGACATGGCCAGGTAAAATACCTGGTGAAGATTGCCGCCCCCACATCTGATGGCAGGTGTAGGTTGGGGGATCCTTTTTCACTACCAAGTGCGGTAGAGGAGAGTGCAGGCCCCATTCAGCGGTTCCAGACCCCCAGCAAAGAGCAGCAGAAATGGCATCCTGCAGCATGGAGAAGCCACGCTGGGCTCTGGGACCACATGGAAGCAGGGTGACGTCACGTTTGGCGGAAGAGTCCTTCTGGTGCCAGAGGGAAAGTTTATGGGGCCCCTGGAGAGGCAAGCCTGCATAAGAAAGGCTGCGCACCTGTAGCTAATTGTGCGGGGAGAATGTAAAGTATTTCTCTAACGCCTGTGGGATTTTTTTTTTCTTTCAGAACAAAAGACAAACACAGACCCCCTCATAGTGCCTGTAAAACTACACTTGGGGACTCCTGGGGAAAAACACTATGTAGAGAATGTATTACCAAACTAGTGCAGGAACATACCACTGAGCAGGGCAGTGAGCTAGTGGTATCAGTAAAGGAACTTTCTAATACGTTTGAATCCTTTAAAACCTCCTTTGCAGGGTTTCAGATTCCGCAGCCTCAGACTGCTTCTCTCCCAATGCAGCAGGTAGTGTTGCCAAAGATTCAGGATGGACTCTTATATTCAGTAAAGGCACAATTGGCTCCAAACTGCTATATGGCTTCCCTGGATCTAAAGGATGTGTACTTGCACATCCCTATAGCTCAAAGCTACCAAAAATTTCTAAGGTTGGCAATAAAAAAAAAAGAAGGAAACCACGCACCTTCAATTTCAGGCCCTTCTCTTCGGCCTTTCCTCATTGCCCCAAATTTTTACAAAAGTCTTGGCGGAAGCCCTGGCAACACTTCAAATCAAGGGCATATCCATCATCGCCTATCTCGATCTACTACTCTTTGCAACGTCTCCCGTGAAATGACTAGAGAACCTGAAGTACACACAGGCTTTCCTAGAAAACCTAGGCTGGTTGGTGAACATTGAAAAATCCAACCCAAACCCCACTCAGCAAATAATATACTTGGGGTACATCCTAGACTCAGCACAACAAAATGTTTCTACCCAGGGAGAAGGTATTAAAAAATTCAAGAGGCGATGAAAATGTTGCAGACCAATCAACCATGCTCGATACGATGAACAATGTCAACATTAGGATTACTGACCTTGGCAATCCCAGCAGTAGAATGGGCGAGTTTGCATTTTTGGCCCCTACAGATGTTCATCTTAAAAATATGGGACCGCAAACGAGTCCTTAGACGTACAAGTTCTGATACCAACACAAGTAAAAAAATCCTGGTGGTGGTGGAGGAAATTTAACCAAAGGACAGATGTTGGTCCTACCAGTCACCCGGCTAATGACTACAGATGCAAGCGGCGTAGGGTGGGGAGCACATCTAGGCTTTTGGGTAACACGGGGAACTTGGAAAAAGGAAGAGATCATCCAATTGGAAGGAGTTGAAGGCAGTACTTTTAGCACTCCAATACTTCCAGAAAGAACTGAGCGGTCATCACTTACAGGTCAGGTCCGACAATTCATCAGTAGTCGCCTACATGAACAAAGAGCGGAAGCCTGTGGTCTTTAGCAGAGGAAATCTTAAACTGGCCAGAGAAAAACGTAGTCACCCTGTCAGCAGTACACTTAAAAGAGGAACTGAACCAAGTGGGCGATTACCTCAGCAGAAAGAAATTAAGAGAAGGCGACTGGGTATTAAATCAGGAAGTCTTCAAATTGATCACGCAAAAATGGGGGACACCTCAGGTGAACTTATTTGCCTCTGTAGCCATTGGTTGCTACTAGTAACAAACATCCACCAAATCACCCTGTTGCCAGACCCCCATATATCACCTCTGAGACAATGAGCAGTCATTTGCGTTGTTTTGTTTATTGCAGGATACAACTTGGTTGGGGTAAAGGAAGATATGGGATGCCCATAGCACTTATTGAATTGCCATCACATTTATGGGGCATTGATTAGTAAATTTAGCAACTGAAAATGATGCACTTCTAACGTTCACAGTCTCTTGCCCTGCATATCTCCATGCAGACTATTGCTCCTCCTCCTCTGCTCTAGCTTCTTCAGAATGTCACTCCCTTAAACTTCTTCTCCTTGTACAAATCCTTTACTACAAAACTGTTGGACTCCTGTTTCTTTACTTCCAGTAAGACAAAAAGGGATCACTCTGAATAACCCCAGCTTGCTGGCTGTAATTGGGTACTGTAATAAAGTCTCTCAAATGGTGTTGCTTGAGCAAATCACTAAGCCAGAGGCATGCAATACCTCTCCCCGGCGGCTCAGCGATTCTTGGTAGCCACACAGTCTCTTGGATGCTATTACCTGAGTGCTTTACTAGGCCAGAGATATGCGGTACCTCTCCCGGACGGCCCAGCTATTTAGCAGCACATGGCAATAAACGGACTACTGCTCCCAGCCAGTCCTAACTGCAATTACTGCGCTCCCCGGCCGCAGCAATTTGCACTACTCTCCACAATCTTCCTCTTGCTCCAGTTTGCCACTGTAGTAGACACACTGACCTTCTGCTGCCTCAAGTCCATGGTAGAAAACTTTATCCGGGCCCACACCTCAGAAGCTCCTCCGGTCCTCCTCCGCATTCGGCGCGTCCCCCACGTGGGGACGCCCTGCAGCAGCTGCCTAAAATTCCATTCTCACTTCTCCTGCCCTTGCAGAATCCTCCCAAGCAGCATGTGACCTCAGCTTATATGGGAGGCCTGCCCCCTGCCAATACCGAATGGGGATTGGTCAGAGCTCCTCGCTTGAGCTGCCTGCCACTCCAACCTTAGGTCCAACCTCTGTTCCAGAACAATCTTCCTGAAAACAGGGGAGGTGCCCCAGAGTCAGAGCACAGGTGATCACACCCTCTGCTACACTAATCACTCCCAGCCCCAGATCAAAACAAGCAGGCCTAGCCTAGAGCACAGGGCTGCCTAAATTTGCCTGCACTGATGGCCTAACCCAGAAAAATCCTATTCTAGCACCTACCTAAAGGTAGAGGGTGCTACACCTCAAAATAAAGCAGGAAGGTTTGTTCCTTCTTCCTGAAGAGGGAAGATGGAGCACTCGGGGTAGACGAGCTAGCACAGAAGTGGACATTGAACAAATACTATGCCCCCCCCCCCCCCCAGTGCTTCTGCCAGCAGTGTTAAGAAAATTTCCCTACAGAGAACACTTCACTGATCCTCATTGCACCACACTGGCCCAGGAGACCGTGGTTCGATTTTTCTAAAAGAACTTGCTGCAGAACCCCCTTGGTCATTACCAATCCAGAAGCATCTCCTCTCCCAGGGCCCAGTATGTTGTTCCCAAGTGGAAAGGTGGAACCTGGCCGCTTGGTTTCTGAGGAGCAGCTGTTGAAGCCTTAAGGGCTTCTCATTCCGCTTAATTGATAAACTGTTGAAAAGCAGGAAAATGGAATCTCGCACCATTTATCAGAGTGTAGAAATGTTTTAACAAATGGTGTACAGAAAACGCCTTTAAAACAGAGTTCAGTGGCGGTCCTAGAATTCCTGTAGCGTGGAGCAGATAAGGGTCTGAGCCTCAGCACATTGATAAGTCAGCTTTCAGCACTGTCTGCATATCGGGAAAGAAAGCTAGCGTCCAATCCATGGATAATTGGACTCTCTAAATCCTTGAGCAGACAGAGACCGATTACAAGCAGTGTTGCCAACCGCCCGTTTTTTCACGGGCAGTCCGCAAAAACGGGCACTTTCCTGGTCGTCCGTAATTGCCCGTAGTAACGGAAATGTGCCAGTAAAAATAGCCGTGACAGGGTTTGGCTTGGAACTGCTTATGCGCAGTTCCGGTACTTGCCGAATGCCGAGTCGATCCTGTATTCGGCCGGCAGGGGGGGGGGGGGGGGGGGGGTCTCACAGGCTGTGCACTTTACTGGCGAGGCGAGTCACGTGATTAGCACATCCCGCAAGGCGCGCCAGCATTTAAAATCTGTTCACTCCAGGCCGGCCTCGGTACTCACACTGCTTCCCGCTTATCCGTAATCAGGGCAATCTCTGCATCCGTCCGCTCAGACTCTCTCTTCCCTCTCCTCGCAGAGATTACATCATCCCTGATTCCCTTCAGACATGCACCTGATTCTCAGTATGCGGCCCCTCCTCCCACACACAGGGACTGCTCGGGATTCGGATTGTAATCTCCTCACTGTGATGGGAGAGCGGCCTCCTTCCCCTGACTGCGAGCTGGGGCCAATACACACACCTGGCCTGGGATTCTCACTGCAGAGCTCAGGGTGCAGGCTGGGAGAACCTGCTTGTTATAGCTATGGGCTCTGCTAGGACAGTGCGAGCTCTATGGAGCCTACTCCAGTCACCTCATGGAGGGGACTGAGCATGGAGGAGCCTTGCATCCAGGGCCAGGCAATCCAGAGTCCACAGGGACCGGCCCGGGGGGAGTTGGGGATGGATGGAGTGACAGCCCAGCCGAGTGAGCCAGCCCGACGATGACAGCAGGTGGGGATAAAGGCAGGGTGCATTGGTGGCAGAGGGGAATAGTGCATTGGTGGCAGGGGATGATGGTGGCAGAGGGGAATGGTGCATTGGTGGTAGAGGGGAATAGGGGAGTGGTGCATTGGTGGCAGGGAGTGATGGTGGCAGAGGGGAATGGTGCATTGGTGGCAGAGGGGAGTGGTGCATTGGTGGCAGGGAGTGATGGTGGCAGAGGGGAATGGTGCATTGGTGGCAGAGGGGAGTGGTGCATTGGTGGCAGGGGGTGATGGTGGCAGAGGGGAATGGTGCATTGGTGGCAGGGGGTGATGGTGCATTGGTGGCAGAGGGGGATGGTGGTGGCAAAGGGTAATGGAGGTAGGGTGTGATGGTGGCAGGGGGTGATAGAGGCAGGAGGTGATTGGACTAAATAATTTGCCCTTATGTCAAATAACAAATATGTTTTTTTAACTTAATATCTACCTTAAATCACATTGCTATTTGGCTAGCGTACTTGTTTGTAGCCTAAATACTGAAATTTGCACCTAAAAATGTAATTTTGTAACTTTTGTGAAACGCCAGCAAAAACGTGGCTGTGCCAGTAAATTTCAATCTGGTAGGTTGGCAACACTGATTACAAGGTCTGGCCTTCCCAAAATGGGACCTGTCATTAGTGCTACAAACTCTGACAGCGGACCCTTTTGAACCACAGGAAAATTGCACATTGAAAATGCTGACACTTAAAGCAGTGTTTTTGGTGGCAGTTACTACAGCCAGGATGGTCTTTGAGATAGAAGCCCTATCAGTCAGACCATAATTTTTAAGATGGATCCGACCTTTTTGCCTAAAGTAGCCTCAAAATTTCAGAGGCCACCTTTTTTGTATAAATCCTTCCAGGGAAAAAGAAATTAAGTTCCCTATTTAAGAAGTCAGGAAATGCGTTCTCTACATTATTTAGACAAAACAAAATCCTATTAGGAAGACATATTCCTTATTTACTTTAATTTCAGGGGCCAAGAAAGGGCACAAGGCCTCAAAGTGCACCATAGCCAGGTGGCTTAGAGAGGCTATTGGCCAGGCCAATACTTAAAAGAGGTATGCAGATCCTAGAGGGTATCAGGGCACACTCTACGAGATCAGTGTCAGCGTCGCAGGCAGAGAGCTGGAGCAACGCGGAGTCGATTTTTAAAGCGGCAACATAGTCCAGCTCGTAAAACACTACAGGATGGACCTTTTTGGTCTGCAAAGGATCAGACCTTTGGACACAAGGTCTTACAAGCCATAGTCCCACCCTAGGGGTAAGGGCTCAATTATCCTCTCAGGTGGCTGTCCTGAAAGACGATTAGGGGAAAAACAAAATTACTTACTGGTAACGTTCTTTCCTGGAGTCTTTCAGGACAGTACCGGTACCCACTCAAATGTATAAATGACTTGAAATTAACTTTACAGGAAATGTGATCTAGTTGACTGTGTATCGTATGTTCTTGTGTCTTCCCAGTGGACTGGAAGTGCTCTTAAAATAAAAATAAAATAAAAAATGAGGCGCCAGCAGGGGAGGAGGAAATTTAAAGATGGCTGGCGCAGTGTTTCCTACAGAGGGGAGGAGCCAAGGTCCTTTAGGTGGCTGTCCTGAAATACTCTGGGAAAGAACGTTACCAGTAAGTAACTTTGCCCTTCACCCTAAACAGATTTAGTTTCACTTCCTGTTATGTCTCTGGCATAGGAAGTGAGGAAAAATCTCCCCAAATGAATACTTTTTAAAGGGGTTCTAATTTATTCCCTGACTCTATCTAAAACAAAAAAATGGTGTTGCTTTAAATGCAATTCCAAGTCTCTAGGATTGGATATATATATTCTTTGGTTACTTCATATCAAGGACTTTTTTTTCTAGGGCTGTTACTGATTAAAATTTTCGTGTTCAATTTTAATAATTTTTTTTTTTTATCGATTAATCAACTAATTTCGATTAATTATAACGCACATACAGATCTAACTACATTTAGCTGACCACCTTGCAGGCTGATTCCCAGTGCAGCTACCAACCACTAGAAAAATGGATAGCAGGATACAAAAAACACACAAAGGCAACGCTCGATGGGAATAGCATTAAAACTTTTATAGTCTTCAAGTAGGTAACAAAATAAATATTGCACTGGAGATAAAATCGCTGTAGCTACATAAACTGTAAAAATGGTGCGAGTAATACCAAACGGTAGCAAAAGCAGTCATAAAAACATGTAGCTAAGTATGATACTGGTATAAAAATGTGTACAATGATACCACTGCTGAATCCAGATGAGGGGTTAATATCAGTCCGTCAGCATGTAGATGTCCCGTGAAGGTAACTATCGCAACTCCCAGTGGATGGCTGTAGAATCCCAGGTTGATAGAGGGAATTGTAACAGCCCTTGCGTGTGGCAGATGGTAAGATCCCGCCGGCAAGCAGATATGAAGACACAGCAAAGGAGCCCTTCAGATGGACACGGCAAGCCCCGCCGGTGTCCGTGACGTCACCGGGTCTCCGACGGAACTCCCTGAAGACCCGGAAGCCGACGGAGAGGTGAGTGGCGATCAAAATAGTTTTGATCGTTTAAAAAAATTAAACGATTAATCAAGGAATTAATAGTTAATTTCCACAGCCCTACTTTTTTCACTCTTCGGTTTATTTTTCTTAAAAACTTTTTGTATCTGGTACTAAGCTACATTTTGGGAAATGTTGTTGAATGTAATGTCTTTTAAACACCAATCTAAGTACATAAAGTGGTTGTACACCCTGTACAACCAGTTTTTCTCGTACATCACGGGACACAGAGCGGCATAGTCATTACTATGTGGGTTATATAGATACCTTCAGGTGCTGGCACTGGCAACTTCCAAAACCGGAAGTACCCTCCCCTATATAAGCCCCTCCCATCCGGGAGCACCTCAGTTTTTTTGCCAGTGTCTAAGGTGTTGGCCAAGAAGTAACATGTGTTTTTCACTGAGCTTGCGTACAGGTTCTTTTGGGCCTCAGTAAGCTATTCCGGATCCGACCAAAAAAGCTTCATAGCTAAACGGTCGGTACCCGGGCCTTGCAGAGAAGAGCAAGGTTTTGCCTGTAATGCTTCTCTTAGGAGAGCTGGACCCTGGGATCCAGAGCTCTGGTCATACCCACGACCAAGATGTTTTCTGTGCAGGGTGCTATACAGGTCCAGGGGAGTGGAATCCTTGGGAACCCGGTCCCTGAAGGTTTAATTACAATGCCTGCCGTGATAGGTGAAGTTTGGGCTTCTGTGGACCAAACAGAGTCCTGCGGCGGGAAAAAGGTAAGTGGGGGCCCCTCAGGAACTTGGTTCTATTGAGGGGACCCCCAAGCCTAATATGTCTTTCTGCCTGTTACCTAACGGTATTCCCGCTAAATATTTATGCATGCCTGTAACTACTAAAAAATGTAATATTTTTAATAGTGGTCAAGAAAAATAAAAATTAAAAAATATAGACTGCGGTACCTGTGTTAATCCACTAGAGGCCGCTGTGGAACGTTTCTTGTCATGTGGACTAGTTTCTTTTCATCAGTGCAAGTCCAGGCAGATGGTGAGTTCTCTTGTGGGAAACTGCTTCCTCTGCCATGTTGCAATGCTCGTCCATCCCCCGGTCTGCGGCAAAAGGGGCCCTGTCTCTTGTCCCTAGTTTCCCTTTTCAAAAAAGAGCGCCGAAGGCGCGCGTGCACGCGCCTCTATATATAGAGGTGAGCTGGGAAAGGGGGCGGAGCTTGGGGGATGACGCTCTGTGCGCGCCGCAGCGCTTCTGCGCATGTGCGGGCGTCCCAGCATGTTAAAAAGCACAATTATGTGTTGTGAGCTGGCTATGGAGTGCCGAGACAGAGCTGGCAACATTTAAAAAAGGCATACAGCAAGCGGTTGATGCAGGCATCCCCATAGAAAGGCACATTAGTAGACACCAACTGTTTTTATAGCAGCAATTGTGCTAGACTATTGTCAGTAAGTGGTGTATTTCGGCTGGAATACCTCGGCTTTGGGCTTAGGAATATGCCGTCTAAAAACTCCGGGACTAAAAAATCCCAGGAAGCATAGGGGGGGTCTCCATCGGGCTCTGAGGATCTTGGGCATGCTTTGGCTGCACCAATCTCCCCTGAAGAATCAGAGGTTAGTGACCGTAGAGCACCCTCAGGAGTACCTGGTACTGTGGCTGTCCTCAGTTCACCTGCTCCTGTGTATGTAACAGAGGAGGTTTTTTCCTCAGCTCTGGGAGGGCTGGAAGAGAGATTGTCAGCATTGATCGCTGCTTCCCTGTCACAGGGAAAAAGCGCTCGATCTCCGTCTCCTCCCTCAGAGTGCCTGTTAGCGGAGCAACAGTCCCATACAGGGATCGACCTACCTGAAGGGGATCAGGATGAGGTCGATTCTGTTGTAGAGGAATCAACAGTGGAAGAGCCATTCTCAGCATCACATGCTGAAAGATTATGGGTTCAGTCCCTGACTAACATGGTCCGATCAGCATTTAAAATGCCCCTTGCAGAGCCATCATCCACTTCTGTCTCCTCGTTGGGGTCGCTAAAAGCTCCCCAGACTGTTTGTTCCTTTCCGATCCATCCTTTACTGGAAGGGCTCATTTACCAGGATTGGGAGCATCCTGATAAAATATTTACTCCTCCCAAGAGATTTCAGGTGGTCTATCCCATGGAGGATAAGTTCATCAAAAAATGGAGGGTCCCTACAGTGGACGCAGCCATCTCTTGTGTGAATAAATCACTGACATGTCCAGTGGATAATGTCCAAATGTTCAAGGACCCAATAGATAAAAAATTAGAGTCCTTATTAAAATCTGCTTTTGCTACAGCAGGCTTGGTGACACAACCAGCAGTGGCAGCTATTGGGGTCTGCCAAGCAGTGAAGGATCAGTTGAAACAGGTCTTAAGGGACTTGCAAGATCAGCAGGCTCTTGCCCTAGCTGATCTACCTAGAGCCTTATGCTTTGCGGTGGACGCTATAAAGGATTCAATCCATCAGGCCTCCCGCCTTACCCTGTCTGTAGTACATATGCGCAGGCTTCTGTGGCTCAAAAACTGGTCTGCTGAAGCTCCCTGTAAAAAATTGCTGGTCAGCTTCCCATTTCATGGTGAACGCTTATTCGGGGAAGACCTGGACAAATATATCCAGAAAATTTCCAGCGGTAAAAGTACACTTTTGCCGGTTAAAAACAGAGTTAGAGGTCCCTCTTTTAAGAGGCCTGCTTCTCCAGTCCCTAGGACATCGGCTGTGAAACAGTTCCGACGGCCTCCTCGGTCAAATCCCGGAGGTAAAAATCAGGGACAATTGCAGGGTAACAAGAAGCCCTGGATTAGGAGAGGTACAAAACCTCCCCCAAAGTCAAATGCATGAAGGGTTGCCCCCACTCAATCGGGTGGGGGGAAGACTTCAGTTGTTCAGAGACCTGGCGGGACACGATCAGAGACAGATGGGTGCTCTCCGCAGTAAGTCTGGGATACAAATTGGAGACAAAAGACTCCCCTCCTTCCCATTTTATAAGGTCAAACGTGCCAAGGGATCCCCAGAAGAGAGGATCCCTCCTGTTGGCACTAGAACAATTATTGCTCCAAGCAGTAATTATAGAGGTTCCCCTGGAAGAATGGGGGTTCGGGTTTTACTCAAACCTCTTTACAGTTCCGAAGCCAAACGGGGACGTGAGGCCCATATTAAATCTAAAAGGGCTAAACAAATTCCTACATATCAGGACTTTCCGGATGGAGTCGATCCGATCGGTGGCCACTGCCCTACAAGGGGAGGAATGGTTAGCCTCGATCGACATCAAAGATGCTTATTTGCACATTCCCATCTTTCCAGCCCACCAAAAATTTCTACGCTTTGCGGTAGAAGGGCGCCATTTTCAGTTCAGAGCCTTACCCTTCGGTCTGGCCACAGCACCATGAGTGTTCACAAAAATTCTGGCCCCATTATTGGCCAATCTAAGAACACGAGGTGTAACGATAATGGCATATCTAGACGACTTGTTGCTGATAGACCACTCAGTGGAAAAACTAGAAGTGGTTGTTCACGAGACAATCGAGTATCTGGAATATCACGGTTGGATTATCAACCGAGACAAGTCAGCCCTAAAACCAGTCAAAAGTCTGGAATACTTGGGGCTAAGGCTGGATTCAGACCAGAGAAAAAATGTCTTGCCTCAAGAAAAGGGGTCGTCTTTGAGAGATTTGATCCACCTAGTGGGTACAAAAAGACAGCCATCCATACGCCTGTGCATGAGGCTGCTGGGAAAAATGGTGGCATCATTCGAAGCAGTACCCTACGGTCAATTCCATTCAAGGAATTTGCAAAGGGCCATACTGTCAGCCTGGAACAAAAAAGTTCAGGCCCTAGACTTACCAATGTCCTTGTCCCCTTCCGTTCGCAAGAGCCTCCATTGGTGGTTGGTTCCCCAGAATCTGGAAAAAGGGAAATCCTTCAGTCCGATTTCTTGGAAGGTGGTCACTACAGATGCCAGCCTTATAGGCTGGAGAGCAGTACTGGAGCAATGGTCTCTCCAGGGCAGATGGTCGGATGCAGAAAAGGCCCTGCCCATCAATCTCTTAGAGATACGAGCAGCCCGGTATGCCCTAGTAGCATGGACATCCAAACTCCAAGGGTCCCCTGTCAGAATTCAATCGGACAATGCCACGGCAGTGGCATATATCAATCATCAGGGTGGCACCAGGAGTCGTGCAGCCCAGAGGGAAGTAAATTACATCCTGAAATGGGCAGAAAGATATGTCCCAGCCATATCTGCGGTATTCATTCCAGGAGTGGAGAATTGGAAGGCGGACTTTCTAAGTCGCCAACAATTATGCCCAGGGGAATGGTCCCTTCATCCCGAGGTTTTCCGGACAATATGTCAGTGGTGGGGAACACCGGATGTAGATCTGCTAGCATCCAGATTCAACGCAAAAGTGGACAGGTTTGTCTCTTGGACAAGGGATCCCCTAGCTTGCGGCTCGGATGCCCTAGTGTTCCCTTGGGATCAGTTCAAGCTGATATATGCATTCCCACCGCCACAATTGTTACCTCGATTACTCCGCAGAATCAGGGTAGAAAATAAACCAGTGATTCTGGTGGCTCCAGCGTGGCCCCGAAGAGCATGGTACGCGGAAATTGTAAAAATGTCTGTGGGGAGTCCTTGGACCCTCCCACATCGTCCGGACCTGCTTTCGCAAGGACCGATATACCACCCTTCCTTACCAGCCCCAGGTTTGACGGCCTGGCTATTGAAGCCCACATTCTAAAAAAGAGAGGGCTCTCTAATCCTGTGGTATCTACCATGATCAATGCCAGGAAGCCGGTATCCAGGCAGATCTACTATAGAATCTGGAAGGCGTACATCGCCTGGTGTGGAGCCAAGAAATGGCATCCACGTAAGTACGTAATAGGTAGGATTCTGGACTTCCTACAATGGGCTGTAGATAGGAAGCTTGCCTTGAGTACTATCAAGGGTCAGATTTCGGGCCTTGTCAATATTTTTTCAAAGGCCCTTGGCTTCGCATTCACTAGTCAAAGCCTGTATACAAGGAGTGATGCGTATTAGCCCTCCGGTTAATATTCCCATATGTCCATGGGACTTAAACCTGGTTCTGTCGGTTCTACAGAAACAACCATTTGAACCATTACAGCATATTTCCCTGGTTCTTCTCACCAGGAAATTGATTTTTCTAGTAGCCATTTGTTCGGCTAAAAGAGTCGGAATTGGCCGCTATGTCCTGTAAAGAGCCATATCTGGTTATCCATAAGGACAGAGTAGTGTTACGTCCTCATCCAGCCTTTCTTCCTAAGGTGGTATCGAGGTTTCATTTGAACCAAGATGTGGTTCTTCCTTCCTTTTTCCCCAAGCCTAGTTCGGTAGAGGAAAAGTTATTGCATTCTTTGTATGTAGTAAGAGCAGTTAAAGCTTATCTAAAAGCCACTGCTCAGATTCGCAGAACGGATACTTTGTTTATTCTGCCGGAAGGCCCAAGAAGGGGTCAGGCAGCGTCAAAATCTACTTTAGCCAAGTGGATTCGAGAGGTCATAATGCAAGCCTATGGCTTGAGAAGGAGACCGCCTCCGTTCAAAGTTAGGGCGCACTCCACGAGAGCAGTTGGAACTTCATGGGCAGTGCATCACCAGGCCTCCCTGGGTCAAATCTGTAAGGCCGCAACATGGTCTTCAGTACACACGTTTACTAGGTTCTACCAGGTGGACGTTAGAAGTCAGGAGGATGTCGCCTTTGGGCGCAGTGTGTTGCAGGCCGCAAAAGATCCTCATGTCTGATAGCGCTCAGCTTATGTATGGTGTACCCCCCCCTCATTGGGCATTGCTTTAGGACATCCCACATAGTAATGACTATGCCGCTCTGTGTCCCGTGATGTACGAGAAAGAAAATAGGATTTTTATAACAGCTTACCTGTAAAATCCTTTTCTTGGAGTACATCACGGGACACAGAGCTCCCACCCCTCTTTGGGGACACTTATTGCTTTGCTACAAAACTGAGGTGCTCCCGGATGGGAGGGGCTTATATAGGGGAGGGTACTTCCGGTTTTGGAAGTTGCCAGTGCCAGCATCTGAAGGTATCTATATAACCCACATAGTAATGACTATGCCGCTCTGTGTCCCGTGATGTACTCCAAGAAAAGGATTTTACAGGTAAGCTGTTATAAAAATCCTATTTTTACCTACTGGTAAGCCTACATTAAGGCTTACCTGTGGGTGCTGGAAATATCTCCTAAATCACCACGGTTTAGGAGATATATACAATAGAGCCGTGCGCCGATGTCTACGGCGCATAAATGGTGATCGTGCCTTTTCTAAAGGGGGTCATGCTGTGACTGGCGGCTCCCGCTACTTCGGCCAGTCACAGAGCCGGAGTTCGCGGCCCCGGAAGGAAGAGGGATGAAGATGGACGCTCGCTGATAGTGGGGACAATGGTGACATTGCAGTCTTCGGTTTCAGGTAAGTGACCCATAATGGGCTACTATCCGATGCATAATAGCCCATTATTTATGCTTTACCTTTGCAGGGAAATTAAAGAGGAAGTAAAACCCATCAGGTTTTACGTCCTCTTTAACCACTTAAGCTCCAGACCATTTTGGCTGGTTAAGGACCAAGCCACATTTTTGGATTTGGCACTGCGTCACTTTAACTGACAATTGCGCGGTCGTGCAACGTGGCTCCCAAACAAAATTGACACCCTTTTTTCCCCCCACAAATAGAGCTTTCTTTTGGTCATATTTGATCACCTCTGTGTTTATTTTGTTTATAGCGCAAAAAAAAAAAAAAAAGAGCGACAGTTTTTACAAAATGCAATATTTTTTACTTTTTGCTATAATAAATATCCCCCAAAAATATATATAAAAAACATTTTTTTTCCTCAGTTTAGGCCGATATGTATTCTACATATTTTTGGTAAAAAAAATCGCAATAAGCGTTTGATTGGTTTGTGCGAAAGTTTATAGCGTCTACAAAATGGGGGGATAGTTTTATGGCATTTTTATTAATCTTTTTTTTTTACTAGTTATGGCGTCGATCAGGGATTTTTATCGTGACTGCGACATTATGGCAGACACTTTTGACACTATTTTGGCGCCATTGTCATTTTTACAGCGAAAAGTGCTATAAAGATGCACCGATTTACTGTGAAAATGACTGTCAGTGAAGGGGATAACCTGTAGGGGCGCTGAAGGGGTTAAGTGTTTTCTAGGGAGTGATTACTACTGTTAGGGGGCGTGGTTTGCCATGTGACGTCACTGATCGTCGTTCCCTATGACAGGGAACAGACGATCGGTGGCAGTCACACTAGGAAGAATGGGGAAAGGTTTGTTTACACTTACCTCTCCCCGTTCTTCAGCTATGTGACCCGATCGCGGTCACGGAGCACAGGACCAGGTCGCGAGCTTGCCGCCGGGCACAAGCATGTACCTGTACGTCGCCTGTAAGAGCCCAGCCGTGCCATTCGGCCAACGTATATCGGCGTGAAGGGGTCCTTAAGCGGTTAAGGCTGGGTTCACACCAGTCCGGTGCGAATTCCAGCTCCATTCTCTGTGGAGAATGTAGGTGCAAATTAGATGAGCAGGGAGAGGGGGGAGGTGTAGTGAAGAGAGGGAAAAAATGCCTGTTCAGAACGCTATGCATATGCAAATCAGATGCGTACCCATAGAAGATAATAGGTCTGAATTCGCACCTGAGCCGCATCGCAATACCGAGAAAACGCAAATTTTTTGGGCAGTGCACAGTGCGAATGCATCGCACATATGTGAACCAGCCTCATTACAATCAATGTATTTTATAATGTTATGCGAAGTGGATGCGGTGTAAGCCGCAACCAATTTGCATAGGTGTGAACGGGGCCTAAAGTGTAATTTGCATAAAAGAATGATTGGGTCTTCATTGCCAACCTCTCATAGAAACTATTTGCTTGGCTATTATGCTGGCACACTAGTGTTAAAACCTTGGGAGTAACTAGCACCAATTAAGGCAGACTTTAAGATAAATTGCAAGGTCGACCTGTAATGTGTGGTCCCCTATACAAAAAATATCACCTGATGTTTTGTAGGTGTTTATGTACCTGTAATAGACGTTTTTATACTTTCCTTAACCACATTTTCTGCTGGTAGTGCCTAAATAAGTGACCTACTCCTAGCTAGATCTGGAGAATATAGAGCAGCTGAAATTTCATAGGAGGATGCTTTTGCATTAGATTTGAGTGTCTTCTCATGGGATTTGGCCTCTCTGCATTATCTCGGAATCTTCCTGGAAGGATGGTGATGTCATTCCCAAAGATACGAAAGACTGGGCTAAGGCAATTAGAAATCCAATGGTTTCTTTTCAGGTACCTTTTGCCCACAGGTACAGCAGATAATTTTTATAAGGAGGCAGCCCTGACGTTTTGAGTGGATGTTTCATTATACTGTAAAATCTACTTTACATATGAAGGTCAGGAACGTCAGGCAGTTCTTCTCTGCATCCTTAAAATGACTATGAAAGCCAGATGGGCAGTGTGGCAGCTAGGCAAATGGCAATTGCTAAAAGAGGCCAGCAATGAAAGCATCTGTTTTTGTTTTGTGATGGATTTTCTGTAAGATTCCTAACCATTTATTAATTTTTTCCATTGTTTTCAATGTTTTCAGAGGTTGTTTTACCTTCACTTGAAGCAGAACCTTTTGCTACCAAAGAGAGCTGTTCAACTCTGCAAAAACCTCAGAGGAAAGTAGACGCTGAAAGGATTTCCTCCTCAGACTTCTCAAATCTGTTGAATGTTAACTCACGACACCATAAATCAAGACGCCAGTCCAAAAACACACAGTGTCACACATCAAAGGATGAAAAAAAGTCACTGTCTACATCAGATTCTGAAGAAGTCCTGGATGAAAAGTCGTTCTCTACGACTAAACAAAGACATGCACCACATACCCTTACAGCTCAATCTTGGGAGTCGGCTTTATCTGACAAAGGTTTCCCCCAAGCGAATTTGGACTGTAAACCAAAACCAGACACTAGCTTTCCAAATGGTAATCTTTTAGAAAGACCCGTTTCTCTGTCGGATAAAAACACCTCCCCGTTTGATCTTTGTCTAATATTGCTATCTTTGCTTGAAAAAGTTTCCAACTTTGATATAAAGCTGAATCATAGCATTTCACTTTCTGTGACTGTCATCCCAGCTTTAACGGAGTTCCTTTTAGGCTTTGGTGATTTTTATGCATGTGATAAAGGAACATTGGCAACAGGATGGACTGAGGAACCAGTGGCATTGGTGCAGAGAATGCTGTTACGCACAGTTTTAGGACTACTGTGTGCTGACATTAATAGCAGGGATGTTATGCCAGACAATTTAAAGAAAAACCTTAATGATTTGTTAAAAACAGCCTTAAAATATAAATTTTACCTAAATAACAGGTCTGACATATACCACCAAAAGACAGCCAAAGATGTTGCAGAAACGTTAGAGATGCCTAGATGTCAACATCAAGCTCTTTTGATATCAGAGCTTTTTGAAGGCATTTTTCAAATCATGTTGTTATGTCTTAAATGTGCAGCACCAAATCCTTTATATTTTAGTCAGTCTATAGAACTTTTGCATGACTTTGTACAGTACAGTGGATTTGATCTCCTTGAAAAAGCGATCCTTTATATGGAGTCAATATGTCTATATTGTGAAAGCCTAAATTCTCAGGCTTGTGAACATGTATCATTACTCATCAGTAATGTCATAAAGATAATCAGTGTCATCAAAAAAGTCAAATCTGAGCAACTGCATCAGTCAATGTGCACTAGAAAAAGACATAGGAGATGTGAATTTTCACACTTCATGCATCATCACAGAGATCTTTCTGGTCTTCCAGTTTCTATTTTCAAAAGTCGTGTTCAAGATTCTTTAGAAGAAAATATGTGTGGGGAGGTCCGATATCCTGAGAGAAGTTGTTGCATTGCAGTGTGTGCACATCAATGTTTACGTTTACTGCATCAGGCATTGCTGATGCCTACATGCCTGCAGATTATTTCAGGGATAGAGACTGTGGGGATTTGCTGTTGTATGGATCCCGCATCTGTTATTTTACCTCTTCTTTATGCATTTAAGATGCCAAGATTAACAAATGTACAACATCACACCCTGAGTCTACTTGCAAATTTGATATTGGATCAGCTAGGTGGGGGTGAAAGCTCAAATACATTCAAACAAGCATCATGCAACATATGTGCAATGGATGGTGAACATTTAGCTGAACTGCAGGACACAATTCAAGGCAAATCTGAGCCTGCTTTATCTTCAGGTTTGTGCAGATTTCAGGGTGTTCTACCAAGCAGTGGGTCAGAAGACATGATGTGGAAATGGGATTCTTTGGAAGCTTACCAAGAACTTGTCTTTAGTACTGATTCACACCTGAGTTTACCTATTGCCAGCCACATCTGCTTCATCATCCAGAAAGGAAATGCAGTAATTCAATGGAAGTTGTACACGCTTATCTTTAATGCAGTTTTACAAAGAGGGGTAGAGATGGCACATCATTCTCAACAGATGGGTGTTTCAACATCATACAGCCATACAAGCAGCTATCAAAAAACAGGACTATCTGAAGAATTACTTAAGGTTTACTTAAAAGTACTTCCAGAATTGCTAAAGTCCAGGTTAGTATTTGATCATTTCTTTTCATCTCTGCATGTATCCCTTCTAATCTTGCACCTGTTTAGCTTCAAGCATAAGAATCATTATTTTTCAGTAGACCAAAGGACCAAGAGTCAATGGTCTTGAAATTAAAATGAGGTGTGTGTGTGTGTACGCACACACACACACGCGCACACACACACACTCTCCCTCAAAAGTGAGTACACCACTCAGATTTTTGTAAATATTTTATTATATCTTTTTTGTGTGACAACACTGAAGAAATGACAATTTGCTACAATGTGTGAGTAGTGAGTGTACAGCTTCTATAACGGTGTAAATTTGCTGTACCCTCAAAATAACTCAACACAGCCAATAATGTCTAAACTGCTGGCAACAAAAGTGAGTACAAATCTAAGTGAAAATGTCCAAATTGGGCCCAAAGTGTCTATTTTGTGTGGCCACCGTTATTTTCCCGCACTGCCGTAACACTCTCTTGGGCATGGAGTTCACCAGAGCTTCACAGGTTGCCACTGGAGTCCTCTTCCACTCCTCCTTGACGACATCACAGAGCTGGTGGATGTTAGAGACCTTGCACTCCTGCACCTTCCATTTGAGGATGCCCCACAGATGCTTAATAGGGTTTAGGTCTGGAGACCTGCTTGGTCAGTCCATTACCTTTTTAGCAAGGCAGTGGTCGTCTTGGAGGTGTTTTTGGGGTCGTTATGTTGGAATACTGCCCTGCGGCCCAGTCCCTCAAGGGAGGGGATCATGCTCTGCTTTAGTATGTCACAGTACATGTTGGCATTCGTGGTTCCCTCAAACTGTAGCTCCCCAGTGCTGGCAGCACTAATGCAGCCCCAGACCATGACACTCCCACCACCATGCTTGACTGTAGGCAAGACACACTCGTCTTTGTACTCATCTGGTTGCCGCCGCACACGCTTGACACCATCTGAACCAAATAAGTTTATCTTGGTCTCAGACCACAGGACATGGTTCAAGTAATCTATGTCCTTAGTCTGTTTGTCTTTCGCAAACTGTTTGCGGGCTTTCTTGTGCAACATCTTTAGAAGAGGCTTCCTTAAGGGACGACAGCCATGCAGACCAATAGACCAATTTGATGCAGCGTGCGGCGTATGGTCTGAGCACTGACAGGCTGACCCTTCAACCTCTGCAGCAATGCTGACAGCACTCATGCGTCTATTTCCCAAAGACAACCTCTGGATATGACGCTCAACTTCTTTCGTCGACCATGGAGAGGCCTGTCCTGTTAAACCGCTGTATGGTCTTGGCCACCGTGCTACAGCTCAGTTTCTGGGTCTTGGCAATATTTTTATAGCCTATGCCATCTTTATGTAGAGCAGGGATATGCAATTAGCGGACCTCCAGCTGTTACCAAACTACAAGTCCCATGAGGCATAGCGAGACTCTGACAGCAGCAAGCATGACACCCAGAGGCAGAGGCATGATGGGACTTGTAGTTTTGCAACAGCTGGAGGCACGCTAATTGCATATCCATGATGTAGAGCAACAATTTTTTTTAATTTTTTATTTAGATCCTCAGAGTTCTTTGCCTTCTATGCGGTGCGATTTTGAGCTTCCAGTGACCAGTAGGTCATTTTCACTTGGAGGTGTACTCACTTTTGTTGCCAGCGGTTTAGACATGAATTGCTGTGTGGCGTTATTTTGAGATTTACCCTGTTATACACTGTTATACACTCACTACTTTACATTGTAGCACCGTGTAATTTATTCAGTGTTGTTGCATGAAAATATATAATTTACAAAATTGTGAGGGGTGTACTCGCTTTTGTGAGATACTGTGTGTGTGTGTGTGTGTGTGTGTGTGTGTGTGTGTGTGTGTATATATATATATATATATATATATATATATATATATATATCTCTATATCTCTATATCTATCCACACAGTGGGTATAGAAAAGAAACTAACTTGCACATCTAGACTTTGCAATATTTGCCCACTCTTCTTTGTAGAACTAAAGTTCAGTTAAATTTGATGGTGACTATTTGTGGACTGCAGTCTTCAAACCATTCAACAAAATTTCAATGGGGTTTAAGTCTGGGCTCTGCAAGCCATGCAAGGACATTCATCTTTTTCTTCAACTGCTGTGTTTTTGCTGTGTGCTTTGGGTCATTGTCCTGTTGGAAGGTATACCTTCTTCACATTAACCACTTTCTGGCAGAGGGAATCAGATTTTCCTTAAGAATTTGATATTTTGCCCCATAAGTTTTTTTTTCTTCTATTCTGACAAGTGCTCCAGTCACTGCTGCAGAGAAACACCCCCATAACTGAATTTGACCACCTTAAACACACCTTGTCAAATTCTGAGGCAACACGGAAAAGGTGTTCTGGTCAGATGAGACTAAAATTTTATTTGCTCTCAACACCAAATGATATGTCTGGTGCAAATCCAGTACAGCTCACCATTCAAATAACACCATTCCTACAGTAAAACATGGAGGTGGTAATATTTTGTTATAGGGGTGTTTCTCTGCAGCAGGGACTGGAGCACCTGTCAGGATAGAAGGAAAAATACATGGGGCAAATTAACATCAAATTCTTAAAGAGAAACTGCAGTCTCCTCACATAATTTGTAATAAAAACAACTTTGCCATTCTGAAGCTGCCCTCCAACCACTTTGCATATTTTATATGTACTGTGATTGTGTACTTGCCAAATATGCTGCTGAAATCTCCCCCTACTAAGCCTCCACTAAGTCTGGCTGCAACCAGACTGTTTTTTTTTTTTTTTTTTTTAAGCTTTGGGGCATTTGCCTGCAGCATCAGTAGCTTTCAGGATAGAGGAAGAACAGCTTCCTAAAGTGTGTGTATATGTATGTATGTGTGTGTGTGTGTGTGTGTGTATATATATATATATATATATATATATGTATGTATGTATGTATATATATATATATATTAGTGTGTAGCGGGGTCCCCAAATTTAACCCCGCTATGCTTAAATTTAGGGGTGACCAGAGCAATAGTTGGCTTGGGTATCTTAATTATTTGGACTCTGCCTTACTGCTGTGTCACTTGGCGTGCAGTTCCCCTTTGGGCGTATAGGTGGTGCTGTCACCTATACCCGGGGTTGAACCACAGGTGATGGAGTAGGTATTGGATGTCCTCTCTCGGCTGCCATTGGGTGGTTTTGCCTGCGGTGCATGCCGGGAGAGGATATATAAGGGGCAGACGCCATTACACGGAGAGCGATTCCCGGGGCCCGTGCCCGGAAGCAATTCCCGGGGCCCACTGCCTGGAGGGAGCTACGCCCCATCTTGATCGAGGAGTCTCGGGCACCTTCAGCCCGAGGCTACAGAGTTCCAGGTAGGCCCAGTACCTTTGACTGGGTCTACAACCGAAGAGGAGTCCCAGGGAACCCGCGTGAGGGTAACCGCTCTGACACAGAGGAAACCAGGGGAGGATTGATCCCATAACAAGAGGGCGAGTAATAAAGTATTGCTGACTCGGGAAAGGCCTGGTGACCTGTCGGAGGGAAGGATTCCTCACTTCGCAGACTGCCTCTGCGGAGTGTTGAAAGTTCAGGAGGGATCTCCTTGACTTGGTCCTTGGAGGGGACTGAGTCATTGTTCCAGCATCACGCTGGTTGCTAGTGCTATTGAGTGACTATCCAGGTGAGCTGTACCCACTCGTGACCGAGTGGTGACGAAGCCAAGAGTGTGCCTGAATCCACTTCTGTCTGCTAACCTTTTCTCACTTCAACTCTCTGGTTCCTGAAAGCAAGATAAAATAAACTCACGTTGGAGTTGATATGTTGTGTGGACATTGACCTAATTTGGGAAAGATAAAGACTCGCCTCTATAAACATAGAGGGGAGAACCAGAAGAAGGAAGCAACTTGCTTCAGGACCCAAGTATGTAACACCGCCTGACCTTTAATCTAGAGGACACAGGCATGTGGCATGGTGTGTCTTATCCCCCTGCTTGAGAAGGTAAGAGGGGGAAAACGATCCATATATATATATATATATATATATATATATATATATATATATATATATATATATATATATATATATAGTGTGCGTGCTGTGGACGAAGCTTATCGCTGAAACGCATCTGCCGCTGATTTGTGCTCACTGTGAAGGCTTTACAATAAATATTTTTGATGGTATGGAGCTGCCAGCTGCTTTTTCCTAAAGTTTACTAGCATGTTTATTTAATTTATTTACAGAATGTTACAGTAAGTCATTGTAAAACTTAAAGTGGTTGTGAACATAGACTTTTTTTACTTTTAATGCGTTCTCTGCATTAAGGTAAAAAACCTCATCTGCACAGGATCCCCCAGCCCCCCATGAATATTTACCTGAGCCTTATGTTGCTCCATCGTTGGTGCCCAAGAGCGGTTGGTGCTCGCTCTCTTCCCTCACTGGACATGGGGGTAGCAGTGGGAGCCTTTTGCTGCTGTCAATCACAACCTGTGAAGAGCGAGCGGGGGGGCAGGGACGACTTCCCCCATAACAGGCAGCTTGCTATGGGGGACTCGGCACAGTGAAGGAGACGGGAGTGCTGGCAGGGGACCCCAGAGGAGTAGGATCAAGGCTACCCTGTGCAAAACCACTGCACAGAGAGGGTAAGTATGACATGTTGGTGGTTCTTGAACAAAAAAAACCCAAAACATTACATTTTACAGTCACTTTTAACATGCAACTAAATCATCAATATCTTTCACATAAATGATACGTATGCAATAGTGTCAGTTTTGTGTCAATAAAAGTGCAAGTTTAGCCAAAACTTTTTTTTACTTTGAAAACAAAAGAAATGTTAAAGCCTCTTATACATTTGTTGCTATTGTATTATTTCCTCTAACCTCTTTCTGTGGTGAAAAATCTTTTCGGATTTTCCCCTTAACATTCTGTCTGTGACAGTGGTCAGTCACATCAGGACCATTCAAGGGGTGAATCTCTATACAGCAAGGACATTGACTGCAAAACCCCTACGATTCCGGTTTCTTTTATATAAAAAAAGATTCACTATACCACCATGTATTGGTTAAGATCCTTATTTACCTATGATTGCATGGTGGATCCAGCCACCAGTTCACTACAGCTGCCTACATAAACTGTGGGTGAGCCTGTAATTTCACAGTGCAGAACAAGGCATGGCAAGACCGTAATGATGAAAGATCAGGTTCAGGGAGCTGGTGATGAGTCCATTGTCCTCTGTTTGCCTTTAATACAGACCTGCACTGTGCTAATACAGCTTGATTAGAAAGAGATTTGTTTGACCTTTTTATATAGGAGCTTAAGAGGGGATATGATTTATAATGTAAATATCAAAGATGACTTCACTACTTGTAATGAACTGTTTAATGCAAGCTCCCTGAAGTGGCCACATATATTGAAGTTGGCCAAAATAGAAGAAAGGATGTTTAAACTTAATTTGCGGAAAGCGTTCTTTACTGCTAGAGCAGTAAAAATGTGGAACTCCCTCCCCTAGGAAGTGTTGCTAGATGAGAATGTTGACAACTTGAAATAACAAGAAGCCGACCGTACAGGGCTATGGTAACTGATAGAGAATACAAATCACACAAATATAGGTTGAACTGGATGGATCTGTGTCTTGCAAAGTGGCTGCAAACAAAGGGTGAAAACACTCTTTTGTTAAAGAAAAAGGGCAAATGTTTGATACACAGTACTTTTTACTAACTAAATATCTATCATCCAGTTCGAGTTTGCATCTATGTTGAAGCTAAATGCCAAGCAAGCTGGTATCTGCACCAATGAAATTCAAATGTAGGAGCCCTTTCCTTGGCAAAGTACTTTAATTTCTTCCCACATATGAGATTTACACAACACTGAATGGTAGGATATCAATTTTTTTTTCTTTCTTTTTTTTTTTTCTTTTGTTGCCCATTTAGTATGTTTGTTTTTAAAAGCCCCGCCCCAGTTATACTCCCATCACCAGCAATACAGCTCCATTACTACCTCAGCTGCTGCCAGAAAGAAAATACATTGCTTTCAGGTATAGAGGAGCATGTGACCTACCTCACTGACAGTTCACAGGACTAGCAGCCAGTGACTAGGCACAAGTACTGTCACAGGATGAAGGGGCGATCTTACCACCATCCCTAGCTTTGTACACAGCCAACATATTTGATTATAGTTTTGACTGCTGCTGAGGCATGGGATCATTGGTAAAATAACTGGTGTGGTGGGGGTGCCCTTTAGAAACTCACTGTCACTTTGCCCTGAATAGGGTAAGTGTCAATATCTTATCAAAGATAATTTCCACAACTTTATAAAAAAAACCTCTAAATATGCTAAACTGAGCCACAGGTGCATACTTGCCTCCTAAAAGTTTAGTGCAGCGTTGCTTGCTATCTAACCTATAGATTTGAATAGGATGTATCCATACTGCAGGAGAGAGCTTGGTTTTTAGTGGCTGGGTTGTAGACAATGTGGGAGGCTGTCACTGTCGAGGTATGTACCTGGGGGGTGCTCATTTTAGCATATTAAAGGGGCTAGGGATGTTTTTTATAAATTTTCGAAACTTGTCCTTTTAAGTAAAATCGACTGGTTTTGTGTTTCTTACCTTTGACTTGACAGTCTAGGAGAAACCGAAAACTGATGGACTATATTCTCCTTTTACCCTGCTCTCTTCTCCTATCCACATGTGAAAAATGAGCACTGAAGCACAACTGATTGACTTCTTGTGCTGCTTTTCTCTCTCCTAGTCAGAGCTTTGCTGAGTAGAGAATTACAAGAGCCCGATATAAAGTCGAATTTGTGTAGTTGCAATGTTTGCAATAAATATAATACAAAATAAAGTGATGTAGTAGTGAATATAGAGCTGCATTTAATTTTATTTTCTTATATTAAACAACTTAAAATAGTAAATTAAAAAAATGGAAATTAAATACAGTTCTGGATAATGGGCTCAAAGAGGTTGCTAAATTTGTGTCTAAGAGAAATCCCCTTGCTCATGTTGCAAGAATCTTGAAATCCCCAAAGCCATAGGGCGAGAAACATGTCACCTCCCTTGTCTCACAAGCAGGTTTTTATTTGCGGTCATTGTCCCAATTGGAGATTTCCCCTCACTTCCTGTAAGCTGTGGCAAAAAAAAAAAAAAAATACTTTTCAGTGAAATAGGAAAGGAATGAGAGTTTTTGTTAAGTGCTTTTATCTTTAGTAACCTAACTTTAAGGGTGCAAATTTTTCAAGGATGAAGGCTGCTCTCCAGGACTTGGACTGGAAGGTAATATTGGCATCAATGGACACAGAACGGAAATGGAAATTTTTTAAAAAGACTATGCAAACTCACTGTAAAGTATATTCCCATAGGCAATAAGTTTTAAAAGGCTAAAAATAAAACCTATGAGGCTCACAGTCAAAGTTAAATGGCTATAAAAAAATAAGAGCTTTTAAAAATATAAAAATGAAGGAATACTATTGTTTAAATGCTACCAAGAATATAACAGAATGTGTAAAAAGGAAATAGAGGACACAAAAATTCAAAACGTATGACAGATTGCAAAAGATAGGACAAACCCCCAAAAAATCTTCAAATAGTTTAATAGTAAAAAGGTCAGGTCTGAGCATTTAGGCCCTTTACAAAATAATGTAGAATGGGTGACTGGGGAAAAACAGAAATATTTAGACAAAAGGGTGAATGAGGAGGTAAGTAAAACCTAGGACAGAGGGGTGGCTGTGAACGTGGTATACTTGGATTTTGCAAAAGCGACAGTTCCCCACACACGACTAATGTGTAAGGTAAAGTCTACAGGCTTGGAAACATCAATTTGTAAATGGATAGAAAACTGGCTAAAAAACGAATTCGGAGTAGTGGTTAATGATTCTTACTCTGCATGGTCTAAGGTTATCGGTGTTGTACCCCAAGGTTCAGTGTTGGGACCCTTAATTTTTAATATCTTTTATAAATGATACAGGGTCTGGGATTTAAAAGTACCATTTTAGTCTTGGCAGATGACACCAAGCTATGAAGTGGATTAACGTCCTTTTATAGGATGTCTCCAATTTAGAAGCCAGCCTCAATGCACTGTCTAATTGGGCAACTAAGTGACAAATGAAGTTTTAATGTTGATAAATGTCAAATTATGCACTTGGGGGCTAGGAATATGTATGCATCATACATACTAGGGGGGAGTACAACTGGGGGAATCCATAGTGGAGAAGGATCTGGGGGTTTTGGTAGATCATAAGCTTAATAGCATGCAATGCCAAGCTGCGGTTTCGAAAGCGAGCAAAGTCCTCGTATTAAGAGGTATGGACTCCAGAGAGCGAGAGATTATTATGCCCTGGGCCTGTACAAGTCATTAGTAAGACCTCATCTGCAATATGCAATTCAGTTTTGGGTACCAGTAATCAAAAAGGATATCGGAACTGGAGAAAGTGCAGAGAAGGGCAACCAAACTGATAAGAGGCATGGAGGAGCGCCACTATGAGGAAAGATTAGAGGAACTGAATTTATTCCCTCTTGAGAAGAGGAGATTAAGGGGGATATTCTCTACATGTACACATGCATAAGTGGCCCATATAATGAACTTGGTGTTGAGTTATTCTCTTTAAAGGAGAAGTCCAGTCTGAGCTTTTTAGGCTGGGCTTCTCCTCTGGGTCACAGGAGTGCAATTTGTTTTGCACTCCTGTGACCCATTTTCAGCTTAGAGCGGTCTGAAGTCCGCTTTCCGCTGACGTCACTGCCATCAGTCAGGGCAGCGCGTCATCACGACTTCCAAGTCGGGATCTGCCCGCTGCCCTGATTGATGGCAGTCTCGGCAAGCCGCTGAGGCAGCCTCTCCCCGCCCCTCCACTGGTCGGCGCTCCAATGAGCATGGAGAAGCAGAGAGGAAAGATGCTGGCTGACAGTCAGCGGCTTTCCTCTCGGGGATCTGTGAGAACCGAGCCAACGGCGATGTTCGGTGGCTCGGTTCTCAGTGCAGGGACGGCGGGGGACAGATGGAGCATCGATCTGATGCTCCATCCACCGAGGTAAGTATGAATCGAAAAAATTTTTTTAACCCATACTTCTCTTTTAAGGTCATCAATAGACTCCCTCCAGAGGTGGTTCTGGCAAGCTCAGTAGATTGCTTTAAAAAACGCCTGGCTTCTTTCCTAAACGTACATAATATAACTGGGTACTAACATTTTATAGGTAAAGTTGATCCAGGGAAAATCTGATTGCCTCTCGGGGGATCAGGAAGGAATTTTTTTTCCCTTCTGTAGCAAATTGGAGCATCAACTGTGGGTGAAGGATTGTGTATAAAATAGAGCAGAAGTAGGGTGCTATATTACCCAATATGATCGGAACATTGTTTAGAGCTACTTGGGTGTGGAAAGGCAGGTGCACAGCTGCAGTAGCAATCATGGTAAAAGATGATCCTTAACTCCTTGCTTGCTCTTTAAAATCTTCAAAATGTATTGATTCTCCATAAAAGACACAAACAGCAGATGTAAATGTCTTTCAGCCCTGCGGGCCTTGTTCATTACAAATGCCATGTACAAAAATGTCACTATATATAGTGTATAAACCCCTTATGGCAGCACATGTCATTCATTTGCCAATTAGTAGATAATCACTTGGAGAGGTGAAACACCATACATGGATAGACATAAATTCAATCAATATAGAAACATGATTGGTTGCATGATCAAAGAAGGGCATTAAAATCCAAGAACATAACAATACAAAAGCTGAATAAACACAAAAAATTGAAAATAAGCAAGAATGTCCGGTGGGGGGGAAAGAAAATTGTACTAAAACAGCAGAGGCAGGTAGTGTAAAAAGGAATCGACATAAATGTAACCCCATCTGAGGTTTAACCCCTGAGGGACCCTGGTTTTTAATCTAAATATCAACCATACCTCTCTCTCTGAAAGCTGTCTGTTCCGCTTTTGTATTGTTGTGTTCTTGGATTTTAATGTCCTTTTTTGATCATGCAACCAATCATTTTTTTCATTTTTTTTTTCATACTAGATGGAATTGTCTTTTTTTCAACCTAACTATGTAATAATAATCTTAGCCTTCCTGTCCCAGTGATAACTACTCTTGATGTCACAAGTGCAGGAAGTGAGATGGGTCTAATGGGGTCACATAGGTAAACTTAGAAAAAGTCAATACTTCTGTCAAGTTTTTATTACCAACACTACTATAAAAAAATGTGCTGAAGTGGGCCTTAAAGCGGTTTTTCCAGCCGCAAATTTTTTTTTAAAGTCAGCAGCTACAAACACTGGCTGCTGACTTTTAATAAAGACACTTACCTGTCCAGGGAGCCAACGATGTCGGCCCCCTGAGGCCGATCCATTCATCTGCTCGGGTGCCGTAGCCATTGTAATTAAGGGAAACTGGCAGTGTAGCCTGCAGGCTTCACCACCGGTTTCCTACTGCGCATGAGCGAGTCACGCAGTGCTTTCTGGTCACACACAGGTCCCAGAAGGCAGCGGAGCGAAGGAGAAAATGATGCTGAGAGGCGCTTCTGAGGTAGGTTGGAAGTACACTCAGTACTTCACATAAGGTAAGTAAAAAAAAAAAATCCAAAAAATGAGTGGTGGAGGGGTGGTCATTCCTTTTGGACAAATTGTAAAATAGGGTGGAACTTCGCTTTAACATAAAATATATTTACAAAGACTAACTGTTAAGTATTACTTTGGTTTTAAGGTGTTTATATTTTTTTTCCTTTTTTTTTGTTTTGTCATGCAGCGTAATACGAGAAGTGTTCTTGAATTCCAATGGACTGAATCAAATTACAGAGCTTAATTATTTGGATTCTCTGAGATATTTCTGTTTGAAAGCATTTGAGGCTCTTATTTGTTTTGGAGAGCAACAGATGGACTGTTTAACACCTAACTTGGACAATGGCAGTGGTGATTCAAACCCACTTTCTTTGGAATTTCATGTTCAGTTTTCAAAGCCCCAACAATGGCTACATGATGTTCAAACTAAGAACTATACCGATCTGAAAGAAATATGTCCAAAGAGGAAAAAGGTGATCCATGAAAAGACAAGCATAATAAACCTTTTTCTATGTTTGGCTTTTTTAAGTGTGAGCAAAGATGCAGAGTCTGACTTTGAATCTGTCAATGAGTCCGAGGACACTGGCTATGACAGTACTGCAAGTGAACCACGAAGCATTTTACCAAAGTTTAGTGTTGACAGCTTGGCCTTGCCATCTACTGAGCAAATACACAGAGCAGCAGATATTTGGTCAATGTGTTGTTGGCTTTACCTATCAAACGCTATGCTCCAGAAACAATTCCACAAAATTGGTGGCTTTGACTTGTGTTACAAACTAACTCTTTTGATAATCAATAAATTTTCTAGCTGTTTTGAAGATTTGAGAAGTAAAATTCTTCCTGTTCCTCATGAAAAATTAAGTCCACCTACAGAAGAAAGTTTTGGCGTGGAAACATATTGCAAAACGGAATGCACATGTTGCAATGCTTTATCTAAAGCACTCTACTCAAGTTATCTCCAACCTGATGCTCCATGTTCTTCATCTAATACTTTCTTCTTTGTTAGTTCTCTTACAACAGAAGTGAAAGAGTGGCCAATTGAAGCTGTAAAATTATTTGAATCCCTGTTGGCTATTTGTCTACATAGTGCACGAAGCAACCAGCTCAAAACAGATTTTGAAGCTTCTCAGGTAATGTATTTTATTTTTATGTTTAAATACCGGTAGTTAAATTATTACTTGTATAAGTGATGGAAGTAGATGTGAATACCTTCTGTTTAAAAGGCGGCTTTACTTTGATATACACTTCTTCAGTAGATGGCCTTTTGCTTGATTTTTTTTTTTTTTTATAAATAGAACCCTTCTCACTATAGCTCTTTGCAATATACTTTTTGTTGGGATCCTAGCCCTACTCCACAGAAGTCGTGGTTTTCTTACATTGCACTTTATGGCCAAAACGCTAGAAACAGCTGTATGCGATTAGGAATAAATGGCTCAATATTTTTAGGCTGTATTTGTGCTTTACAGTCATTCTGGATGTGCAATTGGTGGAAAGAGGAATGATTTGCATGACACCGCCCACTATCATGAAATGAGGAAGAATCCTTTATTTCTTGTTTTGTTAAGGGACACAGGATTTGGATTTTCAGAGGCAATTGGGTTATACTGTGGCCTTCAGGTGAAATTGGACAAACAAGCTGTTGGCCAGTCAGGTATAATCCCATCATACTTCTGTTTTTTGCTAGTGTCCTAGGGCAATGGACGTCTTTTTTTCTCTAATGAAAAAGTTTTAACCATTTTTTAACTAGACGTTTTCTTTCTTGGTTTTTTTTTTTTTGTTTACTTCCTGTCACATATTTCAAATCAGAAGTGAGAGGAAATCCCTCCAAAGTGAGGGAATCCCAGTGTGTCACCAGAACTAGTGTCCCCACTGGAAAGTTTCCCCTCTATTACTGTTCCGATAGCAACAAAAAATTTTGGATTTTCTTTTACGTTCACTTTCAATAAGAATGGCAAACCGGACAAACATACAACGTGTAGCGGCAGCTCCTCACACTCCCCTCTTTGTCTCGTCTTTCTCTTGTCTAGGGGTATCTTAGAGGGGAGGGAGCGGGGACACTACGCCTGGCTTCCACCACAGATGTTAGTGCGGTATAAGCAACAGTTCTGTATTACCTTCGGGTCAGTGTTGTGCACCTGGATCCTCCCTCCGAGTCACCGCAAACCATGTCTGTCAGAAAATGAGCTCCACACCATTAAAGTTCAACACTCCTTTATTCTCCTTGTCTGAACACAAATGGTTTAACTCCCTTGATAGAACAGAACAGAAAAGGAGGTGTGAATGCGAACAGGCCCAGACACAATGTAAGCTGCCACTTCCCTTCCTAGAAGTGTGTCCTGGTCTCCGCACGAGGGTAGATTTCCTTCCAGGCTGTCTCCGACGAGAGACTCGCTTGTCACCGGCAATATGCTGCACCGGGTCTTCAAATGAGGAGCTCCCCCCGGTCCATTGCGCCTTCCGGATTCGGGTACCCAATCCCTGGGTACCCTAGGATCTCCTTCCCTCGCGGAACTCAGTGTTGGGGACTGAGCTCCGGACCTCCATCCAAGTACCTCACCCCAGGCTAAAGGTGCCTGGGATGGAACTCGACCTCCGCTGTCCTCTAGGCCTAAGCCACCCAGAGGAGCGACACGACCCACCATCCGCAAGCTGAAGGTGCCTGGGACCTCCACCCCTGACCAAGATGGCCGGCCCCCTTTATACCCTCTCCCAGCAAGCACGGCAGGTTCCCCGCCCCACCATACCGCTGCCGAGGGAGGACAAAAAGGAGGCACAGCAATGATTCAACCCCAGCCCAGGGCGACAGCACCACCCACTGGGCTGCAGGGAATTACACATCACTGATGTCTCTGCCAAATTCAAAATTACACCCGGGAAAGTACATACCCGCTACAAACGTATCTCCCTAACACTGATAGATGGCAATAAAACATGTCAGGGGTTCCAATCCCTCTCTGCTATACCCAAAACGGAAAAAAAAATGTTTTGCATTTTTAGTTACTCTTTAATCAGAATGAAGCTGTTTTGTTTCTCATGAAGGTTATGCATTCCACTAAAATTTTAAGGATTAATTTTTTTTTTCTTCCTTTTATCACCATGTCTGAGCTTGTTGCACCAAATTGTTACATTATCCCCTTTTCAATGATTTTACCTGCGACACGCAAACAAACCTTTGTACCCAAACTGTGGTACTGTATCCCTTTTGAGAATATATCATGAAACTGGCAAAAAAAAAAAAACGGCGTGGATTCCCCCCCCAAAAGCCATACCAGACCCTTATCCGAGCATGCATCCTGTCAGGTCAGGAAAGAGAGGGGACGAGCCCCCGCCCCCCTCTTGAACCAACCCCGCCTTTGGTGGTCATCACACTGGCTAGAAGGGTTTCAGAGTTATTGGCATTGTCCTGTTAGGATCGACATTTTAATATTACAAAAACAAGATTTTTTTTTGGGACCAAAGACCACCATTTTTTTTTCCGAAGTGGACTCTGCCTTTCACCATAATGAGGACATTGTGTTACCTTCCCTCTGCCCAGCACTACTTTACCCTAAAGGGATCTCTCTTCCATACCTGTATGTGGTTAGGGCCATAGGGGTATACCTATTGTGCCACTGCTTCTTTTAGACCAATTCCCTTTTTGTTATTACAGATCATAAAAGATGTTCTTTTGCGTCCAGATCCAATATTTCTAAGTGGATTAGACCAGTGGTTCTCAACCTTGGGGAAACCAAGGCCCTATAATTCTTTCTAAACTCCCCATGCTCCAACATGGCCATGAGGTAGCTTGCGATAGACTTGTTACTGATCCCCATTCTAAGCCCTTCCCTACTATATCCATAACAAACAGAAAACTGTATTCTCAGAACAGGCTAAAGGGCTGATACATTAATCCCAGGCTCACACTGCTGCGGGATTGAAATCATGCGAGTTCAGCTGAACTCGCACAATTTCATTCCCGCATGTCAGCCTGATGATTTCGGAGACATCTGTGCGGTTTCCTGCACAGATGTCTATTATCGCACCTGAAATCGCCAAAAGTAGTACAGAAACTACTTTTGGGAATCGGTGCGGCGCCGCAAAGTCAGCGTTACACTGATTCGGATGGTTCCTTTGCGGGCAATAGCCGCCGATTTGGCATGCGATTTGACATGTCAATGTGAACCAGGGCTAAAGCTCAAGAAAAGAAAAATGGCTTTGAGTTGCAATTGTATTCCATAGCAACCAATGAAACTCTTGTTTAATGTTTCCCCAAAGATAAACTGAAATTTCATTGGCTCCTGTTAGTTACAATTCCTGTTATCTGCATATTTTCTAATCTCCGTTTTATTGAAATGTTGAAGCGGAGGTCCACCCTAAAAAAAAACAATTGCATATAAAGGCTCCTAAAAATTTTGAAAAAAAAAAGTGTTTTACTTGCCAGAAATGGCTGTTGCTAGGCAGATATTCATAATCTGACACTTCCTATACCGCGGCTAGCTTCTTTCTCGTCGTCCTCGCATTGTCTTCTGGGACCTGTGTGTCCCAGAAGACAGCTGGCCAGTAACAAAGCGCTGCGTGACTCGCACATGCGCAGTAGGAAACGGGCAGTGAAGCCGCAATTCTTCACTGCTTGTTTCCCTTAGTTCGAATGGTGGCGCTGGTTCGGCCTCGGGGGGCCGACATTGCGGGCACCCTGGACAGGTAAGTGTGCTTATTAAAAGTCAGCAGCTACAGTGTTTGTAGCTGCTGACTTTAAAAAAAATAAAAAATTTCAGTTGGAACACCGCTTTAAGTCCCTGGAGCAGACTTTTGCGCAGTGACTCATCAGATGAATGCACACTAATCAGAATGAATAGAAAATTGCAACAAACAATTTCAAACCAGGTATCAATAAAAAAAGAATAACACTGAAGCAGCGCTGAGCCTTGCAGACAGCAATGAAATGTTTTCAGGGTATGCAGCTCCATCAATGGATCATAAGAGGCCAAGAGGAAATTGTGAAAGTGAGTGCATACACCAAGCAGCCCCCCCCCCCCCTCCCAGAGCCTCACACACAACATCCAAGCAATAATGGATTGAATACTTCCTGGCCAACATACTTCCCGGTGGTACCTACTGACCTCAGGAGCTTTCTGTGTATTTTTTTCTGAAGCTTTCTGCTGATCCAAAAGCTCCTCTCCCCCTTCCAGAACTCTTGCCCACAAATGGGCCTCTGTTGCAGACTTGGGATTGCACACACATGCATCAGCATATATCTCCAGATCCTACTTGATGCCAAAATCCATGCGATCCTGTACATGTGTTACTTCCAAAACAATGGCAAAGCTGCAGGGCTCTTCAGCTGGCTTCAGTTGTTGCTCTGTACTGGTAAGGAGCCTGGTATGCATAACTTTGCTGGGACCATCAAGCACCCCTGATAGCCAGAGCTGGCCTGAAGGACCCCCCATCTCCACCACCACTCCAGTGGCTGGCAGGACAGCTAGTGTCTAGTTGTCGGAGCAGACCAGAAACCAGGGCCCAGCAGGAGGAAGGCTGCGGCCAAGTACATGGCCAAGACCTGGTGGTTGAGAACCACTGCATTACAGATTTTTGCACAGGCCTATGACTTGCAAGATAAAGTGCCTCCTTTTACAGTTAAAGCCCACCACACTAGGTTAGTAAAAGTTTTTTTATTTTCATCATCAGGCCTCTGTGTCTTGCATCAACATTTGTTACTATCCTTTTTGACATGGGCAGCAGTGCGGGAGTAGTCTTAGCCTGCTACTGACCACTAATACTGGAGGCAGGGGTTCTGATTACATCCTAAGCCTTCTACTGATCACTATTGCTGGGAAGTAGGGGGGGGGGGGGGCAGAAGGTATTACAACTTGCCACTTACCACAAATGCTGAGGAGAACCTGGTCTTTAGATGGTGGGAAACCTTCGACCTCTTGCTAGGGGAGTTGAACCATGTATATTTTTTTGAATAGATTTTTAGGGGCGTGTTAGCCATGATAGGAGAGGTGGCAAGCTAGTGTAATAAGGAACAGGGCACAGGGAGTGCGGGATTAAAGAGGGCAGTCCGATGGAGAGGAAGCCCAGCCTGCAGGACTTGCAGTGAGGGGGGAAGGTATTTGATCCCCTGCTGATTTTGTACGTTTGCCCACTGACAAAGAAATGATCAGTCCTATAATTTTAATAGTAGGTTTATTTCAACAGTGAGAGACAGAATAACACCAAAAATATCCAGAAAAATGCATTTAAAAAAAGTTGAATGAATGCATTTTAATGAGGGAAATAAGTATTTGATCCCTTATCAATCAGCAAGATGTCTGGCTCCCTGGTGTCTTTTCTATACAGGTAATGAGCTGAGTCTAAGAGCACTCTCTTAAAGGGAGTGCTCCTAATCTCTGCGTATTACCTGTATAAAAGACATCTGTCCACAGAAGCAATCAATCAGATTCCCATCTCTCCACCATGGCCAAGACCAAAGACCTGTCAAAGGATGTCAGGAACAAGATTGTAGACCTACACAAGGCTGTAATGGGCTACAAGACCATCGCCAAGCAGCTTGGCGAGAGGTTGACAGCAGTTGGTGCGATTATTCGCAAATGGAAGAAACACAAAATTGTCAATCTCCCTTGGTCTGGTGGCTCTATGCAAGATCTCACCTCGTGGAATTTTAATCTTCATGAGAACGGTGAGAAATCCGTCCAGAACTACATGGGAGAATCTTGTCAATGATCTCAAGGCAGCTGGAACCATAGTCACCAAGAAAACAATTTGTAACACACTACGCCGTGAAGGACTGAAATCCTGCAGCGCCCTCAAGGTCCCCGTGCTCAAGAAAGCACATGTACAGGCCCGTCTGAAGTATGCTAATGAACATCCGAATGATTCAGAGGAGAACTGGGTGAAAGTGTTGTGGTCAGATGAGACCAAAATCAAGCTGTTTGGCATCAACTCAACTCGCCGTGTGTGGAGGAGGAGGAATGCTGCCTATGACCCCAAGAACCCCATCCCCACCGTCAAACATGGAGTTGGAAACATTTATGCTTTGGGGGTGTTTTTCTGCTAAGGGAACAAATTCACTGCTTCAAAGGGATGATGGAGGCCATGTACTGTCAAATCTTGGGTGACTTCCTCCTTCCCTTAGCCAGGGCATTGAGAATGGGTCCTGGATGGGTCTTCCAGCATGGCAATGACCCAAAACACACAGCCAAGGCAACAATGGAGTGACTCAAGAAGAAGCTCATTAAGGTCCTGGAGTTGCTCTACCGCTAGACATTTGGCTGCAGTAGTAGATGCAAGTATGGAGTTACCTAGGAGGGGGTGAAAGTGTGGGAAGGGGAGGGGAAGGCTTAGCCAGGGCAGAAGCAGAGGCTGCGCAGGTGGCAGAGAGCCAGTGGGAAGAGGAGGTTAAGCAGTTGACGATACGATAGAAACTGTGCACCTGTGAACCAACCTCAATAAAAAGGCAATAATACACAGGATAAACACAATAACAAAATGAGACAGAGGGGGCAAACCTCAAGACCCTCAATGCATAACAGGAAACCTATAGTCATGAACAATGACTAAAACTCAAAGGTCGTCCAGGGAGCCAAAATGGCGGGGCACGCCTCATGGTCCAACCCCACCAGCCCGAAGCCAGGGAGATGGGAGCCCGAAGCAACCAACTCTGATCAAACATCTTCAAGTTAAGAGTGACTAGGACCTGTAATAGGAGTGTCCCAAATATAATGGTAGCATACAGAGGAGATGGGATGTGGGAGGGGAGGGCTCGGGAGAAGGGAAAATAGAGCTTTAGCTGTGAGCCCAAGGTGTTTTATTTAACAGTAAACAATGAAGCTAAAGGGCTTTCTGGTTGGCCCAACAGGACAATAGTGTGGCCCAGGTTGTATTGGCCTTAGCCATACTAGTAACAAGGACAAAACAGGGCTGTGTGTGTGTGTGTGTGTGTATATGTGTGTGTGTGTGTATATGTATGTGTGTGTGTGTGTATAATATATATATATATATATATATATATATATAATGCATCCTTTTTCTTTTTTTTTTGTAATTGCAATGTCTTTTTTTAGAATCTGACTGTGCAACACATAATGGCTGAAGTTCAGGACCTTCTTGCGAAGTCCAGAGTTCTCCAAACTAATCTTGGTCCACATGTTGTTGATTGTCTTCTTCGCGTTGCTGTTTCAAATTTTTCTTTTGTCTCTGCCCATCTTGAAGAGCAAAAAGAAAAGGTATGGTTTTAAAAGTTTTTAAATGTTCATTGCAGATATGTATTCTAAACAGTACTTTTCAAGTAAGATTTAGTGGTCAAACCTTAAAGTGATACTAAAGTTTTTTTGCACAGCGCAGCCCAGATTCTTCTCTTCTCGGGTCCCTCTTGTGCTCCTGGCCCCTCCCTCCTTTTGAGTGCCCCCACAGCAAGCAGCTTGCTATGGGGGCGCCCGAGCTGAGCCGCAGCTCCCTGTGTCCATTCAGACATGAAGCCACGGCCCAGCCCTGCCCTTCTCCCTATTGGCTCGCTGACACTGACCCCATTTTCAGGCCGACATCTTAATTCTTATGTGCCCTGGGTTGGTGTCCTGCTGGAAACCAGTCAACCAGTCAGTCAACCAATCATGTCCCGCTCACAACTGTGAGACTTTGTTATGACAACAGTGGAATTGATGACATTTTCAACTTTTTGCTTTAACCAGTTCCGGACCGCCCCACGTACATATACACAGCATGGCGGCCTGGCTGCACAAAGTCATGTACAGGTACGTGACTCATCACCGCGACGATCAATGATTTATGGCCTTGGCCTGCTAATCGGTTCTGACCAATGGACAAACTTCCGCTGCCTGTGTTATGTAATCTCCTGTCCTGGAGCCCTTTCGGTTCCAGCGTGCGGAAGAGAAGCATCTCACAGTGACTACACGAACACCAGTACACGTATGCACATATTTTCACTCCCTGATAGCCCCCCCAGTTAACCCTTTCACTCCGTCACAGTGGCATTAGTATAGTGTACAGATTTTTTTTTCTGATTACTGTATTAGTGTAACGTGTGACGCTTGTTGGTGTCACCCTCAGTTTAGGTGTTAGCGTTAGTTAGCGACAATCCCAGACAGTGTCAGATTTTAACCTTTTGATTGCCTGTAGCACTAACACGCATACACCTCCATTATTACAATAGTGTCTGGATGGATCAATATCTTTGATCAGATCTATACTAGTGTCCCCAGTAGTTTGGTGTTCCCAAAAACGCAGCGTTGGTAGAATCAGCCCAGACACCTGCCAGCACCTGCATTTAGCCCCTCTGCCCGCCTGATCCCTGCTAGCACTAAGTTCATTTTTTTGTAGTGGTACAAACAGTCCTCTGACAAGCAGGTGCTCTTTTACCTGTGAGTCGCACTAGTTACCTAATAAATTTATTGTCCAAAATGTCATACGAAAAGGTACACTAGTGAAGAGGCCTACAGGATGCGTAGCATGACAGATTAGTGGGGAGTCCTCCCTGTCGGATTCAGGCTCAGTATTTTAACCTCTAGAGAGCGGCACCTCTGACGATGGAGTAGTGGTCTCTGCGAAGGTCAGGCATACCCGACCCTGTTCTTCTGTTGCTGAGGTGCAACAACCGCATGATACTCATATGCAGCAGAGTGTCGGTACTAGTGCCGCTCAACCTTCTGGTGGACTGGCAAGCACCAGCGGCCTAGTAAACACTGGTCATAGACAAACCAGCACTGCAGTATCACTTGGTGACGTGGCGAGTGCCCATCTTGATGCACTTGCAAGTCCTGATTGGCAGCCCACAGATTCTGCAGTGCCCGTACTTCCCCCATTCACTGGCCAACCCGGAATTTAGGTGAAAACAGCAGATTTAACACCCCTTGAATTCTGAGCTGTTTTTCACTGAAGATCTGTACGGATCTATTGTGGACAAAAGCAATTTATACACTGGTCAAATCATTTCCCAAAACCCAATTTAACCCCTTGCCAGACAATTTGACTGGAAACCTATAACTGAATTTAGGACCTTTCTTGGCCTATCCCTCAACATGGGCATTACTACAAAAAGCGTGATTTGTGGTCATATTGGTCCCCTGACCCAATTCACTATATGCCTGTGTTCTCTGCTGCCAGGGCTGGGTGCGAGCAGATATTGCATGTTCATGCATTTCAATCGTCTCCATAAAATTCGGCCCCTCGTAAAGCGGAAAATTTGCAGCCTTGTTTATCCCTGATCAAGATGTCTGCATTGAGTCCCTGATTAAATTTTCTGGCTGTTTTTTTAAAAACAAGATCTCCCCAGCAAGCTTCCTAGATATGGGGTCAAGATTTATGAGCTCTGTGACAGGGAAACAGGCTATACATGGAGTTTTTCTGGTTTACGAGAGAAAAGATAGCAGCTTGGAGCCCTCCCAATTGCACAGACTACATGGGGAGCAGCGGCAAGTTTGTAAGGGACGTAGTGTCACTCTTATTCGGAAAGGGTTACCATTTTTATATTTGGACAATTTTTATTGAAGCTTGCCACTTTAGACACCTCTATTAATCAGGAATGCGGCACTGTGCAATTTAATCGTCAGGGCTTCCCCCAATGGCTTGTAAATGCCCACCTTAGTCTGGGTGAGAGAGCCTGCTTCAGGTACAATGAGTTGCTTGCAGTGAGATGGAAGGTTCAAACTGAAAGTTTTTCGTTCTGGCTTCCATTCACCCATATACGGCAGTCCAAATTACTACGGCGATTGGTGTTCTTGAGAAGCCCCTCTGTGTCCATGACTACAACTGTAAAATGGGAGGGGTGGACTTCAACGACCAGATGATGGCGTCGTACTTAGTTGCCCTTAAGGCCAGACGTGTCTGTATACTTATTCCTATTGGCTCTATTCAATGGTTATGTGCTATACAAAGCGTCTGGATGATCTGGATCCTTCCTAAAATTCCAGGAAGAGGTCATCGTAGCCCTTCTGTATCCAACAGGTGCTGTGGCCCAAATTCACAACGCAGATGCAGTGAGCTGGCTGCATGAGAGGCATTTTGCGGATGTCTTTCCTGGTACCCCTGTCCAACAAGTACCCCAAAAAAGATACCGTGTCTGTAGCAAGCGCGGATATAGGCTTGACACCCTCTATTATTGTCCCTGACCAACCTGGTCTCTGCATCGGGGACTATTAACTTCGCTACCACACACTAGTGGAGTATTTATAATAGGGTACAGCACGGCACAGTCCTAGGGCACACTTCCACACAGGGTCGAAAGATGTTAGATGGCCATCGCATTTTGAGAGACCCTAAGCTGGAACATTCAAAGTTATAATAAAAGTGTAAAAAAAAATAAAAATATATAAAATAAAGACAAAATTAGTTGTCGTTTTATTCTCTCTCCTGTTCTCTTTATTGTTATGCTCTGTTTTATTGTATTTTATGCTATACTGTAATGATTTGTTTTATCGTATTTGCTTTGCAGGTATGTCCTACTGTTATACTGTATTGTTACTGTGTTTTATTGTTGACCATTATTTGCTTTGCAGGTACGCCATTCAGCTGCAGCACAGGTTTAATTTGACAGCAACAGGGTTTGCTCTCACGATACGTAAATCCGTGACTCCAGCGCTGCAGGAGGTGATTTCACCACCTAAGTTAAAAAAAGAGCATATATGCCGAAGCATAGGAGCAGGTATGGACATTAGGGGTGAATCGCCCCTATGCTTCGGCATATATTTAAAATTTTCTTGGCAGAGATTTCTTCATCCACATCGATGGATGTGAATGGAGGAATCTGTAAAGCTCTCTTTTCTTTATAGTACATCACGGGACACAGAGCAAGCACAATAATGATTATATGGGTTTTATGCCACCTATAGGTGAATGGACACTGGCAGATGGTCAAAGAGTGTCTGTAAGATGGTGGTCACAGATGTGATACACATGCTCTTGGAGCATACTTTGAGGTCTGGACGGTTCTTTTTAAAATCATGGACTTCGGATACATTCGAAAGAGCTGTCAGACAAAATGGATGGTACCCGAGCTTCATTGGAAGGAGAGAAGATTCCTCAAGGTTTGTCTGTATTGTAGCCTTACAGTGCTGGACCCTGCGTAGTGGAAGCCTGTGCAGTGTTTGTTCTGACCAAGGTGCTTTCCTGCAGGGTGCTATACAGGTCCAGGGGAGTGGACATTAAGGGGGACCCCAGTCCCTGAAGGTCTTTTATGACAGCTCGCTGTGATGGGTGGAGATTGGACTTCTGTTATGTTCAGAGCCCTGCAGCAGGAATGGCAAGTCTGCATTTCTACATTTGTTTGCAATTTCTCTTTCAAAAAATAAATAAATCAGACTGTCTGGCATTCTCTTGGGGACAGTGTGCTGTTTAAAACATGCTCTGTGTACTTCTTGGGTGTATAGGCTGCTGTGTCTCCTCCAGCCACTAGAGGGCGCAGGGGTCTATTTCTATATAGGCAGGAAGTGGAGGGGCGGCCATGTGCTCTGCAGATTCACCTGGGCCTCTTGAGACATGACATAGCAGCCCATGGATACTAGTGAAGTGTCAGTATTTCTATGGGAGAACTGTGTGGCCTAGCAAGTCATGATTATATACTGCATACTTACTGCGAGGGGCCTGTACAACTGTAAGTTGATGCACTCCTGTATGGGTAGCAGGTTAAAGTGTTTCTCCAGCAATAATGTGCATTTGGCACAAAACTAGTATGGGGCCGGTTGCAGTTTAACAGGAGCATACTTGGAAACTGGGCTAAAAGTTTATGCTTCCTAGAAGCTCATGCTTGCTAAAAGTTTGTGAAGAGCTAAAAGTTTGCAAAAAGCCAACGTTTTGCAAAAAGCCAACCGCATAGACACACGTTTGTGTGTATGTATATATAATATATACACGGACACATGATGCATAAACACATGCTTACTTGCATAATCACTTTTGCATAAGTGTTGAATAGACACGTGCTTGCTTACAAGCATAAACACCTTTGCATGAGCATGTGTGTGCATATTCTATATACGCATGTATAAATATGTATATATATTTGTTTTTTGCAGTTTTGCTAGGTCAGGAATTCTGGTTTGTGCTGCCAGTAGTGGGCAGGAGGCATCCAAGTTAACTATTTGCATTGGATTGACAGTTAATTATTCATGCCTATGGCTTGAAAGGGCTAGGTCCCCCACCCTCTTTTATTGGTAAAAGCGCTCCCTACCAGGTGTTTGGGGGCATCTTAGGCCATCAGGTGTCAGTGACTCAGGATTTAAGGCCACTACATTGTCTTTTGTTCATACATTCACAGAATTTTACCAGATAGATATCAAAGCCACAGAGAATACTGCTTTGGCCACAGTATGTTTTGGGCGGCAGAAGGAGTCCTCAGGTGGCAGTTTCTGTGATTGTGTCTCCCTCCCTTCAAATGCATTGCTTTAGGACATCCCATATAGTCGTCATGGTTGCTCTGTGTCCCGTGATGTAGGATAACCCACAGGCTGCACGAAAAAAAAAAGAACATTACAATATATGCCCAACAAGGTCCAGCGACTTACTGATATGTTGCTGGTCTTTGAGTGGTTATACTGGAATGATTTAGGTTTAGGTATCATCTTGGTATCCCTTTTTTATTTTTTTTTCAGCTGGCAGTCGGCTTTCATGTAAAAGCAATCCTAATGCAGCTGGTTGTTCCTCCAGTTGATCATAGAGCTGATCAGAGACCAGAACAGCTCCAATCATCTCTATGGCCTAAGAAACAGGAAGCTACGAGCATTTCATGACTTCGGTTTTGTCTGATATAAACGGCGCCATTGGAAAAGCATCTTATCACACCGATCTTGGTATGGTCAGATGCTTTGAGGGCAGAGGAGAGACCTAGAGTCTAATAGACCCCACATTTTTCAAAAAAGCGTACCTCTCACTACCTATTGCTATCATAGGGGATATTTACATTCTCTGTAAAACAATAAAAATGCTAAAAAAATTGTTTACAAAACATTTGGGCAAGATAGTGTGGTTTTGTGCATTAAAATTTAAGTGTTTTTCCCAAAAAATTGCGTTTGAAAAATCTCTGCACAAATACTGTGTGAAAAAAAAAAAAATTGCAACACCCACATTTTTAATCTGTAGGGCCTTTGCTTTAAAAATATATAATATTTGGGGGATCAAAGTAATATTCTAGCAAAAAAAGTTTTTTCCAAGTGGTTAGAGTGGGTGATGTGCGGCATTCTAATGTTAGGCATAAAATGCCAGGACAGTTCAAACCCCCCCCCCCCCCCCCCCATATGACTCCTTATTGGAAAGTAGACACCCCAAGCTATTTGCTAATAGGCATGTTTAGTCCATGGAATGTAATATTTTGCCACAAGTTTCAGGGACAATGACTAATATATATATATATATATATATATATATATATATATATATATATTTATTTTTTTCTTGCACAAAGTTGTCCCTAAATCATACATTGCTCACACATGGCATGGATATATGTGAAATTACATCCCAAAATACATTCTGCTGCTGCTTCTCCTGAGTACGGGGAATACCACATGTGTGAGACTTTTTGGGAGCCTAGCCGCATACAGCACCCCAAAAACCAATCACCGCCTTTATGATTTCTAAGGGCGTAAATTGTTGATTTTACTCCTCACTACCCATCACAATTTCGGAGGCCATGAAATGCTAAGATAGCACAACCCCCCCAAATTACCACTTTTTGGAAAGTAGAAGCCCAAGGTATTTTCTAAGTGACATGGTGAGTATTTTTCAGATCTTATTTGTTTTGGAAAATGAAGAAAGAAAAGGAATTTGTTTTTTTACTTTTTTCAATTTTGAACACTTTGTGTTAAAAAGCGAGATCTGTAAAATACTCAACATGCCTCTCAGCAAATAGCTTGGGGTGTCTACTTTCAGAAAAGGGGTCATTTGCGGGATTTTTGTTCTATCTTGGCATTTCATGGCCTCCGAAAATGTGGTCGGTAGTGAGGAGTGAAATCAACAATTTACGCCCTTAGCCTGAAGGCGGTGATTGGTTTTCGGGGTCCTACACATGTGGTTTCCCTGTACTCAGAAGAAGCAGCAGAATGTATTTTGGGGTGTAATTTCACATATAACAATGGCATGTTTAAGCAATATATCATACTCAACATGCCTATCAGCAAATAGCTTGGGGTGTCTACTTTTCAAAATAAGGTAATTTGTTTTGTTTTTTTGCTATATTGACATTTCACGGCCTCCGAAAATGTGATCTGTAGTGAGTGAAATCAAAATCTTATGCCCTGAAGGCAGTGATTTGGTTTTCGGGGTCCTGTACGTCAGTGGTTCTCATCCCTGTCCTCCAGTACCCCCAACAGGCCATGTTTGCAGGTTTTCCTTTATCTTGCACAGGTGCTTTAAATCAGGGTCAATGGCTTGGTATTTTGGACAGCTATTTAATTTAAGAGAAATTCCCAAAACATGGCCTGTTTGGGGGTACTTGAGGACAGGGTTAAGAACCACTGCTTCTACGTGGCTAGTCTCACACGTGGTATCCCCGTACTCAGGAGAAGCAGCAGAATGTATTTCTGGGTGTAATTCCACATATACCCATGGCATGTGTGAGCAAAATATAATTTCAGTGACAACTTTGTGTTAAACCTGTTTGTGTTTTTTTTTTTTTTTTTTCAATCATTTGTGACAAAAAATTTTAAATATTCAATGGGCTCAACATGCCTCTCAGCAAATTCCTTGGGGTTTCTACTTTCCAAAAAGCGGTAATTTGGAGGGGTTTTGTACTGTCCTGCCATTTTAGCACCTCAAGAAATTAGATGGGCCAGTCATAAACTAAAAGCTGCGTAAATTCCAGTAAATGTACCATAGTTTGTAGATGCTATAACTTTTGCGCAAACCAATAAATATACGCTTATTGATTAAATTTTTTACCCAATACATGTGGCTGAATACATTTTGGCCTAAATGTATGACTTAAGTTTATTGGATTTTTTTTTATTTATTTTTTTATAGCAAGTCTAAAAAAATTGTTCTGTATCACAAAAAATAAACATCCCAGAGGTGATCAAATACCACCAAAAGAAAGCTCTATTTGTGGCGAAAAAATACATTTTGTTTGTGTTCAGTATTGCATGATCGCGCAATTACCAGTTAAATCAGCGCAGTGCCAAATTGTAAAAAGTGCTCTGATCATTAAGGGGGTAAAACCTTACCGGGGCTGAAGTGGTTAAACCCCTCCGATGAGAATTGCATTGGCTACCACTCCTAGATTATTTTTCTGAAAATATTAAACTGCTCTGCTAGCGTGCTGCTTCTCTGACTTCTGTACTTGGTAAAAAAACTAACATGGAACTAGTATGCAGGGGTTTGACATTACTTGATACATGCCTCTTGCAGAGCAGTGACACAAATAGAAAGGGATCAACAATGGCAGTACCTGCCTGTATTTTTCTCATGACAAGTGCAATTTATAAGTATAATGGAGAAAGCGAGGAGTGCTGGAAAGCTTGGTGTCTTGTGGTTTCTGATGAAAGGCATGTGGAAATTGGTAAGCAGCTCTTTTAGTCTCGGGAACTAAAAGCCGTCCCTGTGGAAACGAGGAAAAAAATTGGAAGATAAAAGCACCACTTTACTGTTAGAAGTTCAGAATAGCCATCAGACTGAAGACCTGTAGCGGCAGAAAAAAAGTACTGCAGTGGAAATCTCTGTATTAAAGCTACAAATTGCAAGAAATGCATCTTTTTCATTTTTGGCTAGTCATTCTTGTATTAGTTTTGTCCAATTCTGCGTTAATTCATAACAGAATCTGCACCAATCATCGTAGAATCAGTAAAGCACCAGATATTTTGATCTATAAATTTCTTTCGTTCGGGGGTCCGCAACCCCTTCATGGTGATCTAATTGTCGATCGCTGCCATCTGACAGGTAGATCATTCCTGACATGGCGCCAACCCCTGCCTGAGTCTGCCACATCATAGATCAGAGTGGCGATAAGCGCCTTCCCCCACCCTAGGGCTGTATGGGAATGAGATAAACGGTATGTGTGCTAGGAATGGCACATAGGACGGTCTGGTGGGGCACATCCTTCAAAGCAGGTAACTGAAGTCTGGAGGTGGAAAAGCTGCAGGTGGTCAGTGCCAGGAGGCTGTAATCACAGGTCCTCAGTGGAGACTGGCATTCTTATGTAAGGCTGCTGCCTATACTGTACATGTGTGTACCGGCTAGACATCAGCATTTAGTTTGCATTGTAGTGGCAGCCTGAAAGTAGGAAAAAGGCAGCTTCTTGTTAAACACCATTGACTGCTGCACTTATGTACATCTGACCTCCTGCTTACTTTCCACTGACCCTGCACTCTGTTGCTGCTTACCTCTGAACCCTGTACTCTGCCCTAATGACCTTTATTTTCTGCCCCCTCTGACCCCTGTACTTTACCCTACAAAACACTGACCTCTGTACACTGCCCTGCATCAGATTTGTGGGGGTGACCAACAGTTTATCACTGAAGCTACCTTTTTAGGGCCCATTCACAACAGAACACGGTATATTCCGTTCCAGTTTCCATGCCATTCCAGTCATACTGCCCTTGCGATCTGCAGTGGGTGTCAGTGCAAAGTTAACACCCCCCCTTCCCAAACGCAGATCACCGAGGCCGTGCGTTTGCCTGCACCGGATCGCATGGTACAGAAATGCCATGCATTCCGATTGCAGTTCATCTCCAAAATTAGTGCATGCACTACTTTTGGTGCTTTGCTATTCGTGGCGATTCACATGCAGTTCCTAGTGTTAATGGGCCCATAAGGTAGGCCAAGTTTTTTTTATTTTCGCACTGACGTTCGTTTTATTTTATTATTATTTTTTTTTTTTACTTTCAAAAGTTTTTATTTTGCATAACAAATAGAGAGCAACACATTGCTTAAAAAAAAAAAGCATATAATACAATAACTGACTAAATAACGGAAATGTAGAGGAGATGGTTGGTAACAAAGAAACCTGGACAAGCCCCTATGGGGGAGTTCAATCAGACATGGCCTAAGCAATGTAGGAAACTCCACAGTTTTATCGGAGTCGGTCTCGGGACCGGGAGGGGAACAGCAGCCGATAGAAGGGAGATCCCTGCCCCCGACACCCCATCTGGGATCAAACTGTGCCAGGGGGAGACCTCCCCCCCCACCACCACTGCCCCACCCCAACAGAAAGCTTTCACTGTGGGCCCCCTCCTTCAAAGTTTCCCTGGAAAAGAGGGCAATGCATTTGGAGATTAGCAGAGTAGCTCAGGATCGGTTTCATAGTGCCTGATGTTGCTGCTCCTCAATTAAAACAATTAACGAGAAATAAGTATAGAAAAGAGAGGATAGAGTAAGAAGGGGGGAGAGTATGAGTCTGTTCCTAGTTAGTGGATTGAGGTTGGTGTTGGTTAATTCCGGTAATGAATGAGATACCCAGAAAGGAAGCCCATGGTTCCCAGACACTTTCGAATTTTTGGGCCGTGTCTGTGAGGATGCTTGCTAATTTTTCTTGAGACATAATCCAGGAGATCTTGCGTCTAGCAGCTGCTAGGGATACGCTGGGCTGTTTCCAAGCCCTCGCTACCGTCAATTTGGCTCCGCGGAGAATAAAGTGGATTAGCTGTTGTTTGGGTGTCTGGGGAATATGGGCGTTGAGCAGGGCGACCCTGGGGGACCTGGGAATTGTGCAGTTGGTAACCTTAAAGATCAGATTAAAAATCTTTTTCCAGAACTATCTGATTTTGGGGCATTCCCACCATATATGTGCCATTGTGCCCCAGAGATGGCAGCCCCTAAAGCATTTTGGATCTGCTGTTGGGTATATGGCTGCGAGTTTAGTAGGGCATAGGTACCATCTTGTGAGAACCTTTAAACTATCTTCTATTAGGGAGGTGTTAAGTATCCCTTTAAAAGCTTTGCTGCAGACTGACTGCCAGGTCTCCAGGTCCCACTCGAACTGCAGTTCAGCTTCCCATGACATGTAGGGAGATTTAACAGGTAGGGAGAGTGACGAATAGATTACAGAAATGCCGCCCCCCCCCTTTGCTCCATGGCTTGTCCACACCATAATTCATAAGCAGTAAACTTGGGTGGGAGTAGTTTCTCTGTCCATAATTTGTGCAGGAAGGTTGAAATCTGCCCGAATCTGAACCTCTCGGAATCCGGGAGTTCAAGTTTGTTGATGCAGTGACTAAGGGAGAAGGGGCCTTTTGGGGGTGAAGTGTCCTATACGGTACAGCCCTTTGTCTAGCCACCACTTGAAGGCTCTAATATCCATTCCAGGTGGGAAATCAGGATTGTGGAATGTGAGCCAGAGGGTGGGTATGAGACACTAGGTCAGATCGGTGTCTAAGGGTGTCTCAAAGGGCACAAGAGTGGGACAGAGTGGGGGCAAGAATAGGGGGTCTGCTTTTCTGGGGACACCAGAGCAAACAGTCTAGGGTAAAACTAGGGACAGCTTATCGTTCTATACGGACCCAGTCCGGTTTTTCAAATCTGGAGTATATAGTGGAGAGTTGGGCCAGTCTCACTGCTAAATAGTATTTGTGTAAATTTGGTAGTCCGAGGCCTCCCCTTCGTCTGTGTAAAGTGGAGGGTAAGTTGAGGGACCCTATATCCAGAATTCCCCCATATAAACCGAATAATCTTGCTTTGGAACGACAAAAGGTGATCTTTCCTGATGGATCGGGAGAGAACAGAAAAGATGAAGTATTTTAGGGAGTAAGGTCATTTTAATGGAGTTTATTCTTCCTAGCCAGGAGAGTTTGTTTGGCCCACTTCTGGAGGTCTGCTTCTAGTTTTCGGTAAGAGGGTGGATAATTGTGGGTGTATAGGGTTTCAGTGCAGGCTGCTGGGGCGATGCCTAAATATCTGATAGCGGAGTCACTCCATAAAAACCTAAATGATTGCTGGAGTTGGGAGACTGTCGTCGTTGGAAGAGACACATTGAGGGCTTGTGATTTGGAGTAATTGATCTGTAGACCTGAGATTTGGGCAAATTCTGTTAGGACTTTGCAAAGATTAGGAAGTGAGATCAGAAGGGAAGTTAGAAAAAGGATGTCGTCGGGGAAAAAGGCCGCATTTGTGGTTTTGGTCTCCACATGTTACCCCTTTTTAATATTGGGATTTTGGCGTATTGCGATGGCTAGAGATTCAATTGCAATGGCGAAAATGAGTGGGGAGAGGGGACATCCCTGTCTGCTTCCCCTGCAAATGTCTATTGGGCGAGAGTAGTAGCCTTGCATGCGAATTTGGGCCTTGGGATGGGAGTAGAGGGCGCACGTGAGTCATAGGAAGCGTTGTCCAAAGCCCCAGAGCTCCATGAGGGAGAATATGTAGGACCACGATACGGAGTCGAAGGCTTTCTGTAGGTCCAAAGCAAGGAGTAGTCCCTGTTTAGGGCCCCTGTCCCAGCCAGTTTGTAAAATCGACACAATGTCTATTGCTTGACGTACTTGGACGGGGCCTTGTCTACCAGGTATGAAGCCCACTTGGTCCTTGTGAATGAACAAGTTAATGAAGGAGGTGAGGCGGTTTGCTAAAATTTTGTTTAACATTTTCAGGTCATTGTTGATTAGGGAGATTGGGCGGTAATTGTTGACTTCCCCAGGGTTCGTGTCAGGTTTGGGAATGACCGTAATGTAGGCTGTGTTGAGTTGGGCTCCTAATGGGTCACCTTGTGTCTTTGAGTTAAATAATTTTGTCATGTAGGGGGCTAGGATATCCGCGAAGGCCTTATAGTAGGGGACGGAGAGGCCATCTGGGCCTGGGGCAGATCCCCTTTTGTTACGGACCTATACCTCTCGCTTAAATTATTACAATAAGTGATTAAAACCTTTTGTGTCTATAAAATGAAATCAAACGATAGCGGTGCAAAAAGAGAAAACAATTACATTTATTTATACAGGAATGATGCCACCTAATATCAAGATGATACCAATGTTACACGATAATACCAATAGGAACAAGAGAGCAAAAGAGAAGTAAGATTAATCTTCTTAAAAATGAGAGAGAGGCAGAGAGAGAGAGAGAGAGAGAGGCAGAGAGAGAGAGAGAGGCAGAGAGAGAGAGGGGCAGAGAGAGAGAGAGGGGCAGAGAGAGAGGGGCAGATAGAGGGAGGGGCAGAGAGAGGGAGGGGCAGAGAGAGGGAGGGGCAGAGAGAGGGAGGGGCAGAGAGAGGGAGGGGCAGAGAGAGGGAGGGGCAGAGAGAGGGAGGGGCAGAGAGAGGGAGGGGCAGAGGGAGGCAGAGGGAGGCAGGCAGAGAGGGAGAGAGCTACTACGTCACCATGTCTTGTTCAGGTCAGGTCTTCATTCTAAAAGACTTAATCATGGCTCTGGCTGACTGATTTATACCCCCCCCCATCAACCAGGATCCAAAATCCCGTGGTCTCATTGGTTTAAAGCTGACCACCTGATTGGTTGAAATCTCAAGCCATTTTAGCCTAGCACATTCAGATCTGCCTTCAGCCCACATTGGCCTGTTAAGGGCCCCTGCAGTGATGGAGTCTTGCTATCTGTACTGGCCCTTTCAAGATGAAGGATATTTAAGTATCACCTGAAACCTAATTTGGGTTCTCAACTGACAGGAGATGATCAGACAAATGCAAAACAATATGAGGGGGGCTCTCCCTCACAGATAATATTTCAGTAAATTCATAAACAGATTTTACCAGTCCACCTATATATAATATATATATATATATATATATATATATATATATATACATACACATGCAGCACCCTGTTCCCAATGTCTAAATTCAGTGAAACCAACAGCTCCTACGGGGGTAGTGCTGCATTGATACATATATACAGGTGTCCGTTGGGGGCATGGTGGGTTATTTAGAGTCCACGATATGAAATATTCAAAATATCCACCACACTTTTGAGGCCCTTAAAGCCTTTAATCACCTCCTCCTGTGTGAAGGCTGCCTCCATGAGGTTCTTGTGTTCATCAGAGAGGACAGGGATGGGGAGGTCATCTAGAAATATTGATGTAGATACCTTGCTTGGCTGGGAAGGGGAGCTGTAAAGTTTGGAGTAATTTTGGAATGCATCTAATATTTTGGTGGGGTTGGAGATGGGTTCCTGACCAGGGATTCGAATCTTGGGCATGGTGTGGATCTGAACTCGGGGAGATAATTTCGAGGCTAGTAGCGGACCTATCCTGTCCTTTTGTGTATAGAATTTGGAGCCACTCCACCGGATAGCTTTCTCCGCTTTAGTCGTCAGGGCTAGATTAAGTTCAAGTCTGGCTTTATCTAAGAGGGCTATTTGGACGCCGGAAGGGTTATTTTTGTGTCGTGCCCGCAGGGCTAAATAATCCTCCTCCTAGATGCTCAATGTCGGCATTCTGTTCTCGTTTGTACTGAGTAGCTATCTGTATTATTTTTCCCCTGATAAAAGCCTAATGGGCTGCCCAGAGTTTCAGCTGAAATGTTTTCCACATTATTAAGTTTGAAGTATTCCCGAAGAGCGTTTGTTTATTTCTGTGGTTCTAATAGGGTCTGAGAGGATGGATTCATTCAATCTCCAATGTCCCCGTTTTTCAGAGTGGGCTGCTGATCGGATAGTCATGATCACTATAGAGTGATCCGATAAAGTGGTGTCTGATTTGAGCACGCTTGACCATCGGAAGGGGACCAAGATGTGGTCAATTCTAGCGTATGTGTTGTGTGGGGAGGAGTAGTGGGTGAAATCACGTCTAGAGGGGTTAATTTCCCACCAGACATCTGCTAGTCCCTGGCTATGACAAAATTTTGCTATTTTGTGACTCATTTTAGTGGGTCGGGTCAATTGGCCCATATTACCATGCCTTCTAAGAGGGGATTCAGGGAATCAATTAGATGTTGAAAGAATTTATCTTGTCCTCTGTTGGGGGAGTAGTAAGAAACCAGGGTGTACAGGTGCCCCTCAATCATGCCCTTCACCAGAAGGAACCTGCTGTCTGGGTCTTTTAAAGTCATAGAGGCTGTTAAATTTGCAGGATTTGGAAAAGAGGATTGCTACTCCTTTTAGTTTTTGGTTTCGGCGTTTGCTAAATGAAACTGTAGGTATTGGGAGTGGAGGTAAGTAGGGCTGTACTGTATAGGAAAATTAGTTTCCTGTAGCATAATGATGTCTAGGTTTAGGGATTTGTAGCTGTCAAAGATTTTACGTTTAAGAGGCGAGTTTAGGCCCTGGACGTTGTGGGTGGCTATTTTGAGAACTCTTGCAGTAGGGTCAGCCATGGAGCTCGGTGGGGTCAAAGTAGCTGTGTCCATCGTCACTTACCCTTAGTCGTCTTCCCCTGGGACTTCTCCATGCTGGGTTTCCTGTCGGTTCTACTAGGAAGTCAAGACGAGCTGTTGAAATGGTACTTAGCAGTTCAGCAAAACATAGTTGGATCAGGCTCATATTTGAAAGGAAAGGTGAAATGAGAGAGTAGAGAGAAGCAGGGGACAGAGAGAGGAATACGATCTAGCATGAATAGGCTGGATCCCAGGGGGGGAAAGACCCCCTGGGAACTGTAAACAGGTAAAATAATATGGGTCTGTCCCAAAGGCATCAGACAGCCTAGCCCCCAGAGGCCTACTGGGATCTGAGGGTTAAGAGGAGGCACATAGGGACCACCCCAAGCAAGGGTGCCCCTGGTAATGCTTCAAGAGTGTGTAGCCACGGCCATCGGGAAGGGGTGAATAGGGGTTGAGAGAGGATGTAAGTGATCGGGTCGATCCTGCCCTCCCTCCCCTGGGGGGGAGAGAATGGAGGAGGTCCCCCCGCGTCACATTTTGAAAATCCACTCGCGGGCGGAAATCCCCAACAAAAAAAGGGGGGGGAAATGAAGGAATCCGGGAGGGGTAAAAGGTCAAAAAACAGGGTGCGACCCAGGGTCACTGAGGAAAAAACGAGTGAGTCTTTCCTTATTGGTAGGAGAATGTCTCGGAAATAATGGACAGAGTCACTTCACCAAGTCCATAGTGGATCCTCATGGGAGATCTGTGTCATTTTGAAGCTAAAACAGGAAAAACTTTGCAAAATTGAACAGGTAAAACTATTGCATAGCTGTGGAACTAGGTTGGAGACCGCCCCGTAGAGGAACAAGGGGAGTCTCTCATCAATGGGATCTGTAGAAGCCAGAACCCAGCACCCGATTCTGGGGTGCGTGGTTGAAAAAAGGAGGGACAGTCGGCGAGCAGTCAGGGTGGACCGTTGTCTTTAGCCTTCTTGTTTAGAGGTCGACCGATATATCGGCTGGCCGATATATCGGACGATATTTAGGCATTTTTGATAAGTCGGCTTTGGCCGATTAATATCAAAACTGGCCGATATTATTCACTGGCTGCACTTCCTCCCCCCTCCTCCTCCCTCCTCCACACTTCTCCACACTCAGCAGCATCAAGCGCCGTGCTGTGTGTGTGAAACTGAAAGTAAGAGGAGAGAGAGAGGATGTGTCAGCTTGATGTCGGGGGTGGGCGGGACCCAGCAGATATTACACCAGCCAATGGGATGGTATCTGGGCGGGCCACTACGTCTAAAGCAGCCCAATCATTGGCTGGTGTAATTTAGCTGCTGGCCCGCCCACCCCCACATCGAGCTCAATTCTAACAGCTCTCTCTCTCTCTCGCTCTCTCCTCTCTGTCAGTTTCACACATTACACTCGGCTTAGTGTGAAACCTGCCAGTGCCCCAAGCCAGTGCCATCTGTCAGTGCCCAAGCCAGTGCCATCTGTCAGTGCCCCAGCCAGTGCCCCCAGCCAGTGCCATCTGTCAGTGCCCCCAGCCAGTGCCATCTGTCAGTGCCCCCAGCCAGTGCCATCTGTCAGTGCCCCCAGCCAGTGCCATCTGTCAGTGCCCCCAGCCAGTGCCAATCAGTGCCACCGCCAATCGGTGCCATCTGTTAGTGCCACCAGCCAGTGCCAATCAGTGCCACCCAAATCAGTGCCCCCAGCCAGTGCCATCTGTCAGTGCCCCCAGCCAGTGCCATCTGTCAGTGCCCCCAGCCAGTGCCATCTGTCAGTGCCCCCAGCCAGTGCCATCTGTCAGTGCCCAAGCCAGTGCCATCTGTCAGTGCCATCTGTCAGTGCCCCCAGCCAGTGCCATCTGTCAGTGCCCCCAGCCAGTGCCATCTGTCAGTGCCACAAGCCAGTGCCAATTAGTGCCACCGCCAATCGGTGCCATCTGTCAGTGCCACCAGCCAGTGCCAATCAGTGTCACCCAAATCAGTGCCCCCAGCCAGTGCCATCTGTCAGTGCCATCTGTCAGTGCCATCTGTCAGTGCCCCCAGCCAGTGCCATCTGTCAGTGCCACCAGCCAGTGTCAATCAGTGTCACCGCCAATCGGTGCCATCTGTCAGTGCCACCAGCCAGTGTCAATCAGGGCCATCTGTCAGTGCCACCCAAATCAGTGCCACCGCCAATCGGTGCCATCTATCAGTGCCACAGCCAGTGCCATCTGTCAGTGCCCCCAGCCAGTACCAATCAGTGCCACCAGCCAGTGCCATCTGTCAGTGCCACAAGCCAGTGCCAATCGGTGCCATCTGTCAGTGCCCCCAGCCAGTGCCATCTGTCAGTGCCACCAGCCAGTGTCAATCAGTGTCACCGCCAATCGGTGCCATCTGTCAGTGCCACCAGCCAGTGTCAATCAGGGCCATCTGTCAGTGCCACCCAAATCAGTGCCACCGCCAATCGGTGCCATCTATCAGTGCCACAGCCAGTGCCATCTGTCAGTGCCCCCAGCCAGTACCAATCAGTGCCACCAGCCAGTGCCATCTGTCAGTGCCACAAGCCAGTGCCAATCGGTGCCATCTGTCAGTGCCACCGCCAATCAGTGCCATCTGTCAGTGCCACCGCCAATCAGTGCCATCTGTCAGTGCCACCGCCAATCAGTGCCATCTGTCAGTGCCACCAGCCAGTGCCAACCAGTGTCACACGCCAGTGCCACCCAGTTCCAATTGCAAGTGCCACTGCCAATCAGTGCCATCTGTCCCAAACTAGTGCCATCTGTCCGTTCCAAACCAGTGCCCCCTGCTGCCAATCGGTGCCATCTGTCAGTTCCGAACCAGTACCACCTGCCAGTGCCATCTGTCAGTTCCAAACCAGTGCCATCTGTCAGTTCCAAACCAGTGCCACCTGCCAGTGCCAATAGAGCCATCTGTCAGTTCCAAACCAGTACCGCCAGCCAGTGCCACATGCCAGTGCCATCTGTCAGTTCCAAACCAGTGCCATCTGTCAGTTCCAATAGTGCCACCTGCCAGTGCCATCTGTCAGTTCCAAACCAGTGCCACCTGCCAGTTCCAAACCAGTGCCATCTGTACTGAGGACATCAAGTGTGTGCTAGAGTGACAGGAGTAAGCAGGAAGGAATAGAGTGGGTGAGGGTTTTTTTTTTTTTTTTTTTTATCGGCCTAAAATATCGGCCACAAAAATCGGCATCATATATCGGCCATCGGCCGCCCCAATTTCAAAATATCGGCATCGGCCAGAGAAAAACCCATATCGGTCGACCTCTATTCTTGTTCTTCGTCTTGTTCCAGAGCTAGGATTGGGGGCTAGTAGAAGTGGGTCTCTTGGCTGCTCCATGTGTGAAGTTAGACGTATCCATGTCGGATTCCTGGGAGATCAGTTGCAGCTGGATAAGAGCTTTTCACCTTCCGCAAATGTGGAAAAGGAGTAGTTTTTCCCGTTGTTGAAATTCACTGCAAAGGGGAAGGCCCGTTTTATATTTGTCCTTTTGAGTCAAAATTGACCGTAAAGGTTTCAGGGTTCTTCTGCGCTGCATTGTGGACGGAGACAGGTCCACATAGATCCAAATGGGGTGGCCCTGACATTGCACTCGGTGCATGGAGCGGGACTGTTTCATGACTTCATCCTTCACTGCATAGTAGTGAGGTTTGGCTATGATAGCTCTTGGTGTGCCATCTTTCCTAGGGGGTCCCAGGGCTCTGTGTGCTCTGTCTAGCTCCAGGCGATGTTGAGGAACATTTGGGATCAGGTTCCGGATTATCTCCTGCACTGCTGCTGTAACATTAGTGACGGTTTCTGGGAGGCCTCGGATTCTGATATTATATCTCCTGGACCTATTTTCGAAATCATCGATTCTGGATAAGGTGACATCCAATTGGTCCTGTATTGTCTGGATGTGAGCAGAGTTTTGGTTCATAGCTGCGACAGTCTTTTCAAGCTTGCTCTCAATTGTCTCCATCCTGGGTCCCAGCTTCTTGAAGTTAGATTTTGAGTCCATTGTAATTTTAGATGCTGTATGAGCAAGGCCTCTTTCTAATAGCTCGGACAGCCTCTGGTAGAGCTCAGCAGCAGGGAAATCAGAAACTTTGGTCTGGTGCTCAGTGGATGGGGAGCCAAAATGGGAGGCAGCATTAGGCCCCAGGGGGGATAAGGCATAGTCCCCTATGGTGCGGCTCAACAGAGACTCTGTGGAGGCATTTAAGTCCTGCAGGTTACCCACGTGGGACATCGGAGTAGTGCAGAGTTGCTGGGACAATCGCTTGCCTATGGTCCTGGATGGGGTCTGTGTTTGCAGCGTGTGACTGAGCCGCGACCGCCATCTTGGATTCTCTGAGGTGAGAGCTGCTGCCGAATTGTGGCCGAAGGTCTCTCCGGGCAGAAGATCCTGGCATATGGGGGATTCCCGGGTGCCTGGGGGTGCTGTGGCTGCCGGTGTCGCCGTTCCCTGAGTGGCCGTGTGAGGAGCTGTGGGCGCCGCTATGCTGGGATGGTGCAGAGCTCCCGGCTTAAGCGGCCATTTTCCGAGCCTTCCGCTATCCTTCTTTTTTTTTTTTTTATGATTATCGGGGCCTTGCTAGTTAACCACTTCAGCCCCGGAAGGATTTACCCCCTTAATGACCAGGCCATTTTTTGCGATACGGCACTGCATCGCTTTAACTGACAATTGCGTGGTCGTGCGCCGTTGTACCCAAACAAAATGTATGTTCTTTTTTTTTTTGCCCACAAATCGAGCTTTCTCTTTGGTAGTATGTGATCACCTCTGCGGTTTAAATTTTTGCGCTATAAACAAAGGGCGTCAATTTTAAAAAAACAAAAACATTTTTTTACTTTCTGTTTTTATAATACATATCTAAAAAAATAAAAAAAAACATTCATCGGTATAGGCCAATATGTATTTTTCTACATATTTTTGGTTAAAAAAAAAATCCCAATAAGCGAATATTGATTGGTTTGTGCAAAAGTTATAGGGTGTACAAAATAGGGGATAGATTTAGGGACTTAATTTTTTTTAATCGTTTTTACTGGTACTGGCGGCAATAAGCATTTTTTTTATCACAACTGCGACATTGCGGCAGACAAATCTGACCCTAGGTGATACTTTTTGGGGGACCAGTGACAGCGATCCGTGCTAAAACAAATGCACTGATCAATGTATAAATGTCACTGGCAGGGAAAGGGTTAACACTAGGGGTGATCAAAGGGTTAACTATTCCCTGGGTGTGTTCTAAATGTGTGGGGGCTGGGCTCACTGGGACAACACCGAGATCGCTGTTACTAATCCTGACCACTAGGAACAGCAGATCTCCATGTTGTCCCCTGTCAGAATAGGGATCTGCCTTGTTTACATAGACAGATCCCTGTTATGCCGCTCCGTGGAGCGATCGTGGGTGGCCGGCGGACATCAAGTCCACTGGACCCGCAAGCCCACAGTATCTCATGCACGAAGCGATGTACAGGTACATCGTTTCGTGCAACCGGGCCTCCCTGCCGCAGTATATGTGCGGTTGGCAGTCCAGAAGTGATTCATTTTTAGAGAGAAAAAAGGGTGCTGCACCTGGTGATTTTTCAACTCTTCTATGTTGCTCAAGAGGATCTCTACCTCTCAAAGGTTGCCTACCCCTTCTTGGCTACATTGGCTATAAAAATGTCTATAAATTATACATTTTAGATTCGAACTAAGAAAATTTAAGAAAATTGTGTATTTTGTTTTTTCTTGCTTTTTTATTCCAAGGGTGTAGTAGGGCATTGGAGACAACCCTTTTCACCTGTTCACCAGCACCTCTTAATGTTTTGTTAGGTACATAAATCAAATGAGCTGAACATACAACACAAAGATGTTTCTGATGAAGGAGATGAGGTGCACAGTGTTACCTTAAGTCTTGCGGAAGAAGAAGGATATGAAGCTGACAGTGAAAGTAACCCTGAGGATGCCTCTGATGATGATGGTATGATAGTATTTGATTTCTTTAGTTACTTCCAGGCCTAGGCAAATTATGTCATACATCCCAGGAGTTTTCAGGTGGTGGGGGCGGGGGGGGGGGGTTCTCCTGCATGCCTGAACTAAGGAGAGATAGAGTCCAGGAAATAAATGCCACATGAATCGTCTGCCTCTACTCCAGATGGCCATAGCCAGAAATGCTAGGTGGGGTGTTTTTTCAAAGTGGATTCTAAGCAAAATAAAGCATGGAGACTTGAATGGATGGGGGCTTTTCTTTGAGTATCAAAAATTATTTAAATAGTGTTTTTGGTTTGGTGCTTAGATGCTGTGTTTTGCTTTAAGAATTACATTTTTTTTGTCTATAGAACTGGTAATTTGATTGCTCCTGTTTTTGTACAAATCACCCCTTACCTGTCTTGTACACATCCCTGTCTTGTAATATTAGGAAAGTGATGCATATTTATGAATGATAAATTCCACAACATTTTTCAAATTAGATTTATCAAAGGTTTTCAAGGCAAGCACAAAAACACAACATGTCAAACAAGAAAGGAAAATCCTGTCAAATACTGTATATCTCAAGGTTGCTTGGTCCCTATTTAGTAGCATTAAAGGAGAATTGTTGGGGCCAAACTCTCTTGTCCCTACTTCTCCTGTGGGTCACAGGAGTGAACTTTGTTCTGTACTCTTGTGACCTGTATTCAGCCGACAGTGGGCTTAAGTCCCCTGTCAGCTAATGTCACTCAGCTGGTCCAGGCTTTAGAGAGATCCACCATGCCACTGGAAGTCTGAACAAGTCGCTTCCACCCCCCGCACAGCCCGGCGCTCCAGTGAGCATTGGAGGGGCAAAGTAGAGAGCTGGTGGCTGACACTCGCCAGCTCTCTACTCCCTGATGACCGAGAACCGACCGATCAGCAGTCTTTGATCCCTCAGTTTTCGGTCTAGAGGCGGCAGGGGACAGATGCAGCATTGAACTGATTCTGCATCAACCTAGATGAGTATACTGTATAGTGGTCTTTTTTTTTTTTTTTTTATACCCATACTTCTCTTTTAAATGGCTTTACAGCCTATAAAGTGCGTTCGTTTAAAATGGTTGTGAACCCACTTTGCAAAAAAATAAAAAATCCAACACTTGCAAGACAAAGGCATAATAAGCTAGTTATGCCTGGCATACTAGCTCATTATGTAATACTCACCTGGGATCGAAGCCCCTGCTGCGGTGTCCGACACAGCACCGTCTGGCGACATGTTGTTCCGGGTATAGCGGCTCCGGCGCTGTGATTGGCCACAGCCGCAAAGACGTCACTCCCGCGCATGCGTGCGGGACCCGCCGGTAACGGCACAGTCACTGAAAGCAACGGCACATACATGCCATTGCTTCAGTGCGCATGTGCCGATTACATCGACGTCGATTACATTGGCACATGCAAAGACAGGGGAAATCTCCTAAACTGTTTAGGAGATATCCAGGGTAGCTACAGGTAAGCCTTATTATAGGCTTACCTGTAGCATAAAGCGTGTTGTGAGGGTTTACAACCACTTTTAATGGCAATCTAAAAAAAAGCATACATTCTCGCACCTAAAGTAACAGTAGAATCTACTGCACTCAAGCAGTGGGACCAGATGCTGTTAAATTTATGCATGACATTTTGCAGAAAATAAGTGTGCTCTCATATGCTAATCAACCTATTCAGTCCCTGTAGCCATTCCTCTATAGAAGGTGGATAGGCAGAGACCTATATAATAGTTAACCACTTCCTGATCACGCTATAGCCAAAAGATGGCTACAGCGCGGTAGTCCAGTTATGGGAGAATGTCCATGGACGTCCTCCCAAGCCTATGCCCACTGGGGCCCATAGCCGGCACACTCTGTGATTGCTGTATCCTTTGGAAACATCTGATCACAGATCAGGGTAAAGGGCCAATCACAGCAGCCCTTTACCATGTGATCATCTGTGTCCAATTGCTGGTTATTGGCATTTCTTTCCTTGCATGTTGTCACCGCGTGAGGCAAGGAGAGCCAGTAATTGGCAATTGAGACTGAACTTTTACACTGATAATCAGGGCACTGATGATCAGTGTTCTGATTGGCACTGTTGGGGCTGCACTGATAATCAGTGACTCCTATCAGTGTCCATCAGTGCAGCCTCATCGGCCGGCGCCCATCAGTTTTTTTTTTTTTTTTAAACAAATATTTTTTTTTTTTATTGCTTATTCCATACAGGAAATTCAGTCAACAAAACTTAATCACAGGAAAAAAAATACAATCATTTCATTTAGTTTCTAAATATACAAAAAATGCAGAAAGGAGTAGTAAATAAGTCTAACACTAGAAAATCTGATTTAATCCACAAAAAACATTTAACAAGACATAACCACACCAAAGACACACCTCTAAGTTGGTTTCTAATTCCATTTATTTTGCACCATTCTCCTCTTGTCGATTTAAAGTATATCAATCTCATTGTCCTCTCCCATCCTCCCCTCCTCCCCACATTAAGTTACTAGAATCAAGCCAATAGGACCATATTTTATCAAATTTTTGGGTAACGCCTCTGGCATATAAACAATCTTTCTATTTAATATATGTAGCGGGGTCTCCTTTAAGACTCTAGGACTGCATTTCCCAGAACCCCGTTTGGCACCCAGGGTGCAATGTTACTACCGCAGAGACTTGTGGGTGGGGAGATAAAAGGAGGGGGCGAGGCTAAGCTCGGCCTCTTTGGACACCGCGCGGCTATCAACTGGTCTTCCTGTGCGGATCTGCTGGAGTATCAGGCCTGGGGCCTGGTACAACTTCCAAAGAGCCTTCCACCTTGTTGCGAGCCTGGGTGGCATCTGACTTTCTTCAAGTTGCTGACATCCGTTGGATCAGAGACCCGATCGTTCAGACGCTGTGTGCTGAGACACAGTGGTGGAAGTCCCGGACTGGGATCGCGTCCGGAGGGGTGAGCGAGCACCTGCTCAATCCTATAGGCTGTACTGTTGCTAGGCCTAGAGACTGCCTTGGCCCACCGGCCTTTATTTGCTATTTTACTGGAGACTAGTAGCGGAACGTAGCGGAACTGAGTGAGTGGTCTCCAGTGAACTGTTCTTTTTGATTGCCTACTCTGTGGATTACAAGTGTTGTTTCCTGTATGTGCACCACCGTTTAAGTTGCATGCGAAGAAAGTGTTATTCTAAGGACTAAGTTAAATCTGTGTCAGGCCTGACCGGGGGGGGGGGAGAATATTGTTTGGTGCGCCACAGGGCGCATAGATACTAATAGCTGCACGTGGTGTATGACCGCGCTGCGCTATTAGTGTATATTATATCAGAAGCTGCAGGGCTCTGTAAGCAAGTTATGTGTTATGTTCTAACCTATGCCTTTTAACCAAAAGTAAAACAGTTCTACTTTACCACTTGCTATCAGTGTGTTATCATTGCACATAGGGCTTGCCTCTTAATATAGTTGAGGTGTGTGTGCTATCAGGTATAGATTGTGATAGATAACATCCCCTAGACTAACTGTGCCATAAGTGGGTTGAGTAGATTGCCAGGGGTTGGTGGAGCTGTACTTAAGGGCCCAAAGAAAATCAAACCAGCGGCTCTCTTAGCTGGGGGTAGCGCTACATATATAATTTATTTTTCTACCCCATTATTTATGGGTTGGTGGAGTAGTATCAATCCACTTTTGAAGAATACGTTTGCGCCCATCAGTTAAAGAGAAAAATTACTTTTTTTTTCAAAATTTTAATTTGACAAAAAAGGAAAAATCCAGTGGTGATTAAACCCAAAAGAAAGCTCTATCTCAAAAAAAAAGGATAAAAATGTCATAGGGGTACAGTGTAGTATGACCGTGCAATTATCATTAAAAGTGCGACAGCACTGAAAGCTGAAAATTGGCCTGGGCAGGAAGGGGGTGTAAGTGGCCAGTGTTGAAGTGGTTAACATTCTATGTGTAGCCAATAGTGATCTAGAGACTGGCAGGCACTCCTGATCATCTAAAAGCGGAGGCGTCCAGAGAGGTACCCATCCCGTTATTAAGGGTTGTAGTGACCCCTGACAATACCTTTTTAAGTTTGGTACACCGCCATAGGAGGTGTATCAGATTCCACTTAGGTCGACCACAACAAAGAGCAGACACAGATTTACAGCGCCCTGAAAAAGTATTCATACCCCTTTTAAAATTTACCACATTTTGTCATGTTACAACCAAAAACTAAATTTTATTGGGATTTTATGTGATAGACCAGGGGTAGGCAACCTGGGATCCTCCAGCTGTTGCAAAACTGCAAGTCCCATCATGCCCCTGGGAGTAATTGTAACTGCCAGCCTTTCAATGCCTCATGGGAAATGTAGTTCCACAACAGCTGGAGGGCCCCAGGTTGCCTACCCCTGTGATAGACCAACACAAAGTGGCAAGGAAAATTATATAAATGGTTTTCAACTTTTTTTACAAATACCGTATATACTCGAGTATAAGCTGAGATTTTCAGCCCTTTTTTTGGGCTGAAAGTCCCCCCCTCGGCTTATACTCGAGTCAGCGAAATTTTACATTGTAAATAGTACCTGAAAAAAAGTTGAGGCTGCGGCGTCCATCGTTTAAATCCCGCGGTCTCTTCCTGGTCCCTTCCGTGATAGGCGATTCTCAGCAGACACTCTCCGCCTATCACGAATGTTCTCTCATCCTCAGTTTCCCAGCAGACGTCTGTGATTGGCGGAACACTGAACACAGTGTCTGCTGGGATGGGTGAGGATGAGAGAACGTTCGTGATAGGTGGAGAGTTTCTGCTGAGAATCGCCTATCATGGAAGGGACCAGGAAGAGACCGCGGGATTTAAACGATGGACGCCGCAGCCTCATCTTTTTTTCAGGTACTATTTACAATGTTAAATTGGAACAGTGAGCTAGGGCACAGTGAGGCATTGTTGACCCTCGGCTTATTCGAGTCAGTAAGTTTTCCCAGTTTTTTTGTGGTAACATTAGGTACCTCGGCTTATTCTCGGGTCGGCTTATACTCGAGTATATACGGTAAGTATATGAAAAGTGGGGCATGCATTTGTATTCAGCCCTCCTGAGTCAATACTTTGTAGAACCGCATTTCGCTGCAAATACAGCTGCAAGTCGTTTTTGGGTATGTCTCTACCAGCTTTGCACATCTAGAGGTGAAATTTTTGCCCTATAGCTCAAGCTCTGTCAGATTGGATGGAGAGTGTCTGTGAACAGCAATTTTCAAGTCTTGCCACAGATTCTCAATTGGATTTAGGTCTGCACTTTGACTGGGCCTTTCTAACACATGAATATGCTTTGCTCTAAACCATTCCATTGTAAATCTGGCTGTATGTTATAGGGTCTTTGTCCTGCTGGAAGGGGAACCTCCGCCCCAGTCAAGTTTTTTGCAGACTCTGACAGGTTTTCGTCTAAGATTGTCCTGTATTTGGCTCCATTCACCTTCCCATCAACTCTGACCAGCTTCCCTGTCCTTGCTGAAAAAAAGCATCCCCACAACATGATGCCATCACTATGTTTCACGGTGGGGGTGGTGTGTTCAGGGTAATGTGCACTGTTTTCCTCCATGCATAGCATTTTGCTTTTAGGCCATAAAGTAAAATTTTGGTCTCATCTGACCAGAGCACCTTCTTCCACATGTTTGTGTCCCCCACATGTCTTCTCTCAAACAGCAAAGACGATTCTTATGGCTTTCTTTCAACAATGGCTTTCTTGCTACTCTTCCATAAATGCCAGATTTGTGGAGTGCAGGACTAATGGTTGTCCTGTAGACAGATTCTCTCACCTGAGCTGTGGATCACTGCAGCTCCTCCAGAGTTGGGTTCCATGCACACTGGAGCTCAAAAACTGCAGTTTTGAACACCGGATTGCTGGCAGGAAAACGCTGCTTTAAAAACTTGATTTTATCAGCGTTTTGCACTGCCGTCAATGCACGTTTTAGCGGCGGTAGCTTTCAGCCGCGATTCTCTGGCTCTATTCAAAATCAATGGTTCCCTATGGGAGCCCATTGATTTGAAAATAAGTCTCACCTGAAGTCGGATCATCATGATCCGACTTGCGGTGCGACTTGTGTGCTGAGGATGAAGGGGTGGTGTTCCCACTCGGACGATACCAGGCCCTTCGGTCTGGTATGGATTTTAAGGGGAAACCCCCCTACGCCGAAAAAACGGCGTGGGGTTCCCCCCAAAATCCATACCAGACCCTTATCCGAGCAAGCAGCCTGGCAGGTCAGGAAAGGGAGGGGGACGAGCGAGCCCCCCCCCTTCTGGACCATGTTGAGGAAAAGGGCCTCTTCCCGACAACCCTGGCCGTTGGTTGTCGGGGTCTGTGGGCGGGGGCTTATCGGAATCTAGGAGCCCTCCTTTAATAAGGTGGCCCCCAGATCCCGGCCCCCCACCCTATGTGAATGAGTATGGGGTACATCGTACCCCTACCCATTCACCTGGGGAAAATTGTGTAAAAAAAAAAATACACACTACAAAGGTTTTTAAAGTAATTTATTAGACAGCTCCGGGGGTCTCTTCCGACTTCGGGGTCTCTTCCGACTTCGGGGGTCTCTTCCGACTTCGGGGGTCTCTTCCGACTTCGGGGGTCTCTTCCGACTTCTCCGCGCTCTCCGGCCTCTTCTCCCACTCTCCGGTGCCTTCTGCCAGGCTCCTCCGCTATCTTCTGCCCGCTCTTTCGCCAACGTTTGCCCTGTCTTCTTCTTCCTTTCTCTTCTGATGTTGACACGATGCGCTCTCCCGCTGTAATTCCATGTGTGTGGTGCGCATTGACTTATATAGGCATGGGGCGTGGTCACCAGGTGATGTCACCCGGTGACCCTGCCCCCTTACGACGTCCCTGTCCCATTATGCCCCGGGACTGTGACGTCATAAGGGGACGGGGTAACCGGGTGACATCACGCAGTGACCACGCCCCATGCCGATATAAGTCCTTGCGCACACGGCATTACAGCGGAAGAGAGCATCGTGTCAACATCGGAACAAGAGAAGAGGGAAGAAGACGACGGAAAAGACCGGGCCAACGCTGGCAAAAGAGCAGAAGATAGCGGAGGAGCCCGGCAGAAGAACCAGAGAGTGGGAGAAGAGAGTGGAAAAGTCGTTAGAGACCCCTGAAGTCGAAAGAGACCCCCGGAGCTGTCAAATTACTTTAAAAACTTTTGTAGTGTTTTTTTTATTTTTGACACATTTTTCCCCAGGTGAAAGGGAAGGGTTACGATGTACCCCATACTCATTCACATAGGGTGGGGGGCTGGGATCTCCCAGATTCCAGTAAGCCCCTGCCCGCAAACCCCGACAACCAACGGCCAGGGTTGTCGGGAAGAGGCCCTTGTTCTCATCAACATGGGGGGACAAGGTGCTTTGGGATGGGGGCGCAGGACCCCCCTGCCCCAAAGCACCTACCCCATGTTGAGGGCATGCGGCCCGGCACAGTCCAGGAGGGGGGGGTGCTCGCTCGTCCCCACCCCTTTCCTGACCGGCCGGGCTGCGTGCTTGGATAAGGGTCTGGTATGGATTTTAGGGGGACCCCCACGCCGTTTTTTTGGCGTAGGGGGTTCCCCTTAAAATCCATACCAGATCGAAGGGCCTGGTATCGTCAGAGGGGGAACTCCACGCCAATTTTTTTATTTTTTTTGGCGGGGTTCCCCTTCATCAGCACGCAAGTCGGATCATGATCATCAGACTTGCGGTGCGACTTCTATTCAAATCAATGGGCTCCCATAGGGAACCATTGATTTTAAATAGAGCCAGAGAAACGCTCAACGCTAATTAGCAGCCATTTATGCGTGTTTATGCACGTTTATTGGCGTTTTTTGTCGCCGAAAAACTGCACTTTGAACGCGAATTTCCCAAGGCGTCTTTCAGGACAGCACCTTGAGAGATGGTGACTCCTCCCACCAACCACAGGAAACACCTTCTTCCTCCAGATCTTTAAAGGGAGGTACCTCCCCACCATACCTCAGTTTTTGTTTCCTCCGGCCCAGAGGGAACATCTTCGGTGAGGGGAGTCGATGTCTTTCAGATGCTCCTGGGAGACGGGGCTTCCCTCTTGTTTTTTTCCTCCATAGGAAACCGCTGTCCTCCCGATCTACCCAGGCACGGCAAGCGGTAGTTTCGGGCTCCTCTTCTCCCTAAATGCTCAGAGGAGCCATGGCCTAGGTGACCTGCTTGTTCTGGAGCGGTGGTCGCGCGCACGCCGCCGCCATTTTGGCATAGTCCAAAGCTGCCGGAAGTGAGAGAGCGGGTCACCAGGTCATTTCCTGCGTGAATGCAAGGGGGAGGAGGCAGGACAGAAGCTGGTGCCTATTTACGTTTCTGGTCCGGTGCAGAGGCACTATGGGAGTCCGGAAACGGCGTGTAAAGCCACAAATTCGCTGTACACCTGTAATGAAAGACGCGGTGGGGACAGGCACAGGCACCAGCAAGGCTCAGGTAGGAGGCAGCAGTTAAAGTCTGCCTGTTCCTTTTACCTGTATATTTCTGGTCTCCTCTTTTTTTTCTTACTATCCCCCTAGTCCAGTGGTTCTCAACTCCTGTCCTCAGGACCCACTAACAGGCCAGATTTTTAAGTATTACCTTGGTAAGATGCAGACTAGAATACTGCAATCCCTGAGCAGCAAATTATATCACCTGTGATGCATTTCAGTTATCTTGCAAACCTGGCCTGTTGGTGGGCCCTGAGGACTGGAGTTGAGAACCACTGCCCTAGTGGCTATGGGCCTATCTGGGCACTGGAGGTGTTTAAGTTTCCTTCTTAGTGCACCTTTTTGGGGTGGTCCATCGGCAGAGACAGGGTCTCACTAAGGATCCCCTGCTTTCTTCCTTTTTTTTTTTTCTTCTCTCCAGGCCAAGAGCTCTGACCCAAAAAAGATGTCCTTTATGCAGGACTAAAATGGGAGATAACTGGAAGAAAGCCCTATGCAGTACTTGCATTACTTCTTTAGTTAAAGAGGAATCAGCTTCAGTATGCAATGATTTGGTTGCCTCTGTAAAGAAGGAACTTTATGCCACAATTCAAACTTTTCGTGATTAGTTAACCCGGCTGCTAGTCAGCCTTCCACTTCAGAGTCTTCCCAGGGGTCTTTGGCTATACCAGTGTTAGAAACTCTGACTGAGGAGTCTACTACCAGGGAAGGACAGTCCCCCGCACCTTCTTCTCTTTTTTTTTTTTTATATAAATTCTTTATTTTTTCCATAGATTTCACATTACAAGTTTTCACGTTTTATACCATCTGCTTATATCAATCAAAAATCAAACACAAAAAAGAGAGACTACAATCTTGTATTCTCCCACCTCCTTTATGCTTCATTAATTCAATGTGACTTCTCTTTTCCTCTTTAACCTCTTCCTTTCTTTTCCTCCCCCAACCAAACACAAAAAAAAAGGGAAAAATTATGGCGGGAGAGATTACACCCTCCCACCCTCACACCTCCTCTCTCTTCTCCCCGCTCCTCCCTATATTTCAAGTAGGGTGCCCATATCGTCCTGTATCTCCCATCTTGATCTTTCATTGCCATCGTGAAGTTATCCATCTGTTGAATCTCTGCGATTCTAGCGAACCATTGTGCTCTAGTTGGACTCACCTTTTTCCACAGGAGAGTGACACACACCCTCGCGGCTATAATAAGATGTCTTAGTAGTGAATTTCTTTATTTTTCCACTGATATAGGTATATCTAGTATTAGAATGGCTGCTGGTCTGTCTTCTAAAGACACTCCTGTAATTATTTTGATAGTTTCTATTACCATTTTCCAAAACTCCTGTATTTTTACACATTCCCAGAAAATAAGTAATAGAGTCCCTTCTGCCATGACATCTCCAGCCAGGCATCTGACGTCTGAGGATATATTCGATGCAGTACTGTTGGTGTTTCTCAACTCCAGTCCTCAAGGCACCCCAACAGGTCATGTTTTCAGGCTTTCCATTATTTTGCACAGGTGATTTGATCAGTTTCGCTGCCTTAGTAATTACCACAGCCGTTTCAACTGAGGGAAATCCTGAAAACATGACCTGTTAGTGCACCTTGAGGACTGGAGTTGAGAAACACTGTTCTATACCATCTAGTTAAAATTTTGTATCCTCCCTCCTGGTACCTGCTCGCTACTGAGGCCTTGTGTGTAAATAACAAGATCCTGTCTCTCTGTTCTTGGGAGAATGTTAACCCTAAGTCCCTCTCCCAAGCCTAAAGGAATGGAAGTTCTTGTGGTATGTCTAAATTAATTAGTATTGCATAGAAATAAGACGGTGAGTGTCTCAGGGGGCTCCCCTTCAAGCATATCTGCTCAAATTTTGACAATGTTCTGACTTCTGTATATATCTTTGCCTTTGTCAGTAAGAACGCTTCTAATTGCATCATCCGAAAAAAATCGAATTCTGGTGCTACCTCTTTCAATCTCTCTTTGTCATTAGTCGATTATCTTTTGAAAAGTGAGTAATTCTACTAATACCTCTTTGTCGTAGAGCATTGTATCTTTGATCTATCAAACCTGGCTGAAATGCCCTGGTGCCCAGGATCGGAGTCATTGGACTTGGGTATTTAGACATACCGTATATACTTGAGTATAAGCCGACCCGAATATAAGCCGAGGCACCTAATTTTACCACAAAAACTGGGAAAATGTATAGACTCGAGTATAAGCCTAGGGTGTGCCTCATTTTGCCTCATTGTGTCCATGCCTCACTTTGCCTCATTGTGTCCATGCCTCATTGTGTCCATGCCTCACTGTGTCCATGACTAGTCTGACGTTTAACATGGGAGTCTATGGAGGGGGTGCCCGGCTTTGAAAAATTGGTGCTCCCCGGCCGTAAGTTCTCCGGACAAGAAACTTTGCACACTTGTAGAGAAAGAGTGGGGCTACATGTGTGCCAATTTTGGGGTCCAGAGGACCTACGACCGTCCGGTACCGGGTCCCCAAAGTCACCAGAGAAATGACCGTTTAACATGGGAGTCTATGGAAGGGGTGCCCGGTTTTGAAAAATCGGTACTCCCCGGCCGTAGATCCCCCCGGACAAGAAACTTTGCACACTTGTAGAGGAAGAGTGGGGCTACAAGTTTGTGGTCATGGGGACCTACGGCCGGCCGGTACTGGCTCCCCAAGTCCGGGAGATCAGGCGCAAAAAGGTGACTCGAGTATAAGCCGAGGAGGGCATTTTCAGCACAAAAAATTGTGCTTAAAAACTCGGCTTATACTCGAGTATATACAGTATTTGTTTTTTCAACCTTTTTGTTTGTATAGTGGCCCCATTCGTCGGGTGTTTCTTTATTTCTGTTGGCATTTCAGCTTCTGGGATCCACACTAGGCCTTCCAGGGGTATATCCACTGTTGCCTGTTCCATTTTTATCCAGGGTTTCTTATTAAGCCCACACCACTCTACTACTCTAACTAAATGAGATACTTCCTGATACTTTACTGGGTCCGGGAGCCCAATCCCTCCTTCCCCTTTGGGCAATGACAAAATAGTTCTACGTATCCTTGCCAGTTTCCCTGCCCAAATTAATTTCAGGAACCTTGACCTAAGATTCCTCAAAAAAACTTTGGGGTATCTTAATTGGTAAAGTCTGTATTAGATACAGAAGTCTCGGTAACACGTTCATCTTTATTATATTTGTCCGTTCGAACCAAGTAAAAATGTCTTCATCTAAAATCAAATTGCGTAGTTATCTGATGTAGTAGTGAGGATTTTATTTCCATTCCCATTGCCTCTGATTTCCCATAGTTCACCTTTAAAATTGGACAATTTTCCATATTCTCTTAGTTCTGCCAGCAGGAAAGGCAGGGCTATAACCGGGGACGTTATAAAAAAAATTAAGTCATCGGCATATGCCGCCAGTTTCTGTTCTTCCCCCTTCGTTATTATCCCCTTAATGTTCGGATTTAAAAAGGGTTCTATTGTCAAAATAAAAATAGGCAACACTGGGCAACCTTGTCTTGTCCCATTTCGAATAAGAAATGGCTCCGATATTTTATCATTTTATTTTAACCCTCGCGCTCGGTTCTGAGTATATATTATAGAACCAGCTCATCATCCCTGCTCTCAGTCCTATATGCTGTAGCGTTGCTTTTAGAAACATCCATTCCACTCTATCAAAAGCTTTTTCTGCGTCAGCAGATACTAATATCATTTGCATCCTCCGTTTTTGTGCTAGATAAATTGCACTCACCACCCGTTGTGTGTTTTCCCTTCCCTCTTGCCCAGGGGTAAATCCCAGTTGATCTGGGTGTATTAAATCCGGGATATACTCTATTAAACTTGTGGCAAGAATCTTGGTGAACACTTTCAGGTCCACATTCAGCAGTGATATAGAGCGGTAGCTAGAGCATTGTGATGGATCTTTACCTTCCTTTGGGATGACTGTTATATGTGCCAACAGCGTCTCATTCGGTATTTTCTTTCCCTCCCGCAGTGAGTTATAAGCTGATATAAACCTGGGAGCCAGTTTCTCAGCGAACATTCTGTAGTATGATAGGGTGTACCCATCCAGACCAGGTGCCTTACCCAATTTTTAATACTTTTGAGCATTTTCTGGCATGAGTTTTTCTTCTAACTGGTATAATTTCTCGTAATACTCCTTAAAACATTGTGCGAATTTCTGTGGGGCATTCATCATTTTGTGTCTCTTAATTTGTGCGATATAGTTGCGTGCATTGGCTTCTCTCAGGGCATTTGCTAACATTTCTACCTGGTTAGTTCCCAAACTCATAGAATGTTTGCCTCCCTCTGGTTAATTTTGCTTTCGCTTTATCGATTTAGTAATAGATTCAGCTTTTCCCGCATGTCGTCTAGTTTTTCTATTGATTGTGCCTGGGATTTTTTATGTACCGTTTCTAGGTCTCCAATACGTTTAAACATCGAGTCTATCTGTTCATTTAATTTCCGTTTCCTATGTGTCCCCATCGAGATAAAATTACGTCTCATTACACATTCATGTGTTTCCCACAAACAAAAGGGAGATGTTTCTCCTGTGTCGTTCCGTGCCAAAAAAACAACTCTAATTCCTCCCTCAGTTTCCCCTCATATTCACTGTCTTTTAATAGTCTCATTTACCTTCCAGTGCCATCCCTTCATATTAGCCTCCCCTAAATTTATTGTGCAGTTTGTTGGAGCATGGTCTGAAAGGGTGATAGATCCAATAGAAGCATCTACAAGAGATGCAGCTAGGCTGTGTGAGATTAAAACATAATCGATTCTAGTATGTTTTTATATCTCGCCGCAAAAAACGTGTAGTCCCTATCCTGTGTGTGGAAAGTCCTCCAACTATCTATCAAATTGTAAGTCTTGTAAGAGTTTCTTCGCTTTTCCTAATTTAGTGTATGACAGATGGGAGTTACCTTTCGAGGTTTTCTTTATAGGGTCTAAAGCCATGTTAAGATCACCACCCACTACCAGAATTCCTTCCCTGTGTTGCTGGACCAATTGCAGGTATGTTTCCAAACAATTTATCTGGTCTACATTCGGTAGTTATATATTCACTAGTGTGACTTTTTGTTGACTCAGAGTTCCCTTCACTATTAAGAGACGTCCTCCCTCACTACCCCCGATTCCCCGATGCTATCTGCTTGGACATCAAAATAGAGACTCCGCAGGATTTTGAACTCTGTGATGTACTATGGTATATTGTCGGGAATCTGTGGTTCTTAAGGTTCGGGGTTTTGTCCCCTTTAAAATGTGTCTCTTGTAAAAAAATGTGTGATTTAAGTCTACCTAATTCCGAAAGCAGCCTAACTCGTTTCTCTGGGATATCAAGTCCCTTAACGTTATATGAGGTAAAAGTTATTTTGGTAATTTCTGTCCTGATTGGGGCCGTCCAATAAGGGAGGTGAAGGGAAGGCAAAGCAAGAGACAGAAGGCACGGACGGGCGAGAGGGAGAGAGAGGAATAAAAAAAACAAAAACTTTTTTACTTTTCCCTGGGAGATCAAACTCCCCGCATGTATGGTGACCTGGTGCAGCACCTGGACCAAGTCACTCAAAAACAACAACAAAAACAAACAAAAAAAAACCCTGCAACGCCTCCGACTTATCCTCCACTCAGAGGAGAGGCGTTTATTGTGGGGGTGTTGTAGGTCAGGCCAGAGTTTGTGCCTGGGGTCCCTAGACAGTGCTCTCGCTTTGTACTTCCATAGACTTTTTGGTAATTCACATATTTAACTTGTATCTCATATACAGTTTCTATTCTCTTTCTGTCCCCCATAGCCCCGGTCTCTCCCCTCTTCAGGGTTTGCACGGTCATTAAATTCCTGGAAAAGTCATGGGAGTTTGACATGGCACTTTCCAGGCCTGGGAAAGTTTTGAAAAATGACTGAACCCCACTAAGTTTTGGAAAAGTCATGGAATTTTGAGTAGTGGTGCCATCGGATCGTAAGCAATCCATGACCCGAACGGGTCATCCTGTTCGGATCGGCACACGGCGCGATCCGTGGAGCGCTCCGGAGCCTCGGCCATTAGAAAAGGCCGCGGCTTCAGCCTAGCTCCGGAGCCGCGGCCATCTTGGTACACCTGGCGGCGGCCTGTTAGCGGCTTAGCGGCACGCTGATGTCAGCAGGAACAATAAGCAGCATACGGAACAAAGCCGCCTCCCCCTCCTCTCTGTTTACATCTACAGAGGAGGAGGAGCCCACGCCCGAGGGACACACACTGCACCGTGTATTGCTGTGTCTGTAAGGGGGGGTGTCTGCACTACTGGGGGGTGTCTGCACTGTACTTACGTCAGTGCTACAGTTTGAATTTATTTGTGTGAACTGTGAAGTTAAGTCATGGATTGTGGAAACTAACTAACACAAAAATTTTAATCGGTAACCGCCCTAATTTATATTAGTAAAAATATGCTGGGTGTGACATGGATTTTCTGCTTATTTAACATGTATACATAGACATTTCATGAAACATTAGGTCGTGAATATTGACGTGAAGTCATGGAATTTTATTGGTAAAAATGTGTATGAACCCTGCCTCTTGCGTATATCTTAAACAATCAGCATATCTTTATCAAATTTCCATCAAATCAACCTTATCTCCTTATAATAACACAGCACAGAAAAAAATAATCAAAAAATACACCTATATACTTATATAAGCTTTTACAATATAGCATTCTTTATAGTCATATATGCCCAACTTGTATTCAGAGTCCTCCCTCCCCTCTCCATTCCTATTTCTCCCATTTCCCTTCTGCTTTATTCGCATCTACATACAATTCTATTCCCATGAAGAGTCTGGGCTCCCCCTCCATGACGGAAGTGGTCCCACCTTTGTGGGTGATGGGGGCGGTTTATCTTCCTCACCAAAACAAACAAAAAGGAGGAAGAGGGGGATCTCCTTCGCCGTATTCCTCTTATTTTATTGTATCTATATACAAATCTGTTCCCGATAGGAGTCCAACCTCCCCCCTTTGCCCCCCCCCCCCACAAAAATATAAATCCCTACCTGTGCCCATCCCATTACATTCCTTTAAAAAAAAAAAAAAAGTCTTAATTAACCATGTGTCCAAAAAAAATAAACACACACCACTGCTGGCGTTATATCCAACTTTTCTCTCTCCTTCCTTGGAGGCACTTCAACAGGATTACCTACCCCCTTATCCCCCCCCATCCCTTTCCACCCCCCTTATTCCTTCTAACCGGGTGTTCTACCCCAGTGACAAAAAAAATAAAAAAAATATTTCATGTTGTTCATACTATGAGCCCTTCTCTTCACCCTGTCCCCTGTCCCCTTTATCCTTTGAACAGGCAACTATCGTTGCAATTAATCTGTGTTTAAATTCCCTTCTTCCTTTCTACCAAAAAAACAAAACAAAAAAGAGACCCACATTACTACCGATCTCCTCCGTGATTTTACATCCCCTCCGTGATTTTACATCCCCATTCTATGATCTCCTCCCCCCTTCCCCTCTCCACCCATTACCCCCCCTCCTACCTTACCCTGTTGCTGTACCTCATCCCTTATCTGAATTGTATCTGAATTATACCAAATCGCAGTTATTACAATTATCTTCACGTAAAACTTTATTTCCACACCAGAAAAAAAACAAAAACAAAAACCCTCCCATCACCCAAAAAAAATAATCCCTCCCACAATCCCATTCCCTCCTCTCATGGTCCAGGGGGAGTAGGGGGGAGAGGGGGAAGCCCATCCTGTCTCCCCCGGGGAAAAAAAACACAAAAATGCAAAAATTCTCCTTAAAGCGGAGGTGCCGCGGGAAAAAAAAATATTAAAAGCCAGCAGCTGCAAATACAGCAGCTGCTGGACTTTTAATATATGGACACTTACCTGTCCTGGAGTCCAGCGACGTCTGCAGCAGAGGACGAGCAATCGTTCGTCCCTCTGCTGCCCCCACCGCCATCCTCGGTGAGGGAACCAGGAAGTGAAGCCTTGCGGCTTCATGTCCGGCTCCCTACGGCGCGTGCGCGAGTTGCGCTGCGCCGTTCTGAATGGTCCCCTGTGTTCTGGGAGCCGAGTGTCTCCCAGAACACAACGGGGAATCTGCGGGAAGTGACGTGCTTCCCACAGATTTCCCGCAGAGGGGACTCCCGAAAGTGGGTGCAAATACCTGTCTTAGACAGGTATCTGCACCCCCCTCCCCCCTGAAAGGTGTCAATTGTGACACCAGAGGGGGGGAGGGTTCCGATCAGCGGAAGTTCCACTTTAGGGTGGAGCTCCGCTTTAAGTTGCCCAGTACATGTAGCTGTTAGAGGTTTACGAGAAACCTTTTATCATTTATCATTGTCAGAAATGCTAAAAAAAAAAAGGGGGACAAAAAGAGTGGCATATGGAGAACAGATATTCTCCTTTTTAAAGAAAAGATTCTATTTATTAATCAAACTTGTGGAGTAATTCAGTGGTCTGCTGTGGTGTTGTCCCTTTATTCTGATATGTCTGAGATTTCCTCTGCAGGGCTGCTCCTCTGTCTGTTGGTAAGTCTATCCAGTTAGGTACTCCGAAGGCCTATGAGCCCATGAACTGAAATGGTTATGGCAACTGCTCTGGGTCATGTAACTTAAATGTGTCACCATCTCTTTTAATTGTCAAAGAAATTGGGTACCCCCATCTATATGATGCCCCCTTTAGTCGTATATGGTCCAATAAGGGTTTCAGCCTCCGTCGTCTATCCCTCGTTTGACGACATAAATCAGGGAACACCTGAATCTCCTCTTTGTTTAGTTCTTCTTCTGATGAGGATTCGGAGGACTCATTGAAGAGACTGAAGTGGCCCCTTCCAAATTTAAGTTATCCTTGGAAGAGGTGGATGGGCTACTTGGAGACATTCATGTTACCCTTGGCCTAAGTGAGGAAAAGAAAGAGTTAAGTCTGCATGACCGCATGTATGCAGGTCTAAGTGAACCCAAGGATCGGACATTCCCGGTCCATTCGATCATCTGTGACGCCATAAAGAAAGAATGGCAAGATCCGGAGAAAAAAACCTTTCTTCTCAAAGGCCCACAAAAGACGTTTCTCTTTTCATCCATGGACGGACACAGCTCCTTAATTCTTGACTTGTGGGTTAGGTTCTGTCTATTAGGAGAGGACTAGGCAGACATGTTAGTTATTTAAATACATGCAGCTTTAACAGAGTTGAACAGCCCCACCCAGGGGACGGTCCCTCCGGTCATAACCCCTCACCCTGCAGCTAGTAGCTCAGTTTTTTTTCTACCTAGTAGAGGACCTGGCTCCCCCTTGGGCCCAGAGTTCTATGAAAATTTTTACTTTTTCTTGTTTTATTATTTTATAATTTGATCCTGAGATCTTCTATCAATTGCCGGCTGGGCGACAAGCTGGATAATATAGATTCTGGTAGTCTCCCCAGCCCGGCCATTGAGCGTGAGCAGAACTTAGCTAAGCGCTGGGTCGGCCACAACGTACCCCATGGCTCCAGGGGTGGCCAGTGAGCTATTGCTCCGGGGTCCACATATGACCTGGCTGCTTGCTGTCTCAGTCAGTGGACCATGGCTGACAGCCACTCCGTACTGTCCGGTGGTGAGTCTGTCTGGAACGCACCAGCTTGTCCACGCATGGACGGGTAAGTACAGTTCCTCCTGTTTTGGGCAGTTTGCAACAGCTGGGCTTCCAGGAGGGTCTTTAGGGGGTCTCCTGTCCTCCCTTTCCCTCTTTCTGTCCCCCACTCTTTCCTCCTCCCCATTGCGGGGTCTGCTGCATCGGCGGGGCGTACCTGTAGGGGGCCTCTGTATCCCGGTTGGGGGCTGTAGGTGTGCCCGGGTCCGCTCTGTGGGGTGTGTCTGTCTTTTGGGAGCCTCCGCATGGCGTCCCTGTGGCCTTCTCGTCCACCTCAGTGTGCTCGGCCGCCATTTTTGGTAGCGCCTGCGCCATTTTCCTGTGGTTTTTTTCTGTATCGAAAATTCCCATTGGTGGCCATTTTGTCATGGTCGCGCTGTGGCGCAAGTCTTCAATGCGGGCGGCCATTTTCTTGTAGCCCGCGCCCTTTTTTCCCTGAGGAGTCCGGCGGCCATTTTACAGTGGTTTTTCACTGTATGGCTTGCCCTCTAGTGCTGGAGACTTCCTGAACAGCGCAAATTACCTCACAGAACACCTCAGTCACACGCTTTGTGTGAGGCAGAGTGGACAACGGCGCTGAGCAGTCTCTGGCTGGGTGGTGAGTCACTGGGTAACCCCCCCGGTCAGCGCAGCTAGGAGGGTGGACATTTGTTATTACAAGTGCCTTGACTTAGTCCCTAAGGACTGTCAGTGGGTCAGAATGGAGTCTGAAGCTGGCGTTTCTTCCCCAGACACTCCAGAGGCAGCAACCGGTGCCCCTGCACCTGCGGGTCCCATGGACACTTTGTCCTGGAGTCATTTGTTGCATGGGTGGAAGCGGCATGCAGGCGTAAGGGGGGGGGTAAAAAGCGCTCCCTCCCCCGCCATCTCCTGGGGAATACTCGGACTCGGGCCTGGCTGCAGCTCACGACCCCTGTTCTGGGATGTCAGAGGATGCAGACCAAGACCGTCCGGGCACTGAGGAAGACTCCTCGTCCGGGTCAACGCAGGACAGAGCACTTGTGGCAGCTCTTATCAACGCAGTAAGGGACACTCTTAAGCTAGAAGATACAGCTGGGACATACACTGAGGTGTCAGTCCCTTTTGGGTCTCAGAAACCGACCCGCTCTGTTAAGGTTTTTCCTTATGTTGATTTCTTTGACAAGTTCATAGATGAGGAATGGGAACGGCCGCAGAGATCCTTTTGTGGTCCCTCAGCGCATTGCGGTCCGTTACCCATTTGAAGAGAGCCTTTTGAAAAAATGGGCTTCCCCACCTGTCGTTGACCCCCCGGTCTTAAGGTTGAACAAGGTAACCACTATCCCAGTAGAGGGGACCCCTGCTTTTAAGGACCCTATGGATAGGAGGTCTGAAGCGGTGAGTCGGACCGTGTTCACCATGCTGGGCTCAGCATTGCGGCCGATAATGGCTGCAACTTTGATGTCTCAGACACTCCCTGAATGGGCTAAACTTTTGCACCAGGCAGTGGAAGAGCATCAGCTCCCACAGGGAATCATAACACTGGCCGACCAGCTGGTGCAGGGTCTTGTGTACGTCTGTGATGCAACACTGGATGCGGCCTCTGTATCCGTGGTGGTCTTGCGCCGCCTGATGAGGCTAAAATGCTGGTCCGTGGACCAAGCTTCTAAGAAAGCTCTGACAGATTTGCCTTTTAAAGGTGGGAGGCTCTTTGGTGCCTCACTGGATGACATTATTAAGGATGTCACTGGAGGTAAGAGCACACTTCTACCTCAGTCCACTAAAGGTAAGCCGTGGCCCTCCTTTCCCGCACAAAAGCGGTATTTTCGTCAGTCAGGGCCCCGTAGCAGACCCTCCCAAGCCAATAAGGATTCATCTGGGGGACAGAAGCGTCCCTGGGTGCGCAATAAATCCAAGTCTGCAAACAAGCCCGCTTCAGCATTAAGTCTTGCCCCCACCCGATTCTTGGGTGGGGGGCCGTCTTCGCGAGTTCGCAGATCGGTGGACCTCCCTGCTTTCCGACCAGTGGGCTTGCGAAGTGATCACTTCAGGGTACAAGATCGAGTTTTTCTTGCCCACCAAACAGATTCTTTCCCTCAAATCTGCCTCTCCTTCCAGCTCGTCGCACTGCCCTGCTGGGGGCGGTGGAAGACTTGTTGAGGTGCGGGGTGATCATACCCGTACCATCGCAGGACAGGTTTCAGGGATTCTACTCAAATCTGTTTGTGGTCCCAAAAAAGGATGGAGTTCGTCCAATCCTAGACCTCAAGGCCCTCAATGCCTTTGTGACGGTTCGGAAATTCAGGATGGAATCTATTCGCTCGGTGGTAGCTGCGCTTCATCCGGGGGACTTTCTGGTGTCCTTGAACATCAAGGACGCATACTTGCTTGTCCCCATCTGCGTCAGGCATCAGAGGTTCCTGCGTTTCGCGGTCGGGGAAGACCACTATCAATTTATGGCTCTCCCCTTTGGCCTAGCATCGGCACCAAGAGTTTTCACCAAGGTGCTCGCTCCGATTCTGGCTTTGCTGAGACAGCGAGGCATTGCTGTTGAGGGCTACTTAGACGATCACCTTCTGAGAGCTGCTTCATGCTCAGAATTAGAGGACGTGTCTACAGCCAGTCAGACGCTCCGAGAATTTGGTTGGGTATTGAACCTCCAGAAGACGGTGTTAGTACCGACTCAGCGCCTGGAATACCTGGGGCTGATTCTGGACTCCTCGGAGTCTAGAGTTTTTCTTCCTCCAGACACTCCAGGCTGCGGTGAGGTTAACATCCCGCAAATGGTTGTCTCTCTGTTAATGCATGAGAGTCCTGGGCCTCATGGTAGCCTCCTTTTGAGGCAGTACCGTATGCCCAATCCCACACAAGTTTTGCAGAAGGAGATTCTGTCCAAATGGCACAAATCCCCATTGTCTCTGGATCATCAGATTCAGCTAAGTCGTCTAGTCAGGGCCTCTCAGACTTGGTGGCTGACATCCCCGGCACTTCAGTCACCCGGGAAGTCGTTTCTTCCTTTCCACTGGACTGTGATCACGACGAACGCCAGCCTGACAGGTTGGGGGGGGGGGGGGGAGTCTGGGGTCTTCAGTCAGCACAGGGCGCTGGACTCTGGAAGAATCTCTCCTGCCGATCAATGTCCTCGAGCTTCAAGTGATCAGGCTATGCCTCTCCAAGTGGTGAGAGACTTCAGGAGCGTCCAGTCAGGATCCAGTTGGACAATGCCACGGCGGTGGCTTATGTCAACCATCAGGGAGGAACAAGGAGCTCGGCCGCAGCGTTGGAGGTCGCTCACATCCTAAGGTGGGCCGAAAGGAGCGTACCGGTTCTATCGGCTGTTTACATTCCGGGCGTAGAAAACTGGCAGGCGGACTATCTAAGTCACCAAATGCTGGACCAAGGGGAATGGTCGCTACACCTGGAGGTGTTTCAACTCCTTTGTCAGAAATGGGGCACACCAGATGTGGATCTCCTGGCCTCTCCACTCAATCTGTCGAGGTTTGTGGCCAGGTCCAGAGATCCCTGGGCAGACGCATTAGTGTCTCCATGGGGTCAGTATCGGCTAATTTATGCCTTTCCCCCACTGAAGTTGCTTCCTCGTCTGCCCCGCAGAGTGGAGGCCGAGGGGATTCCGGTGATTCTAATCGCCCCAGACTGGCCCCGGCTTCCCTGGTACACCGATCATTAATAATAAAAGGTAATATTGCGCTAATGTGAACAGATGAAAATATTGTGTTTATTAGCAGCTAGGCTGCGACATAAAAAATGTGAAACCATATCAAGTAAATAGGAATTAGAAAATGTCGCGCACAGACATGTGAAAAGAGTAAAACACTGATGAGAGTTCCTCTAAAAAAGTGAAAAATATATATGAGTGAAGGTGAATAAATTAATATGTATATTAACACCAAAAAATAAATAAGCAAAACAGGGACTCAACCCCTACTCAGAATACTAAAATAGTGATCAACTTAATATGTGATATTAAAATGAAACATATAAGGCACAATACTGTTTTCAATATTTAGAGCACTATTGCAGTAATACTTGACAAGACAGAAGAGGGAATAGTCTATTCCTTGATAGCTCAAATGAGGTCCAATATAGCAAACAGTTCCAATGCGACCTGGTGCGCCTCGTGGCGGATGCTCCCTGGCGTCTGCCAATGCGGGAGGACCTTCTGTTTCAAGGTCCCATATTTCATCCTGCTTTACAGTCGCTGGCTTTAACATCATGGCTATTTGAAAGCCAGGTACTAAGGGACCGTGGTCTGTCAGACTCGGTAATCTCCACCATATTGAGGGCTCGGAAGTCATCTTCCCGGAAGATCTACCATCGCACTTGGAAGGCCTACATCTCTGTGTGAAGACATGGTTTGGCGCCCACTGGCATATTCGGTTTCTCGGATCCTGCTGTTCTTACAGCGTGGAGTGGATCCGAAACTGGCCTTAAGCACTATTAAGGGGCAGATTTTAGCCTTGGCTTTTTTCTTCCAATGACCCCTGGCGGCTCATTCACTGGTAAGCACGTTTGTGCAGGGGGTACGACACATGATTCCCCCAATTAGACCACTGCTCCCTCCATGGGACTTGAATCTGGTGCTCTCTGTACTTCAGGAATCTCCTTTTGAGGACATCAGGGAGATTGCCTTCCTAGTAGCCATTACATCGGTCAGAAGGGTTTCTGAATTGGCGGCCTTGTCCTGCAAGTCACCTTACTTGGTCCTCCATAAGGATAAAGCGGTGCTACGCCTGCAGCCCTCATTCCTTCCTAAGGTAGTTCCGGCTTTTCACCTAAACGAGGACATTGTACTTCCATCCTTGTGTCCTCGGCCGTCGCATCCCAAGGAGGCTGCGCTATATACTTTGGACGTGGTACGTGCCCTACGCGTGTACCTGTCTGCTACTGCTCCATTCCGGAGATCTGACAAACTGTTCGTGTCGGTGTCTGGTCCAAAGAAGGGCCTGGTGGTCTCGTCGGCCACCATTTCTTGGTGGATCAGACAGACCGTGATCCAGGCCTATGCCCTTAAGGGGTGGGCGCCTCCTTTTTCCGTCACGGCGCATTCGACCAGGGCAATTGGTGCCTCCTGGGCTTTCTGACATCAAGCGTCTGTCTCACAGGTGTGTTAGGCGGCGACCTGGTCGTCCGTTCACACTTTTTCCAAATTTTATAAGGTTGATGCGAGTGCATCTTCGGATGCTTCTTTTGGCCGCAAAGTTTTACAGGCGGCTGAGGTTTCTACGCCTCCGTAGAGGAGCTCTGCTGTTTAGGGTGAAGTTAGTCTTTTGATTGCTGTTCCCACCCCTCGTTTTTCCTGACACTGCTTGGGGACATCCCACAAGTCAAGAATTAAGGAGCTGTGTCCGTCCATGGACGAAAAGAGAAAATAGAATTTTTGTACTCACGGTAAAAATCCTTTTCTCTGTCATCCATGGACGGACACAGCACCCATCCCTCCTTTTTAAGTTTGTCCTGCTTTTTGACAAACTGAGCTGCTAGCTGCAGGGTGAGGGGTTATGACCGGAGGGACCAACCCCTGGGCGGGGATGTTCAACTCTGTTAAAGTTACATGTATTTAAATAACTAACATGTCTGCCTAGTCCTCTCCTAATAGACGGAACACAAGTCAAGAATTAAGGAGCTGTGTCCGTCCACGGACGACAGAGAAAAGGATTATACGGTGAGTACAAAAATCCTATTTTTCCCTTTTTTGAGGAAGATCCCTCTGCAGTGTGGAAAAAAGTCCCAAAACTGGATGCGGCCTTCTCTCAGGTCTCCAGGTCCACCGACCTGTCTTTTGAAGACATGGGGGTTCTCAGGGACCCAATGGACAAACATATGGACCTCTTGCTCAAAAGATCATGGCAGTCGATAATGAGCAATTTAAAGCCTGCCATGGCCACTACAAGTGTAGTCAGAAATCTGGAATTTTGGGTTAACCAGTTAAAATCCCATATAGTGGCGGATTCTCCTAAACAGGAAATCTTAGACTCTTTTTCCACTTTGTCTTCTGCAGTAGGTTATATAGCAGATGCTTCAGCTGAAGCAATTAAAATATTGGCAAGGTCAGCAGCCTTGACTAATACTGCTAGAAGAGCATTATGGTTAAAGACCTGGCCAGGTGATGCAGCTTCTAAAAATAAGCTTTGTTGGATTCCATTTTCGGGTGACCTTCTTTTTGGGCCTGATCTGAATAGCATTCTGGACAGGACGGCTGACAGGAAGAAGTCTTTCCCAGTCAAAAAGAAGCAACAGCCCCCGAAAAAAAAATTTTGACCTAAAAAGGCTCAAGAAAAAGACAACAAAACCCAGGGGAGAAGGAGGACTTGGGCCACACAAAAGGCCAAAGGAAAAGGTGGAATCCTTTTCCATCCTCCTACGCAAGCTGAGAAATCCCAATGACTCAGCCCTTCGGGTAGGCGGGAGACTGCAAAAGTTTCTTCCGCAGTGGTCAGCCATAACACAAAATCAGTTTATTCTGACCACTCTAGCACAGGGTTATGTGATGGAGTTCTCGGATCCCCCCCCCAAGAAGGTTTCTGGTGACGAATACCCCAAAAGACCCAGAAACAGCTCTGGCTATGAAGTCCTCATTAAAGGAGCTGACACAGCAGGGCGTGGTGGTGCAGGTACCACCAGAAGAACAGGGGTTCTATTCACACATTTTCCTGGTCAGAAAACCAACAAATCTGTCACATACAGAAGGTTCAAGATGGACTCAATATTTTCGGTAAAAAATCTACTGACGCCAGATTGTTATATGGCGTCAGTGGATTTAAGAGACGCATACCTTTACATCCCAATTTCCCCTCAGTCCCAGAGTTATGTCAGGTTGGCAGTGAATATGGAGGGCGTAATTCATCATCTACAATTCAGGGCCCTACCTTTTGGTCTGTCATCCTCACTGCGGATTTTTACCAAGGTGATGGCAGAAGCCCTAGCCCTGCTTCATCTACAAGGAATTGCAGTAATTCCCTATTTAGACGACCTGTTATTCTTCACCCCCTCAAGAGGGCGGTTACAAGACAACTTGACCAAGGCACAAAGCCACCTGGAATCCTTGGGTTAGATTTTAAACCTTCAAAAATCCTCCCTAAACCCATCTTAGGATGTCAGTTTTTTGGGCAACCAAATCAATTCGGTAGATCAAAAAATGTTTCTCCCCCAGGAGAAAAAGGACAGGGTGCAGGACACTGTCAAGACTACAGTACAACCAGACTATAATAATCAGGCAAGTAATGTCAGCATTGTGGGTACTGACCTCAACTATGCCGACCATTCAGTGGGCAAGGCTACATTTCAGATGCCTACAAGCCTTTCTCCTGAGGTCCTGGGATCACAAGCTAGGATCCCTGGATACTTAAATAAAAATTCCATTCCGAGTGAAGAGGTCACTTTATTGATGGAAAGATCGGGGGATCCTTTCAAGGGGTTTAGAGTGGTCTTTTCCAGTGGAAAAGAGACTGACCACGGACGCCAGTGCGTGGGGATGGGGAGCCCACTTAGAAATAAATTTGATCCAGGGGACTTGGCCCAAGAAAGAGGCAAAAAGATCCTCAAATTGATGAGGGCTGAAGGCGATTGCCTTGGTTCTATTAAAGTTCGCTCCGGATCTCCAGAGTCACAATGTCCAGGTGTTGACGGACAATGCCACGGCGGTGGCTTATTTGAACAGGCAAGGGGGCACAAGGAGCAGACTTTTGCAGGCGCTTGCAACAGAAATTCTGCTATGGGCAGAAAAACACTTGTCCCTTTTCAGCAGTCCATCTAAAGGGGTCCCTAAACAGAGTGGCGGATTACTTAAGCAGACACCCCGTTTGGGAGTCAGAGTGGGCATTGAACCCGGAGGCCTTTGGTTGACCCCATCTGTTGGAGATTGTCACAGAGGTGGACCTGTTTGCCTCAAGGGAAAACGCACAAGTACCTCCAATTCTTTTCCCTAAACAAACTCGACTCTAGGAACAGATGCTCTGGCGCAGTCCTGGGGATTTCGCCTTTGCTTCGCATTTCCCCCGTTCCAATTAATCCCTCCTAGTTTTAAGGAAAATTCAAAGGGAAAGAGTACCTGCCATCCTGATCACCCCATTCTGGCCCAAGAGAGCTTGGTTCTCAACTGTCCTGGGAATGGCGACCAAGCCTTGCTGGCATCTACCTCTTAGGAAGGATCTATTGATACAGGGTCCCGTAAATCATCCAGATGTGTCCAACCTCTCCCTTGCAGCCTGGTATCTGAAAGGCAGCTCTTAAAGCGGTTTTTTTTCATGCCATTACAAAGTATTCTGCCTATTACATGTCTACTCACGTCTCCGTGTCTTTTAGTCCACCGCATCGCTATTCAGTTAGAAATGATAACTTATATTCCCTTTTCCTACGGATTGCCATTTTGCTTGTGGGCATTAGAATCCCACAAGCATGTACTTCCTCCTTGCGGCGAATGCTGAACTCCCAGCATTCACCGCTTGTTCTTGTTTTCAAAATCGAAAACTCCGGTGGGTGTAACAAGATGTCCGCTTGCCCCCTTCTCACTCTATCATTACTGTGAAGGAGTGTGGGGTGTAGCAAGATGGCGGCGACGAAACGTCACTTCCGGAGCAATCAGTGATGGGTAGCAAAATATGACACTACACCGGCGTCGCAGAAAGTTACCGCCCCCTTGTCAAGCGATATCTTGCAGCAAGGCTCGGCAATGAATACTGGGAGCTATGACAAATGCTCCCAGGTTACATTGCGTTACAAGGATATGACGTAACTCCCGCAGAATTCCCGGAGCAGAGGAGACAGGAAACAGATATAAAATGGAGATTTATTAAGGTACTGTACAGAAAAATAAAAAAACAATGCCCGTTTCGACATTAATTACATTATGTCCATTGAATAAGATAAGGTCTAAAAATCGGGTGGAGCTCCACTTTAAAGAGAAAAGGTTTTTCAGACCGTTTAGTTACAACACTACTAGCAAGCAGGAAGAAGGTAACAAGGACCATCTACACCAAGGTCTGGAAGGTTTATAACTCTTGGTGTGACTTATCTGCTCAAAACCTGGACAACCTTGGTTCCATCTTGGAGTTCTTACAAGATGGAGCAGATAAGAGTCTGGCAATTAGTACTTTGAAGGTGCAGGTAGCTGCACTAACAGTATTTCTAGAAAGATCTGTGGCCTCAGAACCACTAGTACAGGGATATGCAATTAGCGTACCTCCAGCTGTTGCCAAACTACAAGTCCCATGAGGCATAGTGAGACTCTGACAGCAGCAAGCATGACACCCAGAGGCAGAGGCATGATGGGACTTGTAGTTTTGCAACAGCTGGAGGTCCGCTGATTGCATATCCATGCACTAGTAGTTAGCCCTTACAAGGTCTAGACCGGCTCCGATTAGGGGTTTCCCAAAATAGAATCTCTCGGTAGTTCTGCAATCCCTGGCAGGGAGTCCTTTCGAGCCTCTAGAAGATGCAGCCCTCAGAGATATCGCACTCAAAACGCTGTTTCTGATTGCTATCACTTCAGCACGCAGGATCAGTGAGCTTCATGCCCTGTCAATAAGGGAACCTTATTTATCAATATTATCAGATAGAATTATACTGAGAACTGACCCCAAGTTCGCTAGCCTCAATGCTTAACCGTTCCCAAGACATTGTGCTCCCTACTTTCTGTGCAGACCCCTCTGGGGAATTTTTTTTTTTCTTCATATGTTGGATGTAAAAAGGACTTTGTTACGCTACCTAAAAATAACAAAGAACTTTAGACGCACAGATTCTTTTTGTTCTTTTTTCAGGCAACTAAAAAGGTTGCCAAGCTTCTAAAGTTAATTTGGCTAGATGGTTGAAGTTATCCATTCTGGAAGCCTACTCTCATGCAGGTTTGGTTCCACCAGTGGGAATTTGTGCACACTCCACTAGTGCGCTTGTGGCCACATGGGAAGAAAAAGCTGGTGCCACCCCTGAACAAATTTGCAAGGCGGCAACGTGGTCAAGCTTTCGCACTTTCGTGCGCCATTACAGACTTGACCTCACATCTGCCAGTGACCAGGCATTTGGCAGGAAGGTCCTGCAGGCTGTTGTCCCACCCTAAGGGGGTAAGTCTCTGTTATCCTCTCAAGGTGCTGTCCTGAAAGACGCCTTGGGAAAATCCAAGTTAGGCTTACCGGTAACTTGTTTTCCAGAAGTCTTTCAGGAGAGCAACGACCTGCCCTATTAATTTGATGTACTATGCTGTGACTAACGTATGTGTTTGTGTTCCAGCTGGGGCCAGAGGTTCTCTGCTACAACTGAGGTATGGTAGGGAGGTACCTCCCTTTAAAGATCTGGAGGAAGAAGGTGTTTCCTGTGGTTGGTGGGAGGAGTCACTATCTCTCAAGGTGCTGTCCTGAAAGACTTCTGGAAAACAAGTTACCGGTAAGTCTAACTTGGATTTTCTTGTGTTCAGAAAAAAGCCCATAATCTCCACTGCTCATTAATGCTAAAAAACGTCCATATGTGCATGGACACATAGCTAACAGAGTGCAGTTTATGGGCTTTTAAAAAAACCGCCAATAAACTGCAGTTTATGAGCTCCAGTGTGCATGGAAGCCTTACCATGGGCCTCTTGGCTGCTTCGCTGATTTAATGCTCTCCTTGTCCGACCTCCCAATTTAGGTGGATAGCCATGTCTTGGTAGATTTGCAGTTGTGGCATACTCTTTTTCCATTTTTGGATGATGGATTGAACAGTACTCCGTGAGATGGACAAAGCTTGGGATATATTTTTTTTTATCCCCTAACCCTGCTTTAAACTTCTCCACAACTTTATCTTTGACCTGTCTGGTGTGTTCCTTGGCTTTCATGATGGTGTTTGTTCACCAAGGTTCTCTAACAAACCTCCGAGGGCTTCACAGAACGGCTGTATTTGTACTGGGATTAAATTACACACAGGTGGACTCTATTTACTAATTGGGTGACATCGGAAGGCAATTGGTTCCACTAGATTTTAGTTAGTTATCCGAGTAAAGGCGCTGAATACAAATGAACGCCATGATTTTCAGGTATTTGTAAAAAATCTTAAACTATTTTTCTCTTTCGTTCATGGACGGACACAGCTTCAATCTTGACAAAGTGGGTATTAGCCTTCATTCAGGAGTGACTAGGCAGAAAAGTGTTAACTTCAGAGCTGAACAGCCCCACCTGGGGGGCGGTCCTACTGGCTATATCCCCTCAGCCTGCACTAAGCAGATCATTTTTTTTCTGCCTAGCATAGAAGGACATGGCTCCCTTCGGGCCCATAGGTCCGAGTTTTTTTTTCTTCTACATTCTATGTTTTGTGTTCCTGCTATCTTCGATCAACTGCCGACTGGGTAACAGGCTGGATCCCAGATCCTTGTAGTCTCCCCAGTTTTCGCCATCGAGCGTGTGCCGACCCTAGCTACGCGCTGGATTTTCCACGACGTGCCCCGTCGCTCCACGGGTGGCCGGTGAGCTTCGCGCTCCAGGGCATGCATATGACCAGTCTCGATAGATGAATCACAGCATGCCAGGCCGACAGTCACCTCCGTAACCGCGCGGAAGATGGTCTGTCTGGAATGTTTTCCAGCATAATCCACGCAGGAAGGGTAAGTAGCTTCCCCTGCTTCGGCAGGAGGACATGGCTGGACATTCCTGGAGAGATCAAGTAAGTGGTTTTACCCTTTCTTGCCTCTCTCCCTGGGCTATGTGAGATAGGCTGGCTGCTGGGCACCGGGGGGGGGGGGGTTCACCTGCGGGGGCTCAATCTGAAGCGGGAACTGCGCTGTATGTCTGCTTCTGGGATATTAATGGGCATTGGAAATGTCAGTTTCTCTTTCGTTCATGGACGGACACGGCCTTTATCTTGACGAAGTGGGTATTAGCCTTCCTTTAGGAGTGATTAGGCAGAAAGTGTTAACTTCAAAGCTGAACAGCCCCGCCCAGGGGGCGGTCCTACTGACTATATCCCCTCAGCCTGCCCCAAGCAGATCAGTTTTTTTCTGCCTAGCTAAGGAGAAGACATGGCTCCATTCGGGCCCATAGGCCTGGAGGTTTTTTGATTCCAGATTGAAATTTTATTATTTTATTTTTGTTCCTGTGATCTTCGATCAACTGCCGACTGGGTGACAGGCTGGATCCTGGATCCTTGTAGTCTCCCCAGTTTCGGCCATCGAGCGTGTGCCGACCAGAGCAACGCACTGGGTCGTCCACGACAGGCCCCGTCGCTCTACGGGTGGCCGGTGAGCTATACGCTCCAGGGCTTGCATCGGACCGGTCTATACGGCTGAGTCGCAGTAGCCTGGCCGACAGTCATCTCTGTCACCATGCGGAAGATGGTCTGTCTGGGATGCTTCCAGCACAATCCCGCAGGAAGGGTAAGTATAATCCTCTGCTTCGGCAGTAGGAGCTGGGCATCCCTGGAGAGGTGATTTTAAAGGGCTCTATCCTTCCCTCCCCTCCCTTCCTTCCCTCCTCCGGCTCTCTGAGCTAGCTGCTGGGGTTCACCTGGGGAGGGCTCCACCTGTAGGGAACTGTGCATGTACGTCCGCTAAATCATTTTTATAAGCTGCTTAAGAGATTTTTGCTTACCTGTGTGTCCTGCTCCATGCTGTCGGCGACCATTTTTGCTGTGATCCATGCTGTATTGTCTATATGCACTGGCGGCCATGTTCTTGTGGCCGCGCTGTATTTGGCCTCTATCTTCCACTCGGTGGTGTAGCAGAGCGTCCCTGAGAGAGACCGGAAAAGTCCTGTTTGGGGTTTATACATCTCCTAGGCTCCTCTCTTATACGTTTAGGGATCTCTGATCCAGTCCAGGTGTTGGTCCTCTCTCCCAGGTCAATTAAAAGCTCACCTGAGCAGACAGCCTTTGCTCTGCCTGGGACACACAGACAACGCTGGTCTGTGAGAGCAAGGAAGGTTGGTGAAAACTGTTAATCAGTTGATGTGGAAGCTGGCAAGCGGTAGGCTTGTTCAGCCTGGTAGTGAGGGCTTGTATATACTGTATAGTTAGAGCCGAGACACGACTAGGGTTTTGTTTAGCTATTTTTTTTGTTCTGTTTGTTTTTCTGCACATGGTACAGCACCTGTCAATAGACTTTGTATATAGCACCAATAAACAACACAGTTTTTTCACTTATCCCAGGGAGCTTTTGTACCTGCTACCTGTCCCCCAGGTTACATAGGCCATGTTTTTGGTGATCCACTGCTGTTTACTTTCGGCTGCACTGGCGGCCATGTTCTTATGGTCCACGCTGTTTGGCCTATAGCGGCCACTCGGCGGCCATCTTTCTTATGATCCAGGCGGTGTTTTGACCATCCATGCTTGGCGGGCAGGTTTTGTGGCCACGCTATGCTCCGGCCGCTCGGCTGCCTGTTTTTTCTCTGATCCATGCTCTGTCTAAAGTCGTTGTTGTGGCCGCGCTGTGTGGGCTTCTAGCTGCTGTGGCGGCCATTTTCTTGGTGCCCCACGCTCTATTACGCTCGGCGGCCATGTTCTTGTGGCCCACGGCGTTGTTGGCCTTTAGTGGCCGCTCGGCAGCCATTTTGCCATCTATCAATCAGCATTTAAATGGCGCAGACTGACGGACACATGCTGCTGAAGGGTCAGACTGTATAGCTGACAAGGCAGCAGCTCCACTAAGTGGCGGACGGCAGCATACTACTGTTCCAGGGTGGTGAGTCCTCTGCTGCAGCCAGGAGGGTGGGTTACTGTGCCCTACCTGTGTCAGGCATGTGGGTCATTGCCAAGGTGTAAGCAGCGCGTGGGAACACGGGGTCTAGAAAGCGCCCCCGCCATCTGCTGGGGACAGCGCAGATGCGGAGCCGAGTCCAGCTACTGCTTAGGCCTGGCTCTGATGTATCTGAGGATGCCGACCGAGATCGGCCGGACAGTGAGAGTCTCCGGATCTGGGTCAGCACGCAATAGGGTTCTGGTAAGTGACCTTATCACCGCAGTGCAAGACACTCTAAAAAGAGAAGCGCCGGTCCCTTTTGGGTTCCGTAAGGCGACCCGCACTGTTAAGGTGTTAACTTTGTGTGTCTTATATAGACTTTTATACAAGGAGTGGGACAAACCACAGAAGGTTTTTTTCAGTCCCTAAAAATCTGGCGATGCGTTACCCTCTCGAAGAGAGTTTCTTAAAAAGATGGACCTCACCCCAATGGGGACCCTTCTATGTCCAGACTAAAACAAGCTAGCCACTGTTCCGGTGGAATGGGCTCCTACCTTCAAGGACCCTGTGGACAAGAAGGCTGAGGCGATCACCCGCAACCTGTACACGGTAGTGGGTTCGGCTGTGCGCCCGGCGATAGTTGGGGCCCTGGTGTCTCAGACACTCACTGAATAGGTAAAGATGCTGCACAATGGGTTAAAGGCATGCCAGGTTTCCCCGGACAGCCCTTGCTGACCAATGGTACAGGGCCTAAGATTCATTTGCGAATCAGCCTTGGACGCGATTCCTCTGCTGGCCAGAGCTTCAAGCTATGCGGTGGAGTTGCGCCGTCTACTTGGCTGGGATTGGTCTGCGGACCAATCCTCCAAGAAAGCCCTGATGGATTTGCCCTTTAAGGGCGACAGATTTTTTTTGGAGCATCCCTGGATGACATTATTAAATATGTCACAGGAGGTAAGAGCATGCTGCTCCCACAATCCAAAAAAGGGGTAAGGAGCCACGCCGTTGGGGCCCTCCTTCACCGCGAACAAGCGTTTTTCTTCATCCGCCTAGTGTGGCAAATAGACGATCCCATGCCTATAAAGTGCCTGCTGAGGGACAAAAGCGTCCCTGGTTTCGCAAGCCCAACAAGCCTGCGAACAAATCTACGTCTGCATAAAGATCTGTCCCCACCCATCTCTCGGGTAGGGGGATGTGTTTGCGAAATCGCGACCTGGTGAACATCTCAGATCCCCGACCGGTGGGTTTGCGAAGTAGTTTCCTCAGGGTACAAGATAGAGTTCTCTCTTGCCCTCCGAAAGGATTTATGATTGGTTTCCTCCAACCGCCAGCTTCAGCCGACTCGTCGGGAAGACCTAGATGGGGCGGTTCAAGACCTGCGGATACGCAGGGTGATATTCCTGTTTTCAGTACAGGAACAGTTTCAGGGGTCTTTTTACTCAGACCTGTTGTAGTACCAAGGAGGAGGAGGTTCGCCCAGTCTTGGATTTCAGGCCCCTCAATTGCTTTATGAAGGTACAAAGATTCCGGAGGGAGTTTGTTTGCTCTGTTGTCGCTGCCCTCCATCCGGGGGATTCTGGCATCCTTGGCAAGGATGCATACTTGCAGGTCCCCAGATGCACCAGGCATCAGAGATGGCTACGCTTTGCGGCCGGGGAACACCACTACTAGAGAGTGGCGCCCCCATTGGCCTGGCATCAGCACCGAGGGTGTTCACCAGGGTGCTCGCCCTCAGTCTGACCAAGACAGTGTGGTATCGCTATCGTTGGCTACTTGGACAAGATTCTTCTGAGGGCCACTCAACCTCAGAGTTAGAGGTGAGCGTGTCTATAACCCGTCGGACCCTCCGCTACTTGGCTTGGGTGCTGAACACTCAGAAGTCAGTATGGTACCGACTCAACTCCTAGTATAGCTGGTGTTGACTCTGGACTCCTCAGAGGCAAAAGTTTTTTCCCTATGGGAAAGTTGCAGACCTTTTGGGCTGCAATGCGGCAGTTGACATCCCCAGGATGGTCGTCACACCGCTTTTTACAGGCGAGTCCTGGGCCTCATGGTAGCCTCCTTTGAGGCGGTACCATATGCGCAATTCACACGCGAGTGTTACAGAAGGAAAGTCTGTCCAGTTGGGACAAGTGCCCATCATCCTTGGATTGTCAAATCTGGGTGAGCCACCTAGTCAGGACATCCCTAGTTTGGTGGCTGACATCACCAGCACTTCTGTCCGGGAAATAGTTTCTTCCCTTTCACTGGATAGAGATCACGACGGACGCCAGCCTTACCGGTTGGGGGGGGAGGAGTCTGGAGGGTTTAGTCGGCCAGGGTCGCTGGACTCCAGAGGAATCCCACTTGCCGATCAGCATCCCGGAATTCCGGGCGATCAGGCTGTGCCTCTCCACATGATCTCAGAGACTACAGAGGCATCCAGTCAGAATACAGTCGGACAACGCCACAGCGGTGGCGTATGTCAACCATCAAGGAGGAGCAAGAACCTCAACTCACGCCAGATGTAGATTTCCTGGCTTCTCGACTCAATCGGAAGGTATTGCGGTTGGTGGCCAGGTCAAGAGACTCATGGGCATACGCGACAGATGCGTTGGTGGCACCATGGAGTCAGTACCGGCTAATCTATGCCTTCCCTCCTCCTAAGTTCCTTCCTCATCTGCTTCGCAGACTGGAGGCAGAGAGAATTCCAAGAATCCCAATTGCTCTGGTTTGGCCTCGGTGTCCTTGGTACGCCGATCTAGTGCGTCTGATAGTAGGCGCCTCTTGGCGTCTACCGCTAAGAAATGACCCGCTGTTGCAAGGTCCCATACGCCATCCTGTTTTTACAGTCACTGGCTTTAACAGCATGGCTATTGAGAGCCAGGTGCTAAGAGACCGGGGCTGTCAGACTCCGAGTTCTTACCATGAGGAGTGCTCGGAAATCGTCCTCTAGGAAGATTTACCATCGCACTTGGAAGACCTACATATTCACTTGTGAGGAAATGAGGTGGCATCCGCATACTTATTTGGTTCCAGAGTCCTGCTGTTCTTACAGCGTGGGGCGGACCAATTATTTTTTTGCTAAGTACAATTAGGGGCAGGTATCTGCCGTCTGTCTTTTTTCAACGACCCCTGGTGGCTCACTCTCTAGTGAGAACGTTTGTACAGGGGGTTCGGCATGCGGCCCCTCCGGTCCGCCCTCCACTACCTCCGTGGGGCTTGTATAGCAGACGTCCGTTGGCGTCTACCGCTACGTGAGGACCTTCTGTCGCAAGGTCCCAAACGGCATGGCCTCTGAGCTGGCAGCCTTGTCATGCAAGGCTCCCTATCTGACCTTCCACAAGGATAAGGTGGTGCTGCGACCGCAGCCTTCTTTTCTTCCTAAGGTCGTTTCGACCTTCCATCTCAAGGAAGACCTGGTACTGCCACCCTTGTGTTCTCATCCGTCGAATCCTAAGGAGGCGACGTTGCATTCCTTGGACGTTGTCCAAGCTCTAAGAGTATACTTGTCTGTTACTGCTCCGTTCCGGAGTTCAGACTCACTGTTTCGGTGGCTGGTCCCAAGAAGGGCCCAGCGGTCTCGTCGGCCACCATCTCGAGGTGGATCCGACAGATCGTGATTCAGGCTTACGCCATAAAGGGTCGGGTACCTCCTGGTCACGGCGCATTCGACCAGGGCAATAGGTGCCTCTTAGATTAACGGCATGGCCTCTCTGTGCTTCAGAAACCACTGTTTGACAGGGAGATTCCCTTGTCGACACTTTCTCAGAAAGTGGTCCTTTTGTTGGCTGTTACGTCAGTTAAGATGGTTTTCTGAGCTGGCAGCCTTGTCATGCAAGGCTCCCTATCTGATCTTCCACAAGGATAGATGGTGCTGCGTCCGCAGCCTTCTTTTCTTCCTAAGGTCATTTCAACCTTCCATCTCAAGGAAGACATTGTACTGCCATGCTTGTGTCCTCATCCATCGAATCCTAAGAGACGACGTTGTATTTCTGGACACTGTCCGAGCTCTGAGAGCATGAAGCGTCTGTTTCCCAGGTGTGTAAGGCGGCGACCTGGTCGTCCGTTCACACTTTCTCTAACGTTACAAGTTGGTGTGTGCATCTTCGGATGCTTCTTCGGCCGCAAGGTATTGCAGGCGGCTGCTTAGAGTTGCAACTCCTCCGTTGAGGAGCTCTGTTTTGTTTTGGGGTGAAGTTGTTTTAATGCTGTTCCCACCCCTCATTTTTGGCACTGCTTTGGGACATCCCACTTTTTCAAGATTAAGGCTTTGTCTGTCCATGAACGAAAGAGAAAATAGGATTTTTGTACTCACCGTAAAATCCTTTTCTCTGAGTTCATGGACGGACACAGCACCCACCCCTCTTTTAAGTTTGTACTGCTTTTTGATGAACTGATCTGCTTGGTGCAGGCTGAGGGGATATAGTCAGTAGGACCGCCCCCCTGGGCGGGGCTGTTCAGCTTTTGAAGTTGTTAAGACTTTCCGCCTAGTCACTCCTAAAGGAAGGCTAATACCCACTTTGTCAATATTAAGGCTGTGTCCGTCCATGAACTCGTAGAAAAGGATTTTACGGTGAGTACAAAAATCCTATTTTTTTGCTTACCTGTGTGTTTCTCCCTCTATGCCATCGGCGGCCATTTTCTTGTGGTCCACGCCTGTTTTGGCCTCTACCGCTCGGCGGCCAGTTTCTTGTGGTCCACGCCTGTATGGATCTATTGCCGCTCGGTGGCCATTTTCTTGTGGTCCGCGCCCGCTTTGGCCTCTGTCTACTGCTCGGTGGCCATTTTCTTGTGATCCATGCCGTTATTCAGCACGGCCGCTCGGCCGCCATTTTGTGGAAGTCTCTGGCCTCTAGGGTGCATTTTACAGGTGCAAAATATTCAGACACACGCTGACGGAGGATCAGACTGACACAGGCAGCTGTTGTGAGAGCATTTCAGGCGGGAGCAGACTGCAGAAGTAACAGTGACCATTCTAAGGGTGGTGAGTCCTCTGGGAGACCCTGCATCTCTGTAGCAGCTAGGAGGGTGGGCTTGTTTGATACCTTTTTACTTGGAGTTCCTGTGGGTGTCAGGCGCGTGGGTCAGCATGACATCAGAAGCAGACGTTTTTTCCCCTGAAACGCCTGAGTTGGCAACTGGTGTCCCTGCTATATCAGTGGATGCTATGTCGGCAATCCTGGAGGCTTTTTTTGCCAAGGTGGAAGCGGCATACGGGGTAGGAAGCGCCCCCTCCCCCGCCATCTTCTGAGGATAATTCTGATGCAGAGCCAACGCCTAGCTGTGGCTCATGGCCCTGATTCTGATGCGTCAGAGGCCACGGACCGTGACCGGTCGGACAGTGAGGATGACTCCAGGTCCGGGTTAGCACGTTGAAAAGGCTTGGTATCTATCACCGCAGTGCGGGTTACGCTGAAGTTGGAGAATTCTGCAGAAGCAGCAGAGACGGTGGTTCCCTTTTGGGTTCCATAAGCCGGCCCGCACTGCCAAGGTGTTTCCTTGTATGTTTTATCTTGATAAACTTTTAAACAAGGAGTGGGAAAAAACACTGAAGGTTTTTTTCGGCCCCCAAAAATTTGGCGGTCCTGTGTACCCCTTTGAGGAGAGTTTCCTGAAAAAATTGACCTCTCCCCCGATAGTGGACCCCCCTGTGTCCAGACTTAACAAAGTAACCACGAATCCAGTGGAAGGGGCTCCTGTCTTAAGGGACCCTGCGGACAATCGCTCGCTACCCATACACAGTAGTGGGCTCAGCGGTGCGTCCAGCAATGGCTGGGGCTTTGGTGTCTCAGACACTTACTGAGGGGCCAAAGATGCTACTCCAGGGGTTAAAGACACAGGAGGCTCCTCCAGACGAGCTAGCTTTGGCCGACCAATTGGTACAGGGCCTTAGGTTTGTCTGCGAGTCAGACATGGATACTATCCCCTTGCTGTCCAGAGCCTCAGTTTATGCGGTGGTGTTACGCCACCTGGTTTGGCTAAAGTGCTGATCTGCGGACCAAAAAACTTCCAAGAAGGCCTTATTGGATCTGCCCTTTAAGGGCGACAGTCTTTTTGGAGCCTCTCTGGATGAAATCATTAAGGATGCCACAGGAGGTAAGAGCATGCTGCTCCCGCAATCCAAAAAGGGGTAAGGAGCCACGCCATAAACAAAGGGCCCTCCTTCACCGCGCACAAGCAGTTCTTTTGTCTGCCTAGTGCGGCAAGTGAACAATCCCAGGCCGATGAAGCGCCTGCTGAGGGACCAAAGCGTCCCTGGTTTCACAAGCCCAACCTCGCTTGCCTACCTCTAAACCGCCAGCTTCAGCCGACTCGTCGGGAAGCCCTATATGGGGCGGTTCAAGGCCTGCTGATACACAGGGTGGTCATTCCTGTTTCAGTACAGGAACGAGTACAGGGGTTCTGCTCAAATCTGTTCGTAGTGCTGAAGAAGGAGGGGGTTCGTCCAATCTTGGATCTCAGGGCCCTCAATTGCTTTGTGAATGTACAAAGATTCCTGAAGGAGTTGGTTCGCTCTGTTGTCGCTGCCCTCCATCCGGGGGATTTTCCGGCATCCTTGAACATCAAGGACGCATACTTGCATGTCCCCCATATCCACCAGGCATCAGAGATGTCTGCGCTTTGCGGCCAGGGAAGACCACTACCAATTGGTGGCTCTCCCCTTTGGCCTGGCATCGGCACCGAGGGTGTTCACCAAGGTGCTCACCCCGATTCTGGCCCTACTAAGACAGCGTGGCATTGCTATCGTGGGCTACTTGGACGATCTTCTGAGGGCCACTTCAAACTCAAAATTGGAGGTGAGCGTGTCTATAACCTGTCAGACCCTCCGATACTTTGGTTGTGTGCTGAACACTCAGAAGTCAGTATTGGTACCGACTCAACTCCTAGTGTATCTAGGGTTGATTCTGGCCTCTTCAGAGGCAAATGTTTTTTTCTCCCTATGGCAAAGTTGCAGACCCTTCGGGCTGCGGTGCGGCAGTTGACATCCTAAAGATAGTCGTCACACCACTTTTGCAGGCGAGTCCTGGGCCTCATGGTAGCCTCCTTCGAGGCGGTACCATATGCACTATTTTACACGCAAATGTTACAGAAGGTAATTCTGTCCAGAAGGGTCAAGTGCCCTTCATCCCTGGATTGTCAAAATCCGGGTGAGCCACCAAGTCAGGACCTCCCTAGTTGGTGGCCGACATCATCGGCACTTCTGTCTGGGAAGTCGTTCCTTCCTTTTTACTGGATGGTGGTCCCGACGGACACCTGTCTTACCAGTTGAAGAGGAGTCTGGGGGGCTCAGTCAACCTGGGTCGCTGGACTCCGGAGGAATCACACTTGCTGATCATTGTCCTGGAACTCCGGGCGATCTGGCTTTGCCTCTCCACATGGTCTCGGAGGCTACTGGGGCGTCCAGTCAGACAAACGCCACAGTGGTGGCGTATGTCAATCATCAAGGAGGAACAAGCAGCTCAGCTGCAGCATCGGAGGTCGCTCGCCTCCTAAGGTGGGCAGAAAGGAGCGTACCAGCCTTGTCGGCCGTATATATTCCGGGTGTGGGAAACTGGCAGGCGGACTACCTGAGTCAATAATGTAAATGTGTAAAAGAATCCGCGCTAACCATGACTAAACTTTGAATGAAAGAATTCATAAACAAAAAACTATTATATAGATAAAAATAAAAAATAGTGTGCCGGTTCACACTGCTGCGCTGTGAATTTGTTCGGTTTTTTCAGTCCATTCTGAGGTGCGAATTTACTGCGTTTTTGCCGCGATTTTAATGCGAATTTCAGGAGTGGGACATAGCTGCGATTAATGTTTATGTAGAGAATAGTGTGGTGGAATTCGCACATATGTGAACCATCAAATGCGATTCCAGAACGATTTACATTCATGTCTATGGAGACCAAATTCGCAACGCAACCCTCTAAACTCGCACAAGACCCTTTTTTTCATCGCATCGCCTTCGGAGAGGAATCGCAACGCATAGATGTGAACCACCGTCATTGAAAACAATTACTTTTTGGATGACATGCGAATCTAGTTTGTGTTTAACGCATCGCATTCGGTATCAACTCGCACAAGTGTGAACCGGCACTTAGTGACAAAAATAAATTGGTGGGTGCTGCAAATAATAGCTGGAATAACCGCTAAATAGATATGTGCAAAAAGTGAAATATAAATGCGCAACCCTTCAAAAAGCAATCACAGTGCTAATATATTCCTATGTATACACACACACACACGAAAAAAACTGGAACAAAGTCCTGTGCTGAAAAAATATCCTCTATGTAAGTGCTACTGGTGAGAAAACACTTGTGTAAAGCAAAAAAACAAAAAAATATATAAAAAAATAAAATAAATTAATAATATATAAAGTTCCAAATAGAATTAGTTCATAAACGAGACGAGCAACCACATCTGCTGGTGTATGTGTGATAAAATCTTCAAAGCAGCTATAAGCGAAAATCCACATCCAACTTGCTCAGGTAAAAAATGGAAAAAATGGCAGCTTACCGGATCCGATGGATCTCTTTTTTAAGAAGTACTGCACCATGAGGTTTTTATTTTTCTTCCTTTTATTTTAAAACATTTATCTCGCTGCATGAGCTATTTGCATTAGCTGACACCTGGAGGGAGTTTTCTCTTGGAAAGTCCACGAAGAGGGAGATACCATCTGATTCCGGTGTTCTTTTGCTGATTGCTTGTGGGATTACCATATGAGTCTGAGCCCCTATAGATCTCCGTAATAGAGATCCATCGGATCCGGTAAGCTGCTATTTCTTCCATTCTTTACCTGAGCAAGTTGGATGTGGATTTTCGCTTATAGCTGCTTTGAAGATTTTATCACACATACACCAGCAGATGTGGTTGCTCGTCTCGTTTATGAACTAATTCTATTTGGAACTTTATATATTATCTTTTTTTGATTTTTTGGTTTACACAAGTGTTTCCTCACCAGTAGCACTTATATAGAGGATATTTTTTCAGCACAGGACTTTGTTCCAGTTTTTTTCGTGTGTGTGTATACATAGGAATATATTAGCACTGTGATCGCTTTTTGAAGGGTTGCACATTTATATTTCACTTTTTGCACGGACTACCTGAGTCGCCAGATGCTGGACCAAGGAGAATGGTCTCTACACCCGAAGGCGTTTCAGCTCCTATGCCAGACGTAGATCTCCTGGCTTCTCGACTCAATCGGAAGGTATTGAGGTTTGTGGCCAGGTCAAGAGACCCATGGGCAAACACGACAGATGCGTTGGTGGCACCGTGGAGTCAGTACCAGCTAATCTATGCCCTTCCTCCTCTGAAGCTCCTTCCTCATCTACTTCGCAGACTGGAGGCAAAGAGGATTCCAATGGTCCCAATTGCTCTGGATTGGCCTTGGCGTCCTTGGTACGCCAATCTAGTGCGTCTGGTAGCAGACGCCTCTTGGCGTCTACCGCTAAGAAAGGACCTGCTGTCGCAAGGTCCCATATGCCATCCTGTTTTTACAGTCACTGGCTTAACGGCATGGCTTGAGAGCCAGGTGCTAAGAGACCGGGGCCTGTCACTCTGTGATCTCTACCATGAGGAGTGCTCGGAAATCATCCTCTAGGAAGATTTACCATCGCACTTGGATGACCTACATATCCATTTGTGAGGATATGAGGTGGCATCCGCGTACTTATTTGGTTCCAGAGTCTTGCTGTTCTTGCAGCGTGGGGCGGACCAAAAATTTTGCTTTAAGTACAATTAAGGGGCAGGTATCTGCCCTGGCTGTCTTTTTTTCAACAACCACTGGTGGCTCACTCTCTAGTGAGAACGTTTGTACAGAGGGTTTGGCAGGCGGCCCCTCCGGTCCACCCTCCACTACCTCCATGGGGCTTATGTAGCAGACGTCCTCTTGGCGTCTACCGCTACGAGAGGACCTGCTGTCGCAGGGTCCCATATGCCATCCTGCTTAGTCAATGGCTTTAATGGCTCAGAAACCGTTTGAGAACATCAGGGAGATTCCCTTGTGGACGCTTTCTCAGAAAGTGGTCCTTTTGGTGGCTATGTCACTTAAGACGGGTTTCTGAGCGGGCAGCCTTGTCATGCAAGGCTCCCTATCTGATCTTCCACAAGGATAAGCTGGTGCTGCATCCGCAGCCTTCTCTTCTTCCTGAAGTCGTGTTTCGACCTTCCATCTCAAGGAAGACATTGTACTGCCATCCTTGTGTTCTCATCCGTTGAATCCTAAGGAGACGACGTTGCATTCCTTGGACGTTGTCCGAGCTCTGAGAGTATGCTTGTCTGGTACTGCTCTGTACCAGAGTCCAGACTCACTGTTTCGGTGGCTGGTCCCAAGTAGGACCCAGCTGTCTCGTCGGCCACCATCTCTAGGTGGATCCGACAGATCGTGATCAGGCTTATGCCATGAAGGGTCAGGCGCCTCCCTTTACCGGCGCATTCGACCAGGGCAAGAGGTGCCTCTTGGGCTTTTCTGATGTCAGGCGTCTGTTTCCCAGGTGTGTAAGGCGGCGACTTGGTCGTCCGTTCACACTTTCACTAAACTTTACAAGTTGATGATGGTGCATCTTCGGATGCTTCCTTCGGCCGCAAGGTATTGCAGGCGGCTGTTTAGAGTTGCAACTCCTCCGTTGAGGATCTCTGTTTTGTTTTGGGGTGAAGTTTTAATGCTGTTCCCACCCTTCGTTTTTGACACTGCTTTGGGACGTCCCACTTTGTCGAGATTGAAGCTGTGTCCGTCCACGAACAAAAGAGAAAATAGGATTTTTGTACTCGGCGTAAAATCCTTTTCTCTGAGTTCATGGATGGACACAGCACCCACCCCTCTTTTTTAAGTTTGTACTGCTTTTTGACGAACTGATCTGCTTAGTGCAGGCTGAGGGGATATAGCCAGTAGGACCACCCCCCGGGTGGGGCTGTTCAGCTCGGAAGTTGTTAACACTTTTCTGCCTAGTCACTCCTGAATGAAGGCTAATACCCACTTTGTCAAGATTCAACCTGTGTCCGTCCATGAACTCGGAGAAAAGGATTTTACGGTGAGTACAAAAATCCTATTTTCTCTTTCGTCCATGGACGGACACAGCTTTCTTAAGCCTTGACATTAGGGTTATGTTCCGTCTATTAGGAGAGGACAAGGCAGACATGTTGGATATTTAAAAACATGTAATTATACCAAAGCTGAACAGCCCCACCCAGGGGGCGGTCACTCTGGTCATAACCCCTCACCCTGCACTCAGCAACAGGTTTCCCCGGCCTGCGTAGAACTGGCTGACTAGTTGGTGCATGGCCTCAAATATGTCTGCGATGCAGCCCTGGATACAACTCCTCTGATTTCCAGAGCCTCAGTTTCTGCTGTGGTACTGCGTCGTCTGATTTGGCTTCCATCCTTGTGTCCTCAGCCGTCGCATCCCAAAGAGGTTGCGTTACATTCCTTGGGCTTGTTGGAGCACTTATCACCGCAGTGTGGGAAACCCTCAAGCTGGAGGATGTGGCTGGGACATCTACTGAGGTGTCGGTCCCTTTTGGGTCCCACAAGCTGACCCGCACTACTAAGGTGTTTCCTTATGTAACTTTTGATAAGTTTATAGACAAGGAATGGGAACGACCGCAGAGGACCTTTTTCGGTCCCAAAACGCATGGCGTTCCGTTACCCCTTTGAGGAGAGCCTTCTGAAAAAATGGACATCTCCCTCAGTTGTGGACCCCTCGGTATCCAGGTTGAACAAGGTTACCACGATTCCGGTAGAGGGGACCCCTGCATTTAAGGCGACCTGGTTGTCCGTTCACACTTTCACTAAGTTTTACAAGGTTGACGTGCATGCGTCTGCGGATGCTTGCTTCGGCCGCAAAGTTTTAAGGTTGCAACGCCTCCGTTTGTTTTGGGGTGAAGTTTGTTTGATTGCTGTTTCCACCCCTCTATTTTTTGACACTGCTTGGGGACGTCCCTAATGTCAAGATTTAAGGAAGCTGTGTCCGTCCATGGGCGAAAGAGAAAATAGGATTTTTGTACTCACCGTAAAATCCTTTTCTCTGCAGTCCATGGACAGACGCAGCACCCACCCCTCCTTTTTATGTTTGTACTGCTTTTTGATGAACTGAGCTGCTGAGTGCAGGGTGAGGGATTATGACTAGAGGGACCGCTCCCTGGGCGGGGCTGTTCAGCTTTGCTATAATTACATGTTTTTAAATATCTAACATGTCTGTCTAGGCCTCTCCTAATAAACGGAACATAACCCTAATGTCAAGACTTAAGGAAGCTGTGTCCGTCCATGGACTTCAGAGAAAAGGATTTTACGGTGAGTACAAAAATCCTATTATCGTTTTCCTGCCACTTTGTGTTGGTCTATCACATAAATTCCCAATAAAATACATTTGTTTTTGGTTGTAACCTGACAAAATTTGTACACTTTCAAGGGGTATGAATACTTTTTCAAGGCATTGTAGACTGGACAGTTTGTAAAATACAGCATCATCCCAGGTATCATCAATAGGACCAAGACCTCTTTCCCAATTTTTGCTTACTGCGGAGTGGAAATTTAGGCAAGAAATTTACCAAAAGCAATGCATAAACCCAAGTCCCTTAGAATCATCAGCTTTAACAATTCTATCAAATACAGGTGTGTCAGAGATGGACAGAGCCAGGGTAGTGCTCTGTGCCATTAAAAGCTTGAAGGAGTTGATGGTATTGATGATAAAATACCCATTATGATACAGCTTATAGTTGTTAAAAGGACTTGACCAGTTTATTCAGAAATGGGATATTTGATTACACCAGCCTTAGCCCATTCTGAAAGTTTTGTAAAAGGAGAATATGCAAACTACATGCAGGTAGTGCCGTGGTTCACATTTGAATCAATGACCCTAGTGCTGCTAGGCGGATATGCTGTTCAAACTTGCCCTATCGGCTGTATAGATTGTAAGTGTAAATATGTTTTTCAATAGGGCATACAGAGCGTGTTCCAATGGACTTCCTGGTTCCAAGCGCCTTACATCACCTTCACCCAGAGGGGTTTGCTCACCATTGGCTACCTAGAAGGCTGCCACCTGCTGAAGACTTACTGATATATAGGTGACAAACAACATGCAATCCCAATTCCTGACAGTCTACCAAAGGGGGTTAGAAAATCAGTGTGCAATTGCTGAATGCCCGACCCTTTTTTTGCACCTAAGTGGTAAAATTCAGAAACAGTGTCACTCTGTTGCCTTTTTAAAGGGATGTTTTTCAACTGTATCTGCAAAAGATATTTTACTATCCCTGTAATTCAAGAGGTGACTGAGGAAGAGCCATAGTGGATTGCCTGGTGGCAGGGGATGGGTCGAGATCCTATGGTCCCTTTCCACTTGGAATAGTGGAGAGAGATGCTCCTGGCCATATACTTCTAGTAAGTATTTTCCCCCAAATTCTTAGGGCTGAAGTACCCTCAGAGCACTCCAGCAGGCCCACCAGTAAAACAATGCTTGTACTGATGCAGATCATGCCATAGAGAAGAAATGTCTTTGATGTGTCTGACAGCCTACTCCTGGCTAGTAAGGCTGTGAAGGAGGACATTGTTTACATTGGACAGAATGTCCATTTTTGGTTCAGGGACTTTCCCCTGGTCATTTTTGGTCTTTGGGAGGTTTGTACTTTGGGAGATGTACTCACTGATTCTGCACATTTTCCTCTGTCATGTCCGGGAAACCGCAGCTTCAGCACTGATTGATGGCTGAGGTTCCAAGGCAGCCCCAGAATGCAGTGGAGACACCGATTGATCTGCCTGAGGATTGAAGGAATGTGACTCCAGCATTCTCTCTTCCTTCTGGTGTGGTCTGAGAGATGCAGTTGCCATCTTGACTGCTACACTCAGCTGGGCCTGCTTCCTCCTTTCTGCTTGAAATTATTTGAATTCTATGAATATGCATTACTATTAAGTGTCAAATTGTTGTTTTCATTATATTTTCTTTGATGAAATTCCAGAGGGTATAGTGGAGTTCTAGAATTGTTTTTTTTCTATCATTTGTACCCTGATGAATTCATAATTTTTATTTTATTTTTTCCTGACACAAAAGGCATGAAGCCTGAGATTGAAGAAATTGGAACTTCGGATGATCAAGTTGATTCTACCAGAGATGGAGAATTACTGTATCCAGAAATATGCGCACTAGTTTTACATTTGCTTTCTGAAGATCATACAAACCTAAATTTACTTACCAGTGTTTTTCAAAGCCTTCTAAAAATTGTAAAAACCAAGAAAAAAAACACAATGCTTCTAGTACAGCAAGTAAGTTTATTTAACTTGTCTGAACCTGCTAGAAACACATGACTGAGAGAGCCAAAGAATGTAAGGATAATTGTGGACAGTGTAATGAATCTAAGAACTATTAAAGTGTTACTAAACCCACAACAGTAAAATCAGTCTGTATATGCAGTAAAGCATGTTTGTTATACTCGCTGTGCAACCTAAGGGGTTAATCCTCTGCATTGTGCAAAGTATCTGTTTGATCCTGTTTTCTCCGATTCTAACCTTCTTTTACTGTCCCAAATCCATCTGCTGATGGAACAAAGCCTTGGAGGCACTCTGCACATGCTCAGTTTTTTTTGGAGGGTGCATGTGATCAGCACAGGGCCAATCAGCATGTCAGGAAAGAGGACCAGGGGTCATGCATCCTCAATGGACAGTCAGAGGAGAATGAAAACTCTTCCCTCAAGCTCTAAACCAGGCACTGATAATAGTCACAAGACTGCTATATACGGCTGATGAGAAAAGATATTTAGCAGTTTATATTTACTAAAATACTTGTATTTCCATGTGTACTGTGGGAGACCAGATATAGTGAATGCCGGATCCTGGGTTTAGTAACACTTTTAAGGTCAAGCTCCACAGCTGAAATGATAAGACTAGCTTTATGCATATAATTCAAAAACCATCCAGAGCTAAGAAATCCACAAATACATGTCTTGCAGGTTATGCAAAGTGATAAAAAATGTTTCCCAAATGCTCGTTTACGATTGAGATCGAAGATGCAAGAATTTAAAATGTAAAAGTGCTGTACTAATCACTAAATAGGTGTTATTTTGCAAACACATCAAAAAACAAGTGAGAAAAAGCACTTACAAAGGAAAGTCTCTAAAAATTTGTAATGACACAAATTGCACAAATCGTGAACAATTAACAAAAAAAAATTGTTTCTTTATAAATTTCGGCCAAAATGTATTCTGCTTCATGTCTTTGGTAAAATAAAATAAAAAATCCCAGGAAGTGTATATTGATTGGTTTGTGTTAAATAAAGTACACAAATTGCATAAAAACACCTCCACCTTTCGTGAGTGGTGGAGAGGTTTGTTATGCTATTTTTGTACATTGCTTTATTTACCAATTAATAAACAGTGTTAGCAATGCCTGATCCTTTTGAGTAATCACCTTTTCGGGTTCCTTCTAGACAATTTGTACATTAATGTCAGTAGACTTGGCACTTAAGTGTCACAAATAACTTCATACTTGTGGTCAACCATTCTGTCCACAAGATGCCTTTGTGTTGTCGTTACATCTTTTTATCTCAAAAAGTCTCATTTAAACTGCTCTTAAATCTCCTTCCATCTACTGTATTTCCTTAAATCGCCTTTTGTGCTTCTAACAATCTTGAATGTACAGTTTAAGGCCTCATTCACATGGGGATACTTAAAGCGGAACTAAAGTAATTTTTTATCTTCATCTATTAAATCTTCTGCCCTTGTTGTTTTAACTTGGGCTAGTAAAACTTTTTTTTTTCTGCCAGTAAATACCTTATTCAGCCCAATTCCTGTTTCTTGTCTGGTAAAAAGCCTATGCTTATGACGACATGCACAGCTCTCTTACTCTTGTGAGAGTTTGCCAGGGAGGGGGGGGGGAGTCGTAAGAGGGCCAATGAGAGCTGGAGGTGTGCCTCTGTGTAAATCCAGGCAGTGAACAGGCCACAGCTTCAGCTGCCCACAGTTAATGGATGCAGGATTTCTGTGCATCTTTTTGCAGGCATTCCCATTCATTTTAGTAGGATACAGTGGCTGCAGGGACCACAGCCTCTGCTCCCAGTTTGACATCTATGCGGGTGGGTGTCCCTGAGCTTCCACTGTCTGCATTCGGGTAAACGCACCCACCCACACAGATGTCAAATTGGGAGCAGCAGCAGCTGTGTGTGTGCAGCTGTTGTGTCCCAATTGACACGAAAGGGTCTGCCTACACGCAGATGCGCAGAACACGTGTGCATCCCGTTTCGGCAAACACAGCCTTTCGCACAGGTGTACGCTTTAGTACGCCTCAGTTAATGAGGCCTAACACCAAGTATATCAATAGATGTATATCTAAAAGATGGGGACATTAGTGCCACCATTCAACTAGCTGTTAGTAGACAATCTCAAAAGTACTCAGACAATAGAAGGGAGCTATCATACTAGGAGTTTTATGCATTTACGTTTTACAAATGAAAATAACTGCAACACAGTTTACCTAGTAATACAAAGCAGGTTCCCTGTTCTCATTTGTTGCACAAGAAAATAAATATGTTGGTGTAGGGCACCTATAGAGTGAAATTTTTGTGCTAAAACGTTTGTTTTATTTTTCTGCAGGGTACTACAAAATCTTTACTAACAGGATTTAAGTTCATCTTGGAAAGTGATGATCCACAGATAAAAGGTTAGTATTTTTAAATGTAATCGGGGCGTAAAACGATAATGGAAAAATGACAACCTTAAAAGGTGGGCAGCTGTTAAGCACTGTGATTGCGCATTCCACACCTGTATAGTGGGCACCTATCGAGTTCTACATACAACACATAGAGCTAAATGGGTATCTGCTCTACAGGTGTGGAATCCTATTGCTTCCATTTTTGCCCCAGTCTTCCTTCCAGAAGTCCTTACAGCTGCGCGGCTCAGTGTATATTAATGCTGAGAGGCAAGAGGAAGCATTTATGACCGAAAACTTCATTAGGATGAAGTAATTCAGTTACATTAAGTAGTGCTGCTGTTTTCAAGAGATTAGACACTGGCAAAGAAAGCTTTAATGACAGCCTAGTATAACCCCTCACACTTTTTTTTTTATTTTATTTATTTTTTACTAGTGTCCAAGGAGAACAGACATATTTTTCATAGAGAAAGAAAGCCTGTTCTTTAAAGTTTAACTAAAGCCAAAACGTTTGTTCTCGAATCGTATTCCCGGGCAGCATTCGAGAGATGGGCTCCTCCCTGAAACAGGAAACGCATTAGTCCACCATTTATAAACTTCACAGTCTCACCTGCGTGCCTCCGTTTTATGTTTCCTCCGGACTGACAGGAGCTGCAAAGAAACATTTATTATTTTACCTCGTCTCTGTGCTAGTTGCAGGAGACCCCCTGCCAGCATCCCATTCAGCCCAGCGGGCCTTGGGAGGGTGAGCAGGAGCCGCAGATTTGAGCAAGAACTTGCTCTGCCTGAGATTTCACCCCTACTGAGGGGTCTGTAATCATCCCCCCCCAATCTGAAACAAATGCACTGGCATTTTTCCCCATATCGCAGTATTTTACTGGTTGTGCAATTATGTCCATTGGCCCAGCAACCTTCATCACCATCACTGTGTTCTTATATGGATGTAACATATTTGTAATGTATTTAAGTTCATGTGTACTTATGTTGTAAACATAGGCCACTATGCCTGGTGACACACAATTATTGTTGTTTCCGTTTGTTTTACAGCATTTTGTAATCAATAAATTATATATATTTTTGTACATATATGGGTGAACATGTGCAAATTTCTATCACCTCATTCAAAGTCCCAAGGGCGACCCTTCCTTTCTGTTTCTATAGGGATGGAGATGATAGAATGGTTGCATCAGACCTTATCCCCTTTTGTTTTGTTTATCCGGGTGGCAGACACCCATTTAGCCCATCATTTGGTCTGTTGTATACCCCTGGTCACTGTTCACCTACACATCCAGTGTATTATGATCTCCCTGGGCCATATGTGCATGCACACTGTCACTCTGGGGCCTTGCTCTGGCTACACATGTTCCCCTCTCCCGGTCATTTCCTGATGGTGGCCTTACCATCCAGTTCGGGGGCTGCGATGCGCTAAAGGGAGGTTTTCCAGACCTGCTGTCCCCGCCTGTCCCCTTTCGGATGGGCGTGGGCACCAGCGCATCGGCGCCATGTTCTCCACGCCCATACACTGACGTCGTCCAACGCCTTATGTACTGGTGCTGTGAGGAAACATCTCCGGTGGGTGGGTGACTGCCGCGCAGGCGCACCTTCCCCTGACGGCTGACGTGAACCACGTCTGTGCGTCATCAGCCGCACATGGCGTGGGGGGCGGGGCTATCGGATCCCCCGGAGACATATCCGGATGTCGGGCGCAGTAGGAACTCGCAGTTGCGGTTCAGCAGTTTGGTGGGGTGGACCAGCCATGAAGGTGTCACAACAGCAGTTACAGCCCTTTTACTTTGATCCAGGTATTTCTTTCTCGTACATCACGGGACACAGAGCGACATAGTCATTACTAATGGGTTATATAGATACCTTCAGGTGCTGGCACTGGCAACTTCCAAAACCGGAAGTACCCTCCCCTATATAAGCCCCTCCCATCCGGGAGCACCTCAGTTTTTTGCCAGTGTCTAAGGTGTTGGCCAAGAAGAAACATGTGTTTTTCACTGAGCTTGCGTACAGGTTCTTTTGGGCCTCAGTAAGCTATTCCGGATCCGACCAAAAAAGCTTCATAGCTAAACGGTCGGTACCCGGGCCTTGCAGAGAAGAGCAAGGTTTTGCCTGTAATGCTTCTCTTAGGAGAGCTGGACCCTGGGATCCAGAGCTCTGGTCATACCCACGACCAAGATGTTTTCTGTGCAGGGTGCTATACAGGTCCAGGGGAGTGGAATCCTTGGGAACCCGGTCCCTGAAGGTTTGATTACAATGCCTGCCGTGATAGGTGAAGTTTGGGCTTCTGTGGACCAAACAGAGTCCTGCGGCGAGGAAAAGGTAAGTGGGGGCCCTCGGGAACTTGGTTCTATTGAGGGACCCCCAAGCCTATTTTGTCTTTCTGCCTGTTACCTAAGGTATTCCCGCTAATATTCTGTGTATGCCTGTTACTACTGAGAAAATGTAAAAATTTTAATAGTAGGCAAGAAAAAAAAAAAAAAAAAATGTAAGACCGCGGTACCTGTGTTAGACACTAGAGGCCGCTATGGTTCTTTTTCTTGTAATGTGGATTTTTTCTTCCAGAATCAAATCCAGGCAGTTGGTATGTTCTCTCCTGGGAAGCTGTCTCCTCTGCCCTGTTGCTGCGCTCATCCATCCCCGGGCCCTGCGGCAAAGGGACTCTGGCTCCCATCTAGCTCCTTATTGTTTTCAAAAAAGGCGCCGAAGGCGCACGTGCCCACGCGCGTGCGCGTGCACGCGCCTCTATTCATAGAGGCGATCTGGAAAAAGGGGCGGAGCGGGTGGATGACGCTCAGGTGTGCGCCGCGGCGCTACTGCGCATGTGCGGGCGTCCAGCGTGTTTTAAAGCACATTATAGCTGGCTATTGAAGTGCACAGACAGAGCTAGCAACAGTATAAAGGCACACAGAGGCGGTTGATGCAGGCATCCCCTAGAAAGGCACTTTAGTAGACACCAACTGTGATATAGCAGCAATTGTGCTAGACTATTCTCAGTAAAAGTGGTGTATTACGGCTGGAATACCTCAGCTTTAGGCTTAGGAATATGCCGTCCAGAAGCTCCGGAACTGAATTTTCCAGGAAGCGAAGGGGGTCTCATCTGGCTCTGAGGATCTTGGGCATGCTTCTGCTGCACCAGTCTCCCCTGAAGTTCAGAGGTAAGTGACCGTAGAGACCCCACAGGGGTACTTGGTACTGTGGCTGTCCTCAGTTCACCTGCTCCTGTGTATGTAACAGAGGAGGTTTTTTCCTCAGCTCTGGGAGGATTAGAGAGAGATTGTCAACATTGATCGCTGCCTCCCTGTCAGGGAAAGCACGCCCGATCTCCGTCTCCTCCTTCAGAGTGCCTGTTAGCAGAGCAACAGTCCCATACAGGGATCGACCTGCCTGAAGGGGATCAGGATGAGGTTGATTCTGTTATAGAGGAATCAACAGTGGGGGAACCTTTTCTCAGCATCTCAAGCTGAAAGATTATGGGTTCAGTCTCTGACTAACATGGTCCGATCAGCATTTAAAAATGCACCTTGCGGAACCATCAACCACTACTGTATCCTCGTTGGGGTCGCTAGAAGCCCCCAGACTGTCTGTTCTTTTCCACTTCACCCTTTACTGAAAGGGCTTATTTACCAGGATTGGGAACGTCCTGAGAAAATATTTATTCCCCCAAGAGATTTCCGGTGGTCTATCCCATGGAGGATAAGTTCATCAAAAAAATGGAAGGTCCCTACAGTGGACGCAGCCATCTCTTGTATGTATAAATCACTGACATGTCCAGTGGATAATGTCCAAATGTTCAAAAACCCAATAGATAAAAGATTGGAGTCCTTATGAAAGTCTGCTTCTTTCTACAGCAAGCTTGGTGACACAACCAGCAGTAGCAGCTGTTGGGGTCTGCTAAGCAGTGAAGGATCAGTTGAAACAGGTCTTGAGGGACTTGACAGATCAGCAGGCCTTGCCCTAGCTGATCTACCTAGAGCCTTAGGCTTTGCGGTTGACGCCATAAAAGGATTCAGTCCATCAGGCCTCCCGCCTTACGCTGTCTATAGTACATATGCGTAGGCTTCTATGGCTCAAAAACTGGTCTGCTGAAGCTCCCTGTAAAGAATGGCTGGTTAGCGTCCCATTTCATGGTGAACGCTTATTCAGGGAAAACCTGGACAAATATATCCAGAAAATTTCCAGCGGTAAAAATACGCTCTTGCCGGTTAAAAACAGAGTTAGAGGTCCCTCTTTAAGAGGCCTGCTTCTCCAGTCCCTGGGGCATCGGCTGTGTAACAGTTCCGACGGCCTCCTCGGTCAATTCCTGGGCGTAAAAAACAGGGACAATAGCAGGGTAATGAGAAACCCTGGGTCAGGGGAGGTACAAAACCTCCCCCAAAGTTAAATTCATTGAAGGGTTGCCCCCACTCAGTCGGGTGGGGGGAGGACTCCAGTTGTTCGCAAGAGACCTGGCGGGACACGATCAAGACAGATAGGTGCTCTCCGCAGTATGTTTGGGATACAGTTTGGAGTTGAAAGACTCTCCTCCTTCCCATTTTTGAGGTCAAACGTGCCAAGGGATCCCCGGAAGAGAGAGTCCCTCCTGTTGGCACTAGAACAACTATTGCTCCAAGGAGTAATTATGGAGGTTCCCCTGGAAGAATGAGGGTTCGGGTTTTACTCAAACCTCTTTACAGTCCCGAAGCAAACGCAGACGGGAGGCCCATATTAATTCTAAAAGGGCTATACAAATTCCTGTATATCAGGACTTTCCGATGGAGTCGATCCGATCGGTGGCCACTGCCCTACAAGGGGAGGATTGGTTAGCCGCGATCGACATCAAAGATGCTTATTTGCACATTCCCATCTTTCCAGTCCACCCAAAATTTCTACGCTTTGCAGTAGAAGGGCGCCATTTTCAGTTCAGAGCCTTACCCTTCGGTTTGGCCACAGCACCACGAGTGTTTACAAAAATTCTGGCCCCATTATTGGCCAATCTAAGAACACAAGGTGTAATGATAATGGCATATCTAGATGACTTGTTGCTGATCGACCACGTCTAGTTTTTTCACTGAGTGGTCTTTCACAAGACAATCAAGTATCTGGAATCTCACGGTTGGATTATCAACCGAGACAAGTCAGCCCTAAAAAACAGTCAAAAGTCTGGAATACTTGGGGCTAAGGTTGGATTCAGGCCAGAGAAAAATATTCTTGCCTCGAGGAAAGGTGTTGTCTTTGAAAGATTTGATCCACTTAGTGGGTACAAAAAAGACAGCCGTCCATACGCCTGTGCATGAGGCTGCTGGGAAAAATGGTGGCATCATTCGAAGCAGTACCCTACGGTCAATTCCATTCAAGGAATTTGCAAGGGGCCATACTGTCAGCCTGGAACAAAAAAGTTCAGGCCCTAGACTTACAATGTCCTTGTCCCCTTCCGTTCGCAAGAGCCTCCGTTGGTGGTTGGTTCCCCAGAATCTGGAAAAAGGGAAATCCTTCAGTCCGATTTCTTGGAAGGTGGTCACTACAGATGCCAGCCTTATAGGCTGGGGAGCAGTACTGGAGCAATGGTCTCTCCAGGGCAGATGGTCGGATGCAGAAAAGGCCCTGCCCATCAATCTCTTAGAGATACGAGCAGCCCGGTATGCCCTAGTAGCATGGACATCCAAACTCCAAGGGTCCCCTGTCAGAATTCAATCAGACAATGCCACGGCAGTGGCATATATCAATCATCAGGGGGGGCACCAGGAGTCGTGCAGCCCAGAGGGAAGTAAATTACATCCTGAAATGGGCAGAAAGATATGTCCCAGCCATATCTGCGGTATTCATTCCAGGAGTGGAGAATTGGAAGGCGGACTTTCTAAGTCGCCAGCAATTATGCCCAGAGGAAGGGTCCCTTCACCCCGAGGTTTTCTGGACAATATGTCAGCGGTGGGGAACATCGGATGTAGATCTTCTAGCATCCAGATTCAACGCAAAGGTGGACAGGTTTGTCTCTCGGACAAGGGATCCCCTAGCTTGCGGCTCGGATGCCCTAGTGTTCCCTTGGGATCAGTTCAAGCTGATATATGCATTCACACCGCCACAATGGTTACCTCGATTACTCCGCAGAATCAGGGTAGAAAAGAAACCAGTGATTCTGGTGGCTCCAGCGTGGCCCCGAAGAGCGTGGTACGCGGAGATTGTAAAATGTCAGTGGGGAGTCCTTGGACTCTCCCACGTCGTCCGGACCTGCTTTCGTAAGGACCGATATACCACCCTTCCTTACCAGCCCTAGGTTTGACGGCCTGGCTATGGAAGCCCACATTCTAAAAAAGAGAGGGCTCTCTAATCCTGTGGTATCTACCATGATCAATGCCAGGAAGCCGGTATCCAGGCAGATCTAATATAGAATCTGGAAGGCGTACATCGCGTGGTGTGAGGCCAAGAAATGGCATCCACGTAAGTACGTAATAGGTAGGAGTCTGGACTTCCTACAGTGGGCTGTAGATAGGAAGCTTGCCTTGAGTACTATCAAAGGTCAGTTTTCGGCCTTGTCAATATTTTTTCAAAGGCCCTTGGCTTCGCATTCACTAGTCAAAGCCTTTATACAAGGAGTGATGCGTATTAGTCCTCCGGTTAATATTCCCATATGACCATGGGATCTAAACTTGGTTCTGTCGGTTCTACAGAAACAACCATTTGAACCATTACAGCATATTTCTTTGGTTCTTCTCACCAGGAAATTGATTTTTCTAGTAGCCATTTGTTCGGCTAAAAGAGTGTCGGAATTAGCAGCTATGTCCTGTAAGGAGCCATATCTGGTTATCCATAAGGATAGAGTAGTGTTACGCCCTCATCCAGCCTTTCTTCCTAAGGTGGTATCGAGGTTTCATTTGAACCAAGATGTGGTTCTTCCTTCTTTTTTCCCCAAACCTACTTCGGTAGAGGAAAAGTTATTGCATTCTTTGGATGTAGTAAGAGCAGTTAAAGCTTATCTAAAAGCCACTGCTCAGATTCGCAGAACGGATACTTTGTTTATTCTGCCGGAAGGCCCCAGAAAGGGTCAGGCAGCGTCAAAATCTACTTTAGCCAAGTGGATTCGACAGGTCATAATGCAAGCCTATGGCTTGAGAAGGAGACCGCCTCCGTTCAAAGTTAGAGCGCACTCCACGAGAGCAGTTGGAACTTCATGGGCAGTGCATCACCAGGCCTCCCTGGCTCAAATCTGTAAGGCCGCAACATGGTCTTCAGTACACACGTTTACTAGGTTCTACCAGGTGGACGTTAGAAGTCAGGAGGATGTCGCCTTTGGGCGCAGTGTGTTGCAGGCCGCAAAAGATCCTCATGTCTGATAGCGCTCAGCTTATGTATGGTGTATCCCCCCCCTCGTTGGGCATTGCTTTAGGACATCCCATTAGTAATGACTATGTCGCTCTGTGTCCCGTGATGTACGAGAAAGAAAATAGGATTTTTATAACAGCTTACCTGTAAAATCCTTTTCTTGGAGTACATCACGGGACACAGAGCTCCCACCCCTCTTTAGGGACACTTATTGCTTTGCTACAAAACTTAGGTGCTCCCGGATGGGAGGGGCTTATATAGGGGAGGGTACTTCCGGTTTTGGAAGTTGCCAGTGCCAGCACCTGAAGGTATCTATATAACCCATTAGTAATGACTATGTCGCTCTGTGTCCCGTGATGTACTCCAAGAAAAGGATTTTACAGGTAAGCTGTTATTAAAATCCTATTTTCTCTTGTTCAGTAGGCAGCTGCATTATACTTATCTTATTTAGGTCATTCACCTTAAAAATGCAGGTCTGCACCATCTCCTAATACACACTGGAGTGGATTTATTACCCCATGGTATACATATATATACCTTACACTGTTGCAATCCATCATCCCATACCTGTTTTATCTCACAATGGCTATACATTTTTCCATCCCCATACTGCCCCGCAGCCCTGGGGCCTACACTAACCTGGGGCCCCTGTTTGATCTCTTTATATGCACAATACAGCTAGTCAGTCCAACTCTTTTTGTTTTTTATGCACTTCATGTATTAGATTTACATCAAGTTTACATTGTTACTAAGATGCTGTCTGACATTTGTGCATTGCCATATATATACATTTTTTCTAGACACATCTTTTATGAGCCCCAGTTGGTCGTCGGTTTTTTCGAGTACCCCCATACAGACTGCGCTGCACATCCGAGTGTCTTTTTCCGTGGTGGTGTCCATGTGCCTTGCCCCCTCAGCTCCCGAACTGGTTGATTAATTGCTACCACCCAGGTATTCCGTGATTGGTAACTTAGGCCTGAGCAGTGGTGAGTATAGGGTCTCCTTCCCCTTTTGACCTTTTTTACTTACCACTTTACCTGCCCCCCCACCCTCTTTTTTGTTTTTTCATTAGTACTACATTTTTTACTGTTTTACTACAGATACGATACGCCCTTGCCCCTGATGAGCGAGCAGAGCCTCGTGAAACGCGTAGGGCACCACTAATGCGTTTATGTACCTGTGAGGATCTATGCTATCTGCTAGAAGCCTACCAATCGGTTGTACATCATAATTTTTTTTTATAAAGTATTTTACTGGTTGTGCAATTATGTCCATTGGCCCAGCAACCTTCATCACCATCACTGTGTTCTTATATGGATGTAACATATTTGTAATGTATTTAAGTTTGTGTACTTATGTTGTAAACATAGGCCACTATGCCTGGTGACACACAATTATTGTTGTTTCCGTTTGTTTTACAGCATTTTGTAATCAATAAATTATATATATTTTTGTACATATATGGGTGAACATGTGCAAATTTCTATCACCTCATTCAAAGTCCCAAGGGCGACCCTTCCTTTCCCCATATCGCATGCTGGAGGGACTTGCTGCGTTGCTGGTGAACCATTTCCTAGCAAAAAGGATGCCTTGCCCCTGACCATATGCTGCACTGGATCCCACAGATGACACAGCACGGGTAAGTGTCTACCTACCTACTGTCCGCCCGATTACCTCCACCCAATTGCACCACCGCACCCAGCAGAGCCGGCTCCTTTCCACGTGGAGGCTCTGCGGGGGAGTAGCAAGATGGTGCTGGGGGGAGGGGGAGTGTCGCTTCCGGTCACACGGTTCCAGTCGGCAGACATTTTCCCGGAGTCTGGAGACTTCTGGGGGAAAAAAACTGAGCGGGCACTTCCAGTGACATAATTTCCTGGAAAAGCAACAGAGTCCCCCTCCCTAATGAAATCTCAGGAAGGAGGACACCAGCAACAGCGGCATGTGCAGGTAGGTCCACCAACCTGCACGGGGTCAGCTTGGGGCGGGGCCAGAGCTTAAGCAGGAAGCAGTTAAAAAAGGCTCCTCTAAGCAGAGGATCCTGGTGGCTGACCATGTCTGACGCTTCTCCACCCTGCCCTGCAGATCCTGCAAGTTAGGACAGCTCCAAGGTAAGCCAGAATACTACAGGGTCACCTCTGTCTTAACCTCACTAAAAAAACTGCCTATTTACAGGAAATCTTCAACCACCTTCCTCACGGAGAGCCTTTTGTGCTTGATTTCAGGCAAGGACCCCAGAGGAAAGGAAAACGAAAAGCAACAATATATGTGCTTCGTGCAGCTACCAGTTTTCACCTGAATGGGAAAAAAACCCTATGCCAAAAATGCATAGACAAAATGGTGGCCAAAGAGTCGCAAGGTTGCCTGAAAGATCTGCTCAGCTCTTTAAAAAAAGAGATAAAGAGCACCATGGCACCACTAACTACGCTCAGTAATTGAGAAGTTAGAAGCGCCAACAAATGCTAGTCAGACCAGTACCCCTGCCAGCGGGACATGCGTTCCTTCCTGTAACAGGGAACAGGCAGAACAACAGGAACAAGAGGAGGATCCGAACGAATCCGAATCGGAGGATGGACTTTGCTCAGACTCTGAGAAGGAAGATCTGGCTTCAGAGAGCAACTTATTTCTCTCAGAAAATGGATAACCTTCTCCAAGCTATTGCAGACATGCTAGGTATTAAAGAGCAAAAAGCCGTAGAGCTCACACTACATGACAAGATGTATAAAGGGCTACAACCCAGGAAACCTAGAACATTTCCTGTACACCAAACTCTTAAACATATCGTCAAAAAAGAGTGGGAAGACCCAGAAAGAAAAACTCTTTATACCAGCTGCGGTCAAGCGCAGATATCCATTTGCAGAGACAGACACCAAAACCTGGGCTAAATGCCCCAAAGTGGATGCCTCTCTGGCAAAAGTCACAAATAAATCTGACTTGGCCTTTGACGATGCGGGTACCTTAAGCGACCCCATGGACAAGAAAATAGAAGCCCTTTTAAAGAGGGCCTGGGAAGCAGGGGTTGCGAATCTGAATCCGGCAATAGCTTCCACCTGCACAGCCCGCACCTTGCTAATCTGGTTAACCCAGCTTCAGGAACTACTGGAAAGTGACACACCTAGAGAAAAATTATTAAAAACCATCCCTACACTGACCAGAGCGGCAGCTTTTCTAGCCGATGCCTCAGCTGAAACCGTCAGAATATCTTCAAGGGCCACAACGCTACTCAACTTTGCCCGAAGAGCCCTGTGGCTAAAATCTTAGGGAGGTGATATCCCTTCTAAGAACAGACTGTGCAGAATTCCATTCACTGGAGACCTACTGGAAAAGAAAGAGAAACTGCGCTAAATAAACTAAAGTGAGAAAAAAGGAAAAAACTCCAGACGTTTAACTGGTAGCTTTATAGCTATGGGGAGCTGCGATTAAAAATGTGAACTACCATACATGGTAATAATTAAGAAAAAAATTGGTGGAAATCGCGCTACCCCGTGACCAATCACTGTGACAGTGATAAAGTATATTGAAAATTAACAGTTACCCCATAAACCACAGATCAAATGAACTGATAAGTGAAAAAGAGGTGTGTATATAAAACAAACTATAAATATATGAACATCAAATATAAATTTATAAATAATAGTCCATCAAAAAAAGTTTGTTTAAATAAAATCCAAAATATTAACACCAGTGCTTCATGTAAAAATCATACAAAAATGCTGTGTCCACATTCATCTGTGACATTCCACCACCAAAAAGCAGGATTTCTCCTTACCAGCTGTACACGACCCCCTATTACAGAGGGTCAATATATGCATTGAGTAGTTTCTCCCACAGGTCACCGCAGCACACAGCACATGAGGTTCCTAAAACACCGACCTCCGGTTCTCATCAATGGGCACATATGTATAGAAAGAATGGAACACACTCCACATAGTGCATTATATCTTTTTAAAATTTATTCCATAAAAAGCAAGTTTGCACTTACATGTATGCAGTTAAAAAATCGCCTGATTACGTCTGGTGTGCCGGCCGTAGCACATTCAACAGACACCCGTCCTTGTTGGAAGTATCAGAGGTGACGACAGCGCTCCGCTCCGCCCAACGTCCGTTTCATAACAGTTTACTTCTTCCTGGGGCACGGGGCGGCGCACTGCGTCACCTCCATTTGTACTGTGAAACAACCAAGCCTCATTCCGGATCCGAACCATCCACCGGACATGCGCAGCCTCTCTGATCACCCTGATATAGATGCTGGCCGCATACACTGCCTTGATTCGCTGGATTGTTTGAGGGACACATGGCTGAGCCAATGAACTCCACCTTAGTCTATAAAGCATCCCCAGCGTCACTGTGGCGCGGATCCCATAGTGTATTGTGTGGGCTAACCAAAGCACACACATACTAATAAAGAAACCTGGCTTCAATATGTATTTTGACACAATTCATCCGATCCAGCCCAATCAACAGTGTGGACTGGACCGGAAACTGGTCAAAAAATAATAAAATTAGAAATATGTAGGAATCCTACATATATGTAGTGACACCTAGTGGACACTTTTCAAATTGTTCCATACACAGAGACCAACACAGTGAAGGTGTCAGACCCTGTCCGGGAAACATGCCAAATCGTGCCATATCTGACTGTTGCCAGTGTTAGCAAAATTTAAAAATGGACAACTAATGTGCAGTGAGACATATCAAAGACCATATTGTAATTTACACATGTTCACCATGTTTAAACATCCCTTCCCCAAAATTTGGACAAAAAGTCCAGTCATTGTGGATATGGGTGTCACTCCTCGGCCGCAGCCAGAGTGACCCCTAGTGGACAAATTACAGATAATTCTCTGAATACATGGACAAAACACTAAAGAATGCCCGTCCAGATCCAGGAAAATACAGATTGGATACTCTCGTAAACAACCTATTGGCTCCTGCACATTATAGTTAACCATTAAATAAAAAAATAAAGCAAATCCATGAATGAATTTACCATATATTGGGAATGTGAGCCACTGCTTCCAGAGACCCATGCTCCAACAATATACAACTCTCTAGATCTCAATCTCAGCTACCCTATTCAGAAATGGGGGGGGGGCAAAGGGAATGAGAGAAGAGGAGGGGGGGTGGGGGTTGTCAACTTTAGCTATAACGTCAGAATCAAAACGCATGGAACCATATAGATAACCGCTATGGCGGAAATTATGAAAAATTATTTATTGTGATATGGGAACTGACCCACAGGTGATGAAGGACCCAATTACCGAAAATTAAAAAAATTTAATTGATTGGCCTCCATGGTACTAAAACTAGGATTGTGAACAGTGATAACGTTACCTAATAGTCCGTGTATGTGTAAGGAACACAAAACGAGGCCAAATTGGTCCAGTGCAGCAACAATTGATAAATCACGTAAAGTTACAAAACTGTATAATTGTGATAAAAACCATACTCAAAAATGATTATGCTATAACAAAATTATAAATTATACATTTATAGTGATAACATATATGTGATGGTGCATAACTAATAACTGTTGTATATACACTCAAGAATTATTAATAAATGCGTTGACATCTGTGTCGACGTTTAACCCAAAAGGGACATAGGATTTTAATCTATGTATCCAAAACATTTCCTGTTTGGAAATTTCCCTAACAAGTGAGCTCCCTCTCCAATGGGGTTTATATTTATCTATCCCCATATAGAGAGTATTAGACGGGTCCCTCTGATGCACTTCATCATAGTGTCTAGAGACTGAATGCTTGGGAAACCCTGCCTTGATATTACTGATGTGCTCATTCAATCTTACTTTTAGGGCCCTTTTAGTCCTCCCCACATATTGCAGCCCACATGGGCATTGAATGAGGTAGACCACTCCCTCTGTGGCACAGGTAATAAATGGTTCCACTTCAAACGCCCTAGACGTACTGGTGGACACAAAATTACAGATCTTTCTGTCTTTGCACCTATTCATAGAAAAAACTCTACAAGAATTACAGCGATAGAATCCCGTAAGGTTTTGAAAGAAGACCCTATTGGCTTTTGGAGGATCAGAGACACTGGGGGCGATCCTATTGCCAAGCGAGGAGACCCCCTTAAAAATAATTTGGGGTTTCGCCGGCAATATAGTTTTCAAAACTTGATCGCTTTCCAAAATATGCCAGTGTTTCTGTATTTGCTGCTTCACCTTGCGGTGTTGTGTGGAGTACGTTGTGATGAAAGGCATGGAGATCTTTTTAGTCCTCATTTGGTGTTGTTTATCTACCAAAAGTAGAGACCTATCCATCTCTCTAATCTCCTTCACCGTCTGGGCTAATACTTGAGAGTCATAACCCTTTTCTATGAATCTAGCTGACATTATAGACGCCTGGGTGTCAAAAGTGTCAACCTTAGTACAATTACGTCTAAGGCGTGTAAACTGCCCTCGGGGGACAGCTTTCAGCCAGGGTTCGTGATGGCAACTATCCAAAGCAATGTATGAATTACGATCCGTAGCCTTGAAGTAAGTTGATGTCACAAATTTGGCATCTTCCACCCTGATTGTTAAATCCAGGAAGTTAATCTGCTCCATACTGGCTTCAAAGTTAAATCCTAATGCCCCTTTCATTATTATTTAGGGATGCCATGAAACTCAAAATGTCCGGCTCTGTGCCATACCATAGGAGGAGGACGTCATCAATGTAGCGAACCCAAAGGGCCAATTCCGGCCTCCTAGGAGCATCGATGACGTCCTCCTCCCACTTGGCCATGAACAGATTGGCCAAGCTCGGGGCATACTTGGCCCCCATCGCTACGCCTCTATCCTGACGATAGAATTGTTGGTCAAACAAAAAATAATTGTGCGTAGCGGCATAATTTAATAATTCCATGATGAAGTCCGTCTGGGTTATTGATAATCCAGAGTCCCTCCTTAGGTATAGCTTTACTGCCTCCAACCCCAGACTATGAGGAATAATGGTGTATAGCGAAGTTACGTCCGCTGTTACCATCCATAATCCATTCTTAGGTATGAGACCGGTTAACAGATTAATCACCTGCTTGGTGTCCTTGATATAAGACGGAATCCTCCTCACTAGTGGTTGGAGGTAGTGATCAATATATTTGCCCACCCGGGACGTAATTGAGTCTATCCCACTCACAATGGGGCATCCCGGGGGGCAAATGAGGCTCTTGAGAATTTTAGGGAGATAATAGATAATTGGGATCCGGGGGGCAACAGGCACCAAAAACAGTTTCTCCTTCTTAGTGAGGATACCTGTATGGAAACCTTGGTCCACAATTATCTCTAGTTCCTTCTTGTACCTAATGATGGGGTCCCTGTTTAAGGGGGTGTAGGTCTCACTGTCCCCCACAATTCGATTTAACTCTATTATGTAGTCACAGCGGTCCAAGACCACTATACCACCCCCTTATCTGCTGGTCTAATGACCAGTGATTTATTCTCACACAGGGAATCCAGACCTAATTCCAAATCTCGTGACATCTTAGTCTTTTTGACTTTGATGTCTTCGAGATCCCTCAATACCACGTCCTTGAAAACCCTAATGGACGGGGCAAGTGAACCAGGGGGGTTGGAGACCTACTGTTCGGGCCTGAATAAGAAACTGTACTAGACAGGACCGCAGCAAAGAACAAGGGTTTTCCCCAAACCAAAAAGAAACAAGGGAAGGCACCCTTTTGGCAATTCAAAAAATTCAACAAACCGGGAGCAAATAAGCGCTGGGGACAACCAAACAAAAAAGGCAAGGGTGAATTCATTCTCAAGCCTCCTAACCCAAAGAACAATGACTGTCATCAGGTAGGGGGCAGACTCGCAGCTTTTTCCCCGACAATGGATTGAAGCAAAAAAAACATTAATCATATGTACCATAACGAATGGCTACGTGATAGAATTTTCCACTCGCCCCCCCCCCCCCCTCAACCAAGTACCTAGTAACCATGCTACTAAAGGACGAAGATCGAGCAAAAGCCTTCTGAGTCACTGCAGAATCTATTAGATCAGAAAGTGATTCGCCATGTACCTCAAGAGGAACAAAGGGGGTTTTATTCCCATATCTTTGCAAAGAAAAAAACGTCAGGCAAGCTAAGGCTCATACTGAACCTCAAGCCACTCAACAGAGGAATAAAATACAAAAAAATTCAGAATGGAGTCTATTTACTCGATCAGAAACATCCTACCACGGGAGACATTTATGGCAACCATAAACCTACAGGATGCCTACCTGCATGTCCCTATAAAGGAGGATCATAAAAAATTCCTGAGATTCGCAGTACAAGGGCCAGCAACCACTCTGCACCTGCAATATACAGCTCTCCCTTTCGGCATCTCTTCTGCACCCAGAATCTTCTCAAAGATAATGGCAGAAGTGCTAAAAGGTCTAGGAAAACAAGGCATTGACATAATACCATACCTAGACGATCTACTGTTCTTTGCAGATTCAGCAGAAACCCTAGAGAACAACCTGCGCACAAGTATGTCCTATCTGCAAAACCTGGGGTGGATAGTGAATGCAGGAAAATCAGATGACCCCAAGCCAAAGAGTGGTGTATTTGGGCTATATACTGGACTCCAGACTAACCAAAACCTTCCTAACTGAAGAAAAGAATCAAAGAATCACGCAGGCAGTATCCTCTCTGAGGAAGCAAAGCCATTTCAATCAGACAAGAAATGTCAGTGCTAGGGCTGATGACATCTTCAATCCCAGACATCACCTGGGCATAGATTCACATGAGACCTCGACAGAATTACATTCTGTCCCAGTGGGATGGCAACCACTCATCCCTGGACAAGTCCATTTCTGTTCCGACCACAGTCAAACAAACACTCCAATGGTGGCTCAATCCACTTTGATACATCGAAGGGCGCAAATGGGCTCAATCAGACCCAGTCAGGAGTTCCAGATGGTCCCAAGCCTCCTCAAATATGAGAGAACTAAAAGCTGGGGGGGGGGGAAGCGTTAAAAGCATTCAAACCAGCAATACGAGGAAGAAACGTAAAAGTGCAATCGGACAACGCCGCGACGGTGGCATACCTAAACAGGCAAGGAGTGACAAAGTCCCAAAGCTTGATGAGGCTGACAGAAACAATCCTACTATGCGCAGAATCAAACATAAGGTCAATATCAGGCATCACCTGAAAGGAACAGACAATACGCCGGCAGACTCCCTGAGCTGGAAGGCCATAAAACAGACGGAGTGGTCACTGAACCAAACGACCTTTGCAGAAATCACTCAAACGTGGGGGGTACCCGAGGTAGATCTGTTCGCCTCCAAAGCAAATGCAAAATCGCCAACATTCTTCTCACTGGATCCTACAGATGGCAACAGCGGAGTAGATGCCTTCAGCCAAAGCTGGGGATGGCAACTGTGTTATGCATTCCCTCCAACTGCCGTAATACCAAGAGTGATACTAATAGCACCGCACTGGCCCCAAAGGGCATGGTTCAGCCACTTGAAGAACCTCAGCATCCAACCTCAACTGACACTGACGGACCAGCCAGATCTCTTATCACAGGGCCCAGTCAACCATCCGAACCACAGAATCCTGAAGCTTTTGGCTTGGTTACTAAAATCGTAAGACTTCAGAACAAAGGGCTGTCAGACAAGATGATCAATACCATCTTAGACAGCAGGAAGCCCGTGACTAGGGCAATCTACGAGAAAGTGAGGAAAAAGTTTGTCTGCTGGAACAAAAACAAACTGATCCCCAACAGAGGGATAATCCCAACCATTCTGGATTTCCTGCAAGATGGAGCAGACAAAAATATTTCCCAAGTCACGCTGAAGGTACAAGTGGCAGCGCTCTCCTCGTTCATGGACATCAGACTCGCAGAGGATCCACTGATAAAGCGATTCCTGATGTCACTTAAAAGAGCTAGAGCAGCTAAAATTAATAGAACTCCAACTTGGGACGTGTCCATGGTGCTTAGAGGGCTTCTCTCCCCTCCATTCGAACTGATGGAAGATGGCTCAGACAAAAACCTCACTCTAAAAACTGCACTTCTTGTGGCCCTAGTATCAGCCAGAAGAGTGAGCGAAATCCAAGCCCTGTGTATGATGGAACCATACTGCCTAATACATTTAGCCAAAATAATTCTCTTGCCAGACCCAGGCCTTTCTACTACAAGGTCTCCAACGTTCCATAGAAGCCAAAATATCATCATCCCTTTGCTTCCAAAAACTATGGACAGCAAAAAGACACTTACAATAAACTCGATGTAAGAAACCCACTCATAAATTACCTCGAAAGAATTAAGAATTGGCGAAGAATGACCTCACTTTTTGTCCTCTATGCAGGAGTTAACAAAGGGAAGCAGGCATCCAAGAATACCATCAGCAGATGGCTACGAATAGCCATACAGACGACCTATGAGGCACAAAACCTCACTCCTCCAGGCGGTATCAGAGCATACACAACCAGAGCCTGGGCAACCACGGTCGCAGAGAAAGCAGGAGCTGATCTGCAGGGCAGCGACTTGTTGGCGCTTCAGTACCTTCGCAAGACGCCATCGTATAGACCAGCTGTGCAACCAAGACCAGGCATTTGGTCGCAAGGTGCTCCAGTCTCTACCCCCACCCTAGTAAGTATTACTTGATGCATCCTCTCGGATGCTGCCCTGGAAGACGATTCGAGAAAATGGGTACCTGGTAAAGCTTTTTCTAAGAAGTCTTCCAGGGCAGCACTAGTTCCCACCCTTAAACTACAAATACCAGGTACAATGGGGGAGCTTTAAGCTTACTGAGATTTCCTTCTGTACTTTAATACAACTGAGGCACACAGGTAAAACTGAAATTTATAATGGTGGACTAATGGGTTTCCTGTTTCAGGGAGGAGGAGCCTATCTCTCGGATGCTGACCTGGAAGACTTCTTAGAAAAAGAGTTACCAGGTACCTAACTCTATTTTACTTTTGTCTAGAGTAAGGGAGGATTATAACACCTGTCAGGTTTTATTTATTTTTCTATTTTTGTCATCTGTTTCCCAAAGTGGAGATTTCCTTTCACTTTCTCTTCCATAACCAGAACAGGAAGTGAGATGAAATTCTTCCAAAGTAAGGGTATCCTAGGGTGTCATGAGGTCATCAGGACTAGTGTCCACATTGGAAGATTTCCCCATTATTACTGTTCTGATGTCAATCTGAAATTTGTGTTTTTTTTTTTTTGTTTTTTTTTTACTTTCACTTTCAATGGTATTGGTAAACAGGACAAATAAAGAGGGGGTACTCTTCCTTATGTGGGCACAGACAGCAATAAAAGCAGAGAACTGTTTTAATCCATCTCCACTCCATCCAAAAACTAGAAAAACATTTTGCTTTTAGTTGCCATTTTTTTTCTTCTAGCAAATTTTTTCACAGTTGCCACAGAGCATCCGTCTGGTGGAGCCCTGTCCCTCAAAACTCCCAAGGGAGAGTGCCCACCAAAGGGGTGAAAACTGGCGGAAGTGGCACGTTCCCTGAATCCTTTCTTTCCATCGTCAGTGTGCCTTTTTTGGGGATAGCAGGACCTCTCGGGACCTCAGCAGTGGTGTTTTTGGACTTTGCCCTTGTGTTCGGAGAGCCTGATGATGCTTATTGCTCTGGTTTTTAATTTGCGGGATTCCTGGTGTGACACTATTAGTTGCATAGTAGTGGCTGCGTGGGCCCATTGACCCTACTGCTCCTGCATGAGTCCTTCCTCTGTTTATATGATCAACTTCTACTATCACTTGCTACAAAACTGAGGCATGCTGACAGTGGAAGAGGTTATACTATGCTTTTCTTTTGAGCTTTGTTTGCCAGTGTCTCCTGAAGGCGGCAGCAGCATATCCCACCAAAATCACTTCATCATGTGTACCCTTAATGTATTTCAAGAAAAGGATTTTACAATAATTTAACATCCTGTTTTTCTGAATGCAAATATTAAATGTATACTCCTTCTTATTTTTTTTATTTTTTTTGCTCAACTGATGCCCAAAGAAAATCACTATAAATGAATTCATAAATAAATTGGTATACAGTACACGTTTTGTTACAATTTAGAAGGACCTGTCCCATAGACATTGTGACCAAAGTCAGCAAGTATAGCAATAAGGACTAGCCACCTTTACTGGCTTACCCTGCTTTGAGCCAAACTGTCAACGTCTCTGGAGGCAGCCATCATGGTAGATGAGCAAAACTGCTAACCTGATGATTCGTTATCTGATGACTGATAGGGTAATGACCAAGAATCAGCAAAAGATATATGTAAAGCACAAGTTCACAGAATGAAAGGGCAACAGCAGAGGTCTAGGATCCTTGCACTGCAGGTCCTTTGGTTCAGATACCTCTTCATCAGCCCCTCAGGAGAACCATGTGCAGCCCAGTAATGGCATTGGATAAGTAAGCAATTAACTGTTTTACTGCAGAAATTTCAATCCTCGAGTAACACACAAACGATTCAAATTTTATTGTCTTTATTGAACACCCCAATTAAGCATTTAGTACTGGAGGAAAAAGTAAGGGAACACATAGACTAATTACTTTAACACAAGTTTGGTTTAGAGCTACGTTGATAAACGACACCCAAACATTTTAAGATTGCTGTTCATCAGAAGCACCTGCTGATGTGAACCATGCCTCGCAAAAAAGAGCTCTCTGAAGACATACGATCAAGAGAAGTTGGTCTGTGTAGCTCTTACCCTGCAGGAGCCGTTGGTGATGCTGGGTTCTTTTGTTCTGCCATGATTCTTAAAACGACTTGATCCCTGCTGGCACACAAGCTTATAGGTAGAAGGCCTGTGTAAGTTAAGCGTTTAGTATGCTACCACTTCATAACACTTCACAGGAAATAGGCTCAACAGTTGGTGGTGTATTACATGGATGTTTTAAAGTAATGCAGTTAAACAAGACATAAATCAATAATCAGGCAATAAAACAGATTTCAGTATGCTGTACTAGATAAATGGGTACTAACCCATGAGCTGGCAATACATTTAACTGTAGCAATATTAAACCAAACTATAACTGATGAAACAAGTTTAAAGTGCTGCCATCAACTAATCCAGGAAAATAAATGTCCTTGTGTACACACCATGCAGACAGCCCCAATAGTGAGTGGACCTATGGATTCCTGATGGAGGAGTAAACCTGATGGTGATTGCCAAGTATCTGGTGCCTAATTGTCAGTGTTGACCAGATTTCGTTGGGGCCCTTCTGTAGGTGGTGCATGCGTAGCTTTCCCTTTGAGTATGCAGCTGATGGCTAGTGGGCCGCTAAACAAGCTGCGGGGTCTCTCCTGCCTTAACTGCCTCGTTGAGATAAGCACAGATGTTCAGCTCACGCCTCCTGGTACACAGGATTCTAAACCAGATCCCTTGGTGGTCTGCAGTCTTCTTAAGTCAGGTCCCACAAGGTTCAGTCTTTCTGCTTAAATCCTTTCAAGACTAGCAGGTCTCAGCCACAAACATTAACAAAAGTTTCCCCATAAGGGGATATCTCCGAAAGCGCCTGACACAGACTGATATGATTTGGGGAATATAACCAAAACCAGTATTGTCCAAAAAAAGGGGAATGTACACCGCTTCTGGCACAAAGCGGTTTAATCTCGCCCCATGTGGCCTAATAGGCTAAATTCACAATATTCACAAAAGGGTAATATAAAAAGAAACCTCTATTATTAAAGCGAAATATCTAACAAAATACAACACCAATGTACAAAAACAAAGTCTTCACCATAGATACAATTTAGTGTGGTCATTCTACAACATTGTCTATTTTTTGAAAGAAAATAAAGATCAAGGATACATTTACCTTGTGCACATCCAGTAAATGGCACTCCTTGGCATAGAAAAAAAATAGCATAAGAGAACAATTAGAGTAGAATCTGGGGGAAGTGACTAGGCTTAGCATGTGAGATGCTGACTCTTGAGGCTCCGCCGAAGATCAGCTAAGATTAGCTAATTGGTAGCATTGAAGGCATCCCTGGTGGTTCTCATTACCCCGTACTTTTACCGCTTACTGCTCACTATCGTATCTACCACATACGGACTATTAGTGGGGGTTATTAGTGGGTCATCAGCGGGATCCATCCTGCAACAGTACTCCGCTACCGTAGCGGTTACCAGAGCGATGGCAAAGAGGCTTAAGGATGCTGGAGCTGGGAAGGACGGCAGAGCGGGGAAGGACACCGGAGCAGGGAGAGATGCTGGAAATGCATTGCTGGAGAAGGTATGGACTTGGGCTTACAAGACTGTGATGAACTTCTTTCAGTCCTGCACACTGACTAAGGAGAAGCAACGGCTGCTATGTTAGAGCGTTTTGTGTTGAGTTCCACTAAGGACTCAGATTTGCTTAAGGACGCCTCTGTTATGCACGTCATACTGCTTGCAAGACCAGATCCAAAGATCTTGGAGGAGCCAGAGAATGCAGCAGAGACTATAGCTGTACGTGAGGTAACGGGGGTAGGCAAGTGGAGGATTGTACGGCTATGGCTGAGGGAGGGACGAGAGGTGGGTGCTTTGCACTAGGCACTTCTGCCCCAGGTGAACCTTCCCAGCTTAGTCTATCTGCTTTAAAGGGGTAACCGACCCACAAAGATGTGTTCTTGGCTATACAGTACTGTTATCACAACCTAAATGCGTTGTCTACCCAGTTCTATCATGTCAGGGAGGATGTCACTATTATGTGCCAAGACATCTGCTCTAGAGAATCGGGTTACCATCATAGAAAAGGAGATGGGACTTGTGCAACATGAACTCAAGGCAGTGGGATTTCAATCTAGTCATCATCCTAATTGCATAGATGACATTGAAAACAGAATTAGAAGGAATAATATACGCATTCTTGGACTCCCAGAGCGCATGGAAGGGAGGAACCCTGTCGAGTTTATTGAACAATGGCTGCTGGATGTTTTTGAAAAACAAAATTTTACCTCCTTTTTTGCACAAGAACGGGCGCATTGTATTCCTGCTAAACCACCACCTTTTGGGTAACCTTCCTCGACCGATTATCCTAAAAATGCTCCACTATAGGGATGGAGACAAAATCCTTTTTAGCCGCAAGGGCAACATTGAAGCTAATGTTTCCAAAGTCTCCTTTTTTGGACGATTCTGTGGTAGTTCAAAAACCAGAGAGCTCATTTTATAGATATTAAAAGGCATTTTCGTACCCTCAAAATTCTGTACTTCAGATTACAGTTAAGTGAGAAACTGTTTTCGATAATCCTAAAGAGGCTAGCAACTGGCTTTATAGAAATGAGCAACATTTTGACTTTTTCTGCTTCTAGCAAGAATACCTTATGTTGGTTGGAGTCGTTTTTCTCTTTCCTTTTTTTTTTTCTTTAGAGAACACCTTGGCAAAACTGTAATGTTACTGGGAAAATGTTTTTTCTGGACTGATAAAACAAAAGCTGAATTGTTTAGGAAGAATACTCCGTACTATGTATGGTGCAAAAGGGGCTCGGCTTACCAACATCAGCTCATCAGTGAAGTGTGGTGGAGGGAACATCATGATTTGTGCTTGCATCGCTAAATCAGGGCCTTGACCACTTGCCTTCATTGGGGGGAAAATTAACTCCCAACTTTACTAAAATATGCTAGAGGATAATGTCAGTAACTGCCAGCCAGCTAAAGCTTAGTAGAAGTTGGGTGATGCAGAAGAATGGCCCAGAGCATTTAAGTTAATCCACCAAAGACTGGCTTCAGAAAAATAAAATGTGCCTTTTGGAGCAGTCAGAGCCCAGACTTTACCATCTAGAGATGCTGTGGAATGACCGCAAGAGAACCATTCATACTGGATATCTTACAAACGTGTCTGAGCTGAAGCAGTATTGTAAAGAGAAATGGTCAAAAATTCCTTCTGAACTTTGTGCAGGTCTGATCCAGAGCTAATGATACCGCCTGCTTGAAGTCATTGCTGCCAAAGGAGGTTCAACCAGCTATTAAAGTGATACTAAAGTCTGTTTTTTTTTTTGTTTTGTTTAAAAATAATAAACATGTCATACTTGCCTGCTCTGCGCAGTGGTTTTTCACAGAAGCCCCGATCCTCCTTCTCCATCCCTCTCCTGGCCCCTCCCTTCTGCCCCCACAGCAAGCAGTTTTGTGCGTTTTATCAGCTTAAAGTGGTTCTAAAGGCTGAAGGTTTTTTTATCTTCATGCATTCTATGCATGAAGGTAAAAAAACCTGTGTGCAGCAGCCCCCCGCCCAATACTTACCTGAGCACCCGCTCAATCCAGCGATGTGCACAAGAGCATCGACTCTCCAGCGACCCACTACTAAATGGTGGAGACCACAGTGGGAACCATTGGCTTCCACTGCTGTCAGTCAGTGAGCCAATGAGGGGAGAGGGGGTGAGGCCGAGCTGCAGCTCTGTGTCTGAATGGACATGCAGACAAGTGGCTCGGGAGCATGCCTGATTGGGTGCCCCCATTGCAAGCTGCTTGCTCTAGGGTCACTCGACAGGAGGGAGAGGCCTGGAGGATCGGGACTGCTCTGTGCAAAACCATTGCACAGAGCAGGCAAGTATGGCATGTTTGTTATTTTAAAAATAAAATTGCCTTTTAATCTCACTTTAAGTGCATTGTGTTTGTTGATTTTATATGAGGACCAGATCAAATTACTGCAGAAAAACAGTTAATTTCAAGTGGTTTTTTTTTTCTTGCCACTGTAGCCAATATTCTGCAGAACAGGAGTGTCTAGGTGCAGTAAAATGTGTGTAAGTGCATTGATAGTTTTCAGAAGGAATAAAAGGCAAAGGGTAGGTTTTTGCAGGGTAATGCGAAGAAAAAATTCCCTGAAACGTAACAAATCTTTACTTTGGGTGCATAGCTCCTCTTTAAGAAAGCACTGTGTGCCTGGAAGGCACTATATGATATGCAGAGTAAGCCATTATTTGCTGACTAGTTTAAGGTTATTGATCATGGGCATGTCTCTATGTGCCAGTGACATTCTCATGACACATCTGTTTAACACAGACAAGATGAACAAATCTAAGCTGCTCAGTAGTTTAATTTAACTCAGCCCAGTGTCCTAGATATTAAAGTAACTCTGTCAGCATAGCAGTCGGGTAGCTAGCATTTTTGTTGCCTACCAACATAATGTTCTTGGTTCAGATTTCCCATCACCTGCCCACTTTGGGTCAGAATGGATGGCATACTGCAAGATGCTTCTGGTTTCAGAGAAAGTTGGTGTATATCTACGCATGTTCATCTCTTTGACGTCAATGCAGATTAGCATAGAAAAAAAAAAAATATATATATATATAATATATATATTCCTATTCTGTTGCCGTGGTGCGTTCTACAGTAACCCCTGTTAATTTCAAGGCTCCATGCACAATGGGCTTAAAATAACGTGTTCTTGGCAGAAAAAAAAACGTTCATACAGAGAATTTTTGTACACTTGTTTAGAAACTCAAAATTTGAGGAAACTCAAATCAAGAATGCAAATCAGAAGGTTTTATTTTCCTGCCTCTAAATGCTGAGCTTAAAATATGCCTTTAAATGTCCTAATGTGCAGGAACACCTAGGATAACATTGAGCTTCTTTTACAGGCATAACACAACTCCTGCAGAAGCAGCATTTTTTTTTTTTTTTAAAGCCAGTGTGCATGAACCCTGAAGATGATTGGGCGCCTAAAAACAGTCTCTGATCGCTGTCAGTCTGCATGTGGAGTGGATGTAAAAATCTCAGTAGTTCATGCCCTTTTTAAAGTGGTTGTAAAGCCAGGATAATAAAAAAAAACTTGCACCCCCTCTGTTTTACCAATATCTAAAGTATTGTGTTTGTTTTATGTTTTTATTCTAATCCTAAATACCTTCTCACAGCATTGATTTGTGGCCAGGTGACATTCCTCGACTGTCCTTCCCCGCTCTAAGGAATGCAGAGGGAGGGGCTGAGATAATTCTCTGACATCAGCCAGCCAGCAGAGGAATGTCACATGACTGCTGTGAGAGAAGGTATTTAGGATTGGTTTTAAAAAAAATGGACACGCAGTACTTTGGATCTTGAAAAAACAGAGGATGCAAGTTACTTTTAAGTGGTATTTTCAAGCCACAGGGAAGAGGCGATCACTCTCACGCAGGCTTTGGAACCGATGGGGAAGGAGAGGGCGAGGCAGAGAGATCAGCAGCCATGATTACCGTGGTCAGCACACACAGGGGGGGACACCAGAACAGGCAGGATCAACCAGGTATTTTACATTATACCATGGGACAAATTACACAGCACAAGCAATGTGCGATTTAACATGCTTTAAAGAAACCGGATATATATAAAGTGTGTGTGATATAGATATAGATATAGATATAGATATAGATATAGATATATATCTATATCTATCTCTATCTCACACACACACACACACACAGTAATGCCTCGGATTGCGAGTAACGCTGTTAACTAGCATTTCACAATACGAGCTATTATTTTTTTTAAATCCTGACTCGGTTTGCGAGCAGGATTCAAGCCTCTGCGGTGTGCAGTACCGCATTTCGCCAGAGGTGCGGGGATGCCAGTGACATTTGGTGCACTCGGATGGATTTGGAGCCACTTGGAAACACTCCATTCCCGAGTGTTTTCGAGTGCATAGTGCATCCAAGTGTCTCTGAGCAGTTTCCGAGTGTCTCCGGCGCCCCCCCCCAACTCAGGTCACATGCGGTACTGCACACCATAGAAGTCGCTGTGGAACAAATTATCTGTGTTTCCATTGACTTCTATGGGGAAACCCGCTTTGATATACGTGTGCTTTGGATTACAAGCATTCTTCTGGAATGAATTGGGCTCGTAATCTAAGGTTCCACTGTATTTTTTTTTTCAGGGTTACAAACGCTTTAGGACAGCACTGCATTTTTTTTTTTTTTTTTTAACATTTTAGTACTCAACTATGCTTTATATTGTTTTTATTGTGTATTTTGCTCTAAACATATATTTATTTTTAGATTGTCAGGAAGTGCTGGTTGATTTGTTGGTCTCATTAATGAGCTATAGGATTACATCAGTGGAACTGTCTCTCTTCCTGCGTTGTTTTCTGGAAAAGACTGTGGCCACTGTAAGTATGAAAAAAAATTAACCTGGTTCTGCTGATTTTTTTATTTATTTTTTTGTTCCACAAATGCGATACTGACATTATCTTTTCTTTGTCAATTTTTTTTAATTTTATTTTTTACATCCTATGCTTTCTATAACTGATTCTGTCCTTTCTATGAATTATTACAATGAAAATTCTACCACTTGTTTCCTGTGCTGATTGTATAAAGTACTGAGTAATCTGCCCTGACCAGCTTCTTAAAGCTCATGATGATTCCCAGCCCTGTACTGGTGCACACATGATGTGTTTTTAGTTTTTACCTGTGTGTGCATGTGCTACAAAGAGATTGTAACTTGCTTTTACCGCTGAAAGGATTTTGAAACCTGGAATGAATGTAGCAGGAAAGCATGTGCTCTTTTTTCACATCTGACATTTTCTAGCATTTTGCACTGCAGTTCTTAAGAATACCCATTGTTCATTTAGTAGTGCCAACATTGTGGTATAGATATTTCCTCTTCTGTTAGTTGAAGGACACAGCAGAGATCTCTGAGATATTGGCCATTGGGTTATAGTGCCACCTGTAGGAATAGGACACCAAGCACAAAATATAAAATTATTGCTCTGCCGGTGGCCAAAATCCAGCAGCTGCTAATCAGTTTTTATCTAGTGTCCGCTCCCTGCTGGGAATCTTGGTTCCTTCAACTTTTGCATCACTTTGTGGTGGGAGATGAGCATTTGTCTCTTTTAACATTACCTTGGCAGTTGTCATTCAGCATTGTCTCAGCTCCTCGAGCCTTTACCTAGGTACTAGCCACACTGAGACAACTTAGGATCTTCAGTGTGGGTTACCTGGATGCTCTTTGGGTGGAATTTCTTTTTTACCCTGGTAGTCAAATGTGAATTGGAAAATAGGATTTATTGTACTTGCCATAAAATATTTTTCTGTGTTCATTGGACACTGCACTCACCTCACTGGTCAAAGTTTTACTAAACCCAGGACCCTGCATTCACTATATCTGTTCTCCCACAGTACACAGAACATGGAGATGCAATTATTTTAGTAAATATAAACCTCCTAAATACCTTTTTCTCATTAGCAGCATATAGCAGTCTTGTGACTTCTATCAGTGTCTATCCAAGCACTGGTTAAAGCTTGTAGTAGTAGTTTTCTAACTGCCCTATGAGACTGCCAGACCCCTGACTCTGTCTGGACAGTGCTGATTGGCCCTGTGCTGATCACATGCACTCTCCCAAGAAACAAAAAACCTCTCTAGCAATACACACCAAACTGAGCATGTGCAGCCTGACTCCATAGACTCAGTGTTATCAGGAAATTATCAGGGGACAGTGGAGGGAGGGGAGGATCAGAGAAGCCAGGATCAAACAGCCTTTTTACACACAGGGTTCATACACATTTCTACCAATAAAATTACATGACTTTTCCATGACTTCACGTAAATATTCATGACCTAATGTTTCATGAAAGATCTACCCCTCAGATTTACAGCGACTGCACTTCCAAGTGTACTTTCAGTGCAATTTCAAGTGCACTTTGCACTTGTAGTTTGCACTTGTAGTGCGTCTGGATTTGCCTTTCGTAAATAACCCCCAATGTTTTTTGGAAAGCGCAAAATCAGGCTCACTTCTGCATAGAAGCCAATGAGCTTCCAGGTTTTTATTACCAAAGCTTAATTGAACAAGCTGGGGTTAGACGCTCATTAGTTTCTATGCAGAAGTGATTTTTCACTTTCCAGCTTTAGGAAATAAACCCCATTGTGTACTTAAAAGTGGGGTATCATCCAATCATGTGCAATCAAAAATGCTGTTTTTTTTTTCTTTTTTTTTTCTTGCACACGATTGGGTATTCTTTGCAAAGTGAAATTTTACTACATTAACTGAGCTCTGGGGAATATTAGCTTGCAAAGTGCCTCTTCCTTTGCAAAGTGAACAGTCTATTTTAGAAAATAAACCGCAGTAACTCTGAAAGTCAAAGCAACTTAGGAGCATTTAAGGCATATTGCATTTGACTTGTTTCTGAGACCCATGTACATGACCGCTAGCTCCACCCTAAAGTGGAACTTCCGCTCATCGGATTCCTCCCCCCCCTCAGGTGCCACAATTGGCACCTTTCAGGGGGGTGCAGATACCGGTCTAATATTATTGGTATTTGCACCCACTTCCGGGCATAGACTCTGCGGGGACCTGCGGGCAGTACACCACTCCCCCCCCCCCCCCCGTTGTGTTCTGGGAAACACACAGCTCCCAGAACACAGTGGGGAACAGTGACTCGCGCATGCGCAGTAGGGAACCGGGCAGTGAAGCCGCAACGCTTCACTTACTGATTCCCTCACCGATGATGGCGGTGGGGGCAGCCGAGAGACGAGCGATTGCTTGTCTTCTGCTGCCGACGTCGCTGGACTCCAGGACAGGTAAGTGTCCATTTATTAAAAGCCAGCAGCTGCAGTATTTGTAGCTGCTGGCTTTTAATATTTTTTTTACGGCGAAGCTCTGCTTTAAGCTCAAAAGAAAAGCTGTAAATGCATTGTATAAAAAAAGCTACTTACCTCTCACATTCATAAGACTGCTGTGACACCCTTTCTTTATTCTACATAATTATTTACCAACCTATGTATTCAGTACATTAAAACAGTGACATCTTATCATGCAGAGGAAAAGCAGCAGCTCATGATTAAAAGGTTAGTCCTTATCATACTTTTCATCATGAAGCCATACATTTTTAAAGCTGCATTTCCCTGGCATTGCTACACTGTGAACACACTAACTTTAGCTGAAACTGTGTTACCCCCACGCTGCAATTTAATGTTCAATTCAAATGAGCGGATGAGAGTATATAAATCGGCACTGATGGTGTACTGGTGGCTGTGAAAAAAGGGGGATGATGATGGTAACACCAATGATGCCTGGAATGCTTTCACCTGCTTTTTTTTTTCTTTTTCCCTCAGTCTTTTCACTCTCCTCTGTCACCTCCCTTTATAACAGTTCATACAGTCCGACACTTCCCTGCTTCCAGTGCTGCTACTTGGCACCATGATGTTACTCTGCCCCCTCTCCGCGGTCTTATTTTAATGAGTGGGTGATGACGTCAGCGCGCATCTCGCCTAGTCCGCCGCCGCCGGGTGTTCCAAGATGGCCGCCGTTCCGGAGCTAGGCCGAAGCTGCGGCCTTTCCTAATGGCCGAGGCTCTGCGAATCGCGCTGTGTGCCAATCCGAACAGGATGACCCGTTCGGATCACGGATCGCTTACGATCCGTTGCACCACTACTCAATATTCCATGACTTTTCCAAAACTTAGTGGGGTTCAGTCATTTTCCAAAACTTTCCCAGGCCTGGAAAGTGCCATGTCAAAATCCCATGACTTTTCCAGGAATTTAATTACCGTACGAACCCTGTACACAATGCGGAGGGTTAACACCTTAGGTTCCACAGTGAGTATAACGAGCATGCTTTACTGCATATACAGACTGATTTTACTGTTGTGGGTTTAGTAACACTTTGTGATGAGTTATGTTTTTTTAATGAACTGCTGTATGACAAACCTGAGTTGCTTCTAGCAAATAAGAGGTTCTGGCATCAGCAAGGGCTGCCCCTGGGCTTTTTCGTTGTTTTGTGCCTGGCATCCTACTCCTGCAGGTGCTACTATGATCTGATGATCAAGATTTGTAAAGGATCTCTGCTGTGTCCTACAGTGAACACAGAGAAAGATTTTATGGTAACTACAGGAAATCCTATTTTATCATTTATGGCCTACCATTTACTGACCCCTCAGCAACTCTTATCTATCAATGTATGTTGTAAACTTTCTGTTATTGAAACAGTTAAAACGGGTTTATGGCTGCAGCAGACTCCTGGTTATCAACTAAAAATGACCTGGGCGGTCATAGTGCCACTTTCTTTGTTTTGTGCCTGGCAATCCTACTCCTGCAAGTTTGTGGAGTGCCTGGAAAGATTAAGGAACATCCATTCCTGAATCTTCTATGCTGAGTCCTGCAGGTTTGTGAAGTGCTTGGAACAATTAAGGAGCATCTTTTCCTCAATCTTCTCTGCTGACACTAAACCTAGGAGTGCTAAGCTCTGAGCATTTCCAGGTTTAGAGCTACAATTTTGGATAAAAAGTCAATCAATACTGTGCTTGATCAGCTCGATTGGAGGGTAATAGGAGATATTGGGGGTCTAATAGACCCTTGACGTTTCCATAAAGAACCTGTTACCTGCCAATGCTATCACAAAGGGGGCTTGTTGGCCCCCTTATGATGGCAAAACATTTACATGAAAAAATTGTTTAGGCCCCTTTCACACGGAGGGTCCGTTCAGGTCCACCTGTCAGTTTTTTAGGCGGACCTGCACGGACGCTCCATGTAGCCCTATGGAGGCACGGATGTCAGCGGTGACATGTCCGCTGACATCCGCTCCGCCAAAGTGTGACGGAGGAACACCCTATTTTTCCTTCCGTCGGCGGAACGGATGACAACGGACTCTACGGTCCGTCGCCATCCGATTCCCCATAGGGGAGAGCGGCGCTCTGACAGGGCGGTCCCTGCACAGTGTACGGGGACCGCCCAGTCATCCGCCGGCTCAGCAGGGATCAACAGAGCGATCCCCGCTGAGCAAGCGGAGCTTCACGGGGCGGATCATGACTGATCTGTCCCGTGTGAAAGAGCCCTTAAAAGATTAAATTATAATAAAATTAATAAAAATTGACACTTTTAAAGGCAACCCCATTGCCCTTTTGCACACACATGAATGCAAAATATCACATAGGACATGCATGCGTATGTAAACAACAATTGCACATTACATGTTGGGTATCACTGCAAATCACGTAGTGCAAGTAATAATTCTAGGGCCATCATTCATGGTTCATTATAAACTGAAGACCTGCAAAAGGGTTTTAAAGTGTCACTTATAGACAATTGTGGACCATGTAGATTTTTGCCATTCACGACCCTTGGGTTTGGTATCCATTTTCTCAATGCAACCCCATGTTTCATATATTTACCAAAAAACTGTGTATTGTGTTTATGTGCACTAAAATTTCCTAGTGTATTTCTTCCTGAAAATATTTATTTTATAACAGTTGTGCAAATATCGTGCAACATAACAATTGCAACAGCCAAAGTTTTATTCTACAGAGTCTGTTTCAGAAAATAATTGTTTCATGATTTTAAGTGGGTTGCTTTCTACCAAAAAAATGCAGAATTTAACGTGTGTGAAATTAAACAAATTGCTCCAGTAGAGAAGTGTTTTAATTCTCTTGTGATGATTTTTGTTTCAGGAGCTGCTCTTAAAGGGAATTTTGAATATTACAGAGGCTAACAGCAACATTGTACCTCTGAAATACTTGACCTTTCCCCTTCAGCAAAGTACAGAAGGAGTGACTGGTACAGTACAGAAATCTCCTGGATGTGCCACTGGAAAAATGAGTGGATTCTTCAAAAGAACTAAAGTTTGGCACAGTAAAGATATGCATGGTGACACCTTACTTTCGTCATGGCACATCGCACCTATCCATTTACCATTGGTTGGCCAAAACTGTTGGCCACACATGTCAGATGGCTTTAGTTTCACAATGTGGTTGAAAATGGAGTACAGTCTGGATTTGGAATATTTGATTAAAGGAAAACACCTTAAGAAAAGGACTAAGATGGTTCCCATTCAAATGCATAATACAGGTAGTATATCACTGGGCATCATGTCTACGCTAGTTTTAAAACCTATATATGCTGTAACACCATGTGTTGAAATTAAAACAAAGCAAAACGTATAAACAGTTAAAAAAAAAAAAATAGTCCTGTGTTCAATGTTATATGTTTGACTAATGGTAGTGATTTTAAAATCTATCAAGTGAGAAAATCATTTGCAAAAATCTCATGTGAATAACGCCACAGAAATAAGTGAAATGCCCACTCACCAGAAGATAAACCTCTATAAAATGATGTATGATCACTTGCTTTTTTTTTGTTAAAAGGGAATGACTATATATCTTCTGGTATAATTGGTCTATTCAATTTTTTTTTAGCAAACATGTCGATGTACTATAATTGTGTTTTTATATATATATATATATATATATATATATATATATATATATATATATATATATATATATATATAAAAATAATTAATAATTCTATTTATTTTTTCTTTCTCGTACATCACGGGACACAGAGTGGCATAGTCATTACTATGTGGGTTATATAGTTTACCTTCAGGTGCTGGCACTGGCAACTTCCAAACCGGAAGTACCCTCCCCTATATAAGCCCCTCCCATCCGGGAGCACCTCAGTTTTTTGCCAGTGTCTAAGGTGTTGGCCAAGAAGTGACATGTGTTTTTCACTGAGCTTGCGTACAGGTTCTTTTGGGCCTCAGTAAGCTATTCCGGATCCGACCAAAAAAGCTTCATAGCTAAACGGTCGGTACCCGGGCCTTGCAGAGAAGAGCAAGGTTTTGCCTGTAATGCTTCTCTTAGGAGGGCTGGACCCTAGGATCCAGAGCTCTGGTCATACCCACGACCAAGATGTTTTCTGTGCAGGGTGCTATACAGGTCCAGGGGAGTGGAATCCTTGGGAACCCGGTCCCTGAAGGTTTAATTACAATGCCTGCCGTGAGAGGTGAAGTTTGGGCTTCTGTGGACCAAACAGAGTCCTGCGGTGGGGAAAAGGTAAGTGGGGGCCCCTCAGGAACTTGGTTCTATTGAGGGGACCCCCAAGCCTAATATGTCTTTCTGCCTGTTACCTAACGGTATTCCCGCTAAATATCTGTGCATGCCTGTAACTACTAAAAAATATAATAATTTTAAGAGTGGTCAAGAAAAAAAAAAAAAATGGTTAAACCGCGGTACCTGTGTTAAACCACTAGAGGCCGCTGTGGAACGTTGTTTTCTTGTCATGTGGATTTTTTCTTTCCAAATCAAAATCCAGGCAGATGGTGAGTTCTCTGGATGGGTTTCCTCTGCCATGTTGCAATGCTCGTCCATCCCCTGGCCCTGTGGAAAACAGGGCCCTGGCTTCTGTCCCTAGTTCCTTTCAAAAAAGAGCGCCGAAGGCGCACGTGCCCGCGCGCGGGCACGCGCCTCTATTTATAGAGGTGAGCTGGAAAAAGGGGCGGAGCTTGGTGGATGACGCTCTGTGCGCGCCGCAGCGCTTCTGCGCATGTGCGGGCGTCCCAGCATGATAAAAAGCACAATTAGGTGTTGTCAGCTGGTTATGGAAGGCAGAAACAGAGCTGGCAACATTTAGAAAGGCATACAGCAAGCGGTTGATGCAGGCATCCCCATAGAAAGGCACATTAGTAGACACCAACTGTTTATATAGCAGCAATTGTGCTAGACTATTGTCAGTAAGTGGTGTATTTCGGCTGGAATACCTCAGCTTTGGGCTTAGGAATATGCCGTCTAAAGTCTCCGGGACTAAGAATCCCAGGAAGCAAAGGGGGTCTCCATCGGGCTCTGAGGATCTTGGGCATGCTTTGGCTGCACCAATCTCCCCTGAAAAATCAGAGGTTAGTGACCGTAGAGCACCCTCAGGAGTACCTGGTACTGTGGCTGTCCTCAGTTCACCTGCTCCTGTGTATATAACAGAGGAGGTTTTTTCCTCAGCTCTGGGAGGACTGGAAGAGAGATTGACAACATTGATCGCTGCTTCCCTGTCAGAGGGAAAGCGCGCCCGATCTCCGTCTCCTCCCTCAGAGTACCTGTTAGCAGAGCAACAGTCCCATACAGGGAATCGACCTACCTGAAGGGGATCAGGATGAGGTTGATTCTGTTGTAGAGGAATCAACAGTGGAAGAGCCATTCTCAGCATCACATGCTGAAAGATTATGGGTTCAGTCCCTGACTAACATGGTCCGATCAGCATTTAAAATGCCCCTTGCGGAGCCATCATCCACTTCTGTCTCCTCGTTGGGGTCGCTAAAAGCTCCCCAGACTGTTTGTTCCTTTCCAATCCATCCTTTACTGTAAGGGCTCATTTACCAGGATTGGGAACATCCTGATAAAATATTTACTCCTCCCAAGAGATTTCCGGTGGTCTATCCCATGGAGGATAAGTTCATCAAAAAATGGAGGGTCCCTACAGTGGACACAGCCATCTCTTGTGTGAATAAATCACTGACATGTCCAGTAGATAATGTCCAAATGTTCAAGGACCCAATAGATAAAAAATTGGAGTCCTTATTAAAATCTGCTTTCTCTACAGCAGGCTTGGTGACACAACCAGCAGTGGCAGCTATTGGGGTCTGCCAAGCAGTGAAGGATCAGTTGAAACAGGTCTTAAGGGACTTGCCAGATCAGCAGGCCCTTGCCCTAGCTGATCTACCTAGAGCCTTATGCTTTGCGGTTGACGCCATAAAGGATTCAATCCATCAGGCCTCCCGCCTTACGCTGTCTGTAGTACATATGCGCAGGCTTCTATGGCTCAAAAACTGGTCTGCTGAAGCTCCCTGTAAAAAATTGCTGGTTAGCTTCCCATTTCATGGTGAACGCTTATTCGGGGAAGACCTGGACAAATATATCCAGAAAATTTCCAGCGGTAAAAGTACACTCTTGCCGGTTAAAAACAGAGTTAGAGGTCCCTCTTTTAAGAGGCCTGCTTCTCCAGTCCCTGGGACATCGGCTGTGAAACAGTACAAAACCTCCCCCAAAATCAAATGCATGAAGGGTTGCCCCCACTCAATCGGGTGGGGGGAAGACTTCAGTTGTTCGCAGAGACCTGGCGGGATACGATCAGAGACAGATGGGTGCTCTCTGCAGTAAGTCTGGGATACAAATTGGAGTTAAAAGACTCCCCTCCTTCCCATTTTATAAAGTCGAACGTGCCAAGGGATCCCCGGAAGAGAGGATTCCTCCTGTTGGCACTAGAACAACTATTGCTCCAAGGAGTAATTATGGAGGTTCCCCTGGAAGAATGCGGGTTCGGGTTTTACTCAAACCTCTTTACAGTCCCGAAACCAAACGGGGACGTGAGGCCCATATTAAATCTAAAAGGGCTAAACAAATTCCTACATATCAGAACTTTCAGGATGGAGTCGATCCGATCGGTGACCACTGCCCTACAAGGGGAGGAATGGCTAGCCTCGATCGACATCAAAGATGCTTATTTGCACATTCCCATCTTTCCAGTTCACCAAAAATTTCTACGCTTTGCAGTAGAAGGGCGCCATTTTCAGTTCAGAGCCTTACCCTTCGGTCTGGTACAGCACCACGAGTGTTCACAAAAATTCTGGCCCCATTATTGGCCAATCTAAGAACACAAGGTGTAACGATAATGGCATATCTAGACGACTTGTTGCTGATAGACCACTCAGTGGAAAAACGTGGTTGTTCACGAGACAATCAAGTATCTGGAATCTCACGGTTGGATTATCAACCGAGACAAGTCAGCCCTAAAACCAGTCAAAAGTCTGGAATACTTGGGGCTAAGGCTGGATTCAGACCAGAGAAAAATTTTCTTGCCTCAAGAAAAGGTGTCGTCTTTGAGAGATTTAATCCACCTAGTGGGTACAAAAAGACAGCCGTCCATACGCCTGTGCATGAGGCTGCTGGGAAAAATGGTGGCATCATTCGAAGCAGTACCCTACGGTCAATTCCATTCAAGGAATTTGCAAAGGGCCATACTGTCAGCCTGGAACAAAAAAGTTCAGGCCCTAGACTTACCAATGTCCTTGTCCCCTTCCGTTCGCAAGAGCCTCCGTTGGTGGTTGGTTCCCCAGAATCTGGAAAAAGGGAAATCCTTCAGTCCGATTTCTTGGAAGGTGGTCACTACAGATGCCAGCCTTATAGGCTGGGGAGCAGTACTGGAGCAATGGTCTCTCCAGGGCAGATGGTCGGATGCAGAAAAGGCCCTGCCCATCAATCTCTTAGAGATACGAGCAGCCCGGTATGCCCTAGTAGCATGGACATCCAAACTCCAATTGTCCCCTGTCAGAATTCAATCAGACAATGCCACGGCAGTGGCATATATCAATCATCAGGGTGGTACCAGGAGTCGTGCAGCCCAGAGGGAAGTAAATTGCATCCTGAAATGGGCAGAAAGATATGTCCCAGCCATATCCGCGGTATTCATTCCAGGAGTGGAGAATTGGAAGGCGGACTTTCTAAGTCGCCAACAATTATGCCCAGGGGAATGGTCCCTTCACCCCGAGGTTTTCCGGACAATATGTCAGTGGTGGGGAACACCGGATGTAGATCTGCTAGCATCCAGATTCCAACGCAAAGGTGGACAGATTTGTCTCTCGGACAAGGGATCCCCTAGCTTGCGGCTCGGATGCCCTAGTGTTCCCTTGGGATCAGTTCAAGCTGATATATGCATTCCCACCGCCACAATTGTTACCTCGATTACTCCGCAGAATCAGGGTAGAAAAGAAACCAGTGATTCTGGTGGCTCCAGCGTGGCCCCGAAGAGCATGGTATGCGGAGATTGTAAAAATGTCTGTGGGGAGTCCTTGGACCCTCCCACATCGTCCGGACCTGCTTTCACAAGGACCGATATACCACCCTTCCTTACCAGCCCTAGGTTTGACGGCCTGGCTATTGAAGCCCACATTCTAAAAAAGAGAGGTCTCTCTAATCCTGTGGTATCTACCATGATCAATGCCAGGAAGCCGGTATCCAGGCAGATCTACTATAGAATCTGGAAGGCGTACATCGCTTGGTGTGAGGCCAAGAAATGGCATCCACGTAAGTACGTAATAGGTAGGATTCTGGACTTCCTACAGTGGGCTGTAGATAGGAAGCTTGCCTTGAGTACTATCAAGGGTCAGATTTCGGCCATGTCAATATTTTTTCAAAGGCCCTTGGCTTTGCATTCACTAGTCAAAGCCTTTATACAAGGAGTGATGCGTATTAGCTCTCCGGTTAATATTCCCATATGTCCATGGGACTTAAACCTGGTTCTGTCGGTTCTACAGAAACAACCATTTTGAACCATTACAGCACATTTCCTTGGTTCTTCTCACCAGGAAATTGATTTTTCTAGTAGCCATTTGTTCGGCTAAAAGAGTGTCGGAATTGGCCGCTATGTCCTGTAAAGAGCCGTATCTGGTTATCCATAAGGACAGAGTAGTGTTACGTCCTCATCCAGCCTTTCTTCCTAAGGTGGTATCGAGGTTTCATTTGAACCAAGATGTGGTTCTTCCTTCCTTTTTCCCCAAACCTAGTTCGGTAGAGGAAAAGTTATTACATTCTTTGGATGTAGTAAGAGCAGTTAAAGCTTATCTAAAAGCCACTGCTCAGATTCGCAGAACGGATACTTTGTTTATTCTGCCGGAAGGCCCCAGAAAGGGTCAGGCAGCGTCAAAATCTACTTTAGCCAAGTGGATTCGACAGGTCATAATGCAAGCCTATGGCTTGAGAAGGAGACCGCCTCCGTTCAAAGTTAGGGCGCACTCCACGAGAGCAGTTGGAACTTCATGGGCAGTGTATCACCAGGCCTCCCTGGCTCAAATCTGTAAGGCCGCAACATGGTCTTCAGTACACACGTTTACTAGGTTCTACCAGGTGGACGTTAGAAGTCAGGAGGATGTCGCCTTTGGGCGCAGTGTGTTGCAGGCCGCAAAAGATCCTCATGTCTAAGATAGCGCCCAGCTTATGTAAGGTGTATCCCCCCCCTCATTGGGCATTGCTTTGGGACGTCCCACATAGTAATGACTATGCCGCTCTGTGTCCCGTGATGTACTCCAAGAAAATAGGATTTTTATAACAGCTTACCTGTAAAATCCTTTTCTTGGAGTACATCACGGGACACAGAGCTCCCACCCCTCTTTTGGGGACACTTATTGCTTTGCTACAAAACTGAGGTGCTCCCGGATGGGAGGGGCTTATATAGGGGAGGGTACTTCCGGTTTGGAAGTTGCCAGTGCCAGCACCTGAAGGTAAACTATATAACCCACATGGTAATGACTATGCCGCTCTGTGTCCCGTGATGTACTCCAAGAAAAGGATTTTACAGGAAAGCTGTTATAAAAATCCTATTTTTTGCAGCGGGGGGGGGGGGGGGTGTGTGTGTGTCTTTAAATTTTAAGTTACTGTGCTATGCCTTGTTAAAGAATCATCATTTTACTTTTAAGATCTTTTTATTGATTTTCAAATACACAGAATACAATAAATGAATAAGTAGAAAAATAGAAAGAAAGGGAGGAATAAGAAGAAAAAAAGATGGGGGGGGGGCGCCTAAGAGATGGGGTAGAATAAGTAAGGTAAATGCCACTACACATTCAGAATAATATAAGTACATGAAATAATTTGAATTATATACAACTGTTTGTTCATATAAATGTGTTTCTGCTGGGAATTTTTTTTTTTTTATGAAACTACCTACCGTAGTTAAACATATATTTAAAAAAATAACACCTTTGTGATATTTGTTACTGGTAGTAACAAAAAAAGCACAGAAAGCAAACTGGGTAGAATAAAAAGACTATATCATTTTATCCTGGTAGCACATTTTGTAAACAATAGGTTTCACCAAAGTTGTGATGCCGACCATAAACCTCCAGATCTATTTTCCAGATGGCAGATGGAGGAAGATATTTAACTGTTCTCTGTAGTATTTTGATCTGCAGCTTGACTAATGCATTGAAGCTGCCCGTGTTTAAAAAATGTTAATTGCCAGGGTGGCTGCAATACTAGTGTCACGGACCTGGTGCAAGTATGCTTCAGTGCGAGTCAAAGGTGGACTCAAATCCTGATCTGCCTTTTTATCATCGTGACAGCCAGGCAACTATCATTTACTATAAAAACGTTGGTTATGGCAACAAACATACTGTTCTAAGAACAGGTTTCCTTTGGGAATCCTGTAACCTGTTTTCACACCTATATTCCCTATTGTGTTTTTTTTCTTCTGGATAAGTTCATTAACACTAATCATGTTGCCATGCAATTTCATATGCTGTGCTTTTTGAAGCATTAAAATAGATCTTGTACAGTTTTAAACATGCAGGCATAGGGTTTACCAAAACCTGTGTTTATGCTCAACACTTATAAAATTTATTTTCTTTAAGGTTTAGAGGGTTTTTTTTTGGTTGCCTTCTAAATGTCTTACTTTGCAGAAGCTGACAATGCTGTTGGACTAGATGGTTCCAGTAATGACAGACTTGTAGACGATGGTTGCATACATCTGCTCTCCATGGGTTCTAAAGTACTGATGATGCAGATCTGGGTTTGCATGACAACAGGACGGCTTATTTTCAGGTACTTGAATTTTTATTAAAGGTTTTTATCTAAACCTAAAACTAAAAATAAATAATGCAGTCTGTCCTTAGTTGAGGTGGCTGAGAGTTTTATTTTCTCAGACTTTTTCCTTTTATTTTAACCCTGTGATCCTTTCAGTAACACGCTGATTGTACTATAGTGACGATGCTCATTCACTGTACTGTATCGATGGAGAGAGCAGGGTTGTCACTCTAGGTTGCTCCTCCTGATGTGGTTTACAGAACACCTTCCCTTCATTTAATCTTCATAACATGGTGGAGCTGTTCTGTAGTGCATAGTGGAAAACTGAATAGGGCTGATAACACTGCTTGAGATTTCAGTGCAGCAAAGGCAGAGTGTAACTTCTCCCAATGCAATGTTTACATAAATTGCACAACCCTGTCGACCAATATAGTTACTCTTTCGTCCATGGACCGACACAGCTTCTCTATTGACAAAGTGGGTATTATCCGTTAATTAGGAGTGACTAGGCAGAAAACTTGTAAAAAGTGTTGCATCACACCTTCTACAGTACCGCCCAGGGGGTGGACCCTCTGGGTATATCCCCTCAGTCTGCATCTCGCAGATCAGTTTTTTTCTGTCTAGCAAGGAGTAGGACATGGCTCCCTTTGGGCCCATTGGTCCGGGGGAAAAAGATATTTTTTTGCTACATTTTTTTTGTTTCCTGCGATCTTCGATCAATTGCCGACTGGGTGACAGGCTGGATCCTTGATCCTTGTAGTCTCCCCAGTTTCGGCCATCGAGCGCTCCAAGGCTTGCATCGGACCGCTCAGCTTAGGCTGACCTTACGGCCGAGTCGCAGAAGCCTGTCCGGGGGGGGGGTCACGCTCCAGGGCATACATATGATCGTCCTCTTGGGTCCAATCACAGCATGCCTGGCCAACAGTCACCTTCCGTGTGCAGACGATGATCTGTTTGGAATGTCTTCCAGCATGATACATGCAGGATAGGTAAGTAAACTCCCCTGCCTCGGCTGGGTGATTTGGCTGGACATTCCTGGAGAGACCAAGTAAGTGGTTGTGGCCCCTTTCTTCCCTCTCTCCCTGCCTTTCCCTCCTCCCTGGGCTTCTAGCTAAAGGTTGCTGGGGGTCACCTAAGGGGTTCCACTGGAGCGGGGCTGGCTGTAACTAACATTTAAAAGAAATGTAATTTCTGCTTACCTGTATGTGCTTCCTCCTCCATGCTGTCGGAGGCCATTTTGCGGTGGTCCATGCCGGGTTCGGCCTCTAGTGACTACCCGGCGGCCATCTTCCTGTGGTTTCGGCGCCATTTTCTTGTAGTTCCACACCCCCTGGCCTCTATCGACTGATCAGCGGCCATGTTTGTAAGGATCCACGCTGTATGTATATATTGCCGTTCGGCGGCCATCTTTCTCTTATCATCCATGGACTGACACGGTGTGTCTTTACACTTTACACGTGGGTTTATGTCCCTGCTTGCAGGAGAAGACCTAGGCAGAATGTGAGATGTTATACATACATTCTAAAAGCCAGAGCTGAACAGCCCCACCCAGGGGGCGGTCCCTCCGGGCATAACCCTCCCACTTCAGTCAGCAGACTTCAGTTTTTTTCTGCCTAGCAGAAGGAGAAGACGTGGCTCCCTCAGGAGCCAGTCTCCTGACCTATTTTATTCCTTTTTGGAATTCTTTTTATTTTATTTTTGAGAATCTTCTATCAACTGTCAGCTGGGCAACAGGTTGGGTACAAGATATCCTTGTAGTCTTCCCTGTCCGACCATCGAGCGTGCTGATCCTCGCCTTGTGTGCGTGAGACTCAGTTCACGACAGGCCCCATGACTCCAGGGGTGGCCGGGTTTGCTTTCATGCTCCCACGGTCCTCTCAAGACTGAACAGCTCCTGACTGACTGTATCTTTCGCGGTGGACCGGGCCGACAGCTACTCAGTACTGCACTGTGATAGTCCTGTCAGAAACACCAGTGTGTCCCTCAGGGGACGGGTAAGTAGTCTCTCCTGCCTGCAGGTGAGTACAAAGGGCTGTGTGTTTCTCCTGTGGGGGATTTTCCCTGTCTCTCCCTGTATTTTATTGTCGCTCTCTGTCACCATTACTGGCGCTGACTGTGTGGGGTGCTTGGGGGTCACACTGTTCTTGGGGGGCTCATGCTGGTCTGCAATGTATGCCTTGGGGCTTTTTTGTGTGTTTTTTTTTTTTTTTGGGGGCCTGAGCGCCGAGTGGCGCTGTGCGTGTGTGCTGTTTCATTTTAACTGCGTCATGGCGGCCATCTTGCCGCGGAACGCCTCAGTGAAGTGCGGCGGCCATTTTCTTGTAGCCCGCGCGCTTTTCAGCACTAGTTTGGCCTCTAGCGCTGCTATAGCAGCGCGAATCTCCTCACAGTCTCCTCACAGCTTACCAGCGCTGACACAGCGCGGTACAGACAGCGGAACTAAGCGGTCCCTGGTCCGGTTTGGTGAGTCCCCTGGGCGCCCCCTCCTCAGTCAGCACAGCCTGTGGGTGGACTTTTTATCTGAGAGAGTCTCAGAGAGGGACAATATGGAGTCTGTGTCACCAGCTCCCCTAAAAATGTCAGTGGCAACAGGCAGTGCTTCAGCACTGCGGTCCCTATGGACCTGTTGTGGGCAGCCCTGGAATCAATTTCTGACCAGGATGGGAGCTGTGTGCAAGCGCAAGGTGCAAAAAGGCGCCCTCTCCCCACTTTAGCTACTCGAGGGCAGTGCGCTGATTCAGATATGGGCCTAGCCACTATCGCTCAGGACCCTAGTTCTGAATGTATGGATGGTTTTGAACAGGACATTCCTTATGAGGGAAACCCCAGTTTTGAGTCAGTAAATGACAGGGCGCTTGTTAGTGTGCTCATGACTGTGGTGAGGGACACTCTCAAGCTCAAATGCTGCGGATGCAGAACCTCAGGCGGATACTGTCTCCTTTGGTTCTTTTAAGGCCAGGCCTTCTAAAGGGGTTTTTTCCATTGTACTTTCTTTGACCAGCTCATTGATAAGGTCTGGGAAAAGCCGCAGAAGAATTTTTTTATGGTCCCGCGGCGTTTGTCTATCAGGTACCCCTTGAAGATGCCCTACTTAAAAAGTGGGCTTCTCCCCCAGTGGTCGGCCCTCCAGTAGCCCGGTTGAACAAGGCCATCACTCTCCCGATGGAGGGGACTCCTGCATTTGAGGACCCCACTGACAGGAGGTCAGAAGTGGTGAGCAGAACCATGTTTGCCTTGTTGGGATCCGCCCTACGACCTGTGGTAGCGGCGACCCTTGTGTCAAAAACACTTACAGGTTGGGCAAAAATGTTGCACCTAGCTGTACAGGAGCATGTTCTTCCTCCAGACATAGTTGCTCTGGCCCACCCAACTGGTTCAGGGCCTGGTTTCTGTGTGCGACGCCACGCTGAACGCGGCCCCTTTAATATCCAGGGCCTCTGTCTCGGCGGTGGTATTGCGTCGTCTTATCTGGTTGAAATGCTGGTCTGCTGACCTAGCCTTAGGAAGCTCCTGACGGATCTACTATTTTAAAGGCGGTAGACCTTTCGGTGCTGCTCTGGATGACATCGTCATGGATGTCACGGGAGGTAAACGCACTCTTCTTCCTTAGACTAGCAAGGGTGAGGAGGCCCGCCGCAAACAGGGGCCTTCCTTTCCAGCAAAACAGGGGTTTTTTCGTCAGTCAAGAGTCCACAGGTAGGCCCTCTCAGACTGATGGCAGTGCGGCTGGTGGGCACAAGTGACCCAGGGTGCGTAAGTCAAACAAGCGGCTCCCAAGCCCGCCTCCGCGTGAAGTCTTGCCTCTGCCCGACTCTGGGGTGGGGGGACGACTTCGCAGGTTTACGGATTGGTGGACCTCCCGAATCTCCGACTGGTGGGTGTGCGAGGTGGTCACCTCAGGTTATAGGATAGTATTCCGATCCTGGCCCCCACACAGATTCTTTCCCTTGAATCTTTCTCTCCTTCCTTCCTGTCGGGCAGCCCTCTTGGGGGCTGTACAGGTTTGATCAGGTCCGGAGTGATTGTGACGGTTCCGTCACAGGAGAGTTTTCAGGGATTCTTCTCGAATCTGTTTGTCGTCCCAAAAATAGGACGTGGTTCGACCTATCCTGGACCTCAAGGCCCTGAATGCCTTCGAGGAGGTGCAGAAATTCCGCATGGGATCCATTCGCACGGTGATCGCTACACTCCACCAAAGGGATTTTCTTCTGGCGTCCTTGGACTTCAAGGACGCCTACTTGCATGTTCCGATCTGCGCAAGTCACCAGAAGTTTCTGCGCCTTGCGATCAGCGAAGTCCACTCTCGATTGTGGCTCTTCCTTTCGGCCTTGCCTCGGCACCAAGGGTGTTCACCAAGGTGCTTGCTCCGGTTCTAGCCTTCTGTTACAGCGAGGTATTGCTGTCGTGGGCTATCTGGACGGTCTTCTGCTATGAGCAGAAAGTGGCTCAGACTTAGAGGAAAGGTGACTATCGTCAATTAGACCCTCAGGGACCTCGGGTGGTTCCTGAACATTCAGGAGTCAGTCCTGGTCCCGACTCAGTGTCTGGAGTCTCTAGTTCTGGTTCTGGACTCCTTGGAGGCAAGGTATCCTACCTCTGGAGTAGTTGCTGACACTTCAGTTTGCGGTGCGGGTGCTGACATCCCGAACATGGTTGTCAATCCGTTGTTTGCATGAGAGTCCCGGGACTCCTGGTGGCCTCCTTCGCGGCCGTTCCGTATGCCCAATCACACACCAGGGCATTGCAGAAGGAGATCTTGTCCACCTGGGACAAATCCCCGTTGTCCTTGGATCTTCGGATCCAGGTGATTCACCTGGTCAGGGCGTCCCTGACAGGGTGGTTGGGACCCTCGGCTCTTTGGTCCGGAAAGTCGTTCCCCTCCCATCCAATGGACGGTACTCACGACGGACGCCAGCCTGACGGGCTGGGGTGGAGTCTGGGGAGTCCTGTCGGCTCAGGACCTTGGACTCCGGACGAGCCCGTTTACCAATCACTGTTCTGGAAATGCGGGCCATCAGACTGTGTCTCTCCTCAGGTCGGTGAGAGTACGGGGTAGCTCCATCAGGAGCCAGTCGGACAACGCCACGGCGGTGGCGTATGTAAACCATCACGGGGGGACTCGGAGCTCAGCTGCGGCTTCCGAGGTAATCCGTATCCTGATGTGGGCTGGAAGAAACGTGCCGGCTCTGCAGGGGCGGACTATCTGAGTCACCAATCGCCAGACGCCGGACCAGGAAGAGTGGTCCTTGCATATTTCAACTCCTTTGCCGACGGGGGGGCACGTCGGATGTGGACCTGATGGCCTCTCGACTCAGTCGCAAGGGTCGAGGTTGTGGCCAGATCCAGGGATCCTTGGGCGATGACTCGGATGCGTTGGTGGCCCCATAGGGTCCTTATCGCCTGATATAAACTCCGGTGATCCTAATTGTTCCGGATTGGCTTCAGCGTCACTGGTACGCTGATCTGGTACGTCTCGTTGCGGACGTTCCCTGGCGGTTGCCGATGAGGGAGGACCTTCAGTCTCAAGGTCCTATGTTTCATCCGGCTTACAGTCTCTGGCTTTAACAGCAGAGCTGTTAAAAGCCAGGTATTGAGGGACCGAGGTCTCTCGGACTCTGTCATTTTGACCATGTTAAGGACACGGAAGTCTTCCTCCAGGCAGATCTATCACCGTGCCTGGAAAGCTTATATCGCCATATGCAAAGCGCTGGACTGGCGTCCTCGGACGTATTCCGTCCCCAGAATCCTGCGTCCTCTACAGTGTGGAGTGACCCAAAAGCTTGCTTTGAGTACCATCAAGGATCAGATTTCGGCCTTGGCCGTCTTCTTTCAGCGACCTCTACCGGGTCATTTCTTGGTTAGCACCTTGTGTTGGGGGTTCGCCATGTGCTCCCTCCTGTCAAGCCTTCTCTCCCACCGTGGGATCTGAATTTGGTGCTCTAGGTCCTCCAGGAACCTCCTTTTTGGGAATATCAGGGATATTCCTCTCTTGTCTTGTCTCAGAAGGTGGCCTTTTAGTGGCAATCACTTCTGTTTGATGAGTGTCTGATTTGGCGGCTTTGTCCTGCAAGTCGCCATATTTAGTCATCCATAAGGATAAGGCGGTGTTGCATCCGCGACCTTCCTTTTTGCCAAAGGTGGTGTCTACCTTTCACCTACATGAGGACATTGTCCTCCCGTCCTTGTGTCCTCACCCATCGCATCCCAGAGAGTTTGCGCTGCACATATTGGATGTGGTACGAGCCTTACGGGTGTACCTGTCTGCTACTGCTTCTATTCGGAAGTCCGACTCACTGTTTGTGACTGCCCCTGGTCCATAACAGGGCCAAGCGGTTTCGTCTGCCATCAATTTTAGGGGAATCAGACAAACCGTCACTCAAGCCTATGCTCTCAAAGGGCGGGCGCCTCCCTTTCCGGTTACGGCGCATTCCACCAGGGCAATTGGTGCTTCCTGGGTTTTCCGACATCAAGCGTCGGTTGCACAAGTGTGCAAGGCGGCGACCTGGTCGTCTGTTCATACCTTTTAAGTTTTTTATAAGGTTGATGTGGCTGCATCTTCGGATGCTTCCTTCGGCCGCAGGGTGCTGCAGGCCGCTGTTTAAAGTTGCGACTCCTCCGTTGAGGAGATCTGCCTTCTTGGAGTGGAAGTTTTTGGTTTTTCCATTTATACTGCTCCCATCCCTCTTGACACTGCTTTGGGACATCCCACGTGTAAAGTGTAAAGACACACCGTGTCAGTCCATGGATGATAAGAGAAAATAGGATTTTTTTATACTCACCGTAAAATCCTTTTCTCTGACATCCATGGACTGACACGGCACCCACCCTTCCTTTTTAAGTTTGTACTGCTTTGTTACGAACTGAAGTCTGCTGACTGTAGTGGGAGGGTTATGCCCGGAGGGACCGCCCCCTGGGTGGGGCTGTTCAGCTCTGGCTTTTAGAATGTATGTATAACATCTCACATTCTGCCTAGGTCTTCTCCTGCAAGCAGGGACATAAACCCACGTGTAAAGTGTAAAGACACACCGTGTCAGTCAGTCTACGGCTACTTGACCTCTCTTCGGCTCGGCGGCCATTTTCTTAGAGCCAACATTATCTTCCATACAAACGTTTTGGCGGCCATTTTGCGAGAGTCTCCGGCCTCTAGGGTGCATTACACTGGCGCGAAAAATTCACACAGGAAGCGCTGATAAAAGAAGCAGACTGACACAGCAGCAGTGGGACAGCATCACAGGCGCAGCACACGGCAGCATAGCGGTACTGGTCCAGGGTGGTGAGTCCTCTGGGTGACCCAGCATCACTGCAGCGCAGGAGGGTGGCCTATTGATATCTTGCCTGGAGCCCTGTGGGTGTCAGCGTGTGGTCAGCATGGCATCTGAGCCAGATGTCTTCTCCCCTGAAACACCAGATTTAGCAGCTGGTGCCCCTGAGGTGTCTATGGACGCTATGTCGGCAATCCTAGAGACGTTTGCTGGCAGGGTGGAAGCAGCACACGGGAATACAGGGGGTAGTAAACTCCCCCGTCCCCTGCAATCTTCTGGGGATATTTCTGAGACAGAACCAGGTCCAGCTACGGCTCATGGCCCAGATTCTGACGCATCAGAGACTGCAGACTGTGACTGATCGGACAGTGAGGATGACTCCAAGTCCAGGTCAGTACGCGAGACGGCTTTGGTATCTGACCTTATTACTGCAGTGCGGGATACGCTAAAGTTGGAAAATACTGGAGAAGCAGCAGAGACTCCGGTCCCCTTTGGGTTTCGTAAACCTGCCCGCACTGCTAAGGTGTTCCCTTGTGTGTCTTATTTTGATAAACTCTTCTACAAAAAATGGGAGAACCCACTGAGGGTCTTTACAGCCCCAAAGAGGTTTGCGGTACGGTACCCCTTTGAGGAGAGTTTTTTCTGGAAAAAATGGACCTCTCCCCCTATAGTGGACCCTCCGGTGTCCAGACTTAATAGAGCTACCACTATTCCAGTAGAAGGGGCTCCTGTTTTCAAGGACCCTGTGGATAAGAAGGCTGAAGCACTCGCTCGCTACCTATACTCAGTGGTAGGCTCGGCAGTACGCCCGGCATTGGCGGGGACCCTAGTGTCTCAGACACTTACTGAATGGGCAAAATTGCTACTCCAGGGGTTAAAGGAGCGAGATGCTCCTCCTGATGAGATATAACTTTGGCCGACCAGTTGGTCCAGGGCCTTAAGTTTGTCTGCGAGTCAGACATGGATACTATTCCCCTGCTGTCAAAAGCTTTGGTTTATGCAGTAGCAATACGCCGCCTGATCTGGCTAAAGGGCTGGTCTGCGTACCAAACTTCCAAGAAAGCCCTGTTGGATCTGCCTTTTAAGGGCGACAGACTTTTTGGGGCTTCTCTGGATGACATCATCAAGGATGCCACAGGAGATAAAAGCACTTTGCTTCCCCAAACTAGCAAGGGTAAGGGACCACGCCAAGGGCAAGGGCCCTCCTTTACTACACGCAAGCGTTTTTTCCGTCCCCCTAGGGCGACAGGGAAAAGACCCCAGGCCGACAAGGCGCCTGCCCAAGGACAAAAGCGTCCTTGGTCCTGCAGACCCAACAAGCCTGCGGACAAATCTGCATCCACATGAAGGTCCGCCCTCACCCAGCTCTCGGGTGGGGGGACGTCTTCGCAAATTTGCGACTCAGTGGACAGCTCTAGTCTCCGACAGGTGGGTTTGCAAAGTAATCTCCTCAGGCTACAAGATAGAATTTCTCTCTTGTCCACCGGACAGATTCGTCACCTCCAAGCTCCAGCTACTACCGACCCGTCGGGAGGCCCTGTATGGGACGGTCCAGGGTCTACTGGAACGCGGGGTAGTTATTCCAGTTCCAGAACAGGAACGGGTTCAGGGTTTTTACTCAAATCTGTTCATTGTGCCGAAGAAGGAGGGGGTTCGTCCAATCTTGGATCTCAGAGCCCTCAATTGCTTTGTGAATAGTACCAAGATTTCGGATGGAGTCAGTTCGATCTGTAGTCACAGCTCTCCATCCGGGGGACTTTCTGGCCTCCTTGGACATCAAGGATGCATACCTGCATGTCCCCATATACTCCAGACACCAGAGGTTTCTACGATTTGCTATCGGGAAGAACCATTACCAGTTTGTGGCCCTCCCGTTTGGCCTTGCCTCAGCACCCAGGACGTTCACCAAGGTGCTCGCTCCGATTCTGGCACTTCTAAGACAGCGGGGTATCGCTATCATGGGCTACTTGGATGACCTTCTACTGAAGGCGCCTTCAAGCTCAGAATTAGAGGTAAGCATGTCCATTACCTGTCAGACTCTTCGAGACTGGTTGGATTCTAAACACGCAAAAGTCAGTATTGGTGCCCACTCAATGCCTAGTGTACCTGGGGTTGATTCTGGATTCCTCAGAGGCAAAGGTATTCCTCTTTGTGGAGAAGTTGCAGACCCTCCAGGCTACAGTACGGCAGCTGACTTCCAGGAATTGGTCGTCACTCCGTTCTTGCATGCGAGTGTTAAGCCTCATGGTAGCCTCCTTCGAGGCGGTCCCATATGCTCAATACCACACTCGAGTGTTACAGAAGGAAGTTCTGTCCAGGTGGAACAGATGTCCATCATCTCTGGATTATCAAATCCGAGTGAGCCACCTAGTCAGGAGATCCCTGGTATGGTGGCTGACAGCACCAGCTCTAATGGCCGGGAAGTAATTTCTTCTGGTTTACTCGATAGTGATTTCGACGGACGTCAGCCTTACAGGTTGGGGGGGGGGAGTCTGGGGTGTTCAGTCGGCGCAAGGTTGCTGGACCCCAGAGGAAGCCCTCCTGCCGATCAATGTCCTGGAAATCCAGGTGATCAGACTGTGCCTCTTCAAATGGTCTCAGAGGCTGCAAGGGCGTCCAGTCAGTATCCAGTCAGACAACGCCACAGCAGTGGCATATGTCGATCATCAAGGAGGAACAAGAAGCTCAGCTGCAGCATCGGAGGTCGCTTGCATCCTGAAGTAGGCAGAGAGGAGCGTACCGGCACTGTCGGCCGTGTACATTCCGGATGTGGAAAACTGGCAACCGGACTACCTGAGCCGCCAGATGCTGGACCAGGGAGAATGGTCCTTACACCCGGAGGTGTTCCATCCCCTCTGCCAAAGATGGGACACACCAGGCGTAGATCTTCTGGCTTCCCGACTCAATCGGAAGGTATTGAGGTTTGTGGCCTGGTCAAGAGACCCATGGGCAGACGCAACGGACGCGTTGGTGGCATTGTGGGGTCAGTATCGGCTAATCTATGCCTTCCCCTCCCTTAAGGCTTCTTCCTCTTCTGCTTCGCAGAGTGGAGGCAGAGGGAATTCCAATGATCCTAATCACTCCAGATTGGCCTCAGCGTCCTTGGTACGGCGATTTAGTATGTCTGGTAGCAGACAGCCCCTGGTGCCTACCACTACGGAAGGACCTGCTATTGCGAGGTCCCATACTCCATCCTGCTTTACGGTCACTGGCTTTAACGGCATGGCTGTTGAGAACCAGGTACTGAGACACCGGGGCCTGTCAGGTGTTCGGAAACCGTCCTCTTGGAAGGTTTATCACCGCACTTGGAAGGTCTACATCTCCATGTGTGAGGAAATGAAATGGCATCCGCATACTTATTTGGTTTCCAGAATCCTGCTGTTTTTACAGCATGGGGTGGACCAAAGGCTTGCCCTAAGTACGATTTAAGGGACAGATATCTGCCCTGGCTGTCTTTTTTCAGCGACCCCTGGCGACTTGCTCTCTCATGAGTACATTTGTGCAGGGGGTTCGACATGTGGCCCCTCCGGTCCGTCCCCCGCTACCTCCGTGGGACTTGAACCTGGTCCTCTCGGTGCTTCAGAAGGCACCGTTTGAGAATATTGGAGATATTCCCCTGTTGACACTTTCTCAGAAAGTGGTCTTTTTGGTGGCTGTTACGTCAGTTAGACGAGTCTCTGAGCTGGCAGCCTTGTCCTGCAAGGCTCCCTATTTGATTTTCCACAAGGATAAGGTGGTGCTGCGGCCGCAGCCTTCCTTTCTTCCGAAAGTCGTTTTGGCTTTTCATCTCAACGAAGACATTGTACTTTCATCCTTGTGTCCTCATCCGTCGAATCCTAAGGAGTCGGCGTTGCATTCCTTGGACGTTGTCTGAGCTTTGAGAGTATACTTATCAGCTACTTCCCTGTTCCGGAAGTCAGACTCACTGTTTGTTTTGGTGGCTGGTCCCAAGAAGGGCCAAGCAGTCTTGTCGGCCACCATCTCTAGGTGGATCTGACAGATAGTAATCCAGGCTTACGCTCTAAAGGGTCAAGTGCCCCCCTTCCCGATCACAGCGCATTCGACCAGGGCAATAGGTGCCTCTTGGGCTTTCCGACATCAAGCGTCTGTTTCCCAATTATGTAAAGCGGCGACTTGGTCGTCCGCTCACACTTTCACAAAATTCTACAAGGTTGATGTAGGTGCATCTTCGGATGCCTCTTTCGGCCGCAAAGTTTTGCAGGCGGCTGTTTAGAGTTGCAACTCCTCCGTTGGAGGAGTGCTGTTTTGTGTTTTGGGTGAAGTTTATTTTTATGCTGTTACCACCCCTCGTTTTTTCTCTTACACTGCTTTGGGACATCCCACTTTGTCAATAGAGAAGCTGTGTCGGTCCATGGACGAAAGAGTAAATAGTATTTTTTACTCGCTGTAAAATCCTTTTCTCGAAGTCCATGAACTGACACAGCACCCACCCCTCTTAAGTTTGTACTGCTTTTTGACGAACTGATCTGCGAGATGCAGACTGAGGGGATATACCCAGAGGGTCCGCCCCCTGGGCGGTACTGTAGAAGGTGTGATGCAACACTTTTTACAAGTTTTCTGCCTAATCACTCCTAATTAACGGATAATACCCACTTTGTCAATAGAGAAGCTGTGTCGGTCCATGGACTCGGAGAAAAGGATTTTACGGTGAGTAAAAAATCCTATTTTTTTTTCGGCCACCTTTCAGACCGGTAGCTGATATCAGGTGCCGATATTCTGTACGTCACCTGCCATCAGATGCAGCATGTCCCTTGCCACTGTCTAGCAGATTGTGCTGGATTGTGGCTCGTTCTTGAAGGATGTCATATGAGGTCCTCACAGAACAATAGGGTTCCTGCCTGACCATTTTAACAGATAACAAAATACTTCAAATGGTATATTCTAGAGACCAAAAGAGAGCAAGTAACAGTTCTTCTAAAGCCTCATACATACTGTAGGACTTCAAACAAACTTTTCAGTGGATTTTAGTTTGAAGGGCGTTGGCCGGGAACACCCATAGCATACACACGGCAGGACTTTTTTTGCAAAATTTCCCAAAATCACGTGATTTTTCTGCTCTTTTCTGCTCTTTACCGCCACCCTTTGGTCAACTTCTGCTATTGTTGGTTGATTTTAACCTGGTTTCTGGGCATGCGTGTTTTGTACTTGCTCCGTAGGACTTTTGTTGTCAAAAAAAGTTTGTCCGTTTGCAGAGCGAACTTTTGTCCGATGAAAACTGAAAAAGTTTGTCCAATGGATCGTACACACGGTAGTATTTTGTTGAAAACCTGCTCATTTTGAAGTTTGTCAAGTCCTACCGTGTGTATGGGGCTTTAGTGTTGTCACCTTTTAGTTTTCTTGGCAAGCCGCCTAGAATAAAGATGGCCATGCTTGCAAACATTATTTTTTCCTTCAACCTGCAGAATTTAACTGATTTCTCCATCCATGCAGTGTGGATGGATGATTCTCTCGTTGTGGCTATTGGCTGTCTAAATACCCAAACAATGCCTGCATCTAATTGGATGCAAGCGCTATTTGGCTGACGACTTTCCGCCTTGGTCTTTTGATCTTTGAATCAAATTATCTCTGGTGAGTGTATGCCAACAGGGCCACCCACAGAGCGAAATTTGCTTTGTGTATGGTCAGCTTAAAGCCCCATACACACGGTCGGACTTCCATCTGACTTTTCCGTGGTTTTTTGTCCGAACGGAGTTGGTCGGGAACACCCATAGCATACACACACTCTGACTTTTCTGCAAACTTTCACATCACATCATGTGTTTTTTTTGCTCTTTTCTGCTCTTTACCGCCACCCTTTGGTCAACTTCTGCTATTGTTGGTTGATTTTAACATTAGTTGTTTTGTCCATCGGACAAAAGTCCGATTGGTTTTCTGTACACACGGTCAGACTTTGCTCCATCGGACTTTTGTTGGGCAAAAGTTTGTCCGTTTGCAGACCCAACTTTTGTCCGATGAAAAAATGAAAAAAGCAAAAAAAGTTTGTCCGATGGAGCGTACACACGGTCGGATTTTTGGTCCAACTTGCTCAAAATAAAGTTTGTTTGCCGAAAGTCCAACCGTGTGTACGGGGCTTAAGAAGTATTTCTCTGGCAAATGTGCTTTAAATGCATCTAGGACAAACTCTGTTGGTTTTAAATTGACATTTGGGTTCTTTTCACTACATAAAAAGTAGTTTAATATTGCAGTAACAATGTAAAATAGTCACTCTGTAAAAATACTTTGTTTTTATTTATGCTTAGTGCAAATTGTCTGACGTTACACTTTGCAGAACTATAAAACAGTAGGGATGAGCTCCGCGTTCGACTCGAACATACGTTCGACTCGAACATCGTGTGTTCGATCGACAAAGATCGAACGTTTTGGGTCGTTCGCGCCAAATTTGAGTGACGCGAACGCCCCAAAATCCCGGCGCTGTGATTGGCCAAGCATGCACTGTTGACCCCGCATGCTTGGCCAATCACAGCGCCGGCAGCGAGGAGAGCCATAATTGGCCACAGGCAGGATGCCTGTGGCCAATTATAGCTCGGGGGGTTTAGTACACGCCCCACACTATAAAAGGCCGCCAGCGCGGCGGCCTTGTGTAGTGTGTTCCGGCGTGCAGGGAGAGAGAAGGATAGGCAGGGACAGTGTTAGTGAAATTGTGTGTAGGGAGAGAGAAGGATAGGTAGGGACAGTGTCGGTGAATTCTGCTAAACCTTGTGTGTAGGGAGAGAGAAGGATAGGCAGGGACAGTGTCAGTGATATTTTTGCTAAGCCTCCTGCACAGCATACACCTGAAGCTAGCCCTTTATTGCTGTGTTTTCCGTGTGTGTCACACTAACAGGCATCTGCAGCACTTACAGCGGGCGTATTGTGCTTCTTGCAAAATATACACCTGAAGCAAGCCCTTATTGCTGTGATTTCCTGTTTGAGTAACACAGGCAGGCACCTGCAGCACTTACAGCAGGCGTAATGTGTGATTCCTGCACATTATACACCTGAAGCTACCCCTTATTGCTCGTAGTTTTTTTCTTTTGTGTTACACTAACAGGCATCTGCAGCACTTACAGCAGGCGTATTGTGCTTCTTGCAAAATTTACACCTGAAGATAGCCCTTTATTGCTGTGATTTCCTGTTTGAGTAACACAGGCAGGCACCTGCAGCACTTACAGCGGGCGTAGTGTGCCTCCTGCACATTATACACCTGAAGCTACCCCTTATTGCTGGGTTTCCCATCTCCCTGCAGGCCTTTAGAATGTCTGGAAGGCAAACAAGGAGAGGCAGACAGTCAGGAGCCAATAAAAGAGGGCAAGCAGGCTCTGTTTCTAGAGACAACAGTGCTGGTCGTGGACGCGGTGCATAGTCATCAGCACGTGGCCATGGGACATGCTTGTCCTTATTTTCGGCAGCTGGACGTGTTGAGCCGCATCATGCCGAAGACTTGGTAGAGTGGATGACCAAGCCCTCCTCATCCTCCTCATCCTCTCTCACTCAGGGTACTGGCAAAGCAGCTGCCAAAGTGTCCTCTTCCCTCGTATCTATGTCATCATCAGTCACTCCTTCCCTAGACCCACCGTGTCCTCCTGAGGAGTCCCCCGAACTGTTTGAGCACAGTGTTGGGTACATGCTCCAGGAGGATGCCCAGCGTTTCGAAGGGTCTGATGATACCCAGCTAGAGGAAGGCAGTAGCGTGAGAGCAGAGAGAGGGGATGCTCAAGAAGGACAGAAATCTGGCAGTCATGTTCCAGCAGCATACTGCCAGATTGGCTCCAGTGATGAGGAGGGAGGGGATGATGAGGTCACTGACTCCACGTGGGTGCCTGATAGGAGAGAGGAGGAGGATGAGGAGGAGACGCATCTCCAACGAGGCAGGATGCCATCGTGGGGCCAGCGTAAGGGCAGCACAACGACTGAATCACACCGCAGAGCTCCGCCTGTGCAGGGCGCTGCCTCTGCCCGTTATTCCAAAAGTTCTTTGGTGTGGGCCCTTTTTGAGACGAGTGCATCAGATTGCACCGCTGCTGTTTGCAACATATGTCTCAAGCGTATCTCGCGTGGCCAAAACATCAGCCGCTTGGGCACCACATGCTTGACCAGACATATGTTGACCTGCCATGCAGCTCGTTGGCAAGCCTATCCTTAAGACCCACACCAAAGAACAAAGCGGACCTTTCCTTGCTCCGCATGAGCTGGGATCTCCAACCCCACTATACCTTCAGTCCTCTCTGAAACCTGCTCTGAGAGGAATGAAGGTGTAGAATTAGGTGTGTCACAGCCAAGTACTTGCGGGCACTCTGCTAGCAGTACAACGACGTCCGATTCTAGCAGGCAAATTTCCCTGGCCCAGCTGCTGGACCGTCGAAAGAAGTTCACTCCCAGCCATCCACATGCCCAGCGGTTGAATGCTAGCTTGGCTAAATTGTTAGCACTTCAACTGCTGCCTTTTCAGTTGGTAGACTCGGCCCCCTTCCGTGAGTTTGTGCAATGTGCGGTTCCTCAGTGGCAGGTTCCCAAACGCCACTTTTTCTCACGGAAGGCGATTCCAGCTCTCTACCGGCATGTGGAAGGCAATGTCCATGCCTCGCTGGACAGGGCGGTCAGCGGTAAGGTGCATATTACCACTGACTCGTGGTCCAGCAGGCATGGACAGGGACGTTACCTTTCTTTCATTGGGTCACTCTTTTGGCAGCTGGGAAGGATGCAGGACAAGGTGCAGTAGTGTTGGAGGTTGTTCCGCCGCCACGCCTCCAAAATGCTACTACTGGTTGTGACACACCTCTCCTCCACCCCCTCCTCTTCTTCTTCCTCCATGGCCTCTTCCTGTGCTTTGTCCTCGGAACCAGTGGTGCTCCGTAGGCGTTTTTAAGGGGCTACGCAAGTACGCAGGCAAAAAGATGCCATGCCGTGCTTGCGCTGGTGTGTTTTGGGGGACAGGAGCCACACTGGGGCAGAGGTTCTGTCTTTTCTGCAGGGGCAGGCCGAGAGGTGGTTGATGCCACGCCAGCTTAAGCCAGGAATGGTGGTTTGCGACAATAGCACCAACCTCCTCTCCGCCCTCCGACAGGGACAACTGACCCATGTGCCCTGTGTGGCTCACGTCCTTAACCTGGTGGTGCAGTGGTTCTTGGGCAGGTACCTGGGCTTACAGGATGTCCTGAGGCAGGCCAGGAAAGTCTGTGTGCATTTCCGCAGATCATATAATGCCAGTGCTCGGCTGGCTGAGCTGCAAAAGGAGTTGAACCTGCCTAAGAACCGCCTTATATGTGACATGTTCACCAGGTGGAACTCAACGTTGGCCATGCTGCAGCGGCTGCACACGCAGCAGAGGGCCATCAATGAGTACCTATGCGACTACGGCACCAGGACAGGGTCAGGGGAGCTCAGGTTTTTTTTCACCACGCCAGTGGGGCATGATCAGGGATGCATGCACTGTCCTGGCACCATTTGAGGAGGCCACGAGGATGGTGAGCAGTGACAGTGCATGCATCAGTGACACTGTACCTCTTGTCTACCTGTTGGAACATATGCTGCGTGGAATAATGGACAGGGCACTTGAGGCAGAACAGAGGCAGGAAGAGGAGGACTTCCTTGCCTCTCAAGGCCCCTTTTACCCAGACAGTGTTCGTTCTGTCCCACCCATCGCACAGGAAGAGGAAGAGGAGGAGGAGGAGGATTGTGTCAGCATGGAGGTGGAGCCTGGCACTCGGCATCATCAGCAGCAGTCTTTTAGGGATGATTTACAGTCCCAAGAAACCCGTGGACTTGTACGTGGCTGGGAGGAGGTGGCTGCGGATCATGTCGTCCTTAGTGACCCAGAGGACTCCGGACCGAATGCCTCAGCTAACCTACGCTGCATGGCCTCCCTGATCCTGCAAAGTCTGCGGAAGGATCCTCGTATTCTTCGGATCAGGTAGAGGGACCATTACTGGCTGGCCACTCTCCTTGATCCACGGTACAAGGGTAAGGTTGCGGACCTTATCTTACCGTCGCAGAGGGAGCAGAGGATGAGACAACTCCGGGAGGCCTTACAGAAAGGTCTGTGCAACGCGTTCCCAGAGACTGGGAGGTTACAAACTCCTGGTCCTGGACAACGAGTTGCTGAGGCTTCGGTCAGTCAAAGAAGGAGCGGTGGGGAAGGTGGCCGTCTGACCGATGCGTTCAGACAATTCTTTAGTCCGCAGCCCCAAGGTATGATCGGTTCCAGCAACCATCGCCAGCGTCTGATATACATGGTGCAGGAATACCTAGGGGCAAGGTCAGACTTGGACACCTTCCCCACCGAAAATCCTCTGGCTTACTGGGTCTTGAGGATGGATCACTGGCCAGAGCTTGCACAGTATGCAATTGAGCTACTGGCCTGTCCTGCATCCAGCGTTCTTTCAGAACGCACATTCAGTGCTGCTGGAGGATTTGTCACTGATCACAGGGTGCGCCTGTCCACCGACTCGGTTGATCGACTGACCTTCATAAAGATGAACCAGTCTTGGATCACCACCAGCTACCAAGCACCTGAAGCTGATATAACAGAATAATTTATTTTCAAATGTCACATCCCTTCAAGACTGATGCTGAGTGACTGTCCTGTTATGTTGACTGACTATCCTCCTCCTCCTCCTCCTCAATGATCCGATTCCTGATGATAGCTTGGAAGAACATTTTTGTTTCTGGGTGCCGCCACCAGTGGCTAAGGCCCCATTTTTCAGCCCCTGTTTAACAGGAGCATGTAATTACAATTTTTTATGCAATGCTTTGCAGCAGGGCTCATTCCTGCACTCCAACTAGAGTATCTGGGAGAGGTTGCAGTGTCGTGGCACCAGCACCAGTGCCTAAGGCCCAATTTTTCTGCCCCTGTTCAACAGGGGCGTGTAATTACAATTTTTGATGCAATACTTTGCAACAGGGCTCATTGCTGTGCTCCAAGTACAGTATCTGTGAGGGGTTGCAGTGTTGTGGCACCAGTGCCTAAGGCCCAATTTTTCTGCACCTGTTCAACAGGGGCATGCAATTACAATTCTTGATCTAATAATTCACAGCAGGGCCCATTCATGCGCCCACTAAGAGTAACTGTGAGGGCTTACAGTGTTATGGCACCAGCACTACCACCAAAGGCCCAATTTTTCCTACCACTGTTCAACAATGGCATGTAAATACAATTCCTGATATAATAGTTCACAGCAGGGCGTTCCAGCGCCCACCAAGAGTAACTGTGACACCTAAGGGGCAAATTTCTGCAGAGTATATACGGCAGGCCCCTACTTTCAAACATCCAACTTACAAACGACTCCTACTTGCAACAGGAAGTGAGAGGAAATCTACCCCTAGGAAGGGAAATTCTCTCCTGTAAGAGTTAATATGGGAAAAAGGTGTCTCCTCTCTACTGATGCTTTTTCACCAATCTTTGTTTCAATAAAAACCCAATTTTTCAAAAACAGTTGTCATTGGGACAGAAAGTGAGGTGAAATGTTCTGAACAGGGGCACAGACAGCAAAACAAATGTTACAGGGGTGATAACCCTTCCCAATGTTTTCCAAAAAGCTTAAAAATAGATTTTTTGGTTGGAGCTACACTTAAACAATGTACCTGTTCAAAATTACAAACCGATTCTATTTAAGAACAAACCTACAGTCCCTGTCTTGTTTGCACCGCCTGTATACTGCTGTTCAGAGTATATAGGGCCTTTATTTTTTTGTGTGCAGGGTTCCCCTTAATATCCATACAAGACCCAAAGAGGCTGGGGGGGGGGTGATGCAATTTTTCTCAAAGATTTTCATCCATTTTACCGGGACCAGACATTACATTAAAGCCGCAAGCAGTTTTAAATGCCTTTTTTTCCTTTAGAAATTTTAATTTTGTGCAGGGACAGTTCTAAACACGGGAAACACGTGCCACTTCACAGGCATACTTTAGACACCCCCCAGGTACGATATTTAAAGGAATATTCAAATTTTTTTTTTCACTTTATGCATCTTTAAAATGACTGCTCCCGAAAAACGGTCGTTTTTAAAACTTAGTTTTGCATTGATACATGTCCCCTGGTGCAGAACCCGGGTTCCCAAACCCTTTTCAGGACAATAACATGCATATTAGTCGTTATAATTAGCACTTTAGATTTCGAACGTTCGCATCCATTGTATTTAATAGGGTTCTAACGTTCGTGCGAACTTTCGGTCCGTTCGCGGGTTCTGGTGCGATCCGAACCCGGGGGTGTTCGGCTCATCCCTATAAAACAGCTAATCTAATAGGGTATAAAAACAATTCACTGATGAAGTATAATGATGAAGTGGCAACATTCGGATCACTAAGGATGGTAAAATGTTGTTCTCTATTTTAAAGGATGTGCACGCATGTAAACGATGACTTAAAGTGCATTCTTCTGGCACAAGTTGAAACACAAGAAAATATTTTCCATCCTGGAAATTGGCAGCATTTGGCTTTCACATACAAAGAGCTGCCTGAAAGTAAGAATAAAGTCTACAGCAAAATACTGATGTGGGTCTCTGGACAAAGGTATGTGGCAGGTTTTTGGTGTTGAGAGATTTTATATATATATATATATATATATATATATATATATATATATATATATATATATTCTCTACATCTCTCTCTACATCTCTCTATATCACCTTTCTCTTGTTTTAAGGAGGTATTTTAATGAGCAGTATTCAGGAATATAGGCGACACCGTTATAGTTAATCATGTAACTTGGTGGTATGTTTTCTGCTTGTGGTTCTGGCATGGTGTGTACTTTCATACTGCGTAGCATCTACTTGTAGAAAACAATGATTTAAATTGATTTATTATTTATAAAGATATACTCAATTTTTTTATAAGCTGAATTCCAAGTACACAGTAAACTTAACAGCTGGATGCAGATCACTTACTGAGTATGACTGCTTTAAAACTACAATTCTGAGCATGCATTGCACTAATGCCATGTTGAGAGACGCTCAAGGGGTGATAGAGAAGGCATCATATTGACTGGAATTGACATCCCAAGTGCTTCCAATGTTTGTTTTGTTATTGACTTTTATAACCAGAGAATTGGAAGCTGAAGGATATTATGTAAATAACTAAAGAGGACTTGGTTTATAAAAATAACACTATGCATTTGGGAAATATTAATGCAAGAAGTATGGTTTTTGTTCATATTTAATTTAGTCTCTTGTTAATATTACTTTGTATAACAGGAAAGCCGAAGTCACTGTAGAATATAATCCTCCACGGAAAGGAAGCTTATCATCTGACAGCAACAGAACTTTTTGTATGGTTGGACATCAAAAATCTCAAGAAGATACCATTGCTGTAGTAGGACAGATGAGTTTGGGAAATTTGCTGCTATTTAATGGTGAATTTGCTGCTTAATAAAATAAAATGTGTGCTTTTAATGTACTTTTCACAATAAATACCTTACAGGAAAGGATTTATTTATTTTTAGGTCCAAGTCTTGGTGCAGAAGAAGCATTTGATCTTTACTGTCACGGTCCAGATTTTACATCATTAATGACTTGCAAGTATGGCAACAGTAATACTGATCATTGCAAGTACATTTCTAGAGAAATTCTTCAGAATGAGCAAATCTGTGAATTTTTTATGAAAAGCAGAGGAAGTGACATGAGCTTGTTAGCAGTAAGTTTCAACATTTATTATGGATTTGACTGATGTTCTGAAGGTCTGTTTTTCTTTTTTTTTTCAAAATATTTTATTGAAGTTTTCATAGTAATACAGTGAATCACAATCAGGTGAGCAATCAGCTTAGGAGTGCAGCAATACAAATAGTCGGTACAGAATATATAACAAGCTCATATCTCAACATCAAGCAAACAATACATCAAACAGAACTGTGGTAAGTCTTGTGATCAGCACGGCAGGGGCCGAGTCTGGTGGGTTGTGGGTTGAACCCGTATCGAAGGTGGCGAGCACCAGCGTGAGCTCAGGGGTCCAGAAAGATGTAACATTTCGTACCTGAGAGTGTCGAACTGTGAACCACTCACCCCAAAAGGGAGCTAGCTGTGAGTGGGTGGGGGTGTGGGAGGGGAGCACCCTTCCATGGCGGGGCGGGGTAACGCCATAGGGGGAGACATTAGTTAGTTCAGCCCTAGGATAGATCTTGTCCTATGTAGATAGGGGCGGGGTGTCTTATATCCTGTGTTGAAGTATGTGTGTGTGTAAATGTATCTGAGAAAATCACTATGCGTGGGGGTATTAATGAGTCATGTTCCTAATTCCCTAAGGATGAGGCATGAGGAGTTAGTGTAGGCCAGCATGAGGAGGGGGAGGCTGGGATGGTAGGGAGGACTTATCATAAAAGAATGTAGGGGGAAAGGTTCAGGCCGGAGTAGCAGAAGAGGCATCGGGTGGGTCCGAATCGTAATGCTCTCTGAAATGGAGCCAACAGGCCCATACTTCAGTAAATTTTGTAGGGTTATTGTGTGCTTAATGAATCAACCTTTCCATTTCTGCCGTTCTATCTACTCTCCGAAGCCAATCAGAGACAGAAGGTGGGGTGGAGTTCCTCCAGTGCACCGGGATACAGAGATTGGCTGCATTGATAAGGTGCAATGTGAGAGATTTCTTGTATACTAAGAGGGGTGCGGAGGAGTGGTGCAATAAAAATTGTGCGGGACTAATGTCAGGGGTAAAGGTGGTCATGTGCGATATTAGACAGTGGACCTCAGCCCAAAAAGGTTTAATCAAGGGGCACTCACACCATATGTGGAGCAGAGAGCCGAGGTGGGCGTCACATCTCCAGCAAGTTGGTGGGACGGTGGGATAGGATTTGTGAATCTTGTCTCTGTTTTTCTTATATCTTAGACAATTTTTTGGTAGGAAAGAATAGAGGCTTTATAGTCAACAGCCACAAAATTTGCAGTTAAACAATGCGGCCACATGATTGTCTAGTGACATACACATACAAACAGTAGCATTTAGTATCATGAGATGCAACCCTAATTAACGTACAACAAGATAGTAGAGAAGAAGGGCAAATGAATAAAGGTTGTTTAGGGGGAAGAATATAGGAAATGGGGAAGGGATTGGGTATAATAAGTAAAGGGAAGGGGGGAAGAGGAGAGAAGGATTTCACCAGGTACCTTTTTCAGCTATTGTGTCCAGGGATAACTGGGGAGTAGACCATGTAGCAATTCAAGAAGGAGGAAATGAAAATCAGCTGGTAACCCATGGATCCCCTGACCTTGTGGAAGTTGGCATGGGACCTTGCAACTTAGCTGTTAATTTGTTGTTATGTAATATCCATTATATTCTGGATTTAACCTCTGACACTTAGGCTCTGGATTTCTCCTGAAGATTCCTTTAGGCATAGAAGTGACGGGTTTAGTAAGCTAAACTCAGCCCCACACTCCCACTGTAGGGGTTTTGTCTAATTCCCAGAGTTCAGGTTTAAGATGGCAATTGATTAGAGCAGCTTCAAATGCTAAAGAGTGACATTTGAAAGTGAGGAGTGCGCACAGATTTTTAAATGACTTTGGTAGTTTTGTGTATAAAGCATACCATGCACAGTACTTTTAAATCAGATGATAAGATACGTTTTTACACTATACTCTTGGCTTTAAATATTTTAATGCTATGTTTATTATTTTTATTTCAGAAAACATTGCTCAAATATATATATATATATATATATATATATATATATATATATATATATATATATATATATATATATTTTTTTTTTTTTTTTTTTTCAGGACAGTCTAGCAATCGTGTACGATATGCACAATCCAACTCAGTACACAATATATGAGCCGGTAATCAGGATTAAAGGAAGTATGAAACTTGCATCATCTCAAAGACCATTCAGTGCAAAAGAAGTGTCTAACAAATCTCTGGATTCCCAAGCACTGAAAATGCTGCAACCATGTTTTGAAAGAAACATACACAGTGTTCTGCATGAGATTGGAGGAATTAGAGCCATGGTGTATTTGTTTGCACGGGTACATTTTAGTGATCGGTTTATAATGCATAAAAGGTTATTGTTAATTAAATGCTTATCGTATGGCTCCCGCTGCTGCCTCTGTTACTGTGAGGAGAGCGAGAAAGCAGCAATGCTGCTCTTAGGTACAGCGCTGGATAGAGAGGAACCAGATAAGTATTTGGGGGAGCTGACTCTGGAAGATATATTAAGCCTAATGTACATGAAGGTTAAAAAAAATTATGGTCCCTGAACCACTTTATAGCAGAGCTCCACCCAAAAGGGAAATCTCTGCTTGTCTGCCTCTCCCCCCCCCCCCTCTCCGCTGCCACATTTGGTACCTTTGTAGGGGGGAGCAGCGGGTACCTGGTTTCGACAGTCACCTGCTCCCACTTCTGGCTCAGTTTGCGGTGGATTCCTGGACAGGTAAGTGCCATAATATTAAAAGTCAGCAGCTACAGTATTTGTGGCTGCTGACTTTTAGAATTGTTTCCGAAAGAGCCTGGAGCTTTTTTTTAAGCGTGCTGGCATGAAGTGAAATTTTTTAAAGGCAATGTTAGTTGAGCATGCTTTATTATCAATTGTAATATATAATTTATAAGGTTTAAGCTGATTTACACATTATTCCTTATTGTGTATATAGGGAGAAAGATTTGCGCTTAAGCAGCTAACCAGACTTATAGATGCATTGAACATTTACTGAACAGTGAATATGCATGTTAGGAGCAATGAAAAGATAATTTTGCTTTGTGTATTTCTGAGATTTCTAATTATTTTCAGAGTATTGCTTTTTAATAATACTGCATTTTTTAACCTTTCCCATATTTTAGACTGTGGAGATCAGCAGCTGTGAAAAGACTCAATCAATGGGGTTGGAGATAATATTGTCCTTAACCAAATACAACCAGCAAAGAATTCAAGAAAGCAAAAATTGTGACCTTTATTCAATGATTCACCAAGTTTTAGTACGTCCTAAATGCATTGTTGGATTTCATATTTTAAAGGTAGGTTCTTTTGGTAACCACTTTTATAAATGCAAGGTGGTAGTTAATGCAAAAATAACAATGAAGAAGCCAATATTAACAGCAATGATTATTATAATCAAAGTTTTTATTTTAATTTATTATAAGCTTCAACATTTTACATTTCCATTCAACATTGTACGTTTACATAAGAACAAATGAGCGTTGCAAGACAGAACTTAGTACAAAATTATCTTATCGAAATAATATCCCCCCCCCCCCAAAAAAAAAAGGAAAAAAAAAGAGAGGGGGGGGGGAATTAACGAAAAATTTATAATTCCCTCTCCCCCCCCTCCCTCAGCGCCAACCCTGGCTGCGGTGGAATAAGTCTGCTCTATGCCCACTCACTCCTTTCCTTCTACTTATGTTGTGTGTTACCCTACTGTGTCCTTATTTGTCCCTTAAACAGTGTCCCCTCGTATTCAAAGAGGCCACTAATAGCCATAGTGTCTATTCTTTTTATGTGGGGAAGAAAAAAAAAAAAAGCAGGAGCTGGAAAAAAAAAAAATATTTATGTATTTATTTGTGTCTCGTGATTAGGTATTGATTACCCCTAGTTGTGTATAGCGGCCCCCATGGCCTAATTCCCCAGCTTGAGAAAGAACAAACAAGCTTTAGAAAAAAAAAAAGTGTTTCTTTATTGATTCCCCTCTATCAGGGCCTCTTAAGAGGTCACTAATGGCCATGGTGTTTAAATATAAGTGATCATACCTTGTGATATCTTCGCCCGTATTTACGTTCAGGCGATCCTCCCGACCTACTCTTCCCCCAATTTTAAGTGACAGACCCGTATTCCCCACGGGGCTAAAATAAAAAATTGTGATGTCCTCGCAGTGATCATGTACAATCTCTATCCTAATATTACTTCCATTCCCTCTTCTCCTGTGTAAGCCCTACTCCTTATCCTCCCCTCCCCTCTCCGCCCCAACACGATTTAACTCCCTCTCTCTCTCTCCCAGTCAGGGGCAGACATCTCACTCCACACCATCAATGCAGTCAGAATTTATTAGGGAGGTCAATGAGAGGGAGGGGAGAAAGGATAAAAAAAAATATCAGTCCTGGTCAAGGTTCATGCTTTGGTTCTTTATACTTCTATGGCTTAACCCATAAGCAACTATACTGGGGGTCCTTGTGGATCCGCTATGCCCCCTGCTTTCCCCCTCCATACCTCCTATCCTCAGCCCATTTCAGATGCACACTGTATCCAGCCTGCCCAAGTCCTCTCAAATTCCCCTTTTTTGTCCTTCATTACTTGAGTCCACCTTTCGGCTTCCATTATCCGGTTAACCTCCTTTTTCCAGTCCTCTAGTGTTGGACAGGCGGCCTGTTTCCAAAATCTAGGGATCAATAATTTGGCTGCGTTCAATAGGTGTGGTGTGATACTCTTCCTGTAAGCTTTAAAGGAGCTGGGTGTTCCATGGAATAGGAAGCATAGAGGAGTAAACTCCATAGGTCTAGAGGTCAACCTCTCTATCCATGGTGCGATTGATACCCAAAATGTTTTGATCATGGGGCATTCCTACCACAGGTGGAGAAATGTACCCCTCTGCTCACATCCTCTCCAACACCAGGTGTCTGCCTCTGGGTACATCTGATTTAATTTTACTGGTGTCCTATACCACCTTGTCATAAATTTATAGGCCATCTCTTGAACGTACGAACTTATAGATGTAGAGTAAGTTGATTTAATTATTTTTTTAATTTGTTCCTCTGACAGTTCTCTTTCCCACTCTCTGATAAAATATGGGAATGTACTCTTTTGGGTGCCTAATATCAGTCTATACATCTGAGACAGCAGATGCCTGGCATCCCTCAAACGCACACCCTGGCCCTCAAACACTGTGATTGAGTTTAATGATCTCAATAAAGGTTTCATCTTGTTAAAGAAACCTGTCATTTGATAGTACCTCCAGCCTGATGTGGGTATATTCCCTAGGGCTGTAACCAGCTCCGAATGGGTTGCTAGGGTTCCCCGCGGGGCGAATTTACCACACGTGGTATCTCCATCCCGACCCCATGCCCCCAGGAATCCCCCCCCTCCCCCGGGGGGAACCATGGGAATCCCTCTAATGGGGCTAGGGGGGACACCGGGGGGAATACTCTCCTGTTTTGTTCAACTTATCCCATATTAACAAGGAGTTCCAAGTCAGGGGAGATGTCCATTTTGAAAGTCCTCTCGATGTACTCGGGATCCAAGGGGCCCCTGCAAGATTCCTGCCTGCTATTGTTTTTTCTAGTGGGACCCACATTTTATTAGAGGAGTCATGGCACCAGTTCAAAATTCGCAGCAGCGACATTGCCTTATAGTACACTGATATGTCTGGTAGCCCCATTCCTCCCTCTGCCTTACTTCTGCGCAGGATGTCATATGCCAACCTTAGTCGTTTATCATTCCACACGAATGCTACAAAGGCCTTCTGTATCTGTTTAAAAAAGGTTTCTGGTAATTTAATCGGGACTGTGTGTAATATATAGATAATTCTAGGTAATATACACATTTTAATGGCTCTTTCTCTTCCAAACCATGTTAGGTATTGTCCTGTCCATTTCTTTAATTCCCCCACTGTCCTGGCCATTAAGGATGCATAATTAAGGTCATATAATATTTCTTGATCTGCGGAAATATGTACCCCCAAATAGAACAAGGAGTCCTTCGTCCATACAAAGGGGTACGCCCTCCTCAACATCTTTGCCATCTCTTGGGGTACATAGCTGGGTAAGAGTATTGATTTTTCAAAATAAATTTTAAAGTTCGATAGGTGCCCATATCTGTCCACTTCCTGCATAAGAGCTGTTAAGGATGTCTGTGGTGTTGAAAGATAGAATAATAGGTTGTCAGCATAAACCGATACTTTTGTGTTCCACATCCCCAATACATGTCCCTAATATCTCCCTATTACTTCTGATCTTACAAAGAAATGGTTCTAATATTATAGCAAATATTAATGGTGAAATTGGGCACCCCTGTCTTGTCCCGTTTCGTATGTTAAGATAATCTGATACTGTACCATTTACTTTGACCCTTGCTCTTGGGTTTGCCTAAAGGGCCATTATCCATCCCATCATGCGGTCACCCAGGCCCACCCCTCTCAAGACTTCACTCATAAAACCCCAGTTCACCCTATCAAAAGCTTTTTCAGCATCCATTGATATTACGATCTTTGGGGCTTTCTCTGGGCCATATTTCATCCAGTGAATAAGGTGAAGTGCCCTGATAGTGTTATCCCTTGCCTCACTTCCTTTCATAAAAGCTGTCTGGTCTGGATGCACTAGCTCCCCGATATGTTCTTGCATTAGTAACGCTAGGATTTTGGCCAGCAGTTTGGTATCCGAGTTGAGCAGAGAAATAGGCCTGTAATTGGCGCAGAACTGCGGGTCTTTCCCTTCCTTTGGTAGTACAGTAATGTACGCCATCAGGGCTTCTGAGGGCAGCAGATTAGCCGTATTAATTGTATTAAAGTAATTGCATAACGGTCTTATCAACTCAGAGGAGAATTTTTTATAGTAATTATTTGTCAAGCCATCTGGGCCAGGGCTTTTCCCTATCGGCAAGGCTGTTATTGCTCTGCTCAACTCTTCAACTGTAATTGGATGCTCCATTTCTGCTGTCACTGTCTCCGATAGGCTGGGCATTGATGATTCCCTAATATAATCTTGTATATCCTCCCTTCTTTGGTCCTCCCTATCTTCTTTTTGTGAAGTCTCGAATGTCTGAATATTATAGAATGTTTCATAGAATCTGTGAAATTCTTTTGCTATGGCCTGGGTTTCCACTATCTTTTTATTTTGAATTAATAGGTTATGGACATGTCTAGATTCTTGTTTCTGTTTAAGTTGTTTAGCCAGTAGCCGACCGCATTTGTTCCCTTGTTCATAGAACCTATGAGCAAAGTATCTACACTTATTATTAATTTTACGATCTAGACATTGTGCGAGTTCTGCTCGGAGATTCCCTAGTTGTTGGCTCTCTAAGGGATCAAGATTTTTTTTATGTTTAATCTCCAGTACGTTGATTTTCTCTAGCAAATCTGTCACTTCCTTCCTTCTTAATGTGGGCCCCATAAGCTATTAGTTCTCCTCTTATTACCGTTTTATGAGCCTCCCACACTGCCTGATCTGACACCTCACCTGGTATATTCCTCTCAAAGTAGTCCCTTATTTTAGCTGACAGCTCCTCAGTTATCTTTTTATTGTCTAATATTGATTCGTTCAGTCTCCAAGTCCTTTCTATATAGCCTGCCTGGGTCGGAGAAAGCGTCAACGTTATTGGCGCATGATCCGTAAGGGTTATGGACTCAATAGTACAATTTCTGACCTTTTCTAAGTAGAATTGATCTACCATAAATACATCAATACGCGAGTACATATTATGTGTTTTGGAGTAGTAACTATAGTCCTTTACTCCATTGTGCATTACCCGCCAACTATCAGTCAGGTGTTGAGTGCGTAAAAGTTGTTTTAAATGCTTTAAAGCTCTGAAGGATAGAGATGTTTTCCCTGATGTAGTGTCCAAACTTGGATCCAGCACAATATTGAAGTCTCCGCCCAAGATCAAACAGCCTTCCCTAAATTTCTCCAGCATCTTCAACATTTTAGCAAGAAAATTAATTGTCCCTGTATTTGGTGCATAAATCACAGCAAATGTATATCGCTGGCTATTTATTATACCTTTAACAAACAAAAACCGACCCTCTCTGTCAGCTTGTACAGACTCCAATGCCCATGGGCAAGTTTTATTGAAAGCAATTGTAACCCCCCTTGCTCTAGCAATAGGGGATGTTGCATGGTACCAGTGATTGAACATGTGTCCAGGCATAACAGGTATAGACCCCTCTCTGAAATGCGTTTCTTGTAAAAAGCTATATCCGCAGCATAATGATGCAGTTCATGCCATAGGTGGCCCCTTTTATGCTGTGAACACAGTCCCCTCACGTTATATGATACAATTTTTAATGGTATAGTCATCTCTCAGAATACCAGCCATGTCTTGTACTCCTTGCCCTTGACCAGAATGAGAGAAAGAGAGAGAGAAAAAAAGGGAGACCAAAAAACAAATACAAGAAAAACTCAATTACATCCCCTCCCTCCCCAGAGATACTCCGAGTATACCTCCTCCTCGGAGCATCCCAACTAACTGGTAGATGGGTCTGCGCACACACCCTGTACCCGGACCCTTCCACCCCCTCACTAATACCAGTTCAACCAATCCCATTGTATCGGGACCGTCCTAAAGGTCAAGATATTCCCCACTCCAGTTCCTTCCGCCCATCCGTGCTCCTCTCTTCTGTTTACCCAATATCTAAGTCTTCTTACTGTACATCCAGCATCCCTTTTTTTTTTTTTTCCTTAATTAAAGTGCCCCCTATATCCTCCCTCTCTGTACTATAACTTATTATACTAACTGTTAGTATAACAGCAATGATTATTAACATGAACCGCAGAACATGAAATTGGCAGCCTAACTTGCATGTTTCAGCTGTACACAGCTTTAAGGCCTAACTCCAGATTAGGCTCTTCACTTCATCACATTTTATTATATTTTGAAAAATCGCTTGATTCCCCCATCAACGCGGTAAGTCTTGATAAAGGATTTCCTCCCGCGGAGCTATTGTGTTCTCCCACTGGGGGGGGCAGTGGGGAGCCGTTCTGTCGGTAAAGCACACAGTGAATATTGCTAGCAGCTATAGCTGCTGGCAATTATTGCATGAAAAATCTGATTAGATTGAACCTTGGCTGGTGCCTGCAGAACCGGTCAAGATTCAAACCATCTATGGGCGGCTTAAAGCGGAGTTTGACGTTTTTTTTTTTTTTTTTAGTCAGCAGCTACAAATACTGCACCTGCTGGCTTTTAAAGTATGGACACTTACCTGTAGGCGCCCGCGATGTCTGCACCTGGCGCCAATCTGTCACTCGGCTCTCGGGTGCTGCCGCTGCCATCTTCGGTAAGCGAAGCCTTGAGGCTTCACTTCCTGGTTCCCTACTGCCCATGCGCGAGTCGCGCTGCACGATCTTACTGGTCCCTGCTGTCTTCTGGGACCTGTGTGTCTCCTAGAAGACAGCAGGGGGGCCGGAGTAGGTGCCGGACATGGCGTAGGTCACCGCGGTGATCTATGCCTGGAAGTGGGAGCAAACACCTGGATTACACAGGTATCTGCTCGCTCCTCCCCCCTGAAAGGTGCCAAATGTGACACCGGAGGGGGGGAGGATTCGAAAAAGCGGAAGTTCCATTTTTGGGTGGAACTCCACTTTAAAGAAAGTGGGCATTAAGTTTTGGGCTTGAAATTAGTGTGTTAAGTTTAACTGGGTATTCAGTGTGAAAGAGTACAGGCAGAAGTGGTTAAAACCAGGTACCTGCCCCCCCCCCCCAAAAAAAATTAACAAAAAATATAAAAATACAAAACTGCAGCCGCTGTGCGAAGGTGCTGTAACCTTAAAGGTATTAGAAAATATGGAACAGCGCTGGGAGCATATATTATTCAATACTCATCATGGTGAGTAGTGTCATATACAACAAATGTGTTGATGCCATGCAAAGATGCAACAAAATGATATATGATATGCACAAATCTATAAAGAGCTTGTATGAAAAAAAAAAATATATATATATATATATATATATATTAATATATTTATATATATATACACACATACACATACACACACACACACCCCACAGTGGTGTATTGGGTAGCACTCTCGCCTAGCAGTAAAAAGGGTCACTGGTTCGAATCCCAACCACGACACTACCTGCCTGGAGTTTGCATGTTCTCTCTGTGCCTGCATGGGTTTCCTCCGAGTACTCTGGTTTCCTCCCACACGCCAAAGACATGCTGGTAGCTTAATTGGCTTAAAAGTCTAAATTGGCCCTAGTATTTGAATGCAAGTTAGGGACCATAGATTGTAAGCTCCTTGAGGGTAGGGACCAACATACTGCGTAAATTGATAGCGCTGTATAAGTGTGTGTGTGTATGTATATGTGTATATATGTATGTGTGTGTGTGTGTGTGTGTGTGTGTATATATATATATATATATATATATATATATATATATATATATATATATATATATATATATATATATACACACAATCTCATGTCATCAAGCAACACTTCAATCCGGTCACACGTATAGAATTATAATTAGTCACGGCTCAGCATCACCAACCGCATGCATGTAGAAAATGGACAATCCCACATAGTGTAAAACTGTTATATTTGATAAAAACAAGGTTTAACACTCACATATTGTAGAAAACATAAGTGCTTACACAGAACAGTTGTCCCAGGGTACAGAATATCCACTTCCTGGGTTGAGGAACATTATCGCGTCACAAGCACAGGCTCCGCCTGACGTGTTTCATCATATGCCCTAATGCCAGGACCCCCCTTTTGGTCCCCAGCAATTTTCAGCTCTGATAATCAAAGACAGTGTTGCTGTGTACACAGAGCAGCTCTAAAAGCAGCTGCTGTTAAAAAAAAAAAAAAAGGCTCTCAATCTCAAAGTTTACTTTAAAGGAGAAGTCATGCCAAACCTTGCTTGGCTGAAATTCTCCGAGGGTACACAGGCGTGCAGTTCATTTTTCACTCCTGTGACCCATTTTCAGCAGAGAGGGGGCTGAAGTCCCCTCTCTGCTGATGTCCCGGATGTCAGTCTAGGCACTGCATCATCGCAACAAAGTCTGGGGCCGCCAGGTGCCTAGACTGACACCTGGCTCAGCCTCTCAGCGACCCACTGAGAGCCTGAGCTAGTCGCCTTTCCCCCTCCACAGCTCGGTACTCCAATGAGCAAGGAGGAGGCAGAGCAGAGAGTTGTGACTGACAGTCTGCAGTTCTCTGCTCACAAAGCTCTGAAAACCGAGCGATCGGCGGTGTTCGATCGCTCGGTTCTCAGTGCAGAGCCTCCGGGGTACAGATGCAGCATCAGACCCATGCTGCATCCACCAAGGTACAGTAAGGGAAAAAGATTTGATCCACTGCTGATTTTGTACATTTGCCCACTGACAAATGATCAATCTTTAATTTTAATGGTAGGTTTATTTTAACAGAAACAGAATACCAAAAATATCCAGAAAAACGCATTTAAAAAAAATGATAAATTCGCATTTTAATAGTGAAATAAGTATTTTAACCCCCATTAATCAGAAAGATTTCTGTCTCCCAGGTGTCTTCTATACAGGTAACGAGCTGAGATTATAAGGACCCTCCTTAAGGCTGGGTTCACACTGATACTACACGACATTCATCCGACTTTCATCCTACTTTGCTTTGCGACATCAGTCCTACATTGATCCTACATTGGTCCGACATCCATCCGACTTTCATCAACAGGATACTACTTTGATCCGACATTGTGCTAGTCTGACTTGTCCTTTGACCAATCAAAACAATCCCAGGGTGAGATAAGTTCCTTTTACTGCTGCTGTAATCACCATGTCGGATGTCAAATGTCGGATGGTTAGGACAAGGATCCTACTTTGATCCGACTTCAATGATATTCAATGGGCTGAAGTAGGATCAAAGTCGGACCAAAGTAGTACAGGGAGCATTTTCAAAGTCGGACCGACTTGTGTCGGACCAGTTAAGACGGCTCTCATAGGGATTCACTGATTTTCACACGTCATGCGACATGAGCTCCCAATGTCGGAGCGTTTGTCAGACCAGTGTGAACCCAGCCTTAAGGGAGTGCTCCTAATCTCAGCTTGTTACCTGTATAAAAGACACCTGTCCACAGAAGCAATCAATCAGATTCCAATCTGTCCACCATGGCCTAGACCAAAGAGCTGTCCGAGGATGTCAGGGACAAGATTGTAGACCTACACAAGGCTGGAATGGGCTACAAGACCATCGCCAAGCAGCTTGGTGAAAGGGTGACAACAGTTGGTGCAAATGTTCGCAATTGGAAGAAACACAAAATAAGTGTCAATCTCCCTTATACTGGGGCTCCATGCAAGATCTCGCCTCGTTGAGTTTCAATGATCATAAGAACGGTGAGGAATCAGCCCAGAAATACACAGGGGAGAATCTTGTCAATGATCTCAGGGCAGCTGGGACCATAGCCAACAAGAAAAGAATTGGTGACGCACTACGCCGTGAAGGACTGAAATCCTGCAGCGCCCCGCAAGGTCTCCCTGCTCAAGAAAGCACGTGTACAGGCCCATCTGAAGTTTGCCAATGAACAGCTGAATAATTTAGAGGAGAACTGGGTGAAAGTTTTGTGGTGAGACGAGACCAAAATCAAGCTCTTTGGCATCAACTCAACTTGGAGGAGGAGTTCTGCCTATGACTCAAAGAATACCATCCCCACCGTCAAACATGGAGTTGGAGAAGTTTTTCTGCTAAGGGAACAGGACAACTTCACTGCATCAAAGGGACGATGGACGAGGCCATCTACCGTCAAATCTTGGGTGAGAACGTCCTTCCCTCAACCAGGGCATTGAAAATGGATCATGGATGGGTATTCCAGCATGACAATGACCCAAGCACACCAAGGTGTGGCCCAAGAAAGAAGCACATTAAGGTCCTGGAGTGGCCTAGCCAGTCTCCAGACCTTAATCTCGTAGAAAATATTTGGAGGGAGCTGAAGGTTAGAGTTGCCAAACGTCAGCCTTGAAACCTTAATGAGAGGATGTGCAAAGAGGAGTGGGACAAAATCCCTCCTGAGATGCGTGCAAACCTGGTGGCCTATAAGAAACGTTTGACCTCTGTGATTACCAACAAGGGTTTTTTTCCAAAAATGGATTTGTGAGTAGGCTGCGTGGACCCAGTATTGGGTGCTACATCTGTATTAGGACTATTGGGTACCATTATTACTTAATATGTTGGTGTCCATGGAACGAGTTTAATTTCTGAAGATTTGAGGACTGCGTCACTGGAATGGTGTGCACTCTGCATACTGTGCTTCCACCTTTTCAGCATGAGGTAGCAGTTTCTTGGCTGTGCCAATTTCCGAGCAGAGCCGAGGGAGGACCCACAGGCTTTGGGAAGAAGATGTAATGCAAACATTGACGTGGGACGTTGCTGTGACAACGCATTTCACGCGCATGCGTTTTTTCAAGTCATGCCTACTGAAAACTAGAGAAAAGCGACTTGAAAAAGTGCATTGACCCGGCCGATGCTGCCTGACCTTCGGCCTGTGTGTACAGGGCTTTAGTCTGTCAAACCTGCTCTCTGGGTTCCTTAATTACAGATGTTGGGGGGGGGGGATGATATATGAGATGAGTTTCCAGGGGGCTACAAGCCATTTAATGTATGTGCAGGCACCATTCAGTGCTTGTATAGTAAAGCAGAAGCCTGACGCAGTGTTTGGCTGCTGACAGGTTTACTTTAAATGTGACTGGCAAATGTATTTGACATTTGGCCTTGATTCATATTACATTTGCATTACAGTCCAAGGTTAATATGTCAATTTTTTTGTCATATTTTAAATAACAGTGAAGTCTTCTATTTGCATGTCAATTATTTTTGTCTTTTTTTTTTCCTTCACAGATCCTTCTGTATGGATGCACTGGTGATTGGTTGCTCAACATAAATGAACAAGGACAATTTATTCTTAAGTTTGATTCTACTGCTGTGATCAAAGACATTCAATTACTAGAACATTTGCTGTTAGATTGGAAAATTTGGTCAAAAGCAGAGGTATGCAAGCTTTAATTTTTTTTTTCCAACCAGGAAAATGTTCATTCTGTTCTAAGCGTAAGAAGAAACCAATTTACTGTGGTGTATGCTACTCGGTCACATTAAACAGTTAATCAGTCATAATCACACAATATTCCCATTGTTTGCAATTAACTGCTGTTACGTGCTAATTTTTAGCTTATATTAAATATAACCAGCTGTTCCATTAGTTAAAAATCTATCTCTATTCTTTAGTTGACTACAGACAATTTAAAGGGTAAGTTCACCTTTTTGTACATATTTTTTTTTTTTCTAAATTCCAGCTCCCATATGCACCAATATAGCATGTACTTATTTGCAAAAATATCAAAGCTTTACATTAAATCTACAGTCACTTACTTTTCTTGTCGTCCTAATCCACTTTTCCAGACGTTTCATTAGTAATTAATAGTAGTGGATATTCCCGCTCTAATAGGAGATGAAACTGAAACCAGTCTAAGGTTGCAGCAGATGCCGTAAGGGTCAAACACTACCCAAGATAAAAATGTATAGAAAATCAATGCTTGGTGTTGCGCTACTAAATTTTACTACCCAAGATAAAAATGTATAGAAAATCAATGCTTGGTGTTTGCGCTCCTAAATTATACAGTGCTGAGTGACACAGAAAAATGTATCAAATATAAATTAATTGCAATGGGTGAAATGCATTAAAAATCATAACTACATTGAAAAAAAAACTGAATAAGATCAACAAAAGTCCATATAGTGAAATACAGTGCAAATGGTGCAAATCGATCGTAATTAAAGGGCAATAAAATCTTCCAGAAAAAACATAGTGCAGGTGTGATAATACGGTGCTGTACAGCATCAATAGGTGTTGTTGTGACTTCAGTGAATGAAATCTTCGGTGAGTATAATACCCCTGGGTGTGCTACCTTCTTACCTTACTGTTGTAAGGTAATCAGCGTGTCAGAGTATAAGGGCTAGAAGATCGCTCAAGGAGGGGGGGTCCTCTCCACGTTCCTTTGCAGAGGGTTCTGGTGTGTCTATAGCCTGATAACTGCTTCCTCTAACATCCCTTCTCCCAGGGCTAGGTCAGACAGTACGGATCCACTCGGGTGAATAAACCAGGCATATATTTAGGAAAATTCAGAAAGGAAGGGACCTCTATAGTGTAGTAGTTTTTAAACAATTTTTTTATGACCAAAGTTGAAAGACATACGGGTACTCCCATTTAACACAGTGTAAACATGCACGGAGTAAAGCGAGCTTGCGGCCAGGACGTCACTTCCGGTTTCTGTCTATTCTACGCGTGCCGTCAGTCACGTGACTTTATCAGGGATAAGATAATGATGCACGGAAGTGGCTTTAAATGGGTTAAATTATCGGTCGGCCATTTTCCTGAAGCCCTTGCATTGAAAGCAATGAGGCGGCCATTTTCTTGAGTTCGTTTTGGAGGCTGATCATGAAGAATGTCTTCTTCCTGATCAGACTTTAGGTCATGACGCAGGAAGGAGTTGACCAGCTGACCTCATTGGCACACACCCAGCATCATCCACCCTCCCATTACCAGCTGCACATTTTTTAAATGAAATTCAATCAATCAGTGATCACCCTTCTCACTACATACACAATATACAATCAGATTGAATAGCGTATGGCCACGTTTATGCTCCTAAAATTACTAGTTGCCCTTTCAGTGCCATTAACGACACGCCAAACACAGAAGCAAACGCACATTTTGCCATGTGAAAAAATGAGGGCCAAATGCTGCAAAACGCACAGTACAAAACACCAAAATGTCCCATGTAGTGCAGCCAATTTAAATCAACAGGCTGCCCTATATATCACAGGAAAAACGAGACACAAAATGTGCACTCCCACTATACTAGATGTGAATCGGGCCTACAAGTGAAATTGGTGCGATAACACAAGAACAACGAGTCTCCATTCACATCTGTGCATTTCCTTGCATTTCAGAAATGCGCTGCACCAAACTCCGCTCTAAAAACAATTTCTGAAGCTTCTTTGGGGCGTTTGTGGTGTGTAGAGCAGCCCATTCAGGTGGATGGGCTGCCCTATGTGTGATGAGTGAAAATGCTCCAAAATACCCCCCCCTTGGGGAAAAAAAAAGAAAAAAATGCATGTGGGAATGTGAGTTCTCGCTATGCAAAGTTGTGAATGGGGCTTGACAGCTGAGTGTTCCTGTCCACTACCTTCTATGTAGAGTGACTGTAGATTTAATGGAAAGTTTTGATATTTTTGCAAAAAAGTACATGAATGCTATATTGGTGCATTGGGGAGCTGGAATTTAGAAGAAAAAAAAGTGTACAAAGGTGAACTTGCCCCTTTAACCACTTCAGCCCCGGAAGATTTGGCTGCCCAATGTCAGGACCATTTTTTGCGATGCGGCACTGCGCGTTGCTTTAACTGACAATTGCGGGGTCGTGCGATGTTGTACCCAAACAAAATTGACGTCCTTTTTTCCCCACAAATAGAGCTTTCTTTTGGTGGTTTTTATTTTTTGCGCTATAAACAAAAAGAGTGACAACTTAAAAAAAATACTTTTACTTTTTGCTATAGTAAATTATCCCAATTTAAAAAAAACAAAACAACATTTTTACTCAGTTTAGGCCGATATGTATGCTACATATTTTTGGTAAAGAAAAATCGCAATAAGCGTATATTGATTGGTTTGCGCAAAAGTTATAGCGTCTATAAACTGTGGTAAAGATTTATGGCATTTATATGGCGTTTTTAATTTTATTTATTTACTAATTGTTTTTTTTTGTTTTTTTTGCGATGTTGCGGCAGGCAGGTCTGACACTTTTGATACATTTTTGGGACCATTGACATTTACAGAGCGATCAGTGCTATAAATATGCACTGATAACTATGTAAATGTCACTGGCAGGGAAGGGGTTAACACTAGGGGGCGATCAAGGGGTTAACTGTGTTCCCTATTGTGTGTTCTAACTGTGGGGGGAAAGGGGACTCACTATAGAAGATGACAGATCGTGTTTTCTACTTTGTAGAAAGACACAATCTGTCCTTCTCTCCTTAGACAGCACGGGGATTTGTGTGTTTAAACCAGTGTTTCTCAACCTTTTTACCGTGGAGGAACCCTTGGCAAAAAGTCTGAGATCTCGGGGAACCCCTAAAAAAAAATTCAGATCTACAGCTCTCGGAACATCGTATCTGATCAGCAAGCTGTAGATATAACCACGTTTATTGTAGAAATAGCTTTAAATAATGGAATAAAAATTAGAACTCACCTGACACCAACATTATAGTGTGAACAGTGCACATAGAAATCAATTGTTTTCTTTCTGTCCCTGCAGAGACCTGCGTTAAAACAAGCCCAAAATATTTTAAGCAAGTCAAATTTGCACACATTTTCCATTTTTTGCACATATGCTGTGAACGAGGCCTTACTGAACTTGAACAAAACTCCCAAATATTGTGACTGATAAATAGGATAGCAGACTACGGGAACAGTTGGGACTTGTTCACAACATTCATGCATAAGAATTGATGGAAGATGGTGCAGATTTGATCTGCATAGAATACTTTGGTCTTGTCCATGTCATGTGCAGAGAGACATGCACTTTCCTAACGTAGGTCTCTGCTAGGACATAAAGAAAATAACTGATTTCTATGTGCCCTGTTCACACCACAATGTTGGTATCATTTGAGTATTTTTCTCTGCAGAGAAATGCATACATGTTGCATATTTCTGTGCAGAAAAAATATGCACATGATACCAATGTTGATTTCAATGTGCACGGACAGCGAGTACTGTCAATGCGCATTAATACCTGGTGCCTCCTCTATAGTTCCAGGTCCTCTGAACCTGTGAGGGTGGTACCAGGAAGAGTGCTGACAGTGGAAGCACATGGCTGAATCTTGCAGGAGGCGAGATCCTGTGTATGGTAGTGACTGAATGCAGACTGCAGGGGCTTGTGGCTGGATGAGACTGAATCATAATAGGATTATGTACAACTATGGCAAAATAAAGCTATTATAATCTCACCTCCTGTCACATTCAGCCTGTGTGCCTCAACTCTCTTGCCCCCCCCCCCCCCCCTCCAGTCTGCAATCAGTGCTGTTATACACAGGATCTCATCTCCTGTTCTCTGCTCTTCCCTCCCCCAGCAGTCTGCATTCACCCCTGACATACACAGGAACTCAGCTTCTATCTAATCTAGCCATGTGCTCCTTTTCTCTGCTCCCCCCCTCCACAGTGTGCATTACTGCTACCATTGAGACAGATCTCACCTACTGATCTGGTGCTTCCGCCTCCATAGTCCTCATTCTCGGCTCTCTTCACGGCTCCCACCCTGTTCTCCCTGCCTCCAGTCTTCATTCCCGGGTCCCATGGCTCCCCGCTCTCCATCAGTGGCGTCACTAGGGTTGGTGTCACCCGGTGTGAAAAAAATTGGTGTCCACCCCCCTTCCACCCACTATAGTCCCTCTTCAGTACAGATCCCCCATTAAGTACAGACCCCCCTCCATCAGTATAGACCTCCCCCTAAGTGCAGAAACCCTATCAGCATAGACCCCCTCAGAGCAGACCCCCCTCCAGCAGCATAGACCCCCCTCAGTGCAGACCCCCCCGCATAGGCACCCCCAGTGCAGACCACCTCCATCAGCATAGCCACCCTCAGTGCAGACCCCCTTCAGCATAGACACCCCCCAGTGCAGACCCCCCTCCATCAGCATAGACCCCCCTCCATCAGCATAGACCCCCAGTGCACACCCCATCAGCATAGACACCCCCAGTGCAGACCCCCCTCCATCAGCATAGCCCCCCATCAGCATAGACACCCCCTAGTGCAGACCCCCTTCCATCAGCATAGCCCCCCTCAGAGCAGACCCCCCTCCAGCAGCATAGACCCCCCTCAGTGCAGACCCCCCCGCATAGGCACCCCCAGTGCAGACCACCTCCATCAGCATAGCCACCCTCAGTGCAGACCCCCTTCAGCATAGACACCCCCCAGTGCAGACCCCCCTCCATCAGCATAGACCCCCAGTGCACACCCCATCAGCATAGACACCCCCAGTGCAGACCCCCCTCCATCAGCATAGCCCCTCATCAGCATAGACACCCCCTAGTGCAGACCCCCTTCCATCAGCATAGCCCCCCTCAGTGCAGACCCCCATCAGCATAGACACCCCCCAGTGCAGACCCCCATCAGCATAGACACCCCCCAGTGCAGACCCCCCTCCATCAGCATAGACCCCCAGTGCACACCCCATCAGCATAGACACCCCCTAGTGCAGACCCCCTTTCATCAGCATAGACCCCCCAGTGCACACCCCCACCAGCATAGACACCCCCTAGTGCAGACCCCCTTCCATCAGCATAGCCCCCCTCAGCATAGACACCCCTCCATCAGCATAGACCCCCCTGTGCACACCCCATCAGCATAGACACCCCTAGTGCAGACCCCCTTACATCAGCATAGCCCCCCCAGTGTAGACCCCCATCAGCATAGACACCCCCTTCCATCAGCATAGCCCCCCTCAGTGCAGACCCCCATCAGCATAGACACCCCCATCCATCAGCATAGCCCCCCTCAGTGCAGACCCCCTCCATCAGCATAGATACCTCCACTTGTGCTAGTGGAACCCCGGTTGAGAAACACTGGTTTAAACAAACAAACCCCCTGCTCCCGCTCGTGATCGCCGGCCACGCGCATGGGGTTCATACTGTTTGTCGTATTTCCCCAAACATGCCATTTTGACACTACGCACATGTGCAGGTAAATGCAGTTGCAGAAGCCATTTGTGCTTACATTAATTTAGCTGCATAGAGCCTTTTACTTGTATGGGCAGATGCACATGGTACCTGTATTGAGTATTTAAAGCGGAGGTTCACCCAAATTAACATCCATATAGGAGCACACTCCTTACACTACTAACATGTACAGTAGCCACATCTTCTTTTTTTTTTTTATGTTGTACATACCGTACTATTGTAATTTCAATTTCGGCTTCCGGGTACTCACTCCCGCGGGAGTAGGCGTTTCTGTTCTGGCGCAATGTAATCTGGGAGTTCGCCCAGATGTGACATGTCCTGCAGAAAAAGTTCCCGGCGGATAAGGTCCCCCCTGTACTGCGCAGGCGCGGCACGAACCTCAACGGAGTTTCCGAAAGTAGCTGCTCCTAGTCATTGCGCAGGCACCGTGTAGAGCTAACTCGCAGCTCTACATGTTTGGCTACTTTCGGAAACTCCGTTGAGGTTCGTGCCGCGCATGCGCAGTACAGGGGGGACCTTCTTCAGCAGAACACCGTCCACCGCTACCAGGAAGTCGGTGCTTGTGGGCTTCACAATGCCCACAAGCAAAATGGAAAATTCATACGGCTGATTTTAAAAGTGCATCTTTTGCCAGAAAAAAGACAGGGGAGGTCTGAAGTCACCAAACACGTGAGTACTAATTGGTGATCTAAAAATACTTTGCATGCAAGCTGAAAAAAAAAAAAAAGATTTGCTGCGGAACCTCCGCTTTAAATCTTGAAGACTTGGCAGTCTCCAGACATCCGTCTGCACGAGACCTAAAGTTGGATGTACGTGTGTATGTGTGTGTGTGTGTGTGTGTTTTTTTGTTTTTCATAAATTTTATTTAATTTTGTATCATGAAGAGTAAAGTCAACGTATGTTGAATTTTGCATTTATTTTGTATTTTAACTTTAGGAAGGTGTCTGGGAAATGTTACTAACCTCATTACAGATACTTATCAGAGATAACCATCCACTTAAGGTGTTCAATATAAAGCAGTTCCTAAAAGCCAGAGTGGTACATCACTTCCTGCTTGCTTGTCAAATTCTTCAGGTAATTTTGACTATTTTTCTATATTCCTTCTCATAGACATTTTATCTATAAATTTGTTTGAAAGCAAAATACATATGGAATAAGAAAACGCGAATAAAACAAAACTAAAGAAAAATGTGGATGTGAATACATGTACCGTAAAAGAAAAAAGTATTTGATCGCCTGCTGATTTTGTATGTTTGCCCATTGACAAAAAAATGATCAGTCTATAATTTTAATGGTAGGTTCATTTTAACGGTGAGAGACAGAATAACAAAAAAAATCCAGAAAAGGGCATTTAAAAAAAGTTATAAATTGGTTTGCATATTAATGAGCAAAATAAATAGTTGACCCTACGCAAACCATGACTTAGTACTTGGTGGCAAAATCATTGTTACCAATCAGAGGTCAGACATTTCTTGTAGTTGGCCACCAGGTTTACACACATCTCAGGAGGGATTTTGTCCCACTCCTCTTTGCACATCCTCTCATTAAGGTTTTGAAGCCGACATTCGGCAACTCAAACCTTCAGCTTCCTCCACATATTTTCTTTGGAATTAAGGTCTGGAGACTGGCTAGGTCACTCCAGGACCTTAATGTGCTTCTTCTTGAGCCACTCATTTGTTGCATTGGTTGTGAGTTTTGGGTCATTGTCATACTGTAATACCCATCCACGACTCCTTTTCAGTGCCCTGGCTGAGGGAAGGAGGCTCTTACCCAAGATTTGACGGTACATGGCCCCCCGTCCATCGACTCTTTTGATGCAGTGAAGTTGTCCTGTCCTCCTTAGCAGAAAAACACCACCAAAGCTTAATGTTTCTACCTTCATGTTTGACGGTGGGGATGGTGTTCTTGGGATCATAGCCAGCATTCCTCCTCAAAACACGACGAGTTGAGTTGATGCCAAAGAGCTTGATTTTGGTCTCGTCTGACCACAACACTTTAACCCAGTTATCCTCTGAATCATTCAGATGTTAATTAGCAAACTTCAGACGGGCCTGTACATGTGCTTTCTTGAGCCGGGGGGACATTGCGGGTGCTGCAGGATTTCAGTCCTTCATGGTGTAGTGTGTTACCAAATGTTTTCTTGGTGACTATGGTCCCAAATGCCTTGAGATCATTGACTAGATTCTCCAGTGTAATTCTGGGCTGATTCCTCACCGTTCCCATGATCATTGAAACTCCACGAGGTGAGATCTTGCGTGGAGCCCCAGGCCGAGGGAGATTTACAGTTATTTTGTGTTTCTTCCATTTGCGAATAATCGCACCAACTGTTGTCACCCTCTCACTAAGCTGCTTGTGAGGGTCCTGTAGCCCATTCCAGCCTTGTGTAGGTCTACAATCTTGTCCCTGACATTCTTGGACAGCTCTTTGTTCTTGGCCATGGTGGAGAGATTGGAATTTAATTGATTGCATCCCTTTAAGGGTGTGCTCCTAATCTCAGCTCGTTACCTGTATAAAAGACACCTGGGAGACAGAAATCTTGCTCAGTGATTGGGGATCAAATGCTTATTTCACTTATTAAGATGCAAATCAATTTTATAGTTTTTTTTTGTTTTGTTTTTTATGTGTTTTTCTGGATATTTTTGTTCTGTCTCTCACTGTTAAAACTACCATTAAAATTATAGACTGATCATTTCTTTGTCAGTGGGCAAACGTACATAATTGGCAGGAGATCAACTACTTTTTTCCCTCACTGTATGTTCATTAGTATTAAAATGTTTGGAATACTCCAGAAAAAACTTGTTTTTAAACTAGAGCCTAGTACACACTAGCAGATTTTTTTGAGAGCTTGAGAGGAGCCTCTGTACTAACAATTTGATGTTAGCACAGCGATCTCCCCTGCTAAACGATTGTGTTCTGACAGGGGGGACTGCCCACATTGGCCATTGGCTGAGAGCGCTTTTTGGATGCCGATGGGCAGACCTTTTTTGGTCATGCCCCTTTGACAAAAGCTGGACTGGCTGCTGTGCACATAGGCCAAATGTCGGCCTGTTTCTATTGAACCGACTGATACCACCTGATGCTCTACATTAAGCCCCGTAAACACGGGCCGAACAAGTGCATTCAAAGAGGTGAAACCATGCATGTGAGGAAGAAATTTGATGAACTTGAAGTGATTGAGTAACTCTCAGTGTTGGGAAGAATTGTGACTATAAGGCTATCTGTTGTAATGTAAATTTAAAAAAAAAATTGTTTTGCTTTTTACAACAGATTTTTGTGGGCCCACAGACTTTTTTTTTTTTTTCTTTTACTAAAAAGTAATAAAAGTAATAATCCTTACCGTATGACATTTTGATTTTATGCCCTGGGTACAATGTACATTTAATGGGTACTTTAAAATGTAGGGTGGTTTTGAACATCTATAGCTGTGCACTGCACGCTAAAATCACATTTTGGTTTAGTTTGTAGCTGAAAAGTATTAAGCGGCCACTAGAGAAAGTAATGTAATATACAGTGCCTTGAAAAAGTATTTATACCCCTTAAAAAATTTCATATTTTGCCATGTTACAACCAAAAAAACACATTTTTCTCTTTCGTTCGTCGATGGACACAGCCTTAATCTTGACAAAGTGGGTATTCGCCTTCATTCAAGAGTGACTAGGCAGAATGTGTTAACAACATCAAAGCTGAACAGCCCCGCCCAAGGGGCGGTCCTACTGGCTATATCCCCTCAGCCTGCACTAAGCAGCTCAGTTTTTTTTCTACCTAGCTAAGGAGAAGACATGGTTCCCTTCGGGCCCATAGGCCTGGAGGTTTATTTCAAATTGAAATTTAATTTTTTATTTTTATTCCTGTGATCTTTGATCAACTGCCGACTGGGTGACAGGCTGGATCCCAGATCCTTGTAGTCTCCCCAGTTTTGGCCATCGAGCGTGTGCCGACCGTAGCTACGCGCTGGGTCGTCCACGACATGCCCATCCCTCTACGGGTGGCCGGTGAGCTACACGCTCCAGGGCATGCATATAGCCGGGCCGACAGTCACCTCCGTCACCATGCGGAAGATGGTCTGTCTGGGATGCTTCCAGCACAATCCATGCAGGAAGGGCAAGTAGTAGTCCCCTGCTTCGGCAGGAGGACATAGCTGGGCATTCCCGTGAAGGTTAAGGGGTTCTATCCTTCCTTTCCTCCCTCCCTCCTCCCTAGGCTCTCTGAGCTAGCCTGGCTGCTGGGGCTGGGGGTTCACCTGGGGGGCTCCACCTGTGCGGGAACTGCGCTGTAAGTCTGCTAATCAAATGTTATGAGCTGCCATGAAAAGTTTGCTTACCTGTATGTTCTCCTCCATGCGGTCGGTGGCCATTTTGGCTGTGGTCCACTCTGTTTGGCCTCCATCTGCGCTTGGCGGCCCTGTACTTGTGGCTCGCAGCGTTTTTGCCCTTTATCTGCTGCACAACAGCCATTTTCTCGCGGTCCACGCCGATTAACAGCATTTAAACGGCGCAAGCTTACAGAAACACGCTGCAACTGACAAGAAGCAGCTCAACTAGGAAGCAGATGGCAGCCGTATGACTTTTCAAGGGTGGTGAGTCCTCTGGGGGGGGGAACCCCTCGTCTGTGACAGCTAGGGGGGTGGGCTGTTGGTACCTTGACTGGAGTCCTTGTGTCAGGTGCGTGGGTCAGCATGGCATCAGAAGCAGACGCTTCTTTCCCTGATACACCTGATTGGCATCTGGTGCTACTGCACCCGCTGTGTCAGACGCTATGTCGGCGTCCTGGTTTGTTGCCAAGGTGGAAGCGGTGCGTAGGAACACGGGGGGGGGGAGGGGGGTAAAAAGTGCCCCCTCCCCCCACCATCTTCTGGGGACAACTCTGATGCGGAGCCGGGCCCAGCTACGGCTCATGGCCCTGGTTCTGACGTATCGGAGGTTGCGGACCGTGGCCAGTCGGACAGTGAGGATGACTCCGGGTCCAGGTCAGCACGCAAAAAGGCTCTGATAGGTGAACTTATCACCACAGTGCGGGATACTCTAAAGATAGAGGAGCCTGCAGAAATGCCAGAGTTGTGTCGGTCCCTTTCGGGTTCCGTAAAGCCGACCCGCACTGCTAAGGTGTTTCCTTGTGCGTCTTATCTAGACAAACTTTAATACAAGGAGTGGGACAAACCACAGAAGGTTTCCGGTCCCCAAAAAAGTTTGGCGTTGCGTTACCCTTTTGAGGAGAGTTTCCTGAAAAAATGGACCTCTCCTCCGATAGTGGACCCTCAGGTGTCCAGATTAACCACTTCAATACAGGGCTTTTTGTACCACTTCAATACCGGGCCTATTCTAGCAATTCTCTCCTACATGTACAAATCATCATTCTTTTGCTAGAAAATTACTCAGAACCCCCAAACATTATATATGTTTTTTTAGCAGACACCCTAGGGAATAAAATGACGGTCATTGCAACTTTTTTTCTTGCACGATATTTGCGCAATAATTTTTCAAATGCCTTTTAAAAAAATAAATGGTTTCATGAATTAAAAAATAACAAAACGGTAAAGTTAGCCCAATTTTTGGGGAAAATATGAAAGATGATGTTACGCCGAGTAAATAGATGCCTAACATGTCACTCTTTAAAATTGCGCACACTCATGGAATGGCGCCAAACTTCGGTACTTAAAAATCTCCATAGGCGACGCTTAATTTTTTTTTTACAGGTTACCAGGTTAGAATTACAGAGGAGGTCTAGTGCTAGAATTGTTGCATGCGGCGATACCTCACGTATGTGGTTTGAACGGCGTTTACATATGTGGGCGACTTGCGTGTGCATTCGCTTCTGATCGCGAGCTACCAGGGACAGGGGCGTTTTTTTAATTTATTTTTTATTATTATTTTTATTTATTTTTTTACTTATTCATTTATTTTTTTACAATTATTTAACTTTTTATTTTTTTGATCACTTTTATTCCTATTACAAGGAATGTAAACATCCCTTGTAATAGGAATGTGTGTGACAGGTCCTCTTTATTGAGAGATGCGGGGTCAATAAGACCCCACATCTCTCCTCCAGGCTGGAAAGCATGAGATCAGTGAATTATTTTTCACTGATCTCATACTTACTAGCCGCAATGGTGGCTTTGTTTACATTTGAGGACCCGGGCGTGACATCATCACATCGCGCCCGGGCCTCTGACGATCATAGAGATGACTGGTGACCATCTGGTCACCAGTCATCTCTATGCTTGTCACGTGACCCACCAACAGCGCCTAAAAGATTCGCTCCGGGTCCCCGATCGCACGGGGGAGCCCGGAGAAGCACCGGATGGCGGCGGGGGGGGAGTCCCCTCCCGCCACCTATAAGAACGATCAAGCGACGGAACCGCCGCTATGATCCTTCTTATGGTGCACAGAATTGCTGGCACTTTAAGAGGATATCTGAATGATGCCTCTAGCTGCAGGCATCATTCAGATATCCCCCTACAAAGCCAGGACGTCATATGACGTCCACCCAGGATGGGAGATCCCATCTGTGGACATCATTTGACTATGGCTGGGTAGGGAAGTGGTTAAACAGGGTAACCACAATTCTGGAAGGGGCTCCTGCTTTCAAGGACCCTGCAGACAGGAAGGCTGAAGCGGTCACCCACTACCTATACACGGTGGTGGGCTCAGCTGTGCACCCAACGGTGGTTGGGGCCCTGGTGTCTCAGACACTCACTGAAGGGGCAAAAATGCTGCTCCATGGGTTTAAAGCACATGAGGCTCCCTCAGACGAGGTGGCTATGGCCGACCAGTTGATACAGGGCCTTAAAATTGTCTGCGAATCAGCCTTGGACACTATTCCTCTGCTGTCCAGAGCCTCAAGCTATGCGGTGGTGTTACGCCGTTTGCTCTGGCTAAAATGTTGGTCGGCGGACCAATCTTCCAAGAAGGCCCTGATGGATTTGCCCTTTAAGGGCGACAGACTTTTTGGAGCATCCCTGGATGACGTTATTAAAGATGCCACAGGAGGTAAGAGCACGCTGCTCCCACAATCCAAAAAAGGTAAGGAGCCACGCCGTAGGCAAGGGCCCTCCTTCACCGCGCACAAGCGTTTTTTTTGTCGTCCTAGTGCGGCAAGTAAACAATCACAGGCCGATAAAGCGCCTGCTGAGGGACAGAAGCGTCCCTGGTTTCGCAAGCCCAACAAGCCTGCGAACAAATCTACGTCTGCATGAAGGTCTGTCCCCACCCATCTCTCGGGTAGGGGGGACGTCTTCGAGAATTTGCGACCTGGTGGACATTTCAGATCTCGGACCGGTGGGTTTGCGAAGTAGTTTCCTCAGGGTACAAGATAGAATTTCTCTCTTGCCCACCGAACAGATTTTTTTTCTTTTTTCTCCCTCCAACCGCCAGCTTCAGCCGACTCGTCAGGAAGCCCTATATGGGGCGGTTCAAGACCTGCTGATATGCAGGGTGATCATTCCTGTTTCAGTACAGAAACGGTTTCAGGGGTTTTACTCAAATCTGTTCGTAGTACCAAAGAAGGAGGGGGTTCGTCCAATCTTGGATCTCAGGGCCCTCAATTGCTTTGTGAAGGTACAAAGATTCCGGAGGGAGTCGGTTTGCTCTGTTGTCACTGCCCTCCATCCGGGGGATTTTCTGGCATCCTTGGACATCAAGGACGCATACTTGCATGTCCCCATACGCACCAGGCATCAGAGATGTCTGCGCTTTGCGGCCAGGGAAGACCACTACCAATTTGTGGCTCTCCCCTTTGGCCTGGCATGGGCACAGAGGGTGTTCACTAAGGTGCTCGCCCCGATTCTGGCCCTACTAAGACAGTGTGGCATCGCTATCGTGGGCTACTTGGACGATCTTTTGAGGGCAACTTCAAGCTCAGAATTAGAGGTGAGCGTGTCTATAACCTGTCAGACCCTCCGATACTTTGGTTGAGTGCTGAACACTCAGAAGTTAGTATTGGTACCGACTCAACTCCTAGTGTATCTGGGGTTGATTCTGGACTCCTCAGAGGCGAAAGTTTTTCTCCCTATGGGAAAGTTGCAGACCCTTCGGGCTGCGGTGCGGCAGTTGACATCCCAAAGATGGTTGTCACGCCGCTTTTGAATGCGAGTCCTGGGCCTCATGGTAGCCTCCTTCGAGGCGGTACCGTATGCACAATTTCACACGCGAGTGTTACAGAAGGTAATTCTGTCCAGAAGGGACAAGTGCCCATCATCCCTGGATTGTCAAATCCGGGTGAGCCACCTAGTCAGGACCTCACTAGTTTGGTGGCTGACATCACCGGCACTTCTGTCCGGGAAGTCGTTCCTTCCTTACCGGTTGGGGGGGGGGGGAGAGTCTGGGGGGTTCAGTCGACCCAGGGTCGCTGGACTCCGGAGGAATCCCACTTGCCGAACAATGTCCTGGAACTCCGGGCGATCAGGCTGTGCCTCTCCACATGGTCTCAGAGGCTACAGGGGCGTCCAGTCAGGATCCAGTCGGACAACACCATGGCGGTGGCGTATTTCAGCCATCAAGGAGGAACAAAAAGCTCAGCTGCAGCATCAGAGGTCGCTCACATCCTAAGGTGGGCAGAAAGGAGTGTATCGGCCGTATACATTCAGGGCGTGGAAAACTGGCATGTGGACTACCGGAGTCGCCAGATGCTGGACCAAGGAGAATGGTCTCTACATCCGGAGGTGTTTCAGCTCCTTTGCCAAAGATGGGGCACACCAGACGTAGATCTCCTGGCTTCTCGACTCAATTGGAAGGTATTGAGGTTTGTGGCCACGTCAAGAGACCCATAGGCAGACGCAACAGATGTGTTGGTGGCACCGTGGAGTCAGTACTGGCTAATCTATGCCTTCCCTCCTCTGAAGCTCCTTCCTCCTCTGCTTCGCAGACTGGAGGCAGAGAGGATTCCAATTATCCCAATTGCTCTGGATATTCCTCAGCGTCCTTGGTACGCCGATCTAGTGCGTCTGGTAGCAGACGCCTTTTGGCGTCTACCGCTAAGAAAGGACCTGCTGTCGCAAGGTCCTATACGCTATCCTGTTTCACAGTCAGTGGCTTAACGGCATGGCTATTGAGAGCCAGGTGCTAAGAGACCGGGGCCTGTCAGACTCGGTGATCTCTACCATGAGGAGTGCTCGGAAATCGTCCTCTAGGAAGATTTACCATCGCACTTGGAAGACCTACATATCCATTTGTGAGGAAATGAGGTGGCATCCGCGTACTTATTTGGTTCCATAGTCTTGCTGTTCTTACAGCGTGGGGCGGACCAAAAGTTTGTTTTAGTACAATTAAGGGGCAGATATCTGCCCTGGCTGTCTTTTTTTCAACGACCCCTGGCGGCTCACTCTCTAGTGAGAACGTTTGTACAGGGGGTTTGGCATGCGGCCCCTCAGGTCCGCCCTCCACTACCTCCGTGGGGCTTGTATAACAGACGTCCCTTGGTGTCTACCGCTACGAGAGGACCTTCTGTCGCATGGTCTCATACGCCATCCTGATTTACAGTCACTGGCTTTAACGGGATGGCCTCTCGGTGCTTCAGAAACCACTGTTTGAGAACATCAGGGAGATTCCCTTGTTGACAGTTTCTCAGAAAATGGCATGCAAGGCTCCCTATCTGATCTTCCACAAGGATAAGGTGGTGCTGCGTCCGCAGCCTTTTCTTCCTAAGGTCGTTTCGACCTTCCATCTCAAGGAAGACATTGTACTGCCATCCTTGTGTCCTCATCCGTCGAATCCTAAGGAGACTATGTTGCATTCCTTGGACGTTGTCCGAGCTATGAAAGTATACTTATCTGTTACTGCTCCATTCCTTAGTTCAGACACACTGTTTGTTTCGGTGGCTGGTCCCAAGAAGCGCCCAGCGGTCTCGTCGGCTGCCATCTCGAGGTGCATCCGACAGATCGTGATTCCGGCTTTTGCCATAAAGGGTCGCGCGCCTCCCTTTCCTGTTACGGCGCATTCGACCAGGGCAAGAGGTACCTCTTGGGCTTTCTGACATCAAGCGTCTGTTTCCCAGGTGTGTAAGGCGGCGACCTAGTCGTCCGTTCACACTTTCACTAAACTTTACAAGTTGATGTGAGTGCATCTTCGGATTCTTCTTCGGCCGCAAAGTTTTGCAGGCGGCTGCTTAGAGTTACAACTCCTCAGTTGAGGAGCTCTGTTTTGTTTTGGGGTGAAGTTTAATTTTATGCTGTTCCCACCCCTCATTTTTTGGCACTGCTTTGGGACGTCCCACTTTGTCAAGATTAAGGCTGTGTCCGTCCATGAACAAAAGAGAAAATAGGATTTTTGGACTCACCGTAAAATCCTTTTCTCTGAGTTCATGGACGGACACAGCACCCACCCCTCGTTTTTAAGTTTGTACTGCTTTTGACGAACAGAGCTGCTTAGTGCAGGCTGAGGGGATATAGCCAGTAGGACCGCCCCCTGGGCGGGGCTGTTCAGCTTTGATGATGTTGACACATTCTGCCTAGTCGCTCCTGAATGAAGGCTAATACCCACTTTGTCAAGATTAAGGCTGTGTCCGTCCATGAACTTAGAGAAAAGGATTTTACGGTGAGTACAAAAATCCTATTCTATTTTTTTTTTTGGGGGGGGGGGAATTTTATGTGATAGACCTACACAAAGTGGCACACAATTGTGACGTGGAAGGAAAATGATAAATGGTTTTCAATTATTTTTTTTTTATAAATCTCTGAAAAGTGTGGCGTGCATTTGTATTCAGCCCCCCTGAGTCAATACTTTGTAGAACCACCTTTCGCTGCATTTGCAGCTGCAAGTCTTTTTGGGGATGTCTCTACCAGCTTTGCACATTTAGAGAGTGACATTTTTGCCCATTCTTCAAGTCTGTTTATTGGAGATCAGGCTGAGTTCCCAGCTTAGCTAGAGAATGGACCACACTGTGCTTAGTGTGGTCAGTTTTTAATAAGAAAGCAAGGGTACTAGCAGGGACCCCAGGGATTTCACATAGAGGAAGCTATACAAAGAGAACAGAAAACTTTATCATACAAGTACATGGTACAGCAGACACATATCGGAAATATGAAGTGTTGGGGTAACAAACACATTAATAAAAGGTGATGCTTCAAACCTTGGACCAGTGTTGCCAACCCCCCTAAGTGAAATTTACTGGCAAGACGCCAAAAATTACATACAACACCAATGTTTTTACTGACACTTCAAAAAAGTCCCTTAAATGGCTGTTTTCTGTGCTAAACTGTGCAACTATTAGTATTTAAACTATAAACATGTAACTAGTACTATTAGCAATGTGTTTAAGTTAAACAAAAGTCAAAAAACAAAGTTCTCTATTTACATGAAGGTCAGGTTAATATAAAACACAGCCAGCACAGAGTTGCCCCTTACAGTGCAAGGGTGAACTCTGCGAACCTTGATGTAAAGGACAATGCCACAGATCATGATCTAAGGGGGAACACTTATGTAAGGGGGGCTCTGTCTGCGCTCCCATTTACATCAGAGTTCCCACTTACATCAGAGTCCACAGAGTTCACCCTTGCACTATAAGAGGAAAGACTTGCAGACTCTGATGTAAAGGGGAACATTGGGAGCTCTAATGAGTGGGGAGGACTCTGGTGACCACAGATTACCTTCCACAGAGTGAATACACTAAGATAAAGGGGGGTGGGTTACTGATATAAGGGTTAACCTTTATTTCAGTGCCCCCCTTACATTATTGTGTTCATGCCCCCCTTACATCAGTGACCCCCCACCCCCCCCCCCCCCCTCAGACTGACCTCTCAGGTGCACCTTGCAGGGCTCAGTCAGGCAGCTCCAGCTTAGCCGCTCTGGTTTTATTCTATAGTCTCCGCTACACAGTCCACACACATCTGACTTCTCTCGTGATCCCCAATCTGGCGGCGCTCCCACTGTTGACTCCTCTCCAGACTCCCCCTCAGAGACTGCAGACATGATAAAAGATGAGATGGTCAGAGATTGCAGACATGGTACAGGAGGATATGGACAGGGCACAGGTGGTGGTTAGAGGCTACGCATGCGCAGTAGGGAACCGGGCAGTGAAGCTTCACTTCCTGATTCCCTCACCGAGCATAGCGTGGCAGCATCCGAGGACCGACCGAGCGATTGCTCGTCCTCGTCTGCCGTATTTGCGGGCGCGCTGGACAGGTAAGTGTTAATTTTTAAAAACAAAAATTTTGGGGGGTCCTCCGCTTTAAGTAAGACTGTCTTCCACACCTAGACTTGCCAATGCCATGTGATTTTGTCATTATGTGATACTTATCCTAATTAGGTGAGTGCACTGTGGCGCAAAGCATTAAACAAAGGACCTAGAGGAAGTTTGTGGTATAAATCCAGCCGTGGGAATGTATTTGAATTTTTGTGATTTAGTGAAAGCTAATTAAGTGCCGTTGTACACAGTGAGATAAATGGAGATACACTAAGAGGAATGACAGAAAGGAATGCCCATAGACGTTAACAGGGAGATGGAATGCCCATAGAGAATGTAAAAAAAATCAATTAGTGACAGAATCTTTAGACATATCAAATAAATTTTTTGCAATAACATTTTGCAAACTTTTAAAGCCATAAAAATAATAATCCCACCTAATCTCAGTATTAAACATGGCCACTGATATTCAAAAGAAGGTTTGCAAAAAAAATTGATATGTCTAAAGGACTGAGTCTGTCACTAATTGAATTTTCTCCCCCCATTATTCCATTATTCTCTATGGGCATTAAATTACCATGTTAAAGTCTATTGGGCTTGGGCAATGGCATTCCTTTCTGTCATAGCACGACACTCACTCTGCTGGACTCACTCACCAGACCAGGCCAGGGAGGGCACTGAGGGAAGGCAGGCGTCCGACTCCAAAGAAGACATACCAGGCACCGTGGGCAGCAGCAGGGCGGCTGGCTGGCTGCTCCAGTCCACAGTCACTCAGTCGGGCGGGCAGAGCAGGCAGGCAGGCAGGCAGGGGCACTGACTTTGACTGTCACTGGTCGGTCAGGTCTCGGTCTGTCCGTCGCTCCAGCCCTGCCCAGTCACAGTGGGGGGTAATACGTCTGCTGCTACTCCGCTTCGCTCTCCCTCCCTCCACATCCACGAGGCTCCTCAGTTTCCCCCTCTGGTAATTTTATAGGCTGGCGCGAAAATGCGCTACGATAATTGGCTGTGCGGCATCGGCGGGTGGTGGGCTGGGCGGGCAGAGGCTAATGCAGGACTTAGACGCTGCGGCTCAGATTCGTATCTTCTCGGTGATTTCCGGAATTGCGCATGCGCAGTTCGGACCCGAGCCGATCACCACCATTTTTACTGGCACATTTCCCTTACTACGGACTTTTACGAACAGGGAAAAGGTGCCTTTTATTTAAGTACTGTCCGTAATTCTATGGACGGTTGGCAACACTGCCTTGTTGGACTGTTTTTTTTTTTTTTTTTAAATAATCGTCAGATTCTATAAAACTCGGTGAGGATCTGAAAATACAGCTTACTGGTGCCTATAAAGCAAGAAAGGCAAACAAAAATATTGCAATGCTGTTCCAGCTCGCAGTTTTCATTGTCCATACTGTTATCTAGAAGTGTCATTTTAGGAGGAACTGTGAAAGCCAGGACAAGATCTGGCAGACCAGAAAAACTTCCAGAGAGAATTGTTACATTGCTTGCACAAATATGATTTACATGGAAGAGTCATCAGGAGGAAGTCTTAACACCACGTCACACATCCATGTCAAAATACCAATGTGACAAACTACAAGCATTTTAAAAAACAGTCCTATGATCTAATGCAGTGTTTTTCAACTCCAGTCCTCAAGGCGCCCCAACAGGTCATGTTTTCAGGCTCTCCATTATTCTGCACAGGTGATTTGATCAGTTTCACTGCCTTAGTAATTACCACAGCCGTTTCATCTGAGGGAAATCCTGAAAACATGACCTGTTGGGGCGCCTTGAGGACTGGAGTTGAGAAACACTGATCTAATGCATTAAAATCTGAACGCTGAACACTTTCACTCAAGCCCCTTTCACGCTTGTGGGACTTGTCATGCGACTTTGCATTCCCAAGTCGCATGCCAAGTCATACCCCATGATTTCCAATGAGTACCGTTCATATCTGTGTGACTTCAAAGTAGTCCCTGCACTACTTTGGTCCGACTGATGCAACTTGAGGTCCATAGACCTCAAGATTACACAGGCATTGCTTCAAGTCGTGGCAAAAATCACAGCAAAGTCGCACTACTTTCAGGTCGCTCAAGTGTGAAAGGGGCCTTAAGATTTGTTTGGAGAGAAAACTGCCAAAGAGCCATTATGTCTTGGGGATGTGTTGCAGCTAGTGGCACATAGAACTTTGTAGATCTAGCTGGAAAAATGGATTACAAGAAATCAGTAAATTTTGCATGCCAATATTAGCCAGCCACAAAGGGTTAGCCATGAAGCTGAGGATAGAGACTTTTTTTTCCCCAACAAGATGATGTATCTTGTATAATAAATCTAAGAATACTGTTATTCATGTTGAACATCTATCTGGTTCAAGTGCTTCTCAGTTTGGGTCAGACAGGCCTAGACAGGTGTGGCAAAGTAACCTCACACACGCATTGACTCTGCAGCAACAACTTCCACAGGAGAGACCATTTTTGGGCAAAACCAACATGTATCCTCCAGGCAAATTTACACTGTGACAGACCACTTCTGAATAAATATATATATTTAACTTTTAAACTTGAGAATGAGGGAAGCAGTGACCTGCGGCATGCTGTAAGTGGGTGTGGCCAAACTTTTCACAGTGGGAGGGGCTTAAGGGGCATTTTATGCTTGGATTTCTGTGCCACCAGCAAGAGTCTCAGACAGATTTAAACACCAGCATGATCATAATAAAAAGAATATATAATATATATTATATATATATATATATATATATATATATATGTATGTATGTAATGTGTGTGTGTATATATATATATGTATGTATATGTGTGTATGTATATGTATATATATATATATATATATATATTTATATTTATACACACACCTCACATTTTTGAAAACATTTTATTATCTTTTCATGTGGCAACACTGAAGACATTACACTTTGCTACAAGGTAAAGTAATGAGTGCACAGCTTGTATAACAGTGTATATTTTCTGCCCCCTCAAAATAACTCAAAACACAGCCATTAGCCCTGGTTCACACTGACTGTGGGAATGAAATTGTGGGATTTCATTCCCGCATGTTGGTCCCGATTTCGGGGGCGATTCAGAGACATCTGGAGGATATGTGCTAGCAGGGTGCTTTGGTAGCGGAGAGGACTTGTGCTAGAAGTGGGGGCTGGGGGAGCTTGGACTTTAAATCTGCCCCCTCCCTCTTCTAGCACAAGCCGAGTGCCGGGACTATAAAGTATAAAATGAGGTAATTTTGAAATTGAGCAGCAGCATGTCTGAGTTGGGACAGGGCCACAGAAAGCTGTCAAGTAAGTGGTACTAGCAAAGAAGAGCTGGAAGAACATTTTGCAACTAGTTAGGTTAATTTAAAAACAGGTTGGTAACTTGATTGGATTTAAAAAGAGCATCTTAGAGAGTCGGAGTGTCTCAAAACTAAAGGTTCACCACTCTGAAAAGCTGCGTGTAAAGATTGTTGAACAATTTCAGAAGAATGTTCCTCAGTGTAAAATTGCAGACTTTAAATATATCTACAGTACATAATGGCAAAAGATTCTGAGAATCTGATGAAATCTCTGTGCAAGGGACAAGGCCGAAACACAGTATTGGATGCCTGTGATCTTTGGGCCCTTGGACGACACTGCATTAAAAACAGGCATTAATTTATGAACATGCATGGGCTCAGGAATACTTCCAAAAATCACTGTCTGTGAATTTTTATATATATATATATATATATATATATGGTTCAAGAGTTGCTGCACTTAAAATCGTTTCTTTATTTTTCAAATATCTTCATAAAGGTTGCATACCAAAAAAGTATTCACAGTTATTCAGACATGGATAAATAACTCTTGAACTTTCTTCATATATATATAGTCGGTGGGAAGACCTGTTTGCTGGCACTTGTTGTACACCGGGTGCGGTTCTCCTCTACTTTGTGTGTGTGTGTATGTATGTATATATATATATATATATATATATATAATTTAAGGAGTTCAGAACCTACACTTTTACTTTTATAACATCAGCATTGTAATAGCAAAACAATTTTTTTTTTACTTTTGACAATACAAAGTTTGCTGACCATCTCTTTCCCAAAATTCTAAAGACTACATATGCCATGGTACCTTGCTGCCTGCAAGCAGTGATTCCTGTACTGCCTCCTTTAACTCCTACTCTCAGTACATCTGTAAATCAGAAGGCAGGCTCTAAATTTTGTGACACAGGACTGAATGCATGTCATAGAATTCAAGAAGGTCAATTTGTGGGGAAAGTAAGTTTTATAGGAGTGGGATAGGAATAATTAAAATACAATGTAATACTGAATATATGATTTTAAGCTGTGACCGCAGATATACATTAACTTATAACTAAGAGGTGGCTTTATTAGATAAATGAAGAAGTTAGATGGAAAATGTAATGTTGAACAGAAGTATTTAGAAGAGCACCATGGATTCAAAAAGACAACAATAATAGATAATTTTGATTGACCGTATTGGGTAACTTCATACTGATTATTGAGCCCATTGATGAATAATCATTTTCCAAAGAGATGTAACTAAAAATAAATGATGCATTTAGATTGGTCAGGATTTATTTGCTGTAAATGCTATTTATGCTTATAAGTGTTTTACAGCAATTTTTTATTGTCCTATTCTAGGAACACAGAGAGGAACATATTACATCTATTCCTCAAGATGTCTGTGTATCATATATCAGAATAATTGAGGAAGTACTTGGATCTCCTCCTGAACTGGATCTTCTTAAGTTGATTTTCAGTTTCCTTTTGGCAGTTCACCCACCAACAAACACTTATGTTTGCCATAACCCTAACAATTTCTTCTTCTCCCTACACATTGGTAGGAGTTTCTTTTATTTCATAGGTATATTACTTGTGCTGTGCTATCTACGTTACCTAGTATAATAAATGTTTAACATTTTGATATGTTTAGTCAGCATATTCTATGTAAATGCAGTGCTTAGTTACAAATATTGTAAATGTGTGTTTCTTTAAACTGGTGAATGATTTTACATGCTTTTTCTGGCACAGGTATGCAAATTATGCTGACACATTTTTCTCCCACCAAATTTACTTTATACATTAAAACCATAACATATTTAGTTTACTTTAGCTAAGCTACTTTGCCCATAATGCTAAAGTAAGCAGAGCCAGTAATGCCTTTACGAAAAACAAAACAAAAAATTTCATATGATTAAGTCTGTCACTAGCATTGAAGCTCGCCTCCGGGGTGGAGTCCGTTACCTTTGCAGTGCCCCACACACGCACACACACACACACTGTAAAGTAAACTGCTCAAATATGCTAAATGCCTTATTCCTTTCTCCTCCAGCAGTGGGTGCTCTTCCACTGTCCAACATTCTTTGGATTTGGGCAGGCCCTCAGCACCCTCTGGTTCTGCTTTCTATATAATGATGGCAAACACCTGCAGCTGGTCAGGCAGTGTAGAGAACCGGTTTTGTTGGAGCAGTTTGTTAGCAAGAAGGAAGCCTGTGCAATTGAGATATAAGCTAAGCATTCCCTCTTTTCCAGTCTCCCCTAGACAAAACAAAAAGGTTCAGTTTTGTGGTGTAGTGGAGACCCAGTACAAAGGTAACTTTTTTGCTTTAGTCCAAATTTCAGCTTTGGAACAGCAGGTTTTGTATTCCTTTTCTACAGTAACACAGTTTTACTAACTGATCCTGCCAGTAGAGCCCATCTTTTTTTCATTTTCTGCAACAGATTGACAACGCTGTTCACTCTTTTGGGGAAATCACTGCAACAATCTGTGGACAGGGTAGTTTTAAAATGGACTTTAAACAGCAAACAAAGCCTAACTTTTTTTTATCAGCTACAGATTATATCTATGGTGCATTACAGGACTCATATTCATAGACCATGGGTTAGATGCAGGCTGCCTTCAGGTAATTGGACACTGGCAAAAAAAAGTGCCATCCCTAGAGCATACTCATTTACCCTGCCCTCTCTGAGTCTACCGTTTTTTGCTAGTGTCCTTAAGTTACGGACCAGTTTTCCTCTAGAGAAGCATTTCTTTTTTTAAATCATTCAAAAAAAATTATTTGAAGCTTTCTATCGACATCTGACTGCTTATTTCTCTGGGCTATCTAGCAGTTTCTGAATCGGTTACCTTTGGTGTGTGATCTGTCTGGCCTATGATGTTTGCTTCAGGCACTGCATCCTGTGATAGACCCTCACCTTGGTACATAAAGCAACCCAATAGAGGTATGCCCACTGTGAAATGCGAAGCATAGATCTCTAGAAGGCCAAGCTTCATGGATAGGGTAACTTTTTTGTGGTAAGCGCTGATATTTTGTCTCAAGTTTTTCATCACAGGCAATTTTAAATTTGAAACTTTTTTTCTTCATATCTAGACTTGGTCTCACAAGGATGATGTTAACTGCATCACACCTCCCGGATATCGCAATCATACATAGCACATTGCTCCAGTCCTGCTGCCATCTTCTACAGAGACAGTCACAAGAATATGGTCAATGTTTGGGTTATAATGGCTCCTGTACCCAGACACATCCCATATCCATTCCAACCTCCATTCTGTGAATACCCCACCGGAGATCCCCCTCCCCTAGCAGTGGTGGATCACAGGCACAAAGGAGCTAAGACAAAGAGCTGAATTGCATGTGTTCTGCAGGCAGCCTACAGGAAACTCAAAGCACTGCTCAGGGTGACAGCTGTGCCCTTGTCCTGAAGTAATGGCCTGTGACACTGCTCCATTCCTCTGACTCTTGCTCCCTCACAGGCACCCACCATGTGATCTGTCTGACAAAAGTAGATTTCTCTGCCACTGTCTGAATTAATTATAAAATGGTTGGTACGTCAAGAACCTTTTGGTTTTTTGAGAGGCCAGAAACGTTACATTTCTTCTATTTCCCCTGACCCTTTTCAGGAATCTGAGGTGGGACCTCCTTTAAGGATATTATATGTAAAAGTGTTGAGGACCCTGGTTTTGTAGTGAAGATCGCAGAGACTTTTCCTTATTTTACAAGGCAAAAGCTACAGCTGCACACCAAATGCCCTCTACTGTGGATGCATAAATTGACGTGGTCAGCCCTAGTCTTTCCCTAACAGCTTCTGACTTTCCACAGCCAAAACAAGCCCCTATGGATGCAGAGAGTTTGCGAAGTCAAAAAAGATTTTTCCCATACACGCACAAATTTGACTGTGCTTTGAGGACTGGCTCAGCCCTGAAAGGGTTTTCCCTCCTAAGCTTTTTACTGGGATTTATGCTATAGAAAAAGATTTCAATTGGAAATGGTCTGTTCCTCTAATAGACCTGCTATTTCAGTTCTCAACAAACACCTTACAGTCCCTGTTGAGGATGTTCCCTCTTTTAAAGTTTTCTTTTGATAGGAGTTTTGAACCCTCTAAAAGGCCTTTTTTGCACATGGAGGTCCAGCCCTGCAGGCAGAGATTGCAGCCATGTCTATTGCCAACTGGACAAGACAAAATAAGAGACCAGGAGCCTGTGTTTGATGACCCTGCTCTCTTGGAACAATTAAAGCTTATGCCCTCAGCCTTATTGTATTGTGTTGGCACTCTAGAGAATTTAATTCACCAAGTCTCTAGAATATTATCTCTGTGCATATGCACAGGTTTTTGTGGCTTAAAGCTTGGTCCACTGAACCTGCTTGTAAAAAGTGGATTCTTATGCCCTTTGACTGTGAACTCCTATTTGGGGAATCGCTGTGAGAAAAGTACTTTTACCCCACAAGAAAAAGCCTGTCAGCTGCTGTTTTTCAGAGAGAGGTGTCTCTTCTGTCTCCTAGGTATGAACCTCAAAATCAGAGCGTAACACTTCTTTTGTCGCAAGCCCTGGACTTTCATGTCCAACAAGCCTCCTCACAATGAAGAGGCACCCACTCCTTGGACTGGGGGACATCTGTTGGTGTTTGTGCCAGTCTGGATCCAAGACATCCCAGACCTCTTGTATCCCATCTGTCATTCAAAGGGGTACAAAATAGTTTTTCTCTGCTACCTCTTTGCTTTTTACTTTCCAGTCTCCCAGCTTTAGACCTAAAGAATGTATATTTAATGACCGCATTGCACAAACCTCAAGCAGAAAGAGTGCTTCTGCCATTTCCTTCAGAAAAGTCGTTTCATGGATTCTGTTCAAACCTATTCACATTAAAGTAATCCATCCCATTCTGGACTTAAAATCCCTTAACAAATGTCTCTGTGTACTAAAATGGAGTATGAAAACAAGATCTGTTATTGCATCAAACACAAGAAAATTTTGGTTTCAGTAGATGTAGAAGATCTACCTGCACATCCCCATCTTCCCTTCACGTCAACTATTTCTGTGATTTGCTGTTGGAGACCAACACTCCAGTTTGTAGCACTGCCATTTGGGCTTTCCTCTGCACCCCTAGTGTTCACAAAAGTGCTTGCCCTGCTTCTGGCCTTTCTGCAGATCCTGGCCATTCATGTCTCAAGTTATCTGGGCGACCTCTTGCTGAAGGACGCCTCTGCCAAAATGTTGTCTTCCATCCTAGTTGCTTCCTTAGTGTTTGTTACCCCAACATTTCATATTCTTAATATGTACCTGTACCATGTACTTGTATTAAAAAGTATTCTGCCCTCTTTGTAATGCTTCCTTTGTGTGAAATCCCTGGTGTTCCTGCCAGTTTTCTCCTATTTTAAAATGACCATACTAAGTAGGTGAGCACACCGTGGTCCGTTCTCTAGTTATGCTGGGAATTCAGCCTGCTCTCCTCCAATGATCGGACTTATCCTGACCCCCCCCCTCCCCCCTACAAGCCTTTCACAGGGAAGCTTAGTGGACTGACGTTTCTCCTCCCCCCAGCTCTCATGCAGCTGAGAACAGAGGGAATGTGATCACTTATAAAAAAAAAATGTATACTGTGTGTAGTGATAGAGAGATTATATATATATATATATATATATATATAATGTCTTTCATTTTCCATATTAAACTGGTTTGTTTTACAAGGTAAGCGTTTAAAAACACTTTAATGTCCCACACATGGACCCTCAAAATGGTAACCTTCAATTGGCTTTGGGTCCAGGCGCCATCTTTACTAAGCCCTGCGGCTTTACAGCCGGCTTCCGGAGGGGAAGATGGGGGAAATCAAATGTAGACATCCTGGCCTCCAGGTTCAACAACAAGCTGAACAAATTCGGGGCCGAAACCAGGGATCCTATAGCTTTTGCTGTAAATGCCCAGTTGATTTATTGGACTTCTTTCAAGCTATCTTATGCTTTCCCTTCAATGAATAGCCACCCTCAACCGCTACATAAGATACAGGAGGAAAGGGTTCCAGTAATTATCAGCACACCAAATGGGCCTTGAAGAACCTGGTACACAGACTTACTCAAATTTTTGCCAGACGAACCTTGGCCTCTTTCAAACACCCTATTCCATCCTGCTTTTCAGTCACTGGCTTTAATGGCATGGCTGTTGAAACTCAATTCCTAAAAGAAAGGGGTACGGTACATCTGACACACTTATTACCACCTCACTCAGAGCAGGAAAATTCAACTCCCAAGATTTATTATCACATGGAAGGCTTACTTTGTTTGGTGTGAGAATAGAAAGCTGAGACCCACTGAATACTAACTTGCATTTTGCCCTTTCTTGTTTTGTACAAGTGCAAGGTGGTTTTAAGACTGAAACCTACCTCCCTTGGTGGTCTCCTCTTATTTCCACCTCAGTGAGAACATTGTTATTTTTTCCCTTTTTTTCCTGCCCCAAAACATGACAAGCAAAATTGCCGTACATTGGCTGGATGTGGTCAGGTCAGTCAAGTAGCCACAGCCTCTGTTTGCAAGACCGAATTCCTTTTTTCTCTGAGGGCGTCCTGCTTTCTGCTCTATCATCGAGAGGTAGATTAAGCAACTTCTTTCCATGGCTTATGCCCTGGGGGATAGAGTTCTTTCTTTCCCTAACAGAAATAGCCACTTTCCCTCCCTGTCTATTGTTATAGGTATCCCTTTTTTGGCTCCATGCACACTGGAGCTCAAAAACGGCCGTTTTGAATGCTGGATTGCTGGCCGGAAATTTCCTTGCCGTCAATGCACGTTTAGCGGCGCTAGCTTTCAGCCGCGTTTCTCTGGCTCTATTCAAAATCAATGGTTCCCTATGGGAGCCCATTGATTTGAATAGAAGTCGCACCGCAAGTCGGATCATCATGATCCGACTTGCGGTGCGACTTGCGTGCTGAGGATGAAGGGGAACACCGCCAAAAAAATGAAAAAAATTGGCGTGGGGTTCCCCCTCGGACGATACCAGGCCCTTCGGTCTGGTATGGATTTTAGGGGAAACCCCCTACGCCAAAAAACGGCGTGGGGGTCCCCCCATAATCCATACCAGACCCTTATCCGAGCACGCTGCCTGGCCGGTCAGGAAAGGGGGTGGGGATGAGCGAGCGCCCCCCTCCTGAACCGTACCAGGCTGCATGCCATCAACATGGGGGGGTGGTGCTTTGGGGCAGGGGGTGATCCCCCGGTCTCTCGGTTAAATAAAGTAACCACTATCCCAGTAGCATGGACCCCTGCCTTTAAGGACCCTACTGATAGGAGGTCCGAAGCGGTGAGCCGCTCCATGTTCACCATGCTGGGGTCAGCATTGCGGCCCATATTGGCTGCTACCTTGGTGTCCCAGACACTCCTCACTGAGTGGGCTAAAATATTGCACCAGACTGTGGAGGAGCATCAGCTCCCTCCAGAATGCGTGTCACTGGCCGAACAGTTGGTACAGGGACTTGTGTACGTCTGTGATGCAACCCTGGATGCAGCCCCTTTGATCTCCAGGGCCTCCGCATCTGCGGTGGTATTGCGCCGCCTGATCTGGCTGAAATGCTGGTCCGCTGACCAAGCTTCCAAGAAAACTCTGGCAGATTTGCCTTTCAAAGGTGGGAGGCTTTTTGGTGCCTCACTGGACATCATGAAGGATGTCACTGGAGGCAAGAGCACACTTCTCCCTCAGTCCACTGAAGGGAAGGAGCCGCGCCATAAGCTGGGGACCTCCTTTCCCACACAGAAACTGTATTTTCGTCAGTCAGGACCTGCTGGCAGACCCTCTCAAGCGCACAAAGGTCCAGCTGGGGGACAGAAGCATCCCTGGGTGCTCAAGCCTAACAAGCCAGCAAACAAGCCTGCTACTGCATGAAGTTTTGCCCCCGCCCGACTCCTGGGTGGGGGGGACGGCTTTGCGGGTTTGCAGCTTGGGGTGGACCTCCCTGCTCTCCGACCAGTGGGTCTGCAAGGTGGTCACTTCGGGGTACAAGATAGTTTCTTGTCCACCAAACAGATTCTTTCCCTCAAATCTGCCTCTCCTTCCGGCTTGTCTGACTGCCCTGCAGGGGGCAGTGCAAGACTTGAGGTGCATAGTAATCATACCCATACCACCACAGGACAGGTTTCAGGGTTTCTACTCAAATCTGTGGTCCCAAAGAAGGACGGAGTCCATCCAATCTTGGACCTCCAGGCCCTCAATGCCTTTATAAAGATTTAAAAGTTCCGGATGGAATCGATTTTGTTCGGCGGTTGCTGCGCTCCATCCGGGGGACTTCCTGGCGTCCTTGGATATCAGGGACGCATACTTGCATGTCCCCATCTACGTCAGGCATCAGAGGTTCCTGCGCTTTGCGATCGGCTAAGACCACTATCAATTTGTGGCCCTAACCTTTGGCCTAGCGTCGGCACCATGAGTTTTCACCAAGGTGCTTGCCCGATTCTAGCTTTGCTGAGACAGCGCGGCATTGCTATCGTGGGCTACTTGGACGACCTTCTTCTGAGAGCTGCTTCAAGCTCAGAATTAGAGGAGGACGTGTCTATAGCCAGTCAGACCCTCCTGGAGTTTGGTTGGATACTGGACCTCCAGAAGTCGGTGTTGGTACCGACCCAGCGCCTAGAGTACCTGGGGTTGATTCTGGACTCCTTGGAAGCCAGAGTCTTTCTTCCTTTGGAAAAGTTGCAGACACTCCAGACTGCGGTGAAGTTGTTGACATCCCGCAAATGGTCGTCTCCGTTTTTGCATGCGAGTCCTGGGCTTCATGGTAGCCTCTTTCGAAGCAGTACCATATGCCCAATTCCACACTCGGGTCTTGCAGAAGGAGATTCTCTCCAAATGGAACAAATCTCCGTTGTCTCTGGATCGTCAGATTCAAATAAGTCATCTTGTCAGGACCTCTCTGAGTTGGTGGCTGAGATCCCCAGCTCTTCGGTCCGGGAAGTCGTTCCTCCCCTTTCATTGGACTGTGATCACGTTGGACGCCAGCCTGACCGGTTGGGGGGGGGGGTCTGGGGGGTTCAGGGCCGCTGGACTCCGAACGATTCCCAACTGCCGATCAATGTCCTGGAACTCCGGGCGATCAGGCTGTGCCTCTCCCAGTGGTCACAGAGGCTAAGAGGGCGTCCAGTCAGGATCCAGTCAGACAACGCCATAGCTGTGGCATACGTCAACCATCGAGGAACAAGAAGCTCGGCTGCAGCGTCGGAGGTCGCTCACATCCTGCGGTGGGCGTAAAGGAGCGTGCCAGCCCTATCGGCAGTTTACATTCCGGGCGTGGAAAACTGGCAGGCGGACTATCTGAGTCGCCAGATGCTGGATCAAGGGGAATGATCGTTACATCCAGGGGTTTTTCAACTCCTTTGCCGGAGATGGGGCACGCCAGACGTGGATCTCTTGGCTTCTCAACTCAATCGCAAGGTGTCGAGGTTCGTGACGAGGTCCAGAGATCCCTGGGCAGACGCATCGGACGCGTTGGTGACCCCGTGGGGTCAGTATCGGCTAATTTATGCCTTTCCCCCACTGAAGTTGCTTCCTCGTCTGCTCTGCAGAGTAGAGACTGAGGGAATTCCGGTGATTCTAATCGCCTCATATTGGCCCCGGCGTCCCTGGTACACCGACCTGGTGCGCCTGGTGGCGGATGTACCCCGGCGACTGCCAATGCGGGAGGATCTTCTCTCGCAAGGTCCCATTCTTCATCCTGCTTTGCAGTCGCTGGCTTTAACAGCATGGCTTTTGAAAGCCAGGTACTAAGGGACAGAGGCCTGTCGGATTCGGTCATTTCAACCATGTTGAGGGCACGATAGTCTTCTTCTAGGAAGATCTACCATCGCACGTGGAGAGCCCACATCTCTGTGTGAGGAGATGGAGTGGTGTCCATGGGCTTTATTCGGTTTCCAGGATCCTGCTGTTTTTACAGCGCGGAGTAGATCAGAAATTTGCCTTGAGCACCATTAAGGGGCAGATTTCAGCTTTAGCTGTTTTCTTTCAGCGACCCCTGGCGGCTCATTCACTGGTGAGTACGTTTGTGCAAGGGGTCCGACATGTGGCACCTCCGGTGCGACCACCACTACCTCTGTGGGAGTTGAATCTGGTGCTCTCGGCGCTTCAGAAACCTCCTTTTGAGAACATCAGGGAAATTCCTCTTTTGACGCTCTCTCAGAAGGTGGCCTTCCTGGTAGCCATCACATGAGGGTTTCTGAATTGGCGGCCTGGTCTTGCAAGTCCCCATATTTGGTCCTCCATAAGGTGGTTTCGGCCTTTCACCTGAATGAGGACATTTTACTTCCATCCTTGTGTCCTCGGCCATCGCATTCCAAGGAAGTTGCGCTGCATTCTTTAGACGTGGTACATGCCTTGCGGGTGTACTTGTCTGCTACGGCTCCGTTCCGGAGGTCTGACTCACTGTTTGTGTCTGTGTCTGGTCCGCAGAAGGGCTTGGAGACTTCGTCGGCCACCATTTCTCGGTGGATCAGGCAGACCGTCTTCCAGGCCTATGCCCTTAAGGGGCGGGCGCCTCCCTTTCCTGTCACGGCGCATTTGACCAGGGCTATTGGTGCCTCTTGCGCTGGCAGGCGACCCCAAAAGAGGAGGTAAGGGTCTGCTCTGCGCAATATCCTTGCGTAGGGCAGGTAAGTATAAACCTCTTTATCATACATGAAGGGACACAGAGTTAGGCTGACATTTATAACCAACTGGGTAATACGCCGTCTCTAGGTAAATGGACACTGGTAGACAAAGTCTTACACAGGAAGTGATCCCCTATATAACCCCTCCCATACAGGAAGCACTTCAGTTTTTTACCAGTGTCTGGGCATGTTTGTTGTGCTCCAGGTATTTAGTCCCACAATTGGTTCCTAAATGAATCAAGGGATTGACCGATCGGATCCATTTGACACAGGCTTATATGCTTGGATAAATTGGTACCCAAGCCTCGCAAAGACGACACAAGGATCCTGCAAGGTTTTGCATGTAATGCGACCTCTGGGCGCTGGACCCTGCGTAGTGGAATCCTGGACACCACAGAGCCAAGGCTTTCCTGCATGGTTCTGTACAGGTCCAAGGGAGTGGACCCTAAAACATAGTTACATAGTTAGTCAGGTTGAAAAAAGACAAAGTCCATCCAGTTCAACCATAAAAATATATATATATATATATATATCATACAATCCCATATACCCAATTCTATACCCACAGTTGATCCAGAGGAAGGCAAAAAACACCAGCAAAGCATGATCCAATTTGCTACAACAGGGGAAAAAATTCCTTCTGATCCCCTGAGAGGCAATCGGATTTACCCTGGATCAACTTTACCTATAAATGTTGGTACTCAGTTATATTATGTACATTTAGGAAAGTATCCAGGCCTTTCTTAAAGCAATCTAATGAGCTGGCCAGAACCACCTCTGCAGATTTAAAGAGTGCCCCCTTGTCTTTTGTGTTGACCGTAAAGTGAATAACTCAACACCAAGTTCACTATATGGACCCCTTATATATTTGTACATGTTAATCATATCCCCCCTTATTCTCCTTCTCAAGAGTGAATAAATTCAGTTCCTCTAATCTTTCCTCATAGCTGAGCTCCTCCATGCCTCTTATCCGTTTGGTTGCCCTTCTCTGCACTTTCTCCAGTTCCCCAATATCCTTTGAGAACTGGTGCCCAAAACTGAACTGCATATTCCAGATGAGGTCTTACTAATGATTTGAACAGGGGCAAAATTATATCTCTCTCTCTCTCTGGATTCCATACCTCTCTTAATACAAGAAAGGACTTTGCTCGCTTTGGAAACCGCAGCTTGGCATTGCATGCCATTATTGAGCTTATGATCTACCAAAACCCCCAGATCCTTCTTCACTACGGATCCCCCCAGTTGTACTCCCCTTAGTATGTATGATGCATTCATATTCTTAGACCCCAAGTGCATAACTTTACATTTATCAACATTAAACCTCATCTGCCACATAGTCGCCCAATTAGACAGAGCATTGAGGTCGGTTTGTAAATTGGCGACATCCTGTAAGGACGTTATTCCACTGCATAGCTTGGTGTCATCTGCAAAGACAGAAATGTTACTTTTGATCCCAGACCCAATATCATTTATAAAGATATTAAAAAGTAAGGGTCCCAGCACTGAACCTTGGGGTACACCACTGATAACCTTAGACCATTCAGAGTAAGAATCATTAACCATTACTCTCTGAATTCTGTCTTTTAGACAGTTTTCTATCCATTTACAAAACTGATATTTCCAATCCTGTAGACTACCTTACACATGAGCCGTGTGTGGGGAACTGTATCGAACACTTTTGCAAAATCCAAGTATACCACGTCCACCGCCACCCCTCTGTCCAAGGTTTTACTTGCCTCTTCATAAAAATAAATCAGGTTTGTCCACAACTTCTGTCTTTCATGAATCCATGCTGTCTGTTGCTTAAAATATTTTTTTCCAGCAAGAACTCATCTATGTGGTCTTTTATTAATCTCTCCAGTATCTTCCCAACTACAGAAGTTAAACTAACAGGTCTATAGTTACTTGTTAAAGACTTTGTTCCCTTTTTAAATATAGGCACCACATTGGCCCTGCGCCAATCCAGTGGTACTATTCCTGTCATTGTGTCCCTAAAAATTAGATACAATGGCTTTGAAATTACAGAGCTCAATTCTTTTCGGATCCGTGGGTGGATGCCATCTGGTCCAGGTTTATCCATCTTTATTCTGTCTAAATATTTCTGGACCATATCACTTTTGAGCCATTGTGGATTTGGGGCTGTGTCACTACCACCCCCATTGTGGACATGATCTCCCCCATTCTCTATTGTATACTCAGAGCTGAAGAAAGTATTTAATAAATTAGCCTTCTCTTTGTCCCCAGTCACCCACTCTAGATTATTTTGTAAAGGGCCTACATGCTCAGACCTGGCCTTTTTACTATTAATATACAGGTAATTGAAGAATTTTTTGGGGTTTGTCCTATCTTTTGCAATCTGTCGTTCATTTTGAATTTTTGCATTCTTGATTTCCTTTTTACGTATCCTGTTATATTATTTGTAACATTTAAACGACTCTTCTTATTGTTTATAGCTTTTTTAACCGTGAGCCACATAGGTTTTATTTTTAGCCTTTTAAACTTATTGCCCATGGGAATATACTTTGCATTGAGTTCACAAACAGTCTTTTTGAAGAATTCCCATTTCTGTTCTGTGTTAATCGATGCCAATATTCCCTCCCAGTCTAAGTCCTGGAGAGCAGCCCTCATCCTTGGAAAATTTGCTTTATTGAAATTAGGTGTTTTTTTCTTTCCTGTATGTATTTCTTGCTTACAGCTAACATCAAATGAAATCATGTTATGGTCCCTGCTACCCAGGTGTTCCTTTATCTGAACATTAGTAATACGCTCTACATGGTTTGAGATTACCAGGTCCAACAGAGCATCATTCCTAGTTGGGGCCTCAATAAACTGGACCATAAAATTGTTCTGCAATAGGCTTATACATTTTTGCCCTTTAACTGTCCCAGCAGTGCCATTAATCCAGTCAATTTCTGGGTAGTTAAAATCCCCCATTATCACTGTCCCAGCCCTTGCAGCCCTTTCCATCTGTGCAAGGAGCAGAGTCTCCACCTCCTCATTAACATTGGGTGGTCTATAACAAACTCCAATGATTAACTTTGAACTACGCACATCTATATGCAGTTCCACCCATAATGCTTCATCCTCATCACGCTCTCCATTAACCAGGTCCTCTTTCACGCTTTCACATAGAGACAGACCCCGCCACCTTTCCTTTTTACCCTGTCTCTCCGAAAGAGTGCATAGCCAGGAATATTAATAGCCCAGTCATGTGAGGATTGAAGCCAAGTTTCAGCAATACCGATTACGTCATAGCTCTCCTCATGCACCAGAGCTTCCAACTCGCCTATTTTGCTTGGCAGACTTCTGGCATTGGTGAACAGACACTTTAATGCATTATATTTTTCTCTGGTGTTTTTCATATCATTTTTAGTAGTACAAATGGCACTATAGTTTCCAATGGCTGTTTGCAACATGGGAACTTTGTCACCTGCCATAACCCTCCTCCATCTATCCCCATTCCACTCTCCATTAATGTCTGACCCCTAACTGACCTGTGTGCCCGATTTAGTTCTAGTTCACCCTCCCCCCTCAATCCTAGTTTAAATACTCCTCCAGCCTTCCCATAAACCTCTCCCCCAGCACAGCAGACCCCTTCCATTCAAGTGCAAACCATCTTTAGCATATAGGTTTCACCCCAATGAAAAGTCAGCCCAGTGCTCTAGAAACCCAAATCCGTCCTCCCTACACCAGGTCTTTAACCATACATTCAGCTCTCTAATGTCCCCCTGCCTTTCCTGTGTTGCGTATGGCACAGGCAATATTTCAGAGAATATCACCTTGGAGGTCCTTGCCTTCATCTTGCAGCCTAGTTCTTTAAATTGATTCTTAAGGAGCCTCCACCTTCCATGTATACTTTCATTGGTTCCAACCTGGAACAAGACAGCTGGGTCATGCCCAGCCCCTCCCAGTAATTTATCCACCCGGTCCACCACATGCCGAACCCTGGCACCAGGGAGACGGCAAACCATTTGGTTGAGGCAATCCTGGCGACAAATTATTCTATCAGTCCTTCTGATTATAGAATCCCCTATAACCACCAACTGTCTAGGCCTACCTGCACTCCCCTCACCACCTCTACTAGATGGGTTGCTCTCCCAGCTGTTAGGGGTAGCAGTGACATCTAGGGCTGCCACCTCTGTGTTTGCCACCTCCACATCTTCACCCAACTTGGAAAATTTGTTTTGATGCACAAATACAGGACTGGCCTTCCTTTTCTGCAAGCCCCTTCCACTCCCTCTAACTACACTAACCCATCTTCCTATCTGATAATCCTGACTTGCCACTCCACCCTCCACATCAGCCCTACTGACCACCTGCTCAGCGAGCAGAGGACCCCTTTCAAGGTTGTCCTTTCTGCCCAGTGTTGCAACTTGCTCCTCCAGATCTCTAATGTGAGCTTCCAGAAGGGCAACCTGCTCACATCTGTCACAGCGGTATCCATCCTGGAGCTGTTGCACCAATTTTTCATACATGTGGCACACTGCACTGAGCAAAACCTTCAACCCTGCTAGCACTCATTTCCCAGTTACAATATAATTACTTGTAGGAAATTTAAGATGTTACTCACAGTTTAGAAGACTCCTGTCTTAACTTCTGGTTTAAACTGCTGGTTTTTAACTGTCCACTTTAGTTCAAAATTCCACTTATGTTCACAAAATCCATATGCAAGCCACCATCAGCAGGGAGCCAGCAACATGGAAGTGTACCCAGTCCTTGGAGGTCCTCAAGTAACGGGAACCCACCGTGATGCGTGAAGATTGAGCTCTTAGTTTCTAAGGCTGCCCTGCACCTGGACAGTTAATTGAAACCCCCTTATTTACTTATTTTGGGGTGCCACAGTGATTGTAACAATCAGTCAAGCTAGCTAGAGGCTGGACACCTGTGTGCGATGACCACATGGAGTTTTGGGTTAGCTGTGGGTGTTTGCAAAGAGTACCTTTTTTTTCTTGTCTGGCTGTTTTTTTCTTTAATAGATGATCCATGCACGAGGGTGCGCCATTGGGTATCTTGGTTCGCCAAAGTGCTCAGGAGTTTGCAGTTTGGCGGCCATGGCGCACGCAACCTCACCACAGGCGTTGTGCGCACAAGGAGTCGCGCATGCGCCATAGCCTAGTCTGGGCACACAAAGATTAGCTTCATATGCGAGTCAACAGGTGTTGCTTGGCAGGCTAGGCTTCTTACCAAATGCATCAAGCTCCCAGATTATGGAAGATGCATCAACCTCCCAGATCATGGAAGGTTAAATCAGCGAGTTTCACTCCACTAAGGCTGCGGGCTGAGCAGCAGGGCTGTTTTTAATATGCATGTAGTCATCCGATCTTTGTTAGTACCTGTAAACTGAATAAACTGGTTTGAATGGAAATATTAGGCTATGGATCTGTATTTTTGTGCTCTGTGTAATTGAAGTCTGACCCAGGTGAGGACATGCTGGAGTCCTGAGGTTCCGGGGAGCGAGGTGGAGAGTGTAAGCTGGACTGCTGCTGTGATCCTAAAGTGGAGTGATACCCACTGTTTTATCCTTATAATCAGAGTTTGTTGCATTTGATAAGAAGCTAGTTGTGGCGGTGGTAGTTGCACAGCAGTGATATTGAAGTTTCACAGTACCAGACCATTTGAGGATTTATCAACTTTTATGAATTTTTGGTGGACTTTTATTTAGAGAAGCACACAAGCACTTTTTTTTATATATGCACAATAGCACTTTGTATATAGTGTGTTTGCACTTTATATATTGATTATGAAATAATTGCACTAGAGCACTTTTTAGGTGCAGTTTGTATTGATGTAGAATTTATGAAATTAATGGACTACTGTAAATTGTTTTTGATCTGAATTCTGTATAAATTTCATTGCACTTGAGCACTTTCTATTAATTTTTTTTTCTCTTTAAGGGACAGCAGCAACTTTTTGTTGTATTTTTATTTATTTATTTTTTTGATATCTGGTATTCTGCTGCTTTAAGTTGCAGCAGTCTCCAGGTTGTAAAGAATTTTACACAGAGAACAAGTTTAATACTCCTGTAGGGCTAATACTGTTTGAGATTTCAGTGCAGTAGAAGTACAAATGATCTTAAAATTTACTAGATTTCTGTCAGGATCAACAGGTGTTTTTTTGCACTTCTAGAGAAGATATGCACCCGCGATCTGTTTGTTATTTTTAGGCTCCTGCACACTCTGCCTACCGCTCTGTTGCCTATACCTTTTGTACAGGCTGTCATTTTCAGAGCTTTAGGCAGTGTGACTGAACTATTGATGTGCTATTCAGCGTGCCTGCACGCAGTTCATTCATACTACAAGTCCATCTGCCGAGGTGGCTGACGGGTCTTGTGTTTTTTTTTTTTTTTTTCACATGTTCCTGTAAATAAATGATGTGGGTGGAGCCTCACAAAGCCACGCTGTTATCAAAATTTGACCAGCTACGCAGAGAAGAACACCCGCCGTCACACTGAGGGGGGCAGTATAGGGGAGAGGAGCAGAACAAGAACATGTTACACCCCAAGTACCTGTGTAACATGTTCTAAAAGTTAAACTTCTCCTTTAACGCTCTGGAGTGAAAAAAGAGTGGTCATTCCTATCCGAAAATAATTCTATGCCTTTACTTTTGACTAATGATGTGTGCGTCCTTTATATGGAAATGGTTAAAAATATGAAAATATTCAGTTTTTATGCAAGCCTAAAGTTTTGTTTTCTCTAACTACCAATTTAAACATCACTTTGTTTCCACTTCCTTCATTAAAATATTGATATTGCACTTTGTTTTGCAATAGACGACAAGACGTTTCAAGAAAAACTAAAATCATTTATACATCAGAGACATTCCAGCCTTGGAGGGCAATCTGCGTTAAGTCATGTGTTTTCAAGCAAAAGCCCCTCAGAGTTTTCAGATACACTGGAGAAAGGTGATATAAAAATTTGCATTCAATAATAAAAAAATCTTACAGTAGATATTTAAAGTAGACCTAATGATGTAATCACTCAAAACCAAATAATCTGATATTACATTGGCTGTCGTACATGCCTTTCAAAATTAACGTCAGACCTGAAAAACACCTCTACAGTACTTGTATGTGAACTGGTATGACAAAAGCTTTCAGGTACTGCTGAATGTAGTCTACCCCTTCCTGTCTTCTGTGCATTCCTGTTGGCAAGTGAGGAGATCCATCATAGTAATAGGCCAATGGGAATGTGGAAGTGGACAGCAGGCGTTTCAGACAGAAGTGTTGGCTGCTGGAAGAGCCTGGCATTTGACCTCAGCAGAATGGACAGAGCTGCTGCAGGTATGTGCAGGAAGCTCTGGGAACATGCATTTCATACCTGTCAGCAGCTTTTTGGGTTTCCTAACATGACAAAATTATATAATCCATTTCAGTGTTGTAGTACTCTAAAAGAGAAACTTCTCGAACATGTATTTGGCAATTTCATCAGTTTTCTCTTTACTAAGAAACACTTGATTTTAAAGTTGATAAATAATGAATATTATACAAATGCCATGACATTTGCTTTATTTTTTGAATTAATGAATATGAGAGAGTACTACATTAGTGTACACAATTACATTATGTTATAATATGTACAGTCCTGTGGAAAAATTAGTACACTGCCCGATTTTTTTTTTTTTTACTTTTTCTACATGTTTGAACAGGCAAACTTAACATCTTCATTTAAACAGTGCCTACAGATAAAGGTGATTATTCACTTAAATAAAAACACAAGGAAATGTGCCCTTTTAATAATTTATTTGATGAAAACTTTAACGGAGGTAATGTGTACTGTGGAAAAGTAAGTACACTATTGGCACCTGAAGATGTTCTTGCCCACTTTAACAGAAATAACTTCGTGCAGGCATTTTGCACAACTGCCCATAAGTCTCTGCCAATGGCTTGGTGACATTTCTGACCACTACTACATGTAAAATTAATTCTCTAGCAAGATTGTGGGTTTTTTTTGCATGAAGAACTGTCTCAAATACCTCCACGTTTCAATTGGATTTAAAACCGGGCTTTGGCAAGGCCAGTCTGTAAACTTCTATTTCTTTCTGAGTTATTCCTTGATTTGTTAAGTGTCAGTTTACCTTTTTAGACAGTTGGGCCTTACATTTTCATCAAGCACGAAGATATGATGATGCAGCATTTATAGTTGATACAATGGCTGCAAGCTACCCAGAACCTGAAGCGGCAAAGCAACTCCAAACCACTACCTCTTCGGTTTTTCATGAATGCTACTACCAGACTCCTCTACCTTACCAACTTGCTCATTGTCTGCCACCCTTCTCCACCAATCCCTACACTGGCTTCTAAACATCCAGCGAATTAAATTAAAAATACTAACAACTTCATACAAAGCCATTCACAACTTTTCCTGAGCTACATCACTAATCTGGTCTCCAAATATCACCCAAACCGTCATCTCCGCTCCTCTCAAGAGCTCCTGCTCCCTTGTCTCCTCTTCCCATGCTGGTCTCCAGGACTTCTCTAGAGCCTCTCCCATCCTCTGGAACTTTCTACCTCAATCTGTCTGGCTATCTCCTACTCTGGCTACTTTTAGGCGATCCCTGAAAACTCCTCTTCAGTGAAGCCTATCATGCCTTCAACTAATCTTTTACTACTTCCATCACCTCATCCCCCACAGTTATAAACTTTTGTACCACTTGCCCCACCCTATTAGATTGTAAGCTCTTTTGAGCAGGGCCCTTTTAACCCTCTTGTATTTTATTGTATTTTAACTGCACTGTTTCCTTTTTACATTGTAAAGCGCTGCATAAACTGTTGGCGCTATATACATCCTGTATAATAGCATTTTTACCACCAAATTTCAGCGTGCTTGCTGTCTAAAGTTTGCAACACAGGTGTCTACTGTAGCCAAACAAACTCATTTTGGATTCATTCTTTTACAGCACATGCTTCCTGAAGGCCTGGTGTCTGTGTATATGTTAAATGGAAAACTTGTAGTGCTCTGTTTTTTGTTTTTTGTTTTTGTTTTTTGGGACAGCATAGGCTTTTTTTTTTTCCTGGCGCACCTACCACACAGGTTTCTGAATGTAAATGCAGGCACTTTGACACCTACTGTTGTAGGAGTTGTCTGCAGACCTCACAATTACATCTTGAGCTTCTTGAAGACCTTTCTTGGCATTAAAGGGTTTGTAAAGAAAATTAAAAAAATAAAATAAAATAACAAACACGTTATACTTACCTCCACTGTGCAGCTCGTTTTGTACAGTGCAGCCCCGATCCACGTCTTCTGGGGTCCCTCAGCGGCTGTCTCGGGGGCGCGCTCCAGTGATACAGCCAGCGGCTATTGCCGCTCACTGTATCACTCGGCCCTGGCGCGCCGCGTCATTGGATGTGATTGACAGCAGCGCCAGCCAATGGCTGCGCTGCTTTCAATCCATCCACTGTAGCCAATCAACAGCCAGGCTGAACGGCGGGGAGGATGTCGGGGCTGAGCGAGGGACTTTCGAGGGCTCAGGTAAGTAAAACGGGGGCTCCTTTACAACCCCTTGATAAAGTCATCCTTTGGGCTAAATTGGATAGGCCAGCCAGTCCTTGACAAATTTGCAGTTGGTGGAAACCTTGCATTAAAATGATTCATTTAAATAATTTGGTAATCTTTTTTTTTTTAATCCCTTGGTAGACTCCTAAGCAGCAGTAACTTTTTTTTTTTTTTTTTAGGCTTTTAGAGAGTTATTTTGACTGTGTCATGGTGCCATCACATACTTCAATAGCGAAGAGCCAAACTCTAAATATCTGGGTTTAAATGAGGCATGTTCCATCTGTATACTCCCTAGGAAGATTTTAGTCATTGACACCTAATCTAGAACACCAGATTATATTTTCGTTGATTTGTAGGGGTGTTCTCACTTTTTGCATGTGACAAATTAGCATTTTCATTTAGATTATAACAATGAATAGATCATGTGTATTTTAATGTGTTACTTGTTTAAGCGTGTCACCTTAAACTGTGGGCACCATTTGGATTAAGATCTAATGTTTGCATGTTCAAATATGTTTAAAAAATCAACAATGTTCACAGGCTGTACGCACTTTTTCACATGACGGTAATTGCTATTGATTGTAGTCAGAGGCGTTAATGGAACCTTCAGGGCCCGGTGCAAGAACCCATGATGGGACCCCCTGAACCCCCCCACCCCCTTCCATCTGAGCCCCAGGCTTCCAGTTCTGGGAGGGCATCCATGTACATCCTCCCATGCCCCATGGGGTGCACATCCAGCACGCGCTGTGACTGCTTCGGACACCGCTGATAACTGTAAAGGGCCAGTCACAGCAGCCCTTTACTATGTTCTAAGCTGATCACATGTAAAGAGACTTGCTGGTTATTGGCACTCCCTTCCTCCCACGCGGTGTCTGTGGGAAGAAAGGAAAGTCGTTAACCGGCAAGATGGTCAGTGCATTGTTTACACTGATTATATCACTGCCCTGATTATCAGTGCAACCCATCAGTGCCCCAGCAGGACTCTGAGCTGAGAGCACGTCTCTTATACAGCACAGAGTCTGTAATGACAGTTCCCCCTCCCCCTTTCCTTGCACGGAAGGGAGAGGAAAAAGCCGATCTGCTCCTTCTCCTCCCGCCCCTCTCTTCCTGATCAAATACAGCTGCTTAGCTTCACACTTCCTACGGTGCGCGTGGGAGGAGAAGGAGCAGATCGGCATTCTCCTCTCTATCAAGGGGGAACTGTCAGCGCAGGCTCTGGGCTGCTTGAGATAGACGCTCAGAGCCCTGCGACAGTGGTGGAATGCCAGGACCCAGTTGCAAGTGTGACCTTTGCGACCCTGGTAGTTTAGCTACTGGTTGTAGTGTTTCTCTTAGTCTAGGCAGGAGTTGCCCTTTTTAAGCAACTGGCCACCAATGCAAGGGGGAATTTCTACACTGCTAGAGAACATTTTTACTGTCTGCATTACTTTTTTGTGTCATATAATTTCAAGATTGTTGCTAAAAAATTTATTGTACAAAGCAGGATGGTGTGAAAATTAGCAGGATGCCATGTTATTTTTTATTGGAAAAAAAAAAACTGGGTTACACATTTTTTGCAAGGGTTCCCAAAAACCTAAAACAAATTAAAGTGTTCCTCCAGGGTAAAAAAGGTTGAGAAAAGGCTGGGTTGGAGCAACCATTTTTTTTCGGCAGATTCCTCGCCTGTATTGATAGGGTAAGAAACTTTTAGACCCCTTTCACACTGGGTCGCTTTGCAGGCGCTATAACGACCTCAAACTGCCGCTGCTGTCTCTCCAGTGTGAAAGCCCCGGGGGCTTTTACACTGGAGCGGTGCACTAGCAGGACGGTAAAAAAGGTCTTGCTAGCAGCATCTTTGGAGCGGTGTGTATACTGCTCCTCCACCACTCCTGCCCATTGAAATCAATGGGCACTGCAGCTATACCGCTGGCAAAGCACCTCTGCAGAGGCGCTTTGCAGTGGTTTTTAACCCTTTCTCGGAAGCTAGCGGGGGGGTAAAACCCCCCCGCTAGCGGCCGAATAGTGCCGTGAAATTCGTGGCAAAGCGCCACAAAAAATAGCGGTGCTTTACTGCCGACCCCGCCCCAGTGTGAAAGGGGCCTTAAAGTGATACTATGTAGCATTCTTTGGGAAGGAAAAAAAAAATTACGGTATAGTCACCAGAATTCCTGTCAATCCTTCATTGCATCAGATAGCTGCATTACATAAAATATTGGCTGGTTTTGGTGCCTTGTTTGTCAGTCGCTAGCAAATTTGTAAAATAAAAAATGTTTTTATAGAACTAATATCTTGAATATATATTTCCTCCTAAAGGTACTGATGTCGCAATGTTTTCATCACAGCAGCATATACATCTGTCTGTGGCAGAAAGGTCTCGTTCCAAAAGTTTACCTGCTTCTCCTTCATGTTCACCTAAAGTATATCCAAAGTCATTGGGAGGAAGCCTCTCTAAAGGTTTAACTGAATTGCCAGAGTCTATGGAGGATGACCAAAGCAATGAAGACCAACTTTGCAGTTCTGAGCACAGACTGGATGTGCTGAAAAAACAGGAAGAACAGTACATCAGCAGCTGTGAGTCAGCACAGACAGTCTGTGATTCCTTGATAATTCCCAATGGTATCAGAATTACTGAGCCTTCTAAAGAGGATTTTGGTCAGTTGGACATTAGTTTGGAGATTACAGCAGATGAGTCCGAAAAAGTAACACCATGCGAAAGTGTGAGTGAAAGTGGAGAGGTATTTTTGCAGCGCCCTCATGTACTTAAAGGAATTTCCTCATCCAGGAAAGGGCAGATTAATATTGCCAGCTTCGGTCTAGCTTTTCCTTCTAGTGGATCCTTATCCAGTACAAGTTGGACCGATGTTTCTGAGAAGAAAAATTCTGAAGAATGGAGTAGCTTTCCTTTCTCCCCAGTATTTGATCTTACACTTGGAGTCTCTGCCCAAGTGGATGGAAGGTACAATTTTCTTTTGCTGCTTGTGTTGTGATAGAATTTAAATGTTTTAATTTAGACTCTCCCCGTTAAATACATTTCTCTTTTCGTCCATGGACGGACACAGCCTTCTCAATTCTTGACGTGTGAGTTATGTTCCTGTTCATAGAAGGGGACTAAGCAGAACATGTTAGATAATTAAAAACACATGTTACAATAATCGGAGATGAACAGCCCCGCCCAGGGGGCAGTCCCTCCAGACATAACCCTCCACCCTGCAGCATGCAGCCTCAGTTTTTTTCTGCCTAGCAGAGGAGAAGGACGTGGCTCCCTTTGGGCCCAGAGTCCAGAAGAATTTTTTATTTTATTTTTATTTTTGTGATCTATCATCTGCCGGCTGGGCGACAGGCTGAATATAGAGATCCTTGTAGTCTTCCCAGTTCCGGCCATTGAGCGTGCCAGTCCATTGCTTTGTGCTTGGTTCTGACCACGACATACCCCATGGCTCCAGGGGTGGCCGGTGAGCACATGCTCCGGGGTCCACATATGACTGGGCTGCCTGTTGTCTCCCTCACAGTGGACTGGGCCGACAGCTACTCCCTCACGGTTGTAGGTCTGTCCAGGATACACCAGCGGGTCCTCGCATGGACGGGTAAGTACTTTTCCTCCAGCCTCGGCAGGTGGAAACAGCTGTGCGGCCTAGAGATTGCAGGGTTCTCCTGTCCTCCCTTTCCCTGCTTTCTATCACTATTCCCTTCTGCCCTAGGGCTCGCTGCGATTGGGGCGTACCTGTGGGGGGACTCCGGTTCTCGGTGGGGGACTGTGGGGTGTCGGGACCCGTTTTTCCTGTGGGGGGTGCTTTTTTCTGGGAAAGTCCCTGCCGAGGCCTTCTCATCCACATCGTGGTGCTTAGGCGCCATTTTTGCGGCGCTGGCGCCATTTTTTTGTATCCTGCTGATTCTATTGAAATTCCCATTGGCCGCCATTTTGCCGTGGCCGCACCATAGAGCAGGTTTTGTTTTGTTTTTCTCTGAGGCGTCTGGCGGGCATTTTGCTGTGGTTTTGGCCTCTAGTGCTAGCTCCCTGGACGGCGAGCAGCGCCGTTCTCCTCAGACTTTTTCTTCCTCACACACGCTGTGGAGATGAAAGGCGGGCAGCAGCACTGAGCGGTCTCCTGCTGGGGAGTCCCCTGGGTAACCCCCCCCAGTCAGTGCAGCAAGGAGGGTGGACCTTTTGTTTGTTTTTTCTGACTGAATCCCTGAGAGCTGTCAGCGGTGTCATGGAGTCAGTGTCTGGCCCTTCTTCCCCAAACTTGCCAGAGGCAGCAGCCCCTGCACCTGCAGTTACCATGGAGGCTTTGTCGGCTGTCCTAGAATCATTTGTTGCCAGGGTGGAAGCGGCGTGTGAGCGCAAGGAGGGTAAAAAGAGCGCCACCTTCCACAAGCTATCGCCAGGGGAAGGTTCTGACTCAGACCCGGGCCTGGCTGCGACACAGAACCCCGATTCTGGGTGGTCAGAAGATGTGGACCAGGTCCGTCCTTGTGAGGAAGACCCCTTGTCCGGGTCAGCGCAAGACGGGGCACTTGTGAGTGACCTTATCATTGCTGTAAGGGACTCCCTTAAACTGGACGCAGATGAGGCTTCCATGGAGGGGTCAGTCTCTTTTGGGTCGCACAAATCGACCCGTTCTGTAAAAGTTTTCCTTGTGTCTTTTTTTGATAAATTCATAGATAAGGAATGGGAAAAGCCGCAGAGGACCTTTGTGGTCCCTCAGCGCCTGGCGGTCAGGTATCCTTTTGAGGAGAGCCTTTTAAAAAAAAAAAGTGGGCCTCCTCCAGTTGTTGACCCCCCGGTCGCTCGGTTAAATAAAGTAACCACTCTCCCTGTTGAGGGGACCCCTGCGTTTAAGGACCATACTGATAGTAGGTCCGAGGCGCTAAACGGGTCCATGTTCACCTTGCTGGGGTCTGCATTGCGGCCTATTTTGGCTGCAACCTTTGTGTCTCAGACACTCACTGACTGGACAAAGATTTTGTGCCAGACTGTGGAGGAACATCAGCTCCCTCAGGAGTGTGTAACACTGGCCGACCAGTTGGTGCAGGGCCTTGTGTATGTCCGTGATGCCACTCTGGATGCGGCTCCCTTAATATCCAGGGCCTCTGTAGCGGTGGTAATGCGCCGCCTAATTTGGCTAAAATGCTGGTCCGCTGACTAGGCTTCCAAGAAGGCCTTGGCAGATTTACCCTTCAAAGGTGGGAGGCTTTTTGGTGCCTCACTTGATGACATTATTAAGGATGTCACTGGAGGTAAGAGCACATTTCTACCTCAGGCCACTAAAGGGAAGGAGCTGCGCCGTAAGCCGGGGCCCTCCTTTCCCACACAGAAGGGGTATTTTCCTCAGTCAGGAACTGCTGGAGGACCCTCCAAAGCAGACAAAGGTCCAGCTGGGGGACAGAGGCGTCCCTGGGTGCGCAAGCCCACCAAGCCAGTGAACAAACCTGCTATTGCATGAAGTTTTGCCCCGCCCGACTCCAGGGTGGGGGGACGGCTTCTCTGGTTTGCAGCTCGGTGGAACTCCCTGCTCTCCAACCAAGTGGGTCTGCGAGGTGGTCACCTCGGGGTACAAGATAGAGTTCCTTTCTTGTCCACCAAACAGATTCTTTCCCTCAAATCTCCCTCTCCTTCCGGATCGTCGGTCTACCCTAATGGGAGCAGTGCAGGACTTACTAAGGTGCAGAGTGATTCTACCTGTACCACTGGGAGAGAGGTTTCAGGGTTTTTATTCAAATCTGTTTGTAGTTCCGAAGAAGGACGGAGTCCGTCCGATCTTGGACCTAAAAGCCTTGAATGTCTTTGTAAAGGTTGGGAAGTTCCGCATGGAATCCATTAGTTCGGTGGTTGCTGCGCTCCATCCGGGGGAATTTCTGACATCCTTGGACATCAAGGACGCATACTTGCATGTCCCCATCTGCGCAGGTCACCAGAGATTTCTGCGCTTTGCAATCGGCAAAGACCATTACCAATTTGTGGCTCTTCCCTTTTGCCATGCGTCAGCACCGAGGGTTTTCACAAAGGTGCTCACCCCGATTTCTAGCTTTGCTGAGACAGTGCGGCATTGCCATCGTGGGCTACTTAGACAATCTTCTTCTGAGAGCAGCTTCTGGCTCAGAATTAAGGAAGATGTGTCTATAGCCATTCAGACCCTCCGAGACTTCGGTTGGGTGTTAAGCATTCAGAAGTCGGTCCTGACACTGAGTCTGCGTCTGGAGTACCTAGGTTTGATTCTGGACTCCCAAGGAGGCAAGAGTCTTCCTCCCTTTGGAGAAGTTGCAGACTCGTGAGGTTATTGACATCCCGCAAATGGTCGTCTCTCCGTTTTTGCATGCGAGTTCTGGGTCTAATGGTAGCCTCCTTCGAGGCAGTACCGTATGCCCAATTCCACACTTGAGTCTTGCAGAAGGAGATCCTATCCAACTGGAACAAATCTCCATGGTCTCTGGATCGTCAGATTCAGGTGAGTCACCTGGTCAGGGCTTCTCTGAGTTGGTGGCTGAGATCCCCGATTCTTCAGTCCAGGAAGTCGTTTCTTCCCTTCCATTGGACTGTGATTACGACGGACGCCAGCCTCTCACAGGTTGGGGGGGGAGCCTGGGGAGTCCAGTCGGCCCAGGGTCGCTGGACTCGGGACGAATCCCGTCTGCCGATCAATGTCCTGGAACTCCGGGCGATCAGGCTGTGTCTTTCCAAGTGGTCTCTGAGACTACAAGGGCATCCGGTCAGGATCCAGTCAGACAACGCCATGGCAGTGGCTTATGTCAACCATCAGGGGGGAACAAGGAGCTTGGCTGCAGCGTCCGAGGTCGCTCACATTCAACGGTGGGCAGAACGAAGCGTGCCGGCTCTGTCGGCCGTCTACATTCCGGGCGTAGAAAACTGGCAGGCGGACTATCTGAGTCGCCAGATGCTAGACCAGGGGGAATGGTCACTACATACAGAGGTGTTCCAGCTCCTTTGCCGGAGATGGGGCACGCCAGACGTGGATCTCCTGGCTTCTCCACTCAATCGCAAGGTGTAGAGGTTCAGGGCCAGGTCCAGAGATCCCTGGGCAGACGCGTCAGCTCAATGGTGGCCCCGTTGGGTCAGTATCGGCTAATTTATGCCTATCCCCCACTAAAGTTGCTTCCTCGTCTACTCCGCAGAGTGGAAACCGAGGGGATCCCGGTGATTCTAATCGCTCCAGATTTTACCCGGCATCCTTGGTACGCCGACCTCGTACGCCTGGTGGCGGATGCACCCTGGCGGCTGCCGATGTGGGAGGACCTTCTATCTCAAGGTCCTATACTTCATCCTGCTTTACCGTCGCTGGTTTTAATGGCATGGCTATTGAAAGCCAGGTACTAAGGGACCGTGGTCTTTCGGATTCGGTCATTTTAACCATGCTGAGGGCAAGGAAATCTTCTTCCAGGAAGATCTACCATCGTACTTGGAAGGCATACATCTCTGTGTAAAGAGCTGGAGTGGCGTCCACGGACGTACTTGGTTTCCAGGGTCCTACTGTTTCTACAGCGTGGTGTGGATCAGAAACTTGCCTTAAGCACAATTAAGGGTCAGTTTCAGCCTTGGCTGTTTACTTTCAACGGCCTTTGGCGTCCCATTCCTTGGTGGGTACTTTTGTGCAAGGGGTCCAACATGTGGCTCCCCCCATTAGACCACCTCTTCCTCCATGGGATTTAAATCTGGTGCTCTCTGTTCTTCAGGAACCTCCTTTTGAGAACATCAGAGAGATTCCTCTCTTGACGCTATCTCAGAAGGTGGCCTTTCTAGTGGCCATTACATTGGTCAGAAGGGTTTCTGAATTGGCGGCCTTGTCTTGCAAGTCACCATACTTGGTCCTCCATAAGGATAAAGCAGTGCTACGCCCGCAGCCTTCCTTCCTTCCGAAGGTGGTTTCGGCTTTTCACCTGAATGAGGACATTGTGCTGCCGTCATTGTCCTCGACCGTCACATCCCAGGGAGACTGCACTCCATAAATTAGACGTGGTACGGGCCTTGCGGGTATACCTGTCTGCTACGGCTTCGTTTCGGAGGTCTGACTCATTGTTTGTCGGTGTCTGTTCCACAAAAGGGCCTGGCGGTCTCGTTGGCCACCATTTCTAGGTGGATCAGGCAGACCGTGCTTCCTGGGCTTTCCGACATCAAGCGCCTGTCTCACAGGTGGGCAAGGCGGCGACCTGGTCGTCCATGCACGTTTTGAAAATTTTACAAGGTTGATGTGAGTGCATCTTCTGATGCTTCCTTCGGCCGCAAGGTTTTGCAGGCGGCTGTTTGAGGTTGCAAATCCTCCGTTGAGGAGCTCTGCTGGTTTGGGGTGAAATTGGTTGTTTTTTGATACTGTTCCCATCCCTCATTTTTTTGACACTGCTTGGGGACATCCCACACGTCAAGAATTGAGAAGGCTGTGTCCGTCCATGGACGAAAAGAGAAAATAGGATTTTTTGTACTCCACTGTAAAATCCTTTTCTCGTTCGTCCATGGACAGACACGGCACCCACCCCTACTTTTTAGGTTTGTACTGCTTGTTGCGAACTGAGGCTGCATGCTGCAGGGCGGAGGGTTATGTCTGGAGGAACCGCCCCCTGGGCGGGGCTGTTCATCTGATTATTGTAACGTTTTTTTAATTATCTAACATGTTCTGCCTAGTCCTCTCCTAATGAACAGGAACATAACCCACACGTCAAGAATTGAGAAGGCTGTGTCCATCCATGGACGAACGAGAAAAGGATTTTACGGTGAGTACAAAAAATCCTATTTTTTAAAGTATGTATTATTATTAGGAGATATAACAGTGGGACGTGCGTAAGCTCAATTACAGATACTTTTTAGATACTTTTTGCTCACTTGTTTGCATTCAAGCTTTCCAGTCCATTACATTTTTTTAGCTCGTTTATCATTTATGCAAATTTAATTTTACTCGAGATGAAATTATTTAATTAAAATACACTTAAATGGAACTCTGGGAAACAACTCTCCTTAAGCCTAGGTTCACACTGCTGCAGGTTAGAAATTGTGCGAGTTAAGCTGAACTCACACGATTTAAAACCGGCAATGCAGTCCGACTTCAGGGGCAATTTGACAGACATCTGTGTGGGTTCATGCAAAGATGTCTATTCAAATTGCCCCCGAAGTCGCCAAAAGTAGTACAGGGAGCATTTTTGGGAATCGATGCGGTCCTGCAAAGTCAGCGCCGCACTGATTTGGACGGTACAATTGCCGGAAAAAGCCAGCCAATTGCCATGAGATTTGACATGTCAAATTCCATGCCAAATCGGCCCAATGTGAATGTGGGCTTAATACCTACTTATATTCCTGAGTAAAACTCAATTTGGCATCATCTCCAATGATTTCTGATGATTTCCTGATGTTGACAGTTTGTTAATCAGGTGTTAAAATGGAAAGAAAATGTCCAGGAGTTAAAAATACATAAAATATTAATTTTCCAATAAAGTAGTTGACATGAGAAAATATTGCTTGACAGGCCACACTTAACACACAGAAAGTGCTATTGTGATTTGGTGCATCAGGCTCTTGGTCTTGGCAACCTAGAGAGACTGTAAGCTTAAAATGTATTCATCCCATAAAACATAAATGTAATATATTGCACCTTTTTTATAATTAGATGTTGTGGCTGCATTCATTTTAAATTTTTTATGCTTTTTATGCTCTGTTTTCACCTGGGGATCTTGCCAGTAGAACACCACCTATATTAGAGCGCCCCCACTCTGGATGAAGGAGCACCAGACATCTTTAGACAACAGCATTGGCAATCTGGGAAAGGGAAGTGTTCGTGCATCTAAATCTGCCAGTTCATCGAACAGGTTTAAAGCCAATTTCCAGCTCACATAAAGGTTTTACATGAATACATAAAAACTGATCATTGTAAGTGCTCCTGACAGTGTTAAATGGTTTGTTTCAACACTCTGCATAGGAGAGCTTGATCTGTTAAAAAGCACTTACTGGCCAGACCACAAGGTGAAAAAGTAGAGAGATCCTAAAAAAAGAAAACAAATGTAGCCACCAAATATAAGAATTGGTAAGCTGTAGTAAATTAAATGTTTGGCTTTAGGTTTAAGAGCGCTTTAAAGGAGAAGTTTAGCCAGCGCTATTTTGGCTGTACTTCTCCTATGAATCACAGGATTGTAGTTCGTTCTGCACTCCTGTGACCCAGTTTCAGTTGAAAGCAGGCTAAGGCCTGTTTCACATTACCACAGGTCTGTTTGAATGGGCTGCTGTGACTGAATTTCATGCAGGAAAAAGGTTCCTGTACCATTTTCAAAACGCAGAGGCCAGGAAATCTCATGGTGCTTTTGCAATTACCGATTCCTGCGATTGCCACAGCCACCCGCGATAGTGTGAACCAGGCCTGAATCCTGCTGCCGGTTGATGTAACAGGTTAAGGCTCTAAAAAGATCCATCCAGATGCCTGAGAGCAGGAGCCAGCCAATCCTGCCCCATGCACAGTCCATTGCTCCAGTAAGCGCTTGAGTGGCAGAGTCAGTGACTTACAGTCCCCAGCTCTCTGCAGGCTGCATACCAAGAGCTGAGTGATCCAGCCGTCTTTGATCACTCAGTAATCAGTCTTAGAGGCGGCGGGGGGACAACTGCAGTTGTGATCGGTGCTGCAGCCATACTTCTAAGTGCTATTTAACTAGACATTCCTGGAGACTTTCAATAGTGATTTTATTTATATATATATATATATATATATATATATATATATATATATATATATATATATATATATATACACACATACACACACACTCTGGATATAAAAAGTCTACACACCCCTATTCTAACCATCAGGTTTCTGTGCTGTAAATTTTTTTTTAAAAAGATACCGTAAATCATTTCAGAACTTTTTCCACCTTTTTAATGTGACCTATAAACTGTACAACTATATTGAAAAACAAACTGAAATCTTTTAGGGAGTTGAAGTAAAAATAAAAAAATAATGTGGTTGCATAAGAGTGCTTTCACACTGAAAGCACCCGGGCATCGGCTGTAAAACGACGGCGCTTTACTGACGTTTCCGTGGCGCTTTTCGGCCGCTAGCGGGGCGCTTTTAGCCCCCGCTAGCGGCAGCACTGTCCATTGATTTCAATGGGCAGGGGCGCTTTAGGAGTGGTATATACACCGCTCCTAAAGCGCTGCAAAGAAGCTGCTTGCAGGACTTTTTTGGACGCCTGCCAGCGCAGCCCCCCAGTGTGAAAGTACCTGGGCTTTCACACTGGGATTGCAGCTGAGGCGCTTTACAGACGCTATTTTTAGTTAAAGGGGTTGTAAAGGTTTTTTTTTTTTTTTCTAAATAGGTTCCTTTAACCACTTAACGACCGCTCACTGTATATATACGTCGGCACAATGGCACCGACAGGCACAATCACGTAGTGCATACGTGATTGCCTTTGTACAGTTGGGGGGTCCAATCGGACCCCCCTTCTGTACAGTGAGCGGTCGGAATTCGTCTGGGAGCGATCCGACATGAGGGGACGGCCGTTCGATTCCGGCCACCCCCCCGCGATCGCTCCCGGCGAATGGAAATACCCCCTCTGTGTAATGTACACACAGGCAGAGGAAGCAGGAGGAAGTGATGTCATCTCTTGTGCGGCGCTCACATATACCGAGCGCCGTACAAGAGAAGACAACAAACCCTACACTAACGCCAGCACACATAGGCACATAAATCGCCCCCCCAGATCTCCCCCCAGCCCCCAGTCACAGTGTCACTGATTGCAGTGACCATTTATTTACTGATCACTGCAATCAGTGACATTTGTGACTGTAAAAGTGTCACTACAGTTTAGTTTTAGGTCCAGTGTAGCCCCCTAACCCCCCCCTAATAAAGGTTTAACCCCTTGATCACCCCCCAGATAACCCTTTCACCCCCTAGCACCGCCGTCGCTAAGCAATCATTTTTCTGATCGCTGTCTTAGCGTCGGTGATGCAGATCGGTAGCCAGTAATTTTTTTTAGGTTCGCCGCAGGTTTTTATAGCGTCAGGTACCCCCATAAATGATCTAATAAAGGTTTAACCCCCTTGATCGCCCCCCAGGTAACCCTTTCACCCCCTATCATCACTTTCGCTAAGCGATCATTTTTCTGATCGCTGTCTTAGCGTCGGTGATGCAGATCAGTAGCAAGTATTTTTTTTTTAGGTTCGCCGCAGGTTTTTATAGCGTCAGGTACCCCCATAAATGATCTAATAAAGGTTTAACCCCCTTGATCGCCCCCCAGGTAACCCTTTCACCCCCTATCACCACTTTCGCTAAGCGATCATTTTTCTGATCGCTGTCTTAGCGTCGGTGATGCAGATCAGTAGCAAGTATTTTTTTTTTAGGTTCGCCGCAGGTTTTTATAGCGTCAGGTACCCCCATAAATTATCTAATAAAGGTTTAACCCCCTTGATCACCCCCCAGGTAACCCTTTCACCCCCTATCACCACTGTCGCTAAGCGATCATTTTTCTGATCGCTGTCTTAGCGTCGGTGATGCAGATCGGTAGCCAGTAATTTTTTTTAGGTTCGCCGCAGGTTTTTATAGCGTCAGGTACCCCCATAAATTATCTAATAAAGGTTTAACCCCCTTGATCACCCCCCAGGTAACCCTTTCACCCCCTATCACCACTGTCGCTAAGCGATTATTTTTCTGATCGCTGTCTTAGCGTCGGTGATGCAGATCGGTAGCCAGTAATTTTTTTTAGGTTCGCCGCAGGTTTTTATAGCGTCCGGTACCCCCATGAATTATCTAATAAAGGTTTTAACCCCCTAATTGCCCCTAGTTAACCCTTTCACCAGTGATCATCATATAAGTGTTACGGGCGACGCTGGTTAGTTAGTTTGCTTTTTATAGTGTCAGGGCACCCGCCGTATATAACCCAATAAAGGTTTAACCCCCTGATCACCCGGCGGGTGATATCAATTAGGTTTTAGCGTCAGAGAGGGTCTGCGTCACACCCCAGGCAGCGTCAGGTTAGTGCCAGTAACGCTAACACCCACGCGTGAAGCATACACCTCCCTTAGTGGTATAGTATCTGAACAGATCAATATCTGATCAGATCTATACTAGCGTCCCCAGCAGTTTAGGGTTCCCAAAAACGCAGTGTTAGCGGGATCAGCCCAGATACCTGCTAGCACCTGCGTTTTGCCCCTCCGTCCAGCCCAGGCCACCCAAGTGCAGTATAGATCGATCACTGTCACTTACAAAACACAACACACATAACTGCAGCGTTCGCAGAGACAGGCCTGATCCCTGCGACTCCAGTGCTGTAGGAGGCGATTTCACCACCACAGTTAAAAAAAAAAAAAAGCAAATATGCCGAAGCATTGGGGCAGCAGGGGCGGAGGAGTGATTTTGCTCCTAATGCCGCGTACATACGGTCGAAATTCCGACGGAAATTGCCCGTGGAAAAGTCCGACCATGTGTGTGCGGCATAACTTTTTTGCGGGAGGATGCCCCCATGCTTCGGCATATATAAATGGTGCATGTATGCCCATCATTAGAAGTGGGTGGATGAAGGGCGGTATTCTAATGGTGGGCATACCCACCGATCAATCTCTTTTTTCATGCAGCCAAGATTACAATACATGTCCAACAAGGACCAGCAACGTACTGGTATGTTGCTGGACGTTGAATGGTTATACCAGATTGATGCCTGTGGGTTTAGGTATCATCTTGGTATCATTCTTTTCAGCCAGCGGCCGGCTTTCATGTAAAAGCAATCCTAGTGGCTAATTAGCGTTTGCTCCCACGATATATAAAGCCGTGACTCCAGTGCTGTAGGAGGTGATTTCACCACCACAGTTAAAAAAAAAGAGCATATATGCCGAAGCATGGGGGCAGCAGGGGCGGAGGAGCGATTTTGCTCCTAATGCCGCGTACATACGGTCGAAATTTCGACGGAGGCTTGCCCGTGGAAAAGTACGCGGCATAACTTTTTTGCGGGAGGATGCCCCCATGCTTCGGCATATATAAATGGTGCATGTATGCCCATCATTAGAAGTGGGTGGATGAAGGGAGGTATTCTAATGGTGGGCATACCCACCGATCAATCTCTTTTTTTCTTTCAGCCAACAGGCTGCATGAAAAAAAAGATTACAATACATGTCCAACAAGGACTAGCAACGTACTGGTATGTTGCTGGACTTTGAAGACTTTGAATGTTTATACCAGAATGATGCCCCTGCAGGTTTAGGTATCATCTTGGTATCATTCTTTTCAGCCAGCGGCCGGCTTTCATGTAAAAGCAATCCTAGCAGATAATTAGCCTCTAGACTGCTTTTACAAGCAGTGGGAGGGAATGTCCCCCCCCCCCCCCGGATATAAACAGCGCCATTGGGAAATTGGGAAAGCATTTTATCACACCGATCTTGGTGTGGTCAGATGCTTTGAGGGCAGAGGAAAGATCTATGGTCTAACCCCCCAGTTTTTTCAAAAAAAGAGTACCTGTCGCTACCTATTGCTATCATAGGGGATATTTACATTCTCTGAGATAACAATAAAAATGATAAAAAAAATAAAATATGGAAGGAACAATTTAAAAATAAAATAAAAAAGCAAAATTAATAATAAAAAAAAAAAAAAAGCACCCCTGTCCTGCCCTGCTCTTGCCCAATGGCGAACGCAAGCGTCGGTCTGGCGTCATATGTAAACAGCAATTGCACCATGCATGTGAGGTATCACCGCGAAGGTCAGATCGAGGGCAGTAATTTTAGCAGTAGACCTCCTCTGTAAATCTCACGGGGGTAACCTGTAAAGGCTTTTAAAGGCTTTTAAAAATGTATGTAGTTTGTCGCCAATGCGCGTTTGTGCGAAATTTTAAAGCATGTCGTGTTTGGTATCTATGTACTCGGCCTAAGATCATCTTTTTTATTTCATCAAACATTTGGGCAATATAGTGTGTTTTAGTGCATTAAAACTAAAAAAAGTGTATTTTTTCCCCAAAAAATGCGTTTGAAAAATCGCTGCGCAAATACTGTGTAGAAAAAAAAAAATGCAACACCCACCATTTTATTCTGTAGGGCCTTTGCTTTAAAAATATATATAATGTTTGGGGGTTCAACATAATTTTCTTGCAAAAAAAAATATGTTTTCATGTAAACAAAAAGTGTCAAAAAGGGCTTTGTCTTCAAGTGGTTAGAAGAGTGGATGTAAGCTTCCTAATGTTGTGTATAAAATGCCAGAACAGTTCAAAACCCCCCCAAATGACCCCATTTTGGAAAGTAGACACCCCAAGCTATATACTGAGAGGCATGTCGAGTCCATGGAATATTTTATATGTTGACACAAGTTGCGGAAAAAAGACAATTTTTTTTTTTTTTTGGCACAAAGTTGTCACTAAATGATATCTTGCTCAAACATGCCATGGGCATATGTGGAATTACACCCCAAAATACATTCTGTTGCTTCTCCTGAGTACGGGGATACCACATGTGTGAGACTTTTTGGGAGCCTAGCCGCGTACGGGACCCCAAAAACCAATCACCGCCTTCAGGCTTTCTAAGGGTGTAAATTTTTGATTTCACTTCTCACTGCCTATCACAGTTTCGGAGGCCATGGAATGCCCAGATGGCGCAAAACCCCCCCCCCCCCAAATGACCCCATTTTGGAAAGTAGACACCCCAAGCTATTTGCTGAGAGGTATTGTGAGTATTTTGCAGATCTCGCTTTTTGTCACAAAGTTTTGAAAATTTAAAAAAAAAAGAAAAAAAAAATTTTCTTTCTTCATTTTCAAAAACAAATGAGAGCTGTAAAATACTCACCATGCCTCTCAGCAAACAGCTTGGGGTGTCTACTTTCCAAAATGGGGTCATTTGGGGGGGCTTTGTGCTATTTTGGCATTTTATGGCCTTTGAAACTGTGATAGGTAGTGAGGAGTCAAATCAAAAATTTGTGCCTAGAAATCCTGAAGGCGGTGCTTGGTTTTCGGGGTCCCGTACGCGGCTAGGCTCCTAAAAAGTCCCACACATGTGGTATCCCCGTACTCAGGAGAAGCAGCAAAATGTATTTTGGGGTGCAATTCCACATATAACCATGGCATGTGTGAGCAATATATCATTTAGTGACAACTTATTGTAATTTTATTTTTTTTTGTCATTCAATCACTTGGGACAAAAAAAAAAAATATTCAATGGGCTCAACAGGCCTCTCAGCAATTTCCTTGGGGTGTCTACTTTCTAAAATGGGGTCATTTGGGGGGGTTTTGTGCTATTTTGGCATTTTATGGCCTTCAAAACTGTAATAGGTAGTGAGGAGTGAAATCAAAAATTTGCGCCCTTAGAAATCCTGAAGGCGGTGCTTGGTTTCCGGGGTCCCGTACGTGGCTAGGCTCCTAAAAAGTCCCACACATGTGGTATCCCCGTACTCAGGAGAAGCAGCAGAATGTATTTTGGGGTGCAATTCCACATATAACCATGGCATGTGTGAGCAATATATCATTTAGTGACAACATTTTGTAATTTTTTTTTTTTTTTTGTCATTATTCAATCACTTGGGACAAAAAAAAAAAAAATATTCAATGGGCTCAACATGCCTCTCAGCAATTTCCTTGGGGTGTCTACTTTCCAAAATGGGGTCATTTGGGGGGGTTTTGTACTGCCCTGCCATTTTAGCACCTCAAGAAATGAGATAGGCAGTCATAAATTTAAAGCTGTGTAAATTTCAGAAAATGTACCCTAGTTTGTAAACGCTATAACTTTTGCGCAAACCAATAAATAATAGGATTTTTTGTACTCGCCGTAAAATCCTTTTCTCTGACATCCATGGACTGACACGGTGTCTCTTTACACGTGGGTTATGTCCCTGCTTGCAGGAGAAGACCTAGGCAGAATGTGAAATGTTATACATACATTCTAAAAGCCAGAGCTGAACAGCCCCACCCAGGGGACGGTCCCTCCGGACATAACCCTCCCACTACAGTCAGCAGACTTCAGTTCGTAACAAAGCAGTACAAACTTAAAAGGAAGGGTGGGTGCCGTGTCAGTCCATGGATGTCAGAGAAAAGGATTTTACGGTGAGTACAAAAAATCCTATTTTCTCTTACCATCCATGGACTGACACGGTGTCTCTTTACACTTTACACGTGGGATGTCCCAAAGCAGTGTCAAGAGGGATGGGAGCAGTATAAATGGAAAAACCAAAACTTCACTCCAATAAGGCAGAGCTCCTCAACGGAGGAGTCGCAACTTTAAACAGCGGCCTGCAGCACCCTTCGGCCGAAGGAAGCATCCGAAGATGCAGCCACATTAACCTTATAAAACTTAAAAGGCATGAACAGACGACCAGGTCGCCGCCTTGCACACTTGTGCAACCGACGTTTGATGTCGGGAAACCCAGGAAGCACCAATTGCCCTGGTGGAATGCGCCATAACCGGAAAGGGAGGCGCCCGCCCTTTGAGAGCATAGGCTTGAATGACGGTTTGTCCGATTCCCCTAAAATGATGGCAGACGAAACCGCTTGGCCCTGTTATGGACCAGAGACAGTCACAAACAGTGAGTCGGACTTCCGAATAGAAGCAGTAGCAGACAGGTACACCCGTAAGGCTCGTACCACCTCCAATATGTGCAGCGCAAACTCTCTGGGATGCGATGGGTGAGGACACAAGGACGGGAGGGCAATGTCCTCATGTAGGTGAAAGGTCGACACCACCTTTGGCAAAAAAGGAAGGTCGCGGATGCAACACCGCCTTATCCTTATGGATGACCAAATATGGCGACTTGCAGGACAAAGCCGCCAACTCAGACACTCGTCAAACAGAAGTGATTGCCACTAAAAAGGCCACCTTCTGAGACAAGACAAGAGGGGAATATCCCGGAAATTCCCAAAAGGAGGTTCCTGCAGGACCAAGAGCACCAAATTCAGATCCCACGGTGGGAGAGGAGGCTTGACAGGAGGGAGCACATGGCGAACCCCCAACACAAGGTGCTAACCAAGAAAAATGACCCGCTAGAGGTCGCTGAAAGAAGACAGCCAAGGCCGAAATCTGATCCTTTATGGTACTCAAAACAAGCTTTTGGGTCACTCCACACTGCAGAGGACGCAGGATTCTGGGGACGGAATACGTCCGAGGACGCCAGTCCAGCGCTTCGCACATGGCAATATAAGCTTTTCAGGCACGGTGATAGATGTGCCTGGAGGAAGACTTCCGTGTCCTTAACATGGTCAAAATGACCGAGTCCGAGAGACCTCGGTCCCTCAACACCTGGCTTTTAACAGCCCTGCCGTTAAAGCCAGAGACTGTAAGCCGGATGAAACATAGGACCTTGAGACTGAAGGTCCACCCTCATCGGCAACCGCCAAGGAACGTCCGCGACGAGACGTGCCAGATCAGCGTACCAGTGATGCTGAGGCCAATCCGGAACAATTAGGATCGCCGGAGTTGATATCAGGCGATAAGGACCCTATGGGGCCACCAACGCATTCGAGGCATCGCCCAAGGATCCCTGGATCTGGCCACAACCTCGACCCTTGCGACTGAGTCGAGAGGCCATCAGGTCCACATCCAGCGTGCCCCACCGTCGGTAAAGGAGTTGAAATATGCAAGGACCACTCTTCTTGGTCCGGTGTCTGGCGATTGGCGACTCAGATAGTCCGCCTGCCCATTGTCTATGCCCAGAATGTAAAATGGCTTACAGAGCCGACACATTTCTTCCGGCCCACTTCAGGATACGGACTACCTCGGAAGCCGCAGCTGAGCTCCGAGTTCCCCCTTGATGGTTTACATACGCCACCGCCGTGGCGGTGTCTGACTGGCTCCTGATGGAGCGACCCCATACTCTCTCCGACCTGACGAGAGACACAGTCCGATGGCCCGTATTTCCAGAACAGTGATTGGTAAACGGACTCGTCCGGAGTCCAAGGTCTGAGCCGACAGGACTCCCCAGACTCCACCCCAGCCCGTCAGGCTGGTGTCCGTCGTGAGTACCGTCCATTGGATGGGAGGGGAATGACTTTCCGGACCGAAGAGCCGAGGATCTCAACCACCATGTCAGGGGCGCCCTGACCAGGTGAATCACCTGGATCTGAAGATCCAAGGACAACGGGGTTTTTGTCCCAGGTGGACAAGATCTCCTTCTGCAATGCCCTGGTGTGTGATTGGGCATACGGAACGGCCGCGAAGGAGGCCACCACGAGTCTCGGGACTCTCGTAGAAAACGGATTGACAACCATTTTTGGGATGTCAGCACCCGCACCGCAGACTGAAGTGTCAGCAACTTCTCCAGAGGTAGGATACCTTTGCCTCCAAGGAGTCCAGAATCAGAACTAGATACTCCAGACACTGAGTCGGGACCAGGACTGACTCCTGAATGTTCAGGAACCACCCGAGTCCCTGAGGGTCTAATTGACGATAGTCACCTTTCCTCTAAGTCTGATCCACTTTCTGCTCTTAGCAGAAGATCGTCCAGATAGCCCATGACAGCAATACCTCGCTGTAACAGAAGGCTAGAACCGGAGCAAGCACCTTGGTGAACACCCTTGGTGCCGAGGCTAGGCCGAAAGGAAGAGCCACAATCGATAGTGGACTTCGCTGAACGCAAAGCGCAGAAACTTCTGGTGACTTGTGCAGATCGGAACATGCAAGTAGGCGTCCTTGAAGTCCAAGGACGCCAGAAGAAAATCCCTTTGGTGGAGTGTAGCGATCACCGTGCGTATGGATTCCATGCGGAATTTCTGCACCTTCTTGATGGCATTCAGGGCCTTGAGGTCCAGGATAGGTCGAACCACGTCCTATTTTTGGGACGACAAACAGATTCAAGTAGAATCCCTGAAAACTCTCCTGTGACGGAACCGGCACAATCACTCCGGACCTGATCAAATCCTGTACCGCCCCCAAGAGGGCTGCCCGACAGGTAGGAAGGAGAGGAAGATTTGAGGGAAAGAATCTGTCTGGGGGCCAGGATTGGAATACTATCCTGTATCCTGAGGTGACCACCTCGCACACCCACCAGTCAGAGATTCGGGAGGACCACCGATTCGTGACCTGCGAAGTCGTCGTCCCCACCCCAGAGTCGGGCGGAGGCAAGACTTCACGCGGAGGCGGGCTTGGGAGCCGCTTGTTCGGCTTACGCACTCAGGGGCACTTGTGCCCACCAGCCGCACTGCCGTCAGTCTGAGGGCCTACCCGTGGACTGACTGACGAAAAAACCCAGTTTTGCTGGAAAGGAAGGCCCCTGTTTGCGTCGGGCCTCCTCACCCTTGCTAGTCTAAGGAAGAAGAGTGCTTTTACCTCCCATGACATCCATGACGATGTCATCCAGAGCAGCACCGAAAGTTCTACCACCTTTAAATGGTAGATCCGTCAGGAGCTTCCTAAGGCTAGGTCAGCAGACCAGCACTTCAACCAGATAAGACGACGCAATACCACCGCTGAGACAGAGGCCCTGGATATTAAAGGGGCCGCGTCCAACGTGGCGTCGCACACATAAACCAGGCCCTGAACCAGTTGGTGGGCCAAAGCAACTGTGTCTGGAGGAAGATTATGCTCCTGTACAGCTAGGTGCAACATTTTTGCCCAACCTGTAAGTGTTTAAGACACAAGGGTCGCCGCTACCACAGGCCGTAGGGTGGATCCCAACAAGGCAAACATGGCTCTGCTCACCACTTCTGACCTCCTGTCAGTGGGGTCCTCAAATGCAGGAGTCCCCTCCATCGGGAGAGTGATGGCCTTGTTCAACCAGGCGACTGGAGGGTCGACCCTGGGGGAGAAGCCCACTTTTTAAGTAGGGCATCTTCAAGGGGTATCTGATAGACAAACGCCACGGGACCATAAAAAAATTCTTCTGCGGCTTTTCCCAGACCTTATCAATGAGCTGGTCAAAGAAAGTACATATGGAAAAACCTCTTTAGAAGGCCTGGCCTTAAAAGAACCAAAGGAGACAGTATCCGCCTGAGGTTTTGCATCCGCAGCATTTTAGCTTGAGAGTGTCCCTCACCGCAGTCATGAGTACACTAACAAGCGCCCTGTCGTTTACTGACTCAGAACTGGAGTTTTCCTCATAAGGAATGTCCTGTTCAAAACCATCCAATACATTCAGAACTAGGGTCCTGAGCGGTAGTGGCTAGGCCCATATCTGAATCAGCGCACTGCCCTCATGAAGTAAAGTGGGGAGAGGGCGCTTTTTTGCTCCCTTGCGCTTGCACACAGCTCCCATCCTGGTCAGAAATGATTCCAGGACTGCCCACAACTGGTCCCTAGGGACCGCAGGTGCTGAAGCACTGCCTGTTGTCCACTGACATTTAGGGGAAGCTGGTGACAGAGACTCCATATTGCCCCCCTCTGAGACTCCTCAGATAAAAAGTCCACCCACAGGCTGTGCTGACTGAGGAGGGGGCGCCCAGGGGACTCACCAAACCGGACCAGGGACCACTCAGTTCCGCTGTCTGTACCGTGCTGTGAGGAGATTGTGAGGAGATTCGCGCTGTTACAGCAGCGCTAGAGGCCAAAACTAGTGCTGAAGAGCGCGCGGGCTACAAGAAAATGGCCACCGCACTTCACTGAGGCGATCCGCGGCAAGATGGCCGCCAGGCCCCAAGCATATCTGCAGACCAGCATTAGCCCCTCCAATAACAGTGTGACCCCCAGGCACCCCACACAGCACAGCGCCAGCAATGGTGACAGAGAGTGACAATGAAATACAGGGGGAGACAGGGAAAATCCCCCACAGAGAAACACACAGCCTTTTGTACTCACCTGCAGGCAGGAGAGACTACTTACCCGTCCCCTGAGGGACCCACTGGTGTGTTTCTGACAGGACTATCACAGTGCAGTACTGAGTAGCTGTCGGCCCGGTCCACCGCGAAAGATACAGTCAGTCAGGAACTGTTCAGTCTTGAGAGGACCGTGGGAGCATGAAAGCAAACCCGGCCACCCCTGGAGTCATGGGGCCTGTCGTGAACTGAGTCTCACGCACACAAGGCGAGGATCAGCACGCTCGATGGTCGGACAGGGAAGACTACGAGGATATCTTGTACCCAACCTGTTGCCCAGCCGACAGTTGATAGAAAATTCTCAAAAATAAAATAAAAAAGAATTCCAGAAAAGGAATAAAAATAGGTCAGGAGACTGGCTCCTGAGAGAGCCACGTCTTCTCCTTCTGCTAGGCAGAAAAAAACTGAAGTCTGCTGACTGTAGTGGGAGGGTTATGTCCGGAGGGACCGCCCCCTGGGTGGGGCTGTTCAGCTCTGGCTTTTAGAATGTATGTATAACATTTCACATTCTGCCTAGGTCTTCTCCTGCAAGCAGGGACATAACCCACGTGTAAAGTGTAAAGAGACACCGTGTCAGTCCATGGATGGTAAGAGAAATACGCTTATTGACATTTTTTTTACTAAAGACATGTGGCTGAATACATTTTGGCCTAAATGTATGACTAAAATTGAGTTTATTCGATTTTTCTTATAACAAAAAGTAGAAAATATTTTTTTTCAAAATTTTCTGTCTTTTTCCGTTTATATCGCAAAAAATAAAAATCGCAGAGGCAATCAAATACCATTAAAAGAAAGCTCTATTTGTGGGAAGAAAAGGACGCAAATTTCGTTTGGGTACAACATTGTATGTCCGCACAATTTACAGTTAAAGCAGCGCAGTGCAAAATTCTGAATTCACCTCTGGTCCTTTAGCTACCAAATGGTCCGGGGCTTAAGTGGTTAAGCTAGTGCATTGTTGGTTTACTTACCTTTTCCTTCGATTTCCCTTCTAAATGTTTATTTTTTTTTGTCTGAATTTCTCACTTCCTGTTTCCCCTCAGTAAACTTCACACCATCATCCGAGCGGTGTTTAGTCAGCCGGTGTTGTAAAAAATGTTTCGACCCATGCACGATCTCGACCGTGTCACTTCCTGTGCGGCTACGTCAGAAAACAGCTGAGTGCGGTGCTCCACTGCGCATGCGCAGCTTCACCGCACCTATACCGCGCATGCGCAGACGCCCATTTCGGTCCATGAAAATTCTAGACTCGGGCGGGCGGAGGCGGTGCGAACTGCTCAACATCATCGGCAGCACCGCCTCCTGCCCCGCCCCCAACACACCCCTAGCCTGCTCTGGGGAAGGGGGGCGGACAAGCTAGCCACTTAACACTGTGGACCGAGGTCGACATAAAATATAGTGCTGCACCGCCTCCAGCCCCTAACACGCCCCTAGCCTGCTCTGCTGAAGTGGGGCGGGCCCCGTGTATAGCACTGTATATATCACAATGGCAGGTCCATGAAAAATATAGAACTTTGCCTGTGGGAGGGGCCAAGCCTTTGCATAGAAGACATTACTCATCAAACAGATACCCCCCCCCCACTCAATTGCAGCCTCACTGTGCCCGTCAAACGCAGCCGCTGTGCCTGTCAAATGCAGCCAGATTGTCAAGCCGTAGCTGTGCTCCCTGGGGATAAGCTGATCGCCCATCCGTGCTGCTGGAGGGAGCCCAGACGACCATAAATGAGGGACCTGCAGACTTGGTCATGGTAAGTGAGACCATCCCATATCCCACTCCATATTCCCCGAAGGACAGGGACCTCCACCTCCCCCCCAAGACAGAGACCCCCTTCTCCCCCCTGAGGACAGGCACCCCTTCTCTCCTGGGGACAGGCACCCCTTCTCTCCTGGGGACAGGCACTCCCTTCTCTCCTGGGGACAGGCACTCCCTTCTCTCCTGGGGACAGGCACTCCCTTCTCCTCTGGGGACAGGGACTCCCTTCTCCTCTGGGGACAGGGACTCCCTTCTCCTCTGGGGACAGGGACTCCCTTCTCTCTCCTGGGGACAGGGACTCCCTTCTCTCTCCTGGGGACAGGGACTCCCTTCTCTCTCCTGGGGACAGGGACTCCCTTCTCTCTCCTGGGGACAGGGACTCCCTTCTCTCTCCTGGGGACAGGGACTCCCTTCTCTCTCCTGGGGACAGGGACTCCCTTCTCTCTCCTGGGGACAGGGACTCCCTTCTCTCTCCTGGGGACAGGGACTCCCTTCTCTCTCCTGGGGACAGGGACTCCCTTCTCTCTCCTGGGGACAGGGACTCCCTTCTCTCTCCTGGGGACAGGGACTCCCTTCTCTCTCCTGGGGACAGGGACTCCCTTCTCTCTCCTGGGGACAGGGACTCCCTTCTCTCTCCTGGGGACAGGGACTCCCTTCTCTCTCCTGGGGACAGGGACTCCCTTCTCTCTCCTGGGGACAGGGACTCCCTTCTCTCTCCTGGGGACAGGGACTCCCTTCTCTCTCCTGGGGACAGGGACTCCCTTCTCTCTCCTGGGGACAGGGACTCCCTTCTCTCTCCTGGGGACAGGGACTCCCTTCTCTCTCCTGGGGACAGGGACTCCCTTCTCTCTCCTGGGGACAGGGACTCCCTTCTCTCTCCTGGGGACAGGGACTCCCTTCTCTCTCCTGGGGACAGGGACTCCCTTCTCTCTCCTGGGGACAGGGACTCCCTTCTCTCTCCTGGGGACAGGGACTCCCTTCTCTCTCCTGGGGACAGGGACTCCCTTCTCTCTCCTGGGGACAGGGACTCCCTTCTCTCTCCTGGGGACAGGGACTCCCTTCTCTCTCCTGGGGACAGGGACTCCCTTCTCTCTCCTGGGGACAGGGACTCCCTTCTCTCTCCTGGGGACAGGGACTCCCTTCTCTCTCCTGGGGACAGGGACTCCCTTCTCTCTCCTGGGGACAGGGACTCCCTTCTCTCTCCTGGGGACAGGGACTCCCTTCTCTCTCCTGGGGACAGGGACTCCCTTCTCTCTCCTGGGGACAGGGACTCCCTTCTCTCTCCTGGGGACAGGGACTCCCTTCTCTCTCCTGGGGACAGGGACTCCCTTCTCTCTCCTGGGGACAGGGACTCCCTTCTCTCTCCTGGGGACAGGGACTCCCTTCTCTCCCCTGGGGACAGGGACTCCCTTCTCTCCCCTGGGGACAGGGTCCACTGCACTCCCATTTACATCAGAATTACCATTTACATCAGGGTCAGCAGAGTTTCCCCTCTAAGATTAGAAGGGATGGAGGCCCAGAGACATGTCCAGAGTATACATGGGTTAGATTAGAAGGGATGGAGGCCTCCTCTGTTTTCCCTGGACATCCATCCCTTCTAATCTAACCCATGTATCCTCTGTGTACTCTGGACATGTCTCTGGGCCTCCATCCCTTCTAATCTTACAGGGGAAACTCTGCTGACCCTGATGTAAGTGGTAATTCTGATGTAAATGGGAATGCAGTGGACTGTGATATAAGGTGGTCTCTGGTGACCAGAGCACTCCTTACATCAGAGTTCCTCCTTAGATTATGCTCTGCAGCATTTTCCTTTACATCTGAGTTCCCTTGCACTGTAAGGGGGAATCCTGCCGACTCTGCTGTAAAGAGGAATACCGGGAAATGTGATGTGGGGGGGGGGGGGGGAGGGAGACTCTGGTGACCGGAGACCACCTTTCGCAGAGTGAATACACTAAGGTAAGGCGGGGGGGGGTGTTACTGAGATAAGGGGAAACCTTTATATCAGTGCCCCCTTACATCCCCCCTTACATCAGTGACCCCCCTCCCCCCTCAGACTGACCTGACGGCGCTGTCACTGACCTCCTCTCCGGTGCAGCGTGCGGGTCTCAGTTAGATGGCTCCAGGTTGGTGGCTCTGGTTTTATTCTATAGTCTGTTCTCCACAGTCCATACACGTCTGACTCCTCCCGTAATCCCAATCCCGGCGACACGCTTACTTTTGATTCCTCTCCAGACTCCCCCTAAGAGACTGCAGACACGATAAAAGACAAGAGATAGTCAGAGATTGCAGACAGGTTAGAGCAGGGGTCTCAAACTCAAATTGCCTGAGGGCCACATGACAAGTTTTCATATCCCATGGGGGCCGCATGCAAACTTTTAAAACAATAAACTATACCAGCAATAATATACTATACTATACCCATCACTGATGTCAGCAAACACATTATTAACCCCCATCACTGGTGTCAGCAAACGCATTATTAACCCCCATCACAGGTGTCAGCAAACGCATTATTAACCCCCATCACAGGTGTCAGCAAACGCATTATTAACCCCTATCACTGGTGTCAGCAAACGCATTATTAACCCCCATCACTGGTGTTAGCAAACACATTATTAACCCCCATCACTGGTGTCGGCAAACGCATTATTAACCCCCATCACTGGTGTCAGCAAACGCATTATTAACCCCCATCACTGGTGTCAGCAAACGCATTATTAACCCCCATCACTGGTATCAGCAGACACATTATTAACCCCCATCACTGGTGTCAGCAAACGTATTATTAACCCCCATCACTGGTGTCAGCAAACGTATTATTAACCCCCATCACTGGTGTCAGCAAACGTATTATTAACACCCATCACTGGTGTCAGCAAACGTATTATTAACCCCCATCACTGGTGTCAGCAAACACATTATTAACCCCCATCACTGGTGTCAGCAAACGTATTATTAACCCCCATCACTGGTGTCAGCAAACGTATTATTAACCCCCATCACTGGTGTCAGCAAACGCATTATTAACCCCCAGCATTATCCCCCTACACTGCACAAATACCCCCCACACTCCATAATTACCCCCAACACTGCACAAATCCCCCCCACACTCCATAAAATACCCCCCACACTGCACAAATACCCCCACACTGCACAAATCCCCCCACACTGCACAATTATCTCCCACACTCCATAAAATACCCCCCAACACTGCACAATTACCCCCCACACTACACAATTACCCCCACACTCCATAAAATACCCCCCACACTGCACAAGTCCCCCCCACACTGCACAAGTCCCCCCCACACTGCACAAGTCCCCCCCACACTGCACAAGTCCCCCCCACACTGCACAAGTCCCCCCCACACTGCACAAGTCCCCCCCACACTGCACAAGTCCCCCCCACACTGCACAAGTCCCCCCCACACTGCACAAGTCCCCCCCACACTGCACAAGTCCCCCCCACACTGCACAAGTCCCCCCCACACTGCACAAGTCCCCCCCACACTGCACAAGTCCGCCCCACACTGCACAAGTCCCCCCCACACTGCACAAGTCCCCCCCACACTGCACAAGTCCCCCCCACACTGCACAAGTCCCCCCCACACTGCACAAGTCCCCCCCACACTGCACAAGTCCGCCCCACACTGCACAAGTCGCCCCACACTGCACAAGTCGCCCCACACTGCACAAATAGCCCCCACACTGCACAAAAAATACCCCCCACACTGCACAAAAAATACCCCCCACACTGCACAAAAAATACCCCCCACATGGCGCAAATAGCCCCACACTGCAAAAATACCCCCACACTCCATAAAATCCCCCCACACTCCATAAAATACCCCCCACACTGCATAAAATACCCCCCACACTGCACAAATACCCCCCACACTCCATAAAATACCCCCCACACTGCACAATTACCCCCCCTCCACACTCCATAAAATACCCCATTCACCCCACTAAGGACTTTGCCTCACTCTCGTCTCCTGGCAGTCAGGATCGTCTGGCTCCCGAGTCCTCTCCTCCTGGCTTCCACAGAGGCCTAGTGACAGGGCACCCAGAGAACCCTGGATCGGGGCTCTGATCGTCAGTGCTTAGGTGGGCGGGGCGATGGGCGGATCCTTCCTCCGCTCTGTTCTCTCTCTGGGCTGCGGCAGTGTGCAGCGGAGAGGACAGAGGTGATAGAGAGGTAAAGCTCTTCGGCGCCTCCCCCTCTGCGGTGCCTGTGCAAAAAGACGTCCTGGATCGGCGCTGCGGGCCATTTTTAACCAGTCCGCGGGCCGGTACTTTGAGACCCCTGCCGTATACCCTTGACCAGAATCCCACCAATTGAGGGCAGGTCCACCAGATATGGATCTCATCTCCGTGTTGGTCGCAGCTCCAGAAACAGCTATCACTATATGACAGGTTTGAGTGATCTATGCAGGCCGGGAACCAGTACCAGCGAAGGGGGACCTTGTAAGCTGCCTCCAAGGTGATTCTGTCAAAGGAACATTTGGCTGCGATTGACCAGTCTTTAGTTCAGCCCTCGAAGTCTATAGTAGCCACAACCACTGTGTCACGTTGCCATTTTGGATTCAACCGAAGTTGAGGTGCATATCAAATAGATTGTGCTCCGGGATCCAGATGAGTGGGGGCAGATGTGCTCAAAGGCTGTTTTCTGGAATGGGAAAGGGGACAGAAATCCAGTGGCAGAGTTGGTTAGCAATATGACTGTCGCGGGCGCGTTGTGAGTCTCGCAGATGGAGGCCCAAGATGGAAAAGTGCAGGATCCCAGGAAGTGGTGGACCTGAAAATCGCCATGGGCAGGCAAAGGCTTGGGGTTGGTCCAGCCCCGACGGGACGAGTGGGTTGTTCAGGAGAGGGAGAAGTTGACCAATGCAAGCAGTTTAAAGATTTTTACGGCTGCTTGGTTACAAGAATGCCATGGGTGATGAAGAATATGGTGGCTCTTGCACACTAAGCTTACTATTACCTGCTAGAAAGTATGCCTTTTTGTACACCTACTAAACATAATTTTTTAAGGGAAGCGATAAATAGGAAGTTTGGCTCTGTTGGTTAGTTCCCTGTTTTCTATTTCAGGAATCTGTTTTTGTTTTTTTTTAGAATGTATCTCTAGCTCACTGTCCACTGAAAAATTAGTAGGCTGCTTACTTTTCACCCCTTGCAGATGTTAACATATAAATTTAGATACAGTGCCTTGCGAAAGTATTCACCCCCTTGGCTTTTTACCTATTTTGTTACATTACAGCCTTTAGTTCAATGTTTTTTTTATTTTTTATCTGAATTATATGTAATGGATCTAAACACAATGGTCTAAGTTGGTGAAGTAAAATTTGAAAAATGTATACATAAAACTATTTTTCAGAAATAAAAAAATAATTGGCATGTGCGTATGTATTCACCCCCTTTGTTATGAAGCCCATAAAAAGCTCAGGTGCAACCAATTACCGTCAGAAGTCACATAATTCGTGAAATGATGTCCACCTGTGTGCAATCTAAGTGTCACATGATCTGTCATTACATATACACACCTTTTTGAAAGGCCCCAGAAGCTGCAACACCTAAGCAAGAGGCACCACTAATCAAACACTGCCATGAAGACCAAGGAACTCTCCCAACAATTAAGGGACAATGTTGTTGAGAAGTACAAGTCAGGGTTAGGTTATAAAAAAATATCCAAATCTTTGATGATCCCTAGGAGCACCATCAAATCTATCATAACCAAATGGAAAGAACATGGCACAACAGCAAACCTGCCAAGAGACGGCCGCACACCAAAACTCACGGACCGGGCAAGGAGGACATTAATCAGAGAGGCAGTACAGAAACCTGAGGTAACCCTGGAAGGGCTGCAGAGTTCCACAGTAGAGACTGGAGTATCTGTACATAGGACGACAATAGGCCGTACGCTCCATAGAGTTGGGCTTTATGGCAGAGTGGCCAGAAGAAAGCCATTACTTTCAGCAAAAAACAAAATGGCACGTTTTGAGTTTGCGAAAAGGCATGTGGGAGACTCCTGTATGGAGGAAGGTGCTCTGGTCCTAATGAGACAAAAATTTTACTTTTTGGCCATCAAAGAAAATGCTATGTCTGGCGCAAACCCAACACATCACATCACCCAAAGAATACCTTCCCCGCAGTGAAACACGGAGGTGGCAGCATCATGCTGTGGGGATGTTTTTCAGCAGTCAGAACTGGGAAACTGGTCAGAGTTGAAAGAAAGATGGATGGTGCTAAATACAGGGATATTCTTGAGCAAAACCTGTACCACTCTGTGTGTGATTTGAGGCTAGGACGGAGGTTTACCTTCCAGCAGGACAATGACCCCAAACATACTGCTAAAGCAACACTTGAGTGGTTTAAGGGGAAACGTGTAAATGTGTTGGAATGGCCCAAGTCAAAGCCCAGACCTCAATCCAATAGAAAATCTGTGGTCAGGCTTAGATTGCTGTTCACAAGCGCAAACCATACAATTTGAAGGTGCTGGAGCAGTTTTGCAAGGAGGAATGGGCAAAAATCCCAGTGGTAAGCTTATCCAAAGCGACTTGGAGCTGTGATAGCCACAAAAGGTGGCTCTACAAAGTATTGACTTTAGGGGGGTGAATAGTTATGCACATTGACTTGTTCTGTTATTTTGTCCTATTTGTTGTTTGCTTCACAATAAAAAAAAAACACATCTTCAAAGTTGTGGGCATGTTCTGTAAATTAAATTATACAAATCCTCAAACAATCCATGTTAATTCCAGGTTGTGAAGCAACAACACACAAAAAATGCCAGGGGGGTGAACACTTTTGCAAGGCCCACTGTATGTCATTCTGGCTAGTATCCTATTTCTTGATCATTTTAGCGTAAATCATGTTGAGCTAGATACACTGGATTTAAAGGCGTTGTAAAGGTTAGTTTTTTTTATTTTCTAAATAGGTTCCTTTTAAGCTAGTGCATTGTTGGTTCACTTACCTTTTCCTTCGATTTCCCTTCTAAATGTTTTTTTCTTTGTCTGAATTATTCACTTCCTGTTTCTCCTCAGTAAACTTGCTCCCATCATCCGAGTGGTGTGGAGTCAGCCAGAACAGCTTACCGAACAGCTAATGCACTAGCTTAACCCCTTCCATACCGGGCCATTGGAAAATGACGCTGGCAGGAACCCTCTCTCCCTCCGGGTGGACGTCATATGACGTCCTGGGTTTGAGGGGGGATATCTGAATGATGCCTGCAGCTAGAGGCATCATTCAGATATCCTTTTTTTCAGCTGGCGATCCTGCGCACCATAAGAATGATCATAGCAGCGGTTCCGCCGCTTGATCGTTCTTATAGGCGGCGGGAGGGGACATGCTCCCCCCCCTCCCGCCGCCATCCGGTGCTTCTCCGGGCTCTCCCGTGCGATCGGGGACCCGGAGAGAATCGTCAGTGCCGGTGGTGGGTCACGTGATGAGCATAGAGATGACTGGTGACCAGATGGTCACCAGTCGTCTCTATGATCGTCGGAGGCCCGGGCGCGATGTGATGATGTCACGCCTGGGTCCTCAAATGTAAACAAAGCCGCCATTGCGGCTGTAAGTATGAGATTGTGAAAAAAATGTCACTGATCTCATGCTTTCCAGCCTGGAGGAGAGTCTTATTGACCCCGCATCTCTCCATAAAGAGGACCTGTCGCACACATTCCTATTACAAGGGATGTTTACATTCCTTGTAATAGGAATAAAAGTGATCAAAAAAAAAAAGTGTAAAAATAAAAAAAAAGTAAAAAAAATAAAATATTTTTTTTTTTTTTAAACGCCTTAGAAGCGAACACACACGTAAGTCCCGCCCGCATATGTAAACGGCGTTCAAACCACACATATGAGGTATCGCCGCGTGCGTTAGAGCGCGTGCAACAATTCTAGCACTAGACCTCCTCTGTAACTCTAACCTGGTAACCTGTAAAAATTTTCAAAGCGTCGCCTATGGAGATTTTTAAGTACCGAAGTTTGGCGCCATTCCATGAGTGTGCGCAATTTTAAAGCGTGACATGTTGGGTATCTTTTTACTCGGCGTAACATAAGCTTTCATATTTTACAAAAAAATTGGGCTAACTTTACTGTTTTGTTTTTTAATTCATGAAACCATTTTTTTTCCCCAAAAAAAGGCGTTTGAAAAATTATTGCGCAAATACCGTGCAAGATAAAAAGTTGCA